>JAVDOI010000016.1:5490269-6718163 GCA_032191485.1 Leptoclinus maculatus
AGGGTTTACATATCTCATAGTTTTAGTAACTGGTTATTGAACAGTCACATTTACCCCAGTAGGATTCACCGACCATCACCTAGTCACTTTAGATGTTTACACCTCACCAACCACCAAATGCAGCTCTTACTGGCACTTTAACGTTAAGCTGCTTCAGGACTTCTGTGAGAAGTTTGAGGTTTTCTGGGGGATCTGGAGAGAAAAGAAGAGCGACTTTGAGTCCCTGAGTCAGTGGTGGGATGTAGGAAAGGCACATATACGTGTCTTTGTTCAACAATATACAAGTCACTCCACAGTAAAAGTCAAAAGGGTCATTGAGGATCTAGGAAATTAAATCAGGGATTTGGAGCACAGTCTATTCACTCACACCAGCACAGACACTCACGGGCTTCAACAGAAGAAACAACAACTAGGTTAATTTCTACGGGAACGAGCTAAAGGAGCTTTGGTCAGGTCAAGGTTCACCAGTGTTAGGGGCATGGATGCTCCTACCTCCTACTTCTTCAATCTGGAGAAGTCTGTATCTCGGACCAAACAAAGGGTGTGTCTCCGCCTCCCTGATGGCAAGATGACGACTGACCCGATTGAAATGAGACAACATGGCGTAAGTTTCTACAGCACCCTCTTCAGGAAGGACAACCACAGAGAGAGTGTTGACGAGCTGCTTCAGGACCTTCCTCAGCTGGGCCCCGAGGACAGAGCTGTCCTGGACGCCAACATCTCCCTGGAGGAGCTGACCGCTGCTGTGGGTCAGATGGCTGCTGGTAGAGCTCCTGGACTGGACGGACTGCCTGCGGACTTCTATAAACACGTCTGGAAGTGTTTGGGAGCCGACCTGTGGGAGGTGCTGCAGGAGTGTTCACAGACAGGCCTGTTACCGACAACATGTCGGCATGCAGTACTATCACTGTTACCCAAAAAAGGAGATTTGTCCTTACTGAAGAACTGGAGACCAGTGGCATTGTTATGCACAGACTATAAACTTCTTTCCAAGGTGCTCGCCAACCGGCTTAAGCACTTTCTAGAGTCTATAATCCACAGAGACCAGTCTTACTGCGTACCGGACAGATCCATCATGGATAACATTTTTCTCATGAGAGACTTGTTGGATCTTTGTAAACTGTATAATATTGATGTTGGTGTTATATCATTAGACCAGGAGAAGGCTTTTGATAGGGGTTGATCATGGTTTTCTTTTTTCCACTTTAAGAGCATTTGGTTTTGGTGAAGGGTTTGTGTCACTGTTGGGTGTGATGTCCAAGGAAGCTACTTGTCTGGTGAAGTTGGGGCGCGCGCTGAGCTGTCCAGTTCAGGTCCAGAGAGGCATCAGACAGGGATGTCCTATCTCTGGACAGCTATATTCCATTGCCATTGAGCCTCTTCTGAACAGGTTGAGATCCCGTCTATCAGGACTCGTGTTACCTGGGCTGCCTCAGCGGCCCTCGCTGGTGGTGTCAGCATATGCTGATGATATTTATGTGTTCGTCAAAGACAAGAGGGATATCAAGTTCCAAGATAACAGTTTAGATTTGTTTGAGAGGGCATCTTCAGCAAAGGTAAACTGGGGGAAAAGTGAAGCTTTGCAGGTTGGGCAGTGGGCAGACAAAGAAACACCAAAGCTACCAGGAAACATCAGATGGGGAAGGCAAGGCTTGAAGGTTTTGGGTGTTTTTTTGGGAACAGAGGAGTTTCAAAGACAGAACTGGGAGGGTGCTATGGAGAGAGTGTGTACCAAACTGTCTAAATGGAAATGGCTGCTACCTCAGCCCTCTTACAGGGGGAAGGTCCTAATTGTCAATAACTTGGTTGCCTCGACCCTTTGGCACAGACTGGTAGTCCTACCTCCACCACAGGGCCTGATTGAAGAAATCCAGAGGGCAGTTGTGGACTTCTTCTGGTCAGGGCTTCACTGGCTGAAATCTGCGGTGCTGTACCTGCCGGTCCAGGAGGGAGGGCAGGGCCTGGTGGCCATCACATCACACATCACAGCCTTCAGACTGCAGACAGCTCAGAGACTGCTGTACAGCTTCGGCCTGCCATGGACTGATACTGCCTGTGTGCTGCTGAGGAGGGCCGGACGCTTAGGTTATGACAAACATCTGTTCCTACTTCAGGCCCAGTCAGTGGATTTAACTGGTCTGACACCGTTCTACCAGTCCGTCTTACAGGCGTGGCAGGTTTTTACAGTCCAGCGGAGAGCTGTGACGACACCAGGGATGTGGCTCTTTGAGGAGCCGCTGTTTGGAAGCAGCTCCATCACATCCCAGGTCCTGACGTCCGTCAGCCTGAGATCCAGACTGAGAGAGGCCGGCTGTGTGAAGCTGGGTCATCTAATGAAGACCTCCATCCCTCATCTAGCGGAGCTGATCAACATCCGGTCCAGCAGGCTGCTGCTCAGGCTGGTGGAGGAGGTCTGTGCTTCCCTGCCAGAAGTCCTCAGAGCGTTTGTTAGAGACCGTACAATATCTGACCAATGGGACGATGAATGTGAGTATGTCTTCCCACCCCTGGCTGTGGGAGGATGAGGAGGACATCTTGCTGTCTCTAAAGACACCCCAGTGTCAGTGTGAAGGTCTCTAACTTGCGCTCTCTGGCAGGAGTGAGGGTGTCGAGGTGGACCGAGTTTTTTGGCAGGGGATCCTCCCCAAGGGGCCGTTTGGCGGTCCCTGTACAAAGTAGACAAACAGACAGGAGACCTCCAGTGGAGGATTGTACATGGGGCCATAGCTACAAACAGGTATCTGGTGCACCTCGATCCTGGCTCAGGGGACAGCTGTCCTTTCTGCTCGCAGACAGAAACCATCCACCATCTGTTCGTTGAGTGCTCCAGACTGGTGAGACTCTTCAGCCGCCTGAAGGCGTGGTTTTGGGGCTTAGGAGAACACTTTTCTTCTGTCTTTTTATCAATGGTCCAAACTACTCTGCTAAAAAAAAATCTGTCCACACACTAATGAATTTCCTTTCAGGACTGGCCAAACTAGCAATTTGGAAAATGAGGAAAAACCGCGTGAAGGGTCAGAGGACGTAGTTTTGATGCTGACGGGGCTGCTGGCTGCTCGGCTCAGGGTGGAATTTGGCTTCTACAGACTGACAAAGAAAACTGAACTCTTTGTGAACATTTGGGCTCTGAAACACGTTCTGTGTTCAGTCAGAGAGAATGCTCTGGTTCTGAACTTATGATTTGATTTTTTCTTTACTTTTTTATATTTTGGCTTTGTTTATTTGATTTTTTGATAAACAGTAAAACTGTAAACGAAATTGAATAAGAAATAAAGATACTAGACTCTCTCTCTCTCTCTCTCTCTCTCTCTCTCTCTCTCTCTAACACACACACTCACTTCACTATGTCTCTTATCTAAATCCTCTGTATGGTGTCAATAAGCCTCAGAGTAGACAGTCACTTTGCTATTGGAATTGTTCAGTTACCTTGACCTGTGGCTGCTCATCTCCAATGCAACCATTCGGGATCCAATTGTGATTCCCTCAGCTGTGTCTCCCTCTCTGTTGCTCCTTTTTGCTCCTCTGACTGTGTAAGTGGATAGTGCAAAGACTCATATCACAGAGTGTGGCTGAGGTAAAGGTTGATTTCTCCTCTCGTAAAAAGGAAGAAATATATACACATATTATCATTGAAGCCCTGATGGTTGGAAAGAGAGGGGGGGGGGCCTAGTTTCTGATTTTAGTTACTTTAATTGCCTCCATAAATTGGACTTAATTTGTCAGCTGAAATTGCATTATGATGATTGGCACAGGAGGGGATGAGGATTTTAACTGTTCTACGCAGCACTAATTGGTTTCTTACCCACCTCAATTTAGAGTGAGCAGCCAGCACGTCACGACCCTTCATCGTTCTAATAAGGAACACAAACATCTCTCCCTTCCATTCGGTTTATTTAAGGTGCGCGCGCACACACACACACACACACACACACACACACACACACACACACACACACACACACACACACACACACACACACACACACACACACACACACATACATACAAAGTTTATGTAAGGGTTCATTTAGAAGCTTTTTAATTTAATGGTTTTAAAAGTTGGCTCAGTGTTGTTAGTAGTGGCAAATATCTTGTATTCTAATGCTGGTGTTTGTTAAAGGAAGGAAGATAAATGTTTAAATTTGATTAGAGTTCAATGTTAAAAACAATGTAGAGTTTGTGAAGTTAACACCAGCTAACTGTTTAAGCCCTTAGAAGTGCTTCACACAACTTTTGTTCAAATGCATTTCTCATCACCCTATAGTGAGGGTGAACTGGGGACGTCTGAGTGAAGCCTGTTTCCACAATGTCCTAAGGTCCGAACCCCGGATAATTTTTTTCTGAATTCAGGAGGTTGAGATGTGGAAGTTGCGGAAGAGTTTTGGCGGCAACCTAAGAACCCAATAGCGGACAGCAGCAGTGAAGGAACGGGTCAAATTGAAGTTGGAGGCCTTTCTGGCTCGGTTTACCATGTCTGCTGTTTCAGGAGACTCGACCTCAATCATCTTCATGGCAACTGAGCAGCTCAATGAGCTGAAAAATGTCACAAGATGTCGTTTGGAAACGTCAGCTTTGTCACCTTCATAACACACAACAGTTTTCTCAATAGTGAGCAGTGAATTGACATTTCGCACACTGTCATCAAAGAAAGGTGTAAAGTTGCACAGCAGCAGTTAATAAGCATCTATACAATTGGAATCATGACATTGTGATTGTTAGCAGAAAGAGAAAAGTTATTTTATTGTTAGCAAGGACATAGCTTTTTTTCCATTGTGGACATTTTAAGGGCAATATACAGTATGCTGGAAAAAATTACGGACACTTGCATAAAATGGTGGTAAATATAGTGCAGTGGATAGTAAATAGGCAGTAACACCAGACAAAGCTACCAAGTAAGCTGGATCTTGTGTTGAATTTACATTATTATACTCAACGTTTTAAATAGATTTTTAAGTTACATCAGAAAGATGCGACAATGCATTAATCCATGCATGAATATGGTGGTGTCTGCGCTATATCAGTCTTTTTTTCTGTCTCCCTTTTTGTCTCTGCATTTTTTGGTGTTATTTCAGATGTTATTTGCACCTGCGATACATGCGATGTCAGTCCTCCCGGTGGTGGCAGTATCTTGGCAGTCGTCAATGCAGAACCAATAATGCAGAGGTGTGATCATAAACACCTCGGAATCCTGGCACGGTGGAAAAGTGGTACTAATGCGTACACACACACACACACACACACTCTTGTCTACAAAGAGAGAACGTATCTTTACATGTTTATCAAGGTTATTTTTCGAGCGACCCAGATTTTGGTCCTCGCAAAGTCATCACCCCCCATGGAGGGACTGTGCTGACATGCGTGATTAAAAAGTGATTAAAAAACACACACATGGCATTTACTGCTTTTCAGGAGAATGTGAGGAAGGGGCAGCCAAAGTGCAGCTTTGTTGTGGAGTACGAGAGATGTGAAAACGTGCTGTTAATACAAATTTGGATGCACAAAACAAGATGCAGGTTCTGCTGCATATTAGGTTGAAAGAATCATGTTATTGGAGCTTGCTTTAGGGTATTTAGGAGAGCAACTGGCAGCCTACTCTAGCTGTATATTGATAACGTAATGATCTTGGAAAATGACGACAATGTTGAAAATGACCTGAATACTCTTTTATCAGAGGACCTGTAATTCAGAGTTAGTTTTAGGCTTCTCCTAATCATTGATTAATGTACAGCGTAGTTGGTTCTGAGACATCCTGCTTGGCTACAGGGAATGTTGCATGCCTTTTGTTACTGGGTTTTAATTTGGTCTGGGACTTTAGCTTTATGTTCTATTTGTCTTTCTATTCCAGTCATTACCGTCTCTCTTGATAGTTTAAACATGGGCTTGATTTAACTAAAGAAACTAATGTAAATCTGCTAGTATTTGAATTCTATACTTGAGAATCAGAAGCAATTTGGAGGCAGATATATCTACTTAGGGTGTTTTGTATCTAATCTACTTTTTTAATTAACCGACGCTGGAGTGTCTTCAATCTTTTTTATAATCAAATCTCTAAATCTCCATCTAAAGGATGGGTGCTGTTCGGTGAGTTATTTGATCAAGAAAGAACCATGCGGACACGTTTCACACGAAAGCCAGAAACTTATTTTGAGATATTAAAGGAAGGAGACACCTCCTGGCCTCTCCGGTGTTCAAAAGTTTAAACACAGAAGTTGAGTTTCTGAGTTTCTCCACGTTAGTGGGAAATAAAGTGAAAGTGTTATTTACACTGGCTTTAGAAGATAGTGTCTTCATATAACATCTGTTATGAAAGGGAGAGAAAGAGGCTGAAAATAACTTACATTCTCTCTTGTTTTTCCTCTTCCGATCTATCTTTTCAACTCCCCTCTCTTTATCACCAGGGATATGATAAACAGTCTGTCGATTTTAATAACCTGAAATTGTGTTGCGTTGATAGGTAACTGGAGTAAATCGCTCGGTTATGAGACGTGTTTCTGTTATTTATATTGTTTAATATGTACATGATACTTACATTTTTCACTCTGAATACATGAACATGTGTTTCATCTTTTATCAACAAACTGTTTGAATCTTGCTGGATAATTTACAATATAGAGTGTGTTCGGTGATTTGCATACACAGTGGATTTATCTCTGACAAATTTCGACCTTTCCAGAATTCATTTGAATTCTATTATTTTTAGTCACACTTGGGGTTCAGCCAGAGATGACAATGTTGGTCGATGGGTGCACTACTTTAGTCCAAAATTAAATATCTCAAAAACTGTTTGATGGATTGCGACAGAGTTTGGTACACATATCCACGGTGTCCACACCGTGAATCCTAATGACTTTGGTGATCCCTTGTCTTTTCCCCACCATGAGGTCGACGTTTGTGGTTGTGAGTGAAATGGCTTGAAAAACAAATTGACACATTCATGTCCCTCTAAGGATGAATCGTAATAACCTCAGGTCAAAGTTTTGATTTAATATTTTGGTTTATGACTAAATACCTGCATAATATACTGTCAGAACATCTGGTTGTAAATTCCATCCCTAAGTACAGCAAAAAATACAATATTTTTGTTGAGGTACCGATACTGTTTCCCATTTTCTCTGCCTGCTTTACTTAATTATACTGTCCTGTTCTCCTCCACTAACATAACATTCGGTTTGCCGTCCACCTGCTCCCTGATTCCATGTGAAAGCAATATTATACCTGCTAAATATATGCATTTATAAACATTAGCATAGCGCTTAAGCTAAGGGTGTGAATCTTCACTGACCTCACGATACGTTTCCGATTATGATTCAGCCCAATGTTGTTGACAACGAAGCAGCCAATACTGGTAGGGAGTTCAACAAGTTTGCCGACTGTCGAGTGCCGTCTCTCTGCTCTGTGCACACGGTGTGTGTGTGTGTGTGTGTGTGTGTGTAAGATCCGTCTTTGGTGAAACACAAAGATCAGAGGAGAGAAACAAGCACGACAGACAATGAATGACAGCCAAATGCAGTAAAGACTAACACTGAGCTGAAATGAAACTAGACTCACAGTTATGTTCTGTCACTGTCTCTTGATGCATCTTAGAATGGAGAAATCTCCACAGCTCTAGCTTAAACGCTGCTATGCCTTCTTTTTTATGTGAATATCCAGTTAATCTTGTTCCTAAAACAATAACGTTTAGTCCTAAATGGATTTTGAACATGTTCATGACGTGCACAATAATATAATTTGTTACATCATGTATTTGTGTCAAAAGTATGACCTCTCACTTCTTGTGGATTTTTAGTTTTAGGACGGATATCGCAACGCTGGATATCTCCTCGTGAGATAACAAGACGTGAAGAACTGTTTCCCAGTCCATCAGAACAGTATGACCCAGCATTATCCCGTAAGCCTGGCTGGGATGGCTCTGATTAGTCCTGCATGAAGAGCTAATAAGAGTCTAACAACCAAGACCAGATGTGTTTTTTCTTCAGGGGGCTGATGAAGGAGGAGGATATTTATCAGCATTTAACCTGATTGTGTAAGTGCAAAGAGATAAGCAGGGTAAATGTGGGTGCTTAAAAGCAGACATGCAGACAGGCCTGTGCTGTACAGCATGTGTGGGCAAACACACACTCACACACACACACACACACACACTAATTCGTTATTACATTGTATCCCTTTATTTGCCTTTGCTTATCTTGATTATTGCTCCCATCCCTTAGATCTCTTTGGGATTTGTAACATCTGGACGTTTGGATGTTAAATCCAGTAACCGAGCCAAGAATCTGCCTGGGAGACCAGAAGGATGAACACCCTCATTTTGGCCTTTGAGGTTGAGCTATTATCCAGTACATATAAGGGTTCAAAACTCAGAAATTGTGCTCCGTTACTATCCATTCTTCCACTTGTTGTTTTTCTATCGCTTGTGTCCTCACTGTCGCACTAATTCCTTATCACAGGCGAACACACGTGCCCCCGTGAGTGCTTGCGTTTTGAACTCTGCTCAGTAAAACCCCGTTGGGTTTCTTTCCTCTATGAATATTGTAAGATCAGTGTTTGACTAACCAGGTGTGCGGCTGGGTAATCATTAGGAAAGGCGCGGAGCTGGGTCTCGAGGAGGAGAGACAAAGCAGCATATGGTGAGCAGTGGTTAAGCCATGGCATACTGATACGAACAAGTGATTTATGCATTGTGTTGTTCAATGGGGGGGAAAGCCCCGTTTTTTTGTGGCTCAAGGAGGAATTAGTCCAACTGGGTCTGTCAAAGCTCTGAGCCATGCTGGTAAGTTATCTCAAGCATGGAAAAGCCTCAGTCTACCCCCCCCCCCTCCTGTGTGTTTGAGGGACAATGAATGCCAGCGAAACCAATTCATTTTGCGGAATATGAATGTCTGACGTTCAAGTTCACGCGTGTTGTGTGTTGACGGTACAGTTGCTGAGGAGCTTACTGAAGGGAGAGAGAGAGAGAGAGAGAGAGAGAGGTCATAAGATAATTAGATTTGGTTTCTTTATCTAAAGGGATGTTCCATACTACTGATAGTGATAATTAATTAGCTTAGACCTTCAGCATAATTAAAACCCTCAATAATCTGACTTTTGTTCTGATTGAATAGCTGCTGACTGATGACAGATGGGACCCGGAGAAACAGGGCGAGTCTGGGGGCGGGGGTGGGGCTGATTGTGTTTGTATGTTGCTCCTCAGGTCACTTTCGCAGTAATTTCCATTTCATCTGATTCCATTGAGAAGAATACGTGAGATTTTATGAGAGTCGTCTGTGTAACATGCATCGCAATGAAGCGTTGGTGGCAGCTCCTTCATCTTGAGTCTGACAATGAAAGCATGTAGTTATTAAGAACACTCTGATTTTCTGAGTGTCTGTGGATCAGGGTGATATTATGTGAGCCTTTGAGTCACACTGATGACAGGAAGTGGGAATTAAACGGAAATGAAATTTAAAGAGGTACCTCACCGATTTCACACATGAAGCACACTTGTTATAAGAAGTGCTACTCAGACTATGAAAATTGTTATTTAATGTCGCCTGTGGAGCTTTCTAAAGTCTGTCAAATCAAATGTCATCGCAGGAAGTGAACGATCCAGGTATTTTGCGACTAAAAGTTAGGATATCTCAGCCTCTGCAGATTCTTTTATTTCTTATCTGGACATTTCACCATTTCTCTCTTCATTACCCATACATTTTCCAAGTCCAAATGTAAGTGCTGTCTCTATCCTTAAATGCTTTCCTTACTTTGGAAGCAGATTGATTGCCTCACAACGGCTCTCACCATGTTAAAGCCGAGCCGGCGGCTCATAGCTAACAGTGCTGACAGCGCTAACAGTGCAAAATACGGCATAAGGGCAGACAGAGCTCACAATGTTTACACGAGTACGAACCGGAGGGTGAGTGCTACGCTACCGCGACAACGCTGTCAGTCGGGATGGCGTTATCAGCTGTAACCGCCGTATGAAAGCGATGTAGAGCGGCAGCCATGAGTTAACCAGTGCACTAACATGCACTAAAAGCATGCGCAGCTTTTTCAACAAAGCAAGGAGAAGCTCAGGTAACAACACACACCGAGGGAGAGTGACTTCATTTTCTGCTCAGGTAGCCATTACTCCACTACATCTTTACATAGACAGTTGTTTGCTGCTATATTAATGTTCAGAATGTTAAATACAGCTCCTGTAACTAATTTGCTACTGAACCAGAGCTGTTGATTTCCAGCATGTTGCCCCCCCCGTATTTACCCAATGAATAAAACATTTTGATGCTCTGCAATCCCTAGTTGTGTTTCCAGTGGTTTCTGCTCATCTGAGTTGGGATGAGGAGTTTCAAAGCATGCATATACAGCCTGATATTTTGTGTAGCAATCTACACTATGAAGAGCTTTCATGGTGATTGACTGAAGATCCCGTTGACAGGCCGCAAGGGAAAGTAGTTCTGCTGGGAGACAGTGAGAGACTGGGCCTACTTGTATATTCTACTAACAACTCGCTAAAGGACAGGGATGACATTGGAGATGACAAGTCAGGCTGTGATCAAGGTCGGTGCTAAAATGACTATGAAAATGCAGAATTCTTTGGAAATAGAGGATGTAGGTTTTTAATTCATGTGAAGAGAGGGAGGAAGAGATATAAAAGGGGACAATACTGGACTGAATGCTTGAGGTAAGACAACTGTTTGAATGAAGGTAGATGTTGGAGATGAGAGAAATGCTGAAAAAGAAACGTAGATGTGGGAATGCTTGATAATGCAAAACTTCATTGGTATTCAGATGCTCTTATCTCATTGCACATGTCAAGAAAGGATACGGACACACACACACACACACACTGAAATCACCCTGAGGGTATTAGTTTCTAATTATTTTTCAGGGAGAAAAACACTTCTTCTAAATTAAAAAACCCTCCAGAAAACCAAAGACTAGTTGTATTCAATATGTCATCTGCACCAGTATCCAACCAGCATCACAATATGAAAATACATGTATTCATTTTCTCTCTGTAAATGCTGCCTGAGTGCATATTAAAAGTATGGTTATGTAAACGAATGTGATAAACAGTTCTAAGTGATGGTAATTTGTTGATCAGCGCAGATGTGTTTTTTCCGAGAGTGTTCGTCAACATGAGGTTCTAAAGCTTTCTCTCAGTATGTCTGAGCTGTAATCATCGGTGGAAATTACTCACGCTATGATAAATGTAGGATCAGGCAGACAATATTTTCCCTGAGTGTAAAACTGAATAACCCCAACCGCGGTTAATATGAAACATAAGCAGTGATGCATGATGTTTACATGCTGCAACTTGTCTTTTTTTTCTCAAATTACCAAATATTAAAATGAAATGGAGCCTATTCAGTGTTTGTCTGTTATCATTCACATAGATCGCTATAATTCAATGATCAGTCTAGTTGTATCTGTCGTGTGCAAGAAGCTGTAAACATTTACTATCTCAAGACTCAGTAATGGAGAAATTAGGTTTACTGTTATGCTGGCAGCACTGTATTAACTTTATTATCTTATATTACAAAAACTTTATGATTTCAGTCCTCTTCATTTCATGTAATTTGCCAAAATTCAACTATAGCAACAGATGAATTTTCTGTCGATCTACTGCACCTCTTGTCCTGCGGTGCACCTTGTGGGCAAAGCGTTTTCCTCTTTTTCACTTTATTTCCTGTAGATGAAATAAAATATGTTGAGGAGAAGTATGTATTCTTTTTGTTAGGATCTAAATCTTGCTCTGATTGTTTATCGAAACCTTGTTTATTTTTGCAGCTCAAAAGCAAAGACGTGTTCAGCTTTTACGTGTAGGTGAAAGGTAATGTCCACATTATGTCCTTGTAATTGGGTGTTTAGCTGATGCTCTTGAGAGTGGGAGTTGGATGGAAGAGGCCATTATGAAGTAAAAGCTGTCTCTGTAGACCAGTGGGCTACTGTGACTTGGTTATCAGTGTGTTCATGCAGTTCATGCAGGAATCAGACAGTGTGAAATTGCAGGAAGGTGAATGTTGAGGCTCAGCTCAGAGTGTGTTTATCGAGACCCACATAGCAAGTGTGTTGGACTAGAACCGCTGACTGGCTTCTCTTTACCATCTTATTATTTATGATGTGAAAAAATAAACCCTGACACCACCCTTAACTGTGTATCTCACTTGGAGATGTCTGACACTATATTTCATTACATATTTCTCTACTTGTATGCTATTAACACTTCGGGTACGGTTTATATAATGCAGTGATCATGTCCCCAGATGTCATTTGCAGCCTTCATATTCAATGTTTGCTCTATCAGCCTGGGCATAGTAAACACTGAAATGAAATAAATTGGCTTTTATGTCAATATTTGCCCTCATTCTATCTTGATGTATTTGTCTTTTTCTTCTCTGCTTTACATCTTTGCATAATATGATAGATTCTTTTAATACTCACAGATTAGCACATATCAAGACGTCTATGAGTACACAGCACACCCAACATGAACCTCCAAAATTAACCAACCAGATCAGCAAGTGTCTAAGCCGTACAACAGTCACATTATGTTACCGTACACACACACACACGCTCACACACACATTCATACACACTGGTGTCCTAGTGGAAAGAACTGGTTCCCCAGTCACAGGATGCGAACAAGCCGCTGATGGGAAAGTACACACAGACACAGTGTCAAATAGCCTACAAGGCATTAGGATGATGAGAGCCCTGTAAATGTCGGAGGAAGTCGGCACGGTATTCTATTCATGTCTCCAGCCGTTCTGTATTTTCATAGAGATATTGCCTGCGTACTGGGAACAGGAAATGTGGTCCGAGGCTCTGCAGTGAGTCTGAGCAGGAAGCTCCGAGGCTCCATTCCATGAGTCCCTGCAGCCAGCCGTAATTGGCTTACACATTCCTCCAAGGATTACCACTCTCCCCTTATTTGTGTTTATAAAAAAAAAAAAATTAAAACATTTGCTTTGGCTCCTGGAATAACGCTCAGTGTCAAAACACATTCAGTTTCCGCTTGACTTGTTTCCCCCCCACACACATTGGGTGAAATAAACAAGTGAAATGATGATTTTTTTTTTCAGCTCTGATTCAACACTTCCATATAGTTTGATTTATGTGTCTCCAGAATAAGTCTGCAACTTAACTGCTTTTCTCTTCCTCTTTCCCTCATCCTCCTTCTCTTCTCTCCTTAGCCCTATCAGTAAGAATAGCAAAAAAAAACTATTTAAAAACGCATCATTTGTACCTCTTTTGGCAGCTTGATTGTCTGGAAAACAGATCATTTGCTTGCAAAAAAATAAATAAAATAGAAGCACTCTTTTGTGTTTTTAAATTGCAGCAGAATCAGTTTTGGAAAGAGACTGCAATAATAAAACAGGACATTGCTTGCGACAAATGACATAGCAGTATGTTGTGCCAAAATGAAACAGCTTGCAGCTTTGGGTGCTGACAATGTCCCGTTATTAAAACGGATACAGCGCAGACGCTTGTAGGGAGACAGAGATGAAATAAGGAGGACCCTGACCATTCTGATCTCGCATGAAGTTTTGTCATCTGCATCTGCCAGTGTGCGTGTTGAGCTCCCACAGTGCAGAGCTATTATCTATGAATGAAACTGGACTTCTTTATTCGCCGGGTGTGCCACCTGCCGGTGCGTCACGACCGCTCTGGCCAATCCTGACGCAGTGATCCTTCGTGCGCCCTTGGAGATCCCGCGGTGCTCCTCACATCGCCGTCCGATCTACGGCTCGGTGACGGTCGAAGGCGAGCCTAGTTAGCCGTGAACAGTTAGCGCTTCAGATGTGATCAGATTGGACTGCTGTAGCCGACTGCTGCTGTGCCAAACGCGGACCCGTGACAAGTTTTGACTGGATTGCCATTTCCACATCTGCTTCTGCTGCTTTTGACCCGCGCGCTATTGAATGTTATGAGGTAGGTGAAAATAAGACAACACATGGAAAGTTTTATAATATCGTGTCTCAGTAAAGTATCTGTTTTTACTCCCAGAAACGGTTCCCGGCTGCTTTATTTTTCCCACGCGTTTTCGCCGCACAACGCTGCACTTTGAAGTTGCAGACACAACATCGTTTTATGCTACTGATGAGGCTACTTGTCCACAATGCGCATACTATATTCAGGATACTATTGGAAGGTCGCATTAGATGTGCTTTTCTTTAAATGCAAGTTAGGCAAACAAGTGCTGCTCCCCCCCCCACCCCACCCCCCGCTCGGCTCAGCATCCCTGCCCAACCCCTGTGCGCTCTGCACTCTTCAGATGCTGCTTCTCCAAAAAGGCTACGTGGCCTCTCAAGCGAATCTGTGAAGTTAATTAAAAACACGGACAAAATATTTGTTTTCATATCCGAAAACCTCTAAAGTCAAAGTAAATGAAAAAGAAGAAAAGCATTGTCACCAAAAGGACTATTGTTCGAGTAAGATTTGTAATTATAGAGATCAGATATAAAGTATTTGTTACTGCATTGTCGTGGACAGGGGAGGAAATTAATTGTGTCCTTACATGGCACGCGGAAGGCTTTCATGATTTGGGGTGACTGTTTATTTATGATGCCCAAAGATGGCAATGTGAAGGAATGTTCCCTCTTGGTGACCTGGGGGTACTTTGACATTGTGCTGGGTAATGAGTAAGAGCAGAGGGAATGGCATCTGTACCATGGTGCAAATATTTTCCTTCTAGTCCACGGCTGCCATTCTTTATCACAGAGGCCGGAGTTAAAGTTTGACAATACAGTAGCCGAATATTAATCACAAACTATTCTCTCCATGGCTGCAAACCCCCCGATATAACATTTTAATATGTTGCATGTATCAACACTACCAGCGTGTTTTTCTATTCATATATCAACACAGGCATAGTTAGGGAACAGTGCAGTCCTAGTCCCGTGTCGTGGTGAATGCACGGTCTGTTACTAGTCTGTTAAAGGTGGAGCAGGAATGTGTTTAGATGATTATGACTTTCCATTGCCTGCTGTGGGGAGAGACGCAGTGGAGGACGTTCAGAGACACATGGAGGAAAGGGTGAGAGAGAAAAGGTGAGCAGCGATAGAGCTTTCACGGCTTGATGTATTGTTTGAGCCACGGTCAATATTGGTTGACCGATATTGTTTCAGGCTTACCTCTCTTGATAGATGGTTTTGTTTTGCACATTTGCTACTCTCGTATTGATCATCATTATGACTTTTCCAGATGGGCTTTGGGGTGGAGGATAGCACATTGTGACATTGGTGTAGATGGCTGAAGTGGGATGAGAATGTCTTTGCTTTTACCCTCTTTCTGTACCTGTGGTTTTGCGTGGGTGCTGCACACAGTGGCTTGTTGGCACAGACGCTTTTTGGTTTATTGGTCCCAAGCTTGTCAATATGTACCAATGCTGTTGGAAAAATAATAATGTACACTGTGCAAAGTTAACCTGCCATTTGTAAGTCATATATGGGGTGTTATTCTGCTATAGTTTACTGGAACATAACGTCAGTGTTTTTCCCTATGTTTCATCATCAAAGGAACAGTCTTGTGAAATATTTGTATTGCTTTCTTGTTAGATGAAATGATCAATACACTCTGATGTCCGTAAGGTAAATAGGTAGCTACAACTAGCAGATCAGCTTAGCATCAAGACTGGAAAATGCGGGTAAGCCGTGAGCCTGGCTCTGTCTTTTGGCCAAAAAATCGTCTTAAAGTTCACTTATTAATGTATGTACTATTTGTTTATTCCTTTCAAAAACCCAAGAGTAAATTCAACAAGTTGTGGTGCTCAGATTTCTTTGCCTTTGGACGAAGCCAGGGTAGCAGTTCCCGTCTTTGTGGATAAGCTAAGCTAATAGGCTCCGGCTGTAGCTTCATATTTACAGTGCAGACATCTTAATTTGGGCCATAAAGCAAATAAGTGTATTTCCCAAAATGTTGAGTTGTCCTTGAAAGCAATAATATGGATATGGTGCAACTAATTTTAGTTTAAAATGGGAGTGTGTTAGATGTCTTTGGGAAAGATTGACACAGACACTGCTGTGTTATTGGTTTAAAAATAGCAGATTGAATATAGAAACACAACAAAAAAACACAAGAATATGCAATAAACATGTATTATGAAGTGAAATAGAGAGTTTTAGCTTCTCTATGATCCTGAAAAAGCATCAAACAGTAGGCTACAACCCTCAGGACCGCAGCTTGCACTGACTGGCACCACTAGGCTACTTTTAGAGCAGGCAACAGGAGACAGTGATGGGGATTTTACAGGAGTCAGCTGGCCAAACAGACAGGCTTAACTCCCCCATTGGGTATCATTAGGGCTCGTCTTGATGTTAAAGCCTTTTTTTTAATTCACTTCCACAGCCATGCAGATCACAACAGAGCAAAGCACAGCATCTATCTTTAGACAGAACGCGGGCAGAAAGTTTTCCATCTCGGTTCAATCATTAAAATAATAACACAAATTCCCCGTATAGTTGGCCTTAAAATGTCTCAGTTGAATTTGTGCTGGTAACTTGTGCTGAAAATGTTGTTTTTCTAGTGATGCAGTAATTAAAATGCCGGTATATAATGTGTAGTGTACAAACATAGAACTGAATCAAACAAATGGGCCCCATTGTCACCGATATCCAATCAAGCTATTTAAGTTAGTATCTGCCCAATATCCAATCTGGTATCAAAGCATCTCTAGTGATTTCAGCAACAGATAGAACGCTCTCAATTAGCGTTGATTACAGTGTTCACAAAGAGCTGCGTTTATGCAGCTTTGCACTCCTTCCTTGTTTCTCTAAGTAGACAAGCTGTCTGAGGGTGTGATCACAGTAAAGCCTTTACGGGGTGAGCGCTTGGACATCTTTGTCTTTGTCTCCACTTTCTGGGCGGTTACTGTTGTTGTCCCATGTTCGTAGCATCTGCTTAGCTTCAGAGACGCAGTGCTGGGAAGACACTTGACTTCAGTGGCCTGACGAGCAGCTGGATGTTTTCAGCAGAAATTTATTTTTATATGGCCATTAATAAATACAATACATAAGAGGGCCTTTAATCATAATTATATTGGCGCCTAATGCAAATAACTTGTTATTGACTTAACTTGAATTTGGTGTCGTCTCACGGTTCTATTACTTGATATATTGGCGCCCTGCGGATGCAATTGAGGCTTTTATAGCTAACATAACGTGTGTTAAACTGACACTCATCACTCTCTGACCTTTACTAGTTGTCACAAGCTTGGCTGGGGCTGCCCCTTATTGGTGGCAATAAGGTTCTCACTTCAGGGCTGTTAACAACTGCTGCTCCATGTTTATCTTAGGATATTGTTTATGTTCAGCACACAGCAATCCGCACACACAAATCCAGATAATGCAAGTGAGATACAGTTCAAAGGTCAGATATTTGTCAGGAAAGGAAGGGTGGATTTACGGAGGCCGAGTGGAGGTCGGCGGTGTTACCTACATAGGTTCATGTAGGTCTGTTGGGTATATAAACTCTCCGGGTGGGTTGCACATTTGAATCTGTCAGCCGTAACTGTAAATGTTGCACTAAGAAACAGCCCGCATGCTGCCTTTCATGCCAGTATTTCCATACAGTTTGCAAATGTCTCGCAAGCTGGTACGCTCCACTGCACCAGCAATCTTTATTCTGAGATTTTTTCTTTTTCTTCTTTGAACATTTAGTTTCTTCTGTCCAAATTTAAAGTCGTTCCTTTTCTCTGTCTGTCATGTTTTCACTACCCCCCCTCCCTCTCTCTCTTTCTCTTTGTTTCGCTCTCTCTCCCTCCCTCTCTTTCAAACTGTCTCCCTCTCTTTTCTTCTGTTCTCTTGACAAAGTAAACCTCACTTGAGGGAATTCGGACTCCTATCTTATATATGGCTGCTCTTTTATGCTCTCTGTCTGTGCTTAGCAAATAAATTAATAACCACTTGCCATTCCATCATTTTCAGTGGAGGTGCAAGACGGTCGGTTTCCAGGTAAAAGAGAGCTGTACTAACAAGCGACAGGGACAACAGAGAATGATAGAACGCTCGTGAAATATGTATGCTGGGAGTCAAAAACTACTAACAGAGCGTGAATCTGCACCAGCTCCAGTAATGACGGGTGTAACACACAGAAAGGGAGAGATTGTGATGATGATGATGGATGTTTGGCTCGGCCTGGACGAGCCTCTAACTCTCAATATTCAGCAGTATATTTCTTTGCTTCGATTAATGTTGCCATCGTCCATTGCTTGTTTATTATTCTGAGTTAATGTAGTTTCACATTGTATTGATTACATTAAAGATTGCTTTGTAAACTGAACTCTACCATACGGTACGTTTTTTTTCTCACTGATCTTTCAAAATCTATCCACAGTAGCTCTGCACCATATTGATGCTTATGTAAAACTGACACATTTCTCTTCTTAAACATTTTGAGGTAATGTGAGCTAAATGTTTAGTCCTCCTTAATAAACTATTTTTTTTATATCGCATTGGCTTCAGTTTTATAACGCTCTGCAGCTAAAGATACTGAAAGTAGCTCGTATAAGATCATCTTTAGAGAGCGGTGACTAGACGCTTTTATATATGAGTAAACTGCTTCTGTGGATGAAGGGAAACTGAAAGAAGAAAGAAAGGAACAAATGTTCCATTGTCACACCAGGGAACATAACTGGTACAACAAAACTAAATACCTTTTGAAAGTATTGAAAAAAAAAATCGAGGTTGAAAACACAACGATGCCATTTCACAAAGCATCTTTTCCTTTTTAATTAAACCCTGCCTTGATATCTTAAAAGTGAAAGAGAGAGTGGTCTTTGAATGTTATTCCCTGAATTCCCCAAATAGCATGTCTGCCTTCTACAGCCCCCTAACAATGCAGCATTTGTCATTTTTTTTATTTCAACAAAAATGATATGTTGTCTGAAGCGCAGCCATTTATGTACGATTGAATAAATGCTGACGGTGAACTGAAACACTTTTGCTCATCAAATGTATTGTCTGACACGCACTAGGGAAGCTGTTTCTCAACATTAGAGCAACACTATAGAGACGATTTGTAGTTATGGGTTATGATTACAAAGTGACGGAGTTGTCTGTCAGCGGGACCTTTGATTGGATTTTTCAAACTGAAGGAATCTGAAGAATACCACATACTGTGACATGTTGTATGCACTGAATAATGGCACGACGGGGTTCAAAGCGACGCTTTTATACACCGTGATGAATGGATAGAACGCTGTCACACCTGCTGAATATTTATGTGTTTCAGATCATTTATAATTCATGATGAGAAAGTCTTGTGACAGATGTTGGTGTAGACAAACAAACATCTGTTGTTGGTTCAATACAAAAATGCTTCTTTAACTCTTTGATGCTGGTTCATGTTTAATTCATTTTATTAATGTTGCCCAATATCAGAAATCCCAATTCATATCAAGGCACTTTAAAGTCTGTTCATGATACTCTCTTATCTGTAGACCTTTGATTCAAACGAGGAACAAATTATTCCCCTGTAAAAAGGAATCAAATTAAGGAATTAAATGGTGAAAACAATGTAAGAAACCTCGGGAAGATTCACAGAGTAGCGATCCCTCTCCAATGAGTTCACAATCATGATTACATATCACGTAATATGCTAAAGCAGGGCTGTATATTGGCAATAATCTGGCACAGGGCTGGGTGATAATGCAAAATTATAATTTTTTGTCTTTCAATGGAATCGTATCGTGATGAAATCTTATATCAAGATATCATTATACACAATGACCTTGTTTAAATTGGTATAACAAGCACATATTCAAATGTAGCAGTAAATCTGAATTGATAATAATTCTGCTTATGGGAATACCACTGTGTAGTTAAATCAAACTTTTTTCTTGACCTCATTACTCACGTGTACAGCACGACCTGACTCTGAAGCCCTGACACTGGTAAGGAAGATGCAGACGGTTGACCAAAAGTAAAGAGTTTATTAGACACAAGACGTCTCGATCTTAATGGTGGTGGCGAACGAGCCGTCCTCGTTGCTCCACGGGGTGATAGGAGAGGGCCGCCAGGTTGCCAGGAAGGCGGAGCCTTATAGTGGGAGCACACCGGGGCCCAGGAGCCTCCACTTAGGGCGATCACCACCTCTGGTACCTGCTGGCTTAAAGGAACATACACAAGTAACCACGATAGGGAACCGTCACAATCAAGTATTTCATTCACACAAGAGTAGGCATCCCTACTTACCCCTAAGCTTAACGGTGCTATTACTTAAAAGCCCCCCCCCCCCCCTCCCCGGCAATTGAATCATCTATCTTCAATCTTTTCACCTCTAATGTCAACTAATAATTAAAGATCAATACAGTCTCACTGAAAGTTGATCGCAAAACATAATATTGCGATACACAATTGCAAAGATATTTTCTTGCACCTCATGCTCAGGCTCATATATTTGTGGGATTACTGAGGATACTTTTTCATTATAAGTGTGAGATGATTGCTGATGAATCGTATTTTACTAATGTCACAACAAGCACCTCCTAATTTAAAACTAAATTGAACGCGTTTGAAGTCTAATCACGGCAACGTTAGATGCTGCTGTGTGATTAGGGTCCTGTCAAAAGTAATTTGCCAGAATGTATCAGTAAGTAAGTTCTTTTTAGAAGTATGATGTGAAATATTTGGCAAGTTTTTAGTTTTCTCCAGTTTATTTCTGTCTGACACCCGCTCGCTTTTGTAATGCAGCTCATCAAGCACATATCAAGTGAGTCCAATTGTGTGTCAAGCGCTCATCTTTAACAACGCATCCTGACTAAATCGCATTCTTTTTGCCTTTGTAATGTTCCATCTACACATCATGTTAGAGGTTAGATTAAGGTGAAGAACGTAAATGATTTATCTTTGCTCTTTGCTTAATGCCTTCTTCATTTTCACACCGTTTTTGTTTTTCAGTGGAGAAAAGAGGCAGCCATGTCGTGAGGACTAGTCTCACCACATCGTGGGAGTTTTTAATTTACGGGTGAGGACAAGTGACATGAATAGACTGTATAGTCACTGTAGTTATGTATTTGGCCCTGGGACATACTTACTGAAGGACATGTTTTAATTTTTTTGTGGATCACAACTCTGCTTAATCTTCTTTCAGCAATGCGCCTCCACTACTGTTGTTTTGACATCATCTCTCCTAATGGGCCTCTGTAAGTCGAGTATAGGCCCCTCTTTTATGTAACACCTGTCACACAATTAAAAACAGCGTGAGGGACTTTTTCTTTTTTTCCAAATCAGAACTTATCACAAACTACTTGTGGAGCAGCATATGGCAGAGGAGAGACCGAATGGGCCGGCGATTATGTCTACTGAGAGGATCGTAGCTGTGGGTGTCGATAAAGGACACTGCTGAGGATTTTTAAACAATGACGAGCTCATGGGATGCGTTTTTTAAAAAGCGAGCGCGTGCTTTTAAGGGGATTTGGAGTTGCTGATTGGCCGCTGTGCCAACCCTGTTAGAGCTAAAATCGATGCTGAGTCGCTGCCAGCTGTGATTTTGATAAGATTTGGGCAGAGCTGCTGTGCAAAACAGCAGCATTTCTATATGCTTACTACACAGTGTGTGCTGTGGTTTGAAGTCCTGCACTTGTGTTCATTTTAGTGTGTGACGTGTTTAGACGTGTTTAGCCCAACAACAGTCGATCTGTTATGTTGTTGATTTGTGGCTGTGATTTTAAAGGGTATTCCAGCCTCTTAAAGTCAAAATATTTCTGCAACCAGAAGTACCACGAGAGGGCGGAAGTACAACCGGAAGCTTCATAAGACATATGTAGGCGACCAAAATGTTACAGTTAACATTCATTATCTGAAAACAAACTGTCAAAGGGTTTAAGTTGTAAGACGAAAACAGACCTGACAACGCAACCTGTAGCAACCTGTCAATCACATGATAGCCACGCCCTAAAGCCTCCCCTGCTTTATTGTCTATTTACTCTAAATGGGACCATAATTTAGAAGACTTGAAACTAGCGATTGAGACCATAAACTAATATTTACAATGTTTACTGAGGTAATAAATCAAGTGAGAAATTGGGTCATCTTCTCATAGGCTTTTATACAATTAGGGTTTTATTTTGCAACCAGAGAAGGCGGAGCCTGATTATTAGAAAGAGTGCAAGTTTAAGGGACTTTACTCTAAGACCTGGAGATTGCCACCTGTGAAGCCCTTAAGAACAATGTCTGTGCCTTAGTTTCCCTGAACGGTCCTATTGAGAATTTCTTTACTTTAATGTTACAGTCATGGAACTAGTTAATTGTCAACACAGCTGGTTTTCATTATACCAATTCTGCCTCTTGCAGCTTTATGCTTGTCTCAGTATTATCACCAGCCCAACTTCCCACCAACTTTCAAAGTTAGACTGACAAGTCAAATGGACAACTCTACTTGAAATTTCGATTTCCTAGTGTTTGCCCCGAAGGAAATATAAGAACGACAATTTGCCCCGTTCTTTAAGGGAGTTGAAACCAGCACCTGTCTTTGAGTCTTCCTCCTTCCTCAGTTTGATTGACAGTTCAGAAAGAGACGGGGAGTTGTGAAACTCGCACCAGGCCTGGGTGAGATGTAGAGCGAGCCCTCTGGCTAAACTCTGTAGAGGAAAATGAATCCAAGCCAACAAGACTCGCGACCTCCAGGCCAGAGAATCAAATCCTCGGCTGACATTTACATGAGTCTAAAAGCAACAAAGGCGAGTGAAAATAATTTTACTCCAATTTGCTCTTTTGTCAGTTTGTCAATACTTTTCTTGTCAATGCTTTACTTCACAGTGGGGCTCTCCTGTTGGACAGGTTGAAGGCTGAGACAGAATTACACAAGAGGGACGCAGATGTGCAATGTTCCTTTGGGGGATTTGAGGTGTTTCATAATAGTAACAAGCTGACAACAGCCTGATTCATAAAGTAGAGGAGGTGAAACCCTCTTAGTCCATCAGCCGAATTGAAAATGTTGCCTTTAGGCTTGACAATTAGCTCTTCACTCTTTTTATTTGCAGGCCGATATATATTAACCGATCCCATTTCTGTTACACTGACAGAATAAACATTTAAAAAAGAGAAATTAGGAATGATGAATAATTAGTGATTCCAATCCTTTACATAAGTATCAATACAACAATGTAAAAATACAAAAGACACAAACAGGATGCAGCAGTGGCCGGAGGCATTATGTGAACACGATATCTCAGGAACGCCTGGAGGGAATTTCTTCAAATTTGGTACAGACGTCGAACAGACGTTGAACTGATTATAATTTGGTGTTCAAATGTCACTGTGACCTAACAATACACAATTCTGACTCAACTCAAATTCATAACTCAAGTATTAATATGCTATTTGTGACAATTTCACACAAATGTCTAATAGGATAAAGTTAAGTGGTGACATTTTGGACAGACATGGATGTAAACTGCAACTTGACTTGTTGGCAGAGGCGGTAATTCTACTTTAATCCCCAAAAAGTAAATGAGAGTTCAGTCTGTGCCACATCAAAAGTAATTGAAAACAATAGATTCAGTCTCTAGAGGCAAACATCCCTGTCATGATTAGGGAATGCTAGCTTTCCCTTGCTGGTATTTTCAGCCCTACATGTTTTGTAGATGGACCAACGTTAACCCTTAACACCTCCCCAGGGATTACTTCCATTTAGCGAAGTGATAATAAACTCGAGCTCATCACAGGAATGTGTGTAACTTGGCTTGGCATGAAAGCTTTGTGGGAGAAGGGCAATGACATGAATCACTGGAGTAGATTTTAGGATCGGTCATCGGTATTGTGTTCATCCTTATCGGCTGTGCAAACCCGCTGGCAATAACGGGCACAAGCCTTATCGAACAGCTTTGTAAAGGAAAAGTCGTGGAAGCATTTTTGTTTCCTTCAATCCAATTTCAACAGAATTATAAAGTATCACAGAATTGGGGGAGATTTGGTGGAGGACTAGACTGCCAGAGTACATTAACTTTAGTGGCGTCTTTGGGATGAAAAGCAGGCCAGAAGCGAGAGACGATGGATGGAATTGCCTGGCATGTCTCCATGCAAAAGTTTCTGGCAGGGTACGTGGTATAAAAAAAAGGAAACTGTTTATTGGCTTCGTACCCTCTGTGTTTCTTTGAAATGTAATCATAACCCAGGCTGGGCATATTTATTGCATATACAGGCAACACACTGGAGCTACGGGAGCTTATTATTTATCAATATTTATTCAGCTAAATATATGGTGTAAACATGAAAATACAATGGTTGAATCAGCTTGATTTATAAAGTCTGGATTCCTGGCAAAGAGCTCAGTTTCAATCTCTTCAAATCGAAGTAGCAAACAAGGACTTATTCTCCAGCAGTAGCGAAGCTGGCAGAGGCACATGGCAAGAGACCATTTTAGTTTCAGTTTGGGAATTTTGCTGCTTCAAACAAACCTGCTTGAACTGAGGCGGATAGAGTCGCACAGCTATTTATCACTAAACACGGCTGTAGTACGGCTGAGGCTAATGGAAAAGTCATTAATTGTAATGCTATTTGGTCATAAACAAAGAACCGACAGTTGAACCTTATCGTGGCGGAAAAGTCAGTTGATCACCAATATGGTTACAAATCATCCCAATACCTGATATCCTCCCAAATTGAATGGCAACCCATTCTGTAGTTGTTGAGACATTTCACTCAAAACCCTTAATGTCAACGTCATGGTGGCGCTAAAAAAGGAAAAAGAAGGGGACCATCAAAATCAGCAGGATTTGTCCTCCAGGGACCATGAATATCTGGACAAAATTAGACAGCAGTTGTCGAGATATTTTAGTTTGGACCAAAGTAGTAGAGTATAGCTAACCGACAGTGTCATCCATAGAGCCATGCCGCTGGCGTGAAAATATTTAGTCTTTAGAGCTGCCCACTGGTAGTTTGGCAGACAGCACTGCACACTGCTACAGTTTGGTTTTATCACATTTAGTTGTAAGGGACCATGTACAAAGAACATGAATCTCACACAAGAAGAAGAGATGTATTGTAACAGCTTTAGCTGTTAATTCCCGACTGCACTCTCTGGGAAAATGTATCTTACCTGCGGGCCACTAGGAAGAATGGACTGAAAGCAACAAGCTTCAATTTAGCTCTACACAAAAACTTAACAGATGCTATAATTACGTAATAGTTCTGCACAGAGTGGCTTTAAATAATTAAAACTTTCAACGCGGCACTAGCAAATACCTAAATGCTGTGAGTGTGATTACAGAAGGCTTTGAGCTGGTCGGATTAATTGCTGCTGTTCTTCTTACGCTTAAATACTTGCATTCGCATTGATATTTCATTAAAAAGGGTAGATGTCGTCGATGACCTTGGGTAAACTGAAGTTTTCTCTCAGGATGTGCCACCGCTTTGTTCCTTTCTCTTTACTGTTCATGTTTATTTAACCACTGTTTTTTAATCCAGATTAGTCTCACTAAAGCTCTTTATATTAATCTTATTAAATCTCTTTTTCCTCAGAGACATGGAGGGGCAGTTAGAGTTAGTAGTCATCCGCCTGGTTTTCCTTAAGCTCCTATCATTACATCAGTCACATCCTGCTTAATCCTGAACTGTTGAGAACCTCCAGGGGAGCGGGATAAATAGCCCTGTGACCTCTTTGCCGCCTCTCTATTTATTATTTTCACGATAGATATCAGGATCTGAGGTGATATAATGAATTAGCAATGATCGACGGTTCTTTTGAGATCAAGTGAAACAGTCTGAGTCATTCCCCTGTTTTGGTTATGACCCCTTTTATTGTATCTCAGCTTTGGCAGTAAGGTTGAGTGCAGCTCTTTGCTCTCCATATATCATAATCAGGATGTGGCAGTGGTTATTTACATTGTTCACGATCCAGTGTTTGGATTCATTCTTAATACGATGCTTAGTTTCCAAACACTATATTTCACTAATGTGAAGAAAGTTGATCACGTTACCGCCAAATCTGTGTGCTTGATAACTTGTGGCTTGGTGGATTTTGGGCTTGAGACTTCTTGGCTGTTGTACGAAATGATTTGTCACTGAACAGTAACATAAACAAGGCATGAATATTGATGAGGGCTAGAGACTCCAGACAGTCGAAATTCCTCAATTTTTCGGTCTTTGCAGCCCCAGGTGTACCTGATGAATTAACGAAGAGCTGCCGAAGGGTGAAATGAGAAATCTGTCACAATGCTTAAAAACAGAGTTGATCAGTTGGCCATAGTGTTTCTAATCAAGTTGTTCAACTAACCGGAACAAACTGTCCCGGCAGATGTTTCGGATTCAGCTGTTTACTGGATAATTCTTTAAGTACAATAAGCTGTGTCATCCATGCAGCCTCGACAGGGTATGCTGATTTAAGCAGTTGTATACCTAAATGCTTAATCCAATTGAAAAATAAAAAAGATAATTCGCATTGCAGATGGCTGAATCAGAGGCAGACGTTTTTCCCTTGGAGCTGCAGATGCTTTTTTTTTCTTTTCTTTTGCCAAAGCATTGATATTTTCAGTTTAGTTATGTAAGTTTGAACAGGAACAATAATACCTCAAAGAAAAATAATTAGAATGTTTCTGTCACTGTAAGGATGTTACTTTAGTTTTCCTTCTTGTTTTAATACATCTTTCACTGCAGGGAAATGAAAAATCCCTCGCCTTTTATTATTCACTGAATACATTTTCTCGCAGAGTTGCTGCGATCGATATTCTTGAGTTTTTAAATTCAGTCAAGTATTTACTGACAGCATTTACTCTAGTTCTACACTACTTCCTCTGCGATAGATGTACTATAATAAATGCATTCACATTGATTAGCTTTTACCCTACCCATGTCGGGAGCACACATCCCTCACTGCCATTATCGGAGCCTTGTCGTCGTGATTGTATGGGCGTGTTCACGTTCAATACAATCGTTAGTCAGTGGAAGTGACAGGACCTCACGCGGCGCTTGTCTAAGCAGCCAGGTCACTCGATCTCAGCTCCCGCCTCATTCATCAGGATGACATATGCAGATGGTTCGCTTCACATCCGTAAGACCTCTTGACATCAGTGTTTTTCCATGTTTAACCTGCTCATAAGTCCTGTCTGAATAAGACCATCCATTTCAAACATGTCTCTGGAATTTGAAAATTGAAGCATCTGTTGATGAGTTATTTCATTGTTTTCTGATGTCAATCTTTCGAACACATTAACAAAAGCTCAAAAAGTGTTGGCCATGTGTTGTACTGGAGATTTACAAGCTCCCAGCGTTTTATATTGCTCAATTTAAATGGGAATTCGACTGAATAATCTACGCGTGCTATTCCTTCTGGTTGTGACAATGATTGAGAGGAAAGGCAAAGAATTGGAAAAGGTGGGAGGAAGGGATGATATAACATTGGTGAACTTGAACAATACTCCCTAAAATAGAAACCAGAGAAGCAAGACTCTAATCTGTGATGCTCGGCTGAATTTACAGCCTTGAGGTGATCCGTGGACACAGGAGATTAAGGGGTTTGTAGATTTGCATGTGCAAACCTGAAAAGAGCTTTCGTCTTAGTTATGCCACAAGTCCTGAACCAGAGAAAATAGTCCTTGTGTGTTGGACATAAACTGTCCCAAAGCACATCATCAGTAAAAAAAAAATTGTCTTTTAATGGAATATGCATGTACTGCACATTCTGCCATTGTGCAGTTTTCTCTGCATTAATAATCCTGTGAAACTGTCAAAACATGAACCATCATATTTGTATGATGTCCTCTACACCGTCAAGCACCCGACTCAACAGAGTCTTAATTTCCTCTTTTATTATTATTGTTTTTTTTTTACAGTTGGGACTCAAGTGACTGGCCTGAATGAAAATAAAATGGAAAATTAATTTAGATGAAAGCCCCAGGCTGAGCAAGCAATACATCACATTTATAATGAATGATTACGATGTCGAAGTTTTGGGGTTTTAGATTTCTTTAGTAGTTTTCAGAAAAAAATATGTGTGGATCTGAACAGCACATTTGGCATATTCTCTCTCTCTCTGTTTTTTTTTTTTTAATCCTGTCGTTTTACAGACCAGTGCTGCTTTTAACTTCTTCGATGTGCATATGGGGATATTTTTTTAGCTGTTTGGCGTTGGACGTGTGTAAATCCATTTTCCTCCTCTCACCGGCTCACTATTTGCTTACACTGGGCATAATGAATCATTAATTCACTGCTGTCACTTGCAGCCAGGAGTCACTCTGAGCAGAATTAACTCTTGATCCAGCAGAGCAGAGAAAGAACAAAGAAGTGCAGGAGCATGAGCCCTCTCTCTGTTTGTTTCACTCCAAACAACAAACTATGGATCCGTTAATGTGTTGACAGGGTGCCTGTTTTCTAATAGACTGTTAAGCTGCACTCTCTGATGCGTGTTGTTTTGATTGTGTTTTGCATTTTTCAGAAAAAAATGTTGACGCTCATTGTTCCCCCGATCTCCTGGTTATCTTTGCTGCAGGCATTTTTTAGACTTTGAACAAGAGATGATTTTTTTGTTCCACGGTGGGTTATAGAGCAATGCTGTAGCTGCTATTTATTTTTTCCCCTTTTAATAAAGTACCATCTCAAACACAACACTTATAGAACGTCTTATAGAATAATAGTTTCTGATCAGTGGTACTTGCATCCCAGGGGGTACTTCTGCAGTTGCCAGGAGTTATGTGGAGAAATTGTTTAGTAGCTCAATTAATTGAAATATATATATATAGATATATATATACACCTGAAAAATGTGTGACTTGCTGCGTATGCCAGTAGCTGGCATATGCAGCTCTTCGGTGAAAAAGCCACTGGCTTGACATGACTCACAATACAGGAATGCGGCATGATGTGAGAGCACAGCAGGTGCACTTGGGATGCCATGGTGAGGCAATTTTCCCATCAGGTAACAAATTTGTGACAACAACGGTGTTACAATTTGACAAGAAAAGATGTAATATCTGTAGAGCCCTTACTTTGATCTTTAACGTTGGACGGCTGTCGGTCTGGCCTCTCCTGTTAAACTTTCCTCTGCTGGGCTGCCGTAGGGAATCACTATTACAGAAGCATTTTAGTCAAATAGATGAGGCACCACCTCTCTCACGGATGATGTGCAGTGTCTTTTTTAATTTGCCTGTATTGCTAGTCCAAAATATCTCATTAATACCCAGTTGAAATCAGAGTGTAGTTATTATGGAGACATTAGCATGTACCTGAACATCATTATCTCTTTACAGGATAATACATTGATAATATGAGGTTGTTGGCATCCCACCGGACAATGACACAGCTGCTGAATGAAATAAATCCTAGATAGACTTTGTTGCTCTTGACACTGCACGATTTCTTAAGATGACTGCAGGTAGCCTGGGATTCTAAAAACATATCCCTCGGTTTCATTTTCACCAGCTGTAGGGCTCAGTTTCTAAATCCTTTTCTCTTTTCCTTCCCGTTTTCCCTTCTATTGTCTCGAGGAGATTTCTTTCCCCAATAAGGCTGGTTGACTGCTGCTGCTTGTCTCTCTCGTTGTCGCCTCCTGAGGCAGAGGCTCAGCTGTTCTGTTCTGTCCCCGTCCCCCCCCATCTCTCCCTCCCTTATAGTCACACAGGCAAAGAGACACAGCCGGTCTAATTGGTAATAACCCTTCAGCTGTCATAACTGTGGTTCACCGCAGCTTTTCGGCGAAATGTGAAGAAGTTGGCGTTAACATGCTTCCCGTCTTATAGCTTTCAGCATTACAGGGATGGTGTGTGTCTTACACATACAAATATTCTTTGCTTTTTTATAAGCAAGCTCTGTCTCTGCATAAATCTTAGCTTAAATATTGTGCTTTCTCTTTACAGACACAGCTCAGATCTCTCTTCCATTATTGCTCATCTCTCAATATGTTCTCTCAGTGGAGATCCTGGGTCCTCACTGTTTATGACATTCTGTTTGTGCACCATTAAAAGGTCAAACTGGACAAATAACTTGTGTAAAGGAAAAACAAATGGCCAAAAGATGTTGTTCCCATGATTTCTAAAGGAAAGTTTTCATGACACTTGTAAACCTATTCTCTCTGAAGCAATTCCTTGAACAAATATGCATGTCAAATAATGGCCACAACATATTAAAAATCACCCAGGGGGCCTCGCTGATGTGTGTGAAAAGACTGTGTCCTCATCGGTATGTTTGTTTGTGTGAGACATACAGTGTTCTCTGATTCCAGAAACCAAGGGAGCGGGGACTTCATAATGAGTTTGTTCTCCTGATGTTGTAAGCCTCGACCTTTTTGCCTGCATTTTCCGCCTCTTTTAGAATCCACAGGAAGTATTTCATGACTGTCAGTGGTCTTGCAAGATGAAGGTTAGAAATAGCTTTCGCACTGATGGTAGACCATTTTTATTTGAAAACCCAGAATCTTCTTTTGTTGGTGCTGGCCCTGAGACAATGCAGTTAAATTCCTTTGTGCATGAATAATTGTTTTTGCTCTTTTGGGACAATAGAGCCTTCTTTATTTTCTCAACCGATCCTAAACGATATTGGAATGGAGTGCAGTTTTCTTGGGAGACGGTGTTCTCCCATTTCTGATGACCGATGGCAGGAGTAAAAAGATGTAAAAAAGCCATGCCTCCACCTCTTTTCCTCCCCAACTCCGCTGCTCTTTCCTCCCTCCTCTCAGCTAAGCTGCAGTGCATCTTTTCACAGTCATGAAAGAATGCAGGGGGGTCTGCCAATCCTGTTCATAGACACAGCACATAGATGCAGAGACACGTGCACTCATATTCCACCTCCTCCTCCCGTCATCCCTGCCATCCTCCTCCTTTATCCCATTCCCACTTTACTTTCCACCTTGTTTCTAAGGTGCAGCACAATATACGGGGAAGACAACCCACGCAGTTTTGGCTGAGTGAACACGCCATGAGAGCTTTGGAGCTTTTGGGATTCTGAATTGTTTTATGCTACTCTGTGGTATGTGTGGTGATGAAGCCCCAGATGATGGCCGGCTAAATGGGCTGAGGAATTTCCCTCTGTGCAGCAAAGGACACACATCATTTGTCACGCAAGCTTCCTTCAATCATCAATCAAACACAGTGCTAACCGTTAACATGAACTTCAGTGGAAAGCTTATTTGTACCCCAGCTGGATATCACACATTCAGAGCAGCTCCTGAACAGGAATTAGGTCGTGCTTTGGTCTTCTTGCTATCAGACACAGAGCTGGTGCTGCTCATTTTTTTCTTTCTTTTTCACGATTTCATCTGCTCTTTTTGTCTGTGTTGCTCAGTTTGTGGTCCCTTTTGTCCTAATAGTTGCATTTATTTATTTTTTCCCCCTGTGTTGTTCGCACCTTCCTGCCTCACGCCTCCTCTTATGCTGTCGACTCACATTCAGAGTAACTCTAATTGAGTTTTTTGGCCAGCCGGTCCCTGTTCTCAAATGCTCCATGAGAGATAAAAGAAATTCTGCATTGCATCATCAAAGGGGCGCTTCCGCACCCTCACCCCATTCCACTTCCACACTCACCAAAACACGATGAGATCAAATGAACATCTAAGGTCAGTGTAGCTCCGAAGGGTTAATGATGTAGAGAGACCACGCTTGGATTCTTAATTCACACTCTGGGCAGATAACATTCAAGTCTCATCCTCCCACTTATGATGACTCATGCACTTTGCACTTTTTACGATCAACCTGTTTATTTGAAGCTCTTTATATGAATTTGTTTGACTGTAATTTGATGTGTCTCGGCTCAGATCTGGCATTATGTGACACTGTCGACTTTCCCCCGGATCAATAGGCTGTTAATGGCGGCAGACACGAGGTAGGCGGCACATCTGAATTCAGCAGTGGCACGAAGTATCCTGTAGTACAGATACTTATTTGAAGTTGGAGGTAATTCACAGTGAAGTGGCACATTACTGAGATCTTTTCTCCAGGGTTCAATTTCTGTTTTCTTATTTTGTATCTTGTACGATATATAGCTCTCTTAGTCCTTATTTCTCTAAGCTATGCTTCTTACCTGGACAGAAAAAAAAATGATGCAACTACATTATACCTACCTCTACATTTCTACTTCTCAACTTCAACGAAAGTGAAGTGGGGGTATTTGAAGTAAACTGCTGTACCCTCATGCAGTTTACAGAGATTTATATGAAGCTTTCATATCCGGCCCTACAAGACAGATTGTAATCCACTGAACTCAGCTGAGTAAAGTAAGCTAGATAAACACAGGGACGTGTGTGTGTGTGTGTGTGTGTGTGTGTGTGTGTGTGTGTGTGTGTGTGTGTGTGTGTGTGTGTGTGTGTGTGTGTGTGTTTGCACGGCCCAATTCAACACAGGAGATTCATTATTATGGCAATGTGTCATTTGCCCCGATGACAAAAGGTTTTATCCGAGTGGCCATTCAGCATAGATGTTATATCAACCCAGCAGGTATTGCAGGGTGTTTCAAGAGCCGGTTATTGCGCACACAATCAGCTATCGTTTCAATGTTGGTATCACTCGCATCACAGGGTCATTGTTGTCAATGACACACCATCACATGAACTCTGGCCAGAGGAAAATTCAAGGTAACCTGTGGAGTCTTCTTGCGTGTAGCCTTATGTTTCCTGAGCAGATTTTTTTAGATATTTTTAAATCCTGTGTTGTTTACATTCATGTTTGCTACAGTGCACTCTCTTCTCTCTTGCCACATGAAACTTAAGTGTGAACATCTTTGTCCTGATACGCGTGCATGATGCAAACAAAGTGGGTACCCACACAGTGATGTGTGCTCCGTAGCACTTTTGCTGTCACACTCCCATTTGACTTGAACATAATAGCCAAATCTTTCCTTTTTGACCATATAAATTACGGCTGGATTTACATATATAACTGAAGGATTTGTCTTAAAGGTAAAATATGCAGTCACATTGTCGATCGCTAAACACAGCATTAACGATGTGGCCCTCCTCTCTGGCTCAAGGAGCAAGCGAGAGACAGAAAGAGAGAGAGGGAGAGTGCAGCGGCGGTCGATCGAGCTAGAGAGTGAAGGAAGAGAGGGACCGGCCTTAGTGAGAACAAAGCTGGGAATCGATAGAAGAATAAAACGTTATTTTCTCATTTCTGTCATGGCGGTTACATTCTAAAGCACACATAATCACATCCACACCTCCTCTCCAACCTACGGGTATAGGTTTTGATTTGTCTGTGTGAAAGCCCGTGAGCCTCGGTGCTCCGAGGGGCATGACAGAGAGACGTTGATTGACCTGGGAATAAGAACGGACTGCACACCCTGCTTATTGGCATGGGGTTACACCCCCACGTGGGGTCCAAATGCTATTTGCTGACGCCCAGAAACATCCCAAACAAGGGCGAAATACAATTTTAAATACAGGCAGATGGTAGGGTTTCTACAGACACCGCCACACACTTATAGTAAGTGATGATTGAGAAGGATTCATTTAGTAACAGTTTACACATTGTTTTTATGAAATTGTTGCATATTACACCTTTAATGCAAACAGCTTCCAACAGCATTGATGTAATATATAATAAAAGATGTGTTAATTTGGGAGCACTAAGCAGGTTACTTTTGAATTTTTGATAGCTTTTTATATTTGGATCAAGGATTTTGCCTTCGAAGGGCTTCACAACTGTCTCAGACTCGAGGAGTTTTTTGTAAGGTCACAAAGACCCGCTCTACCGTTAGTGTTGATGTGTGAAATGTCTGATTGAATGAATCTTCAATCTGTCTTGAAATTGGCTTTGACGGCGGACTTCTTGTCTCTCAGCGGAACTCTTTAGAAAGATGCCTTTTAACAAATGAGAGCGAATGAATGCTTTTGCTTTTGGCACATTTTCAAGGCTTTCTCCGTTGTTCCCTTGTGTCCTGTTACTTAGAAAGATGACATACGAATACAGATTACAGTTTACTTTCAGTGTTTTTAAACTCCATGAGCAGATAAGTTTTGTTCAAATGCATTACCGACAGTTCTGAATGTCACTGTTCAAAGTTGTACTTTTTTGTTCGGATACCTAGACAAATACATCAGTTCATTGATTTTAATGAGGAAATTGCTTTATTCTCTTCTAAGCTTTTAAAAGTCATGCTCCATAGTTAATTTTACCAGCCTTTCAAATTCTCCACTCTCGCTCACTCTGTCTCGTTTTCATCTTCACCCCTCATCTCTTTCTTTCCTTTACAGCCTCACGGGCTTCATAGTGGCTGCTTCTCTTCCATCTGGTTCCCAATCAATTTGGTCTCATTTCCTGCCAATTGGTCCACCTCCACGGGCTAAGGCTCATTTAACAGGAAGCATCGCATGTCGAGATCATCAGTTGTAGTTATGGTGATCAGTCCCTGAACCGCTCTGCGTCACGGAAGCTTTGCCTGGGGTTTGGCCACTTGACTGAAGTTTTGGATATAGCCCTTTACAACACCACTGGGGGATGTATGTGTGTGTGTGTTCGAAGGGGCAGTGTTTTAGCAGATGGCTCACAGATATACTCCTTTAACAACGTGAACATTTAATGAAGAAACAAAGTTGGTGGTTTATTGATGTCGGGCCATGGGGTCTGCTTTGTTTCATATGCAAGTCATGTACAAGTCAACCCACTGCAATCTTCATAGGAGCATTGTCAGTTCATTTTAATTGCAGAATCGCGTGTCACTGTTTGCAAACAAAAACCCATCCTCCCAGTACAGCAAATAGGACCCTTCATTACTTTATTGCACTGTGTAATCTGTTACCAACATGGCGCCTATCTGATCTCTATAAACAGTGATGCCTCACCCCCGTACAGTTTTTATTATCACCTATTTCTCTTTCTGGTAGAGCTGCTGTCCTTAACTGAGCCCTATTCTCAAATTCATGTTGTTCTCTGAGTACAACAGAAGGCTTACAGGGAAAAAAACAAACTGAAATTTGTCCCCACTGATGTGCCAGAGAGATTATTTTTTGTCTCATACATTTTAAGGCAAGCTCTAGCTGGCAGGGTGGTGACTGAGTGTTGAACAGGAGAAAGCAGAGCAATCCTGCTGGACAGCGAGTTCCACTTACGCCTTTCCCATTTGACACGGGCTTCAGATGTTGAGAAAACGTATGTGGACTGCTGACAGTCTGGTTATGGTCTTATTTGGGTTAAGCTGTTTCAGGCCTCTTTAATAGTCTGCAATTGAGTTTCCCAGCTGAAATGCATAAACCAATTAACAGGATATCCCTGTCCACCTTTGTGGCTGGAAAGGTCCTTTTAACGGAATGATTATTCTCCACTGAGCAGTGCGTGTGACTGCACTGTGCTTCCTCTGCTTTACACTAGCTCATCCATGGACTGTTTTTCTACCCTAGTACATCCTTCTATATTAACAAATGCACCAGTGAAGTCTTTATTTTAGTCACGTACCCAGATGTAGTGTAACATGACATCTAACTATATGCCCTTTTTTTTTTACATTTAAAGACATACATATATAGGCCTATTTATGAGAATACTTGTCGTCTTTATTGTGAAAAATAGACACGAGATCCACACAATACAGAGCCTCAGTGTCTGTACGCTGCACATGAAGTAGCCGGTCTTATCAGTGGGAGCGGATGGAGAGCGTCCAAGTGAGAGGCTCAGTCTGGCTCCATGTATGTCATAAGTAAGAGGATGACCTTGGCTGAATTCTAACTGCAGTTGATCCATGACAAACACACACACACACACACACACACACACACACACACGTCTTTTTCTCTCTGTACCTCTGTCTTTTTGACTCTCTCTTTACACACACACACACAAACTGCCTTGCTCCTACACATTCCTCTCTATACAGTGTTACAGCTGGAGACAATATATACCCCTCCGCACCATCAAGAAAAAAAAAGCCATTTGTAGGACACTCTTGCAGAGCCCTTACACGCAGGTGGTTAGATACTGAGTCATTTGTTCTAGTTATTACGATGGGATGAAGTGTTTGCTGCAAGGTTAAGATGTTGCTTGCAAGTTAATATCAGGGGCAGATTTACTCAACGTTCTTACCCTTTTTCTGCCCCTAGCATTTAATGATGTTTGAGCCCCATTTTTGATCATGGCTTCTAAATCAACCCGACACTGGGTGTTTGAGTCATGTAACATAAAACCCAAAAGACATAAATCAAGGGCAGGTTTTTCTGTGTGGTTGTTCTCTCCCAGGGCAGGATAAACAGTCAGTGAAAGCTGATATCGATGTGTTTTCGGCCAATAAATTTGAGGAGCTTTGCTAGTAGATTTATATTGGACCACAGCTCGGTGAGATAAGGGGCTCCATTTAGGAGGAAGACAGAAGTGGGATTTGTACAATCCAACCTATCATGTTGAAGTCGCTGCCACTGTGGTTCCTATCTGTACCTCTGTTGGCTGCAGTGTTGGCCTGAGGAGGCTGTCGACTCCCGTGTGCCTCCTTTAATACACATGAAGTCACCAGGTGGTTCTTTTCACCTGACACCGTCAAGTTTTACTGTTGCATAATACATGCAGAGGTTTACCAGCTCTTTGTCATTTTATACTCCGCCTAATTATAACAGAAGTGCTTACTAAGTGGAGATGAATGCATCACCAATTTAACCTAATTTAACAAAAATGATTCATTAATTAATGTGTTCAAAATGGCCGAGATACATCAGCTAGTTTAGCATAATTAGATACTACACAATTTAGAAATCCAAATATTGTTTTCCCCCTAGAAATGTCATCTTCGGAAGCAAAACTAAACTTTGAACTTTATCTCAAGAGTCATATACAAGTACATACATAACATTGTACCTCTCCATTACCTCATCCTAAGCATGAACAGTCGGCTGCTGTGAAGCATCCTGGGAGCAACTTGGGGTTCAGTGTCTTACCCGAGAACCCGGGATCATCCGCCAACCTTCTGGTTTAAGAAGGACCTCTTCTCACTGAGCTACAGCTTTTGATTGGACTGCGCTACATGGTTTCCTACGAACCATTTGACTCTTTACACATTAAATACACCCTGTTGTAGGACTCTCCATAACAACAACCAGAACAAGATCTGTTGCTGCCTCCCAAACCACAAACACCAAATGTTTTTTTTTTTTGTTGGAGGAAGGTGCAGGGAATTGTTGCAGTGTTTTGTGATTCGCCCTTGTGTTTTCCAAATACCCGCAGTATGGAATGATATTCTCACATCTAACAAAAGTTTACAGATTAAACATTAGTTTCTTTTCCTATTCCTCAGAGTTGCATCTCAAAAATGAGCACTTCAAGATTTTCTTCTTCGGAGTAATTCACTGTGAAACTGAGAACTAAAGCTTATATAATTACTTGACCTTTTATCTATACTTTAAAGGAGTGGTCTTGACATGTACTGCGTTTCAGATTGGTAATGAGCTATTGTACATTCACATTCACCCTCTATCTGGATAATTACCATTTCATATTATTGTGGGAAAAGCCCACTCATTCATAGGGTATTTAATGCAAATTGAGACTCGGATCAAGTCGAGTTGCAGATTTAAAGAGGAAACTTGAAAAATGGTAATTGTCTTGTTCAGTCCCCTTTATGGCTCACTTGAGAATGACCCTGCAGACTCAGCAAAAATGTGGAGCAGAATAGGCCAATGAGGTTTTCAGAATTACGATAAAGTACCCCATCTTGTTCAAATGGAAGAAAACTATTTTCTATTTTTTTTTAAATTAGTTTGGTCTTCATGCAGCCAATGATAATGTCAGTTTTACTAAAAGTCACTGTAAAGAGAATCCTCCTCGCCCCGAAATGTCATGTAACTCTGATTAAAAGAGATTATTAGCACCGAGCCTTTGCCTTGACCGTCCTCCACTCTGTCACCCTTTTTTATTTACCCATCCAATCGAACTATGACTTCCATTCTATATAAAGGCCTTTTCAGTCTGGAAACTGCTCCATGACTTATGATTATTTTTAATGGCAAGCTCATTTTTTTGTAGTACATTCGTATTCGTCTCTTAAGACTTGAAGACTGTTTTAATGAGCTCTCATAAGGTCTGCTTCCTTCGCCCCTGGCTAGATCTAGCTATGTGCAGCAGGCAACTCTACTAGACCAAGACTATATAAGGCATGAACACTTCCCGAGACATGAAGACATGCCATTCTTCCCTTTGACAGATATTATCCAGTGGGGAATGGTAGCTACACTTCTCAAGTAGATCCTTGATTAAAACATATTGCATGATTCAAGATTCTAACACTGCTGCAGATGGAAAGGTAGATTACTCACAGCAACATGCTATTTGGCAACGACACGCATGAAAAGATATACAAATTAGTTGATGACTGAAGACCTTTGGCTCTAGTTTGAGAGGCAAAATTTATATTTTATGGAGAGAAAGATTGATGGTCTTTCCTACCTGTTGAAATATGCCCTCCATTTCCAATGCTAAAAAAAAAAAAAAGGTTAGCTTTAGGTGTTCCACTTCCTAATTTGGACACATCCTCCCGACACAACTCATTCTTTCCTTTCCTCTTTTCCTCCCTCTGCCCCCTTGATCCCTGTCTGCCTCCCAGACGCCATGATCCGACCAGAGGAGGATAATCATGCACCCCCAGTAGACAGCATGGTAACCAGAAGGCCCTCCGCTGAAAGGTGACCTCCAGACGCTTCACCTCCCGAAAACATTTGGTGAGTTAAGAGTCACAGAATCCATTGTTTTCACAAATGACACCATATCCCCCGTCGTCAACGTTTGGCAAGATGTGCAGCTCCAAATCATTTGTTAATGTACAAGTTAGACATTTTTTAATGTCCTCTACAACAGTTACCTTGCATGGCAGCTGGATTCTTGCAATGTCACACTGGCATGTCAAGCAAGGCTACTTGAGCCAGAGCACGGACCAATCGGTGTAATGTGAGGATCAACGTGCGTAGCTTAGGTGTGGGCGAGACGACAAGGAGAAGCGAACGTTCATTCTAAACAACAATGGCGGCTCCTAAAGAGGTTAGCCTAGATGCTGCAATAGTATTAGTTACGTATGTCAGAGAATGGCACTGAAGGCTTTTCTCAATGGAAACATTTTGTTTTGCTCTCCTCCCGACTCGCTTCAGTAAAAGTTTGTTTGACAGATGGTTCATCCAATTACCACTCAGTATGTTTTGAAAGTGACTGCCCTTTTCCAAACAGTTTCCAATGTCTGCTTCTCAGATTGTTCTGTGTGATAAAACATAGACTGTGTACAATATGGACGTATTCTCCGTGACGCATCCCATAGGTTTTTGAAGAGCCATTGTGAAGCTCAAAGTGGGTAGCTCTGGCCGTCGCCATTTTGGCAGTGACGACGCAGCCTAAGGTGAGCGACCTAGTGCGGCATCCACTTGTCACTCAAAGCGGCCACGCCCTCAATTATGCCTAACTTCAAGCCCGAATATAATTCAAACAGCTGAGGTGTATGAAGATTCACCTCCTTTAATGATGTTATGATCAGGGAAATTAGCTAATCATTTAATTTCTTACCACCGGAGGTTTCCATAAGAAACCATCTGGCAGGTCAGGTTACTAAAACAGTGTACATCATCTACTTTAGTTATGACCTGAGCAGACAATGAAGTCGCTCTCCCTCCGTGTGTGTTGTAAACCGGCCACATGTTCCTTTTAGTGCATGTTAGTGCATGTGAACGTGCCCCACTCGTTAGCTCATGGCTCATACTGCGGTGTTGCCGCGCAAGTGTAGCTCCCACGCTCCAGTTCTCCTTCAGGTAAACACTGTTAGCTCTGTCAGCACTGTTGCTGAATTTGCACTGTTAGCAACGTTAGTACCGTTAGCCCCCCGCAACCCCAACCCCATTCATTCCTACTGAAGACTTAAATCTTCAATGTGTAATTTTATTTTTTAAAAAGGGAATCGCTGAGGCAGAGGGAAAACACAAGTTAGTTGTAAAGTCAAAAAGGTTAACGTGCTCTAAGAAAATAGTTAAGCTCAACAGGAGCCGAGGTTATAGCTACCACTGAGCTGAAGAAGCAATCTGGGGATGAGATTGAAGGAAGCCGGGGAATTTGAGCTGACGGTGATGAAGGTCTAATTGTTGGCAGGTGAGGAGATGAGCCCAGGTGCCGGATGATTGCAGCCGCGCTCAAGCCACACACACACACACACACACACACACACACACACACACACACAGACAGACAGACACTTTGGCTACACATGCAGTACTCAATCCATTCATAGTTTGTAAGGTGTTTTCATCTGCTTTGTGTTGAAAATAAGATAAATATAGAATCGCACATCTTAAATCTTATTTGTTAAATCTGAAAAAAAAGAAAAACCCTGTGTCTCATCCATGAAGCCAGTGCAGATCACTAAACTAAACTAAAGTGCCCATGTGAAAACATTGGTGAATCATGTTTGACCTTAATTTGGATGCACATTTCTGCCAGTGTGATATTAGCATAGGCAAAGGCACATAGGGAAGCAGTCCTTAGAGACGGGGGAAACCCATCTGTAACTTATTATCTGTAGAAACTAAAAGTCTGCGCACACAAGTGGCATATGTGTGGTTTGATAAAAACAAGTGGTTTGATAAGAACCTTAGAAATGTTGTTAGAGACAATGTATTGGTGCTTCAAGAGGCGGGCAGGCAGCTCCTCAACAACGGAAATGGACATGTGTGTTGACTTGGAGAGGCTGGGATTTCGATTGTACGGCCTGAATTGCCACTTATGACCTGGCAGCAGACATACAGGCAACCAGGTTACTGTAATCTGTTCGCTCATATGCCAAAAGATTTCAACAAGGGTGAGAACATAGTGACAAAAAAAATGAATATTTCATATTTTCATCATACAGGTTATGCTTTATCTATTAATCCAAGGCTCCAAACATTTGGCCTATGAGCGGTCATGGCCACACATGGAAAGCTTTTGCATTCACTGTATTTTCTGAATGAAAACAAATGATAATCGTAAAAAAAAGAGACATATGGCTGGGTTTGAGTGATAGTACTACCTATACAGTGCATGATGCTGCAAAGCTTGCTCTGTGATACAAAATAAAAAATTCCTACAGCTCATCTAAAAAGATACAATTAAGCAGTGGCGGGCCGTCAGGGCCTGCAAGGCCTTCTCTGCTGGCCCAAACAGAATCACAAAGTTATAGCTATTTTATAATTTAATAAGTTTTCTTAAATACACTACATGTATTATAATTTATAAAAATATTTTTCTCATTAGCTTATTTTCTCATTGCACAGCTACTGTCTTCCTCAGTTGCTCTGCTTCCAGTGCAGCTTGTTTTAAGTAGAGCTTTTATCCAATCAGATTTCACCTCTGTGTCTCTAGGTAAGAAGAGAGGCCCGAGGCCTGCAGACTCACAAGTGAATCCCTTTGCAGTTTAAGTGAATGGGGACGATATTGTTGATTGTCATAGTCTTCAACCAATCAGATCTTTAGTTTGACATGTTGGGCGTATTCTTTGACGTGCTAGAGCCTGCTAGCTGGCCTAGCCATACGTGATTGGTCAGTGGGCTAGCCTGACATGTTGGGCGGTGACAATCCCAATATCTGCTGCCTCTGTCGAGCGGACATTTTCAGCCCTCAAACGCATTAAAACGTATTCAAGAAATACAACTGGGGAGGCTCGACTGTCTTCACTGGCATCCATGAATCGAGAAGGACTTCTTACTGGAACTAAATCTCACGGATGTACTGAACAACCGTGAGATTAAACTCTTTACTAACAAAGAAAGGAGGATGGACTTTGTCTTTAAGTGAACAACAGCTCTGGTAAGTTAAATGCGTTTGTTTTTACATCTGCAGTAGCTTTAATATATGGAAGCCCATTCCCGCCAGCAAAAAAAAAATAAGATCACTAAAAAAAAAAAATTTAAAAATAAGATCACAAAAGAAAATAGTAACTTCAAAAAAAAAAAAATAATGTAATTCACAAAAAAAAAAAAAAAAAAAGAAAAATCCACCCACAAAATAAATAATAATAATTCTAATAATTTTTTATTTTTTTTATTTTACTTTTTTTCCACCAGCAAAAAAAAAAACTAAAACTTTTGGTGCATCCATCTGTAACCATAACACTGACCAGATTTTTCCAGTTGCTATAGAAAGTCGAAATTATGAGATACTTTAACACACAGTCATAGAAGCAGCTATGACATATGAATGGATTGTGAGTACATTGAAGACTTCTTTAAAACGCGGCTTTACAACACATGAAATACAGATGATGTTTCACATGGATTGTACTGAGCAAACGCACCCTTGAAGCTCTGGAGTATAAAGAATGAAACCAATGTGGCTGAGGTGGCGACCAATAAACTATGGAAGCCCATTCACGCCAGCAAAAAAAAATAAAATAAGATCACCAAAAAAAATAAAAATAATTAATTCACAAAAAAGAAAAAGAAAAAAAAATGAATTCACAAAAAAAAAATAAAAAATTAATTCACAAAAAAAAAAAATATATATATATATATATATATATATTTTTTTTTTTTACTTTTTCTCTGTCAGCAAAAAAGAAAAAAAAAAAGATGTTTCCAGTTGCTGTTTATTGGTCGCCACCTCAGCCACATTGGTTTCATTCTTTATACTCCAGAGCTGCTTCTTGCTTAAAAACCCGTTGGGCCTGAACCAGCCCCTGTGGGGGCGGGGGGTGCGAATTCCGGTTCAGCTGAACCGCAGAATGCAATTTTCAGTAACAAATATAATATTTCCACAACAATGCAGCATACCGTTTGAACGAAGAATCTCCCATGAATCGAAGCATGTGTAACACTTTACACACTCAAAACACAATAAAACACGATCTACGACAACATTCCTAGCCTCGTGCTAAATATCGTCACTTTTTCGCGTTCATTTGGCGGAGATACGCATCAGAAATAGCCCCTCAAAAGACGCTAATCAACCGGCCGGCCGAATGCTATGTAGTTAGCAGCCGTAGCATTCAAGCACGCTTCGAACCTATATCTCAGAGTTTCTCTCCGAGAAACCCTTCAAAGTTGACCGGGGGGACAGCAGCCCCCAGCAACGATAACTCAGCCAAATAATTATGGGATGGTACTCACAGTTTTGAAGCAAAATCATCAAACCGTTTCCTAAAAGTCCATTTTGACCGCGGATTCACCTCATTCTGACCCATTTCCGGTCTAATAAAGTTGTGAAATAAATAAAGGGGGGTCAAATAAGCTGGGGGACAACATTCCAGCGAGGCTGGACATTCCAGTCTCGCGACTTTTACGCGCCGGGTCCTCGGCTGAGATCGGCATTTTCCGCCGAAACTAAAGACTTCCTGGTAATTCTGTTAGCGCCATTCGATTGGCTACACCAGACACGTGCGCACAGAGCAAAAAAAAAGGAAATTAACCAAACAGGGGCTCTACAGTGGCCCAATACACACCAGCTGTTGCGCAATCCTCCCGTAGCTCGCCGGCCTGGAGAGGCTTTGGAGACGGTTCCAGCTCTCCAAAATGATTTCTAACTGCTGTATGTGATAGATTGTGCATGTAGAAGGATAAAGGAAGTTAAATATATAGTTATTTAGGTTGTAAAAGTACAATGGAACAGCTTGAGAGGCTGTTTCTCAAATGATGACCTTTCGTGACCTCTCGTACGTTTATGTCTCTAATTATGGCATACTTCACTCAATTCACTCAAATTCTTTTTTCTATTCACTACTGCTGTCGTTTGCTATGATGGTGGGTGGTTCTAGGCTCCACTGAGCCTCATTTAATATCTTTTTATGAATAATAGTGCTTTTTCACCATACGAATTTGACATTTTCAAAGTGGAGCTGTGTTCCATCTTCATCTGCTATTAACCAGTAATATATACATAATATTTACTCTATTCATATGAGCAAACCATTCTTAGTGTTAATAACCCCTTGGAATTATTAAAAAAGACCTTATAGTTAGAGTGTGGGGCCCCTTCGTTCAGAACCGGAATTTGCGGAATTTATGGGTGCAGGTTACCAGGCTCCAGAAGGTTAACATTCTATTCAAGGGTGCGTTTGCTCATTACAATCCATGTGAAACATCATCTGTATTTCATGTGTTGTAAAGCCACGTTTTAAAGAAGTCTTCAATGTACTCACAATCCATTCATATGTCATAGCTGCTTCTATGACTGTTGTGTTAAAGTATCTCATAATTTCGACTTTCTATAGCAACTGGAAAAATCTGGTCAGTGTTATGGTTACAGATGGATGCACCAAAAGTTTTTTTTTTTTTTTGCTGGTGGAAAAAAAGTAAAATACAAAAAAAAAAAAAATTATTAGAATTATTATTATTTATTTTGTGGGTGTTTTTTTTTTCATTAATTTTTTATGTGAATTACATTTTTTTTTTTTTTTTAAGTTACTATTTATTTTTATTTTTTTTTTTTGTGATCTCATTTTTTTCTTTTTTTTTTTAGTGATCTTTTTTTTTTTTTTTGCTGGCGGGAATGGGCTTCCATATTAATATGCTTGTTTATATATTATTATTTGTACAACTTGTTTTTATGAAGATGGATTTTTGTTTGGTTTTATATGTGATAGGAACCATTGTTACGTCCAATGTTGCTCTGGGGACATATTTAGCCGGTGCCAAGTGTTGGCAACTTGGCGACTTTCTCGCTAAATCTAGCGAGAGGAGACGCAGTCTCGGCGTATTCTCTGCAGTTAGTGTATTTATAGGTGTTGGCTTCATTTTTACACGAAACAAATAATAACCGTAGCTGTGTTTCAGCTGCAGGACAGCAGTGAAGGCCCAGGTATAAAATGCACAGCCCGCCACTGCAATTAAGTGAAATAGCCTATAGCGAGAGAGCCTCTTTATGTAAATCAGGTTTGCACTGAAGCAATGATTGATAATAGACTTGCATTCATAGTAGTGGAGAACCTCAGGCTATAATCAAATCAATCTCTGTATGTGAAACTAACACACAAAAAAACATTAAAATCAAGCAAAAAATAATAACGTGTACTAACTGGCCAAAGGCAAGGCTCATTTGTCATGGGAAACAAATGGTGCATATGTACACTGTAAATGAAGTTACTCTGTAAAGAGTTCAGTGGGTTTTCAGTTTGTCACCCTGTGTACAGCAGGACTGGTTAAAAGCATTCGAGCATTGGATGGAATTCAGTCAGCGTGCATTTAATTTGAGTTCTCAGTAACTGGAGGCGCAGACAAGGTTATACAAGAGATATGGTCGAGCACATTTATGCATGAGTGTAGGAGGAGATAAACCATTTCTGTCACCTCATTTTTTGCAATATGATTACCTGTCTGAAGTAATGTGTTTGTCCGACGCGTCTTCTATCTTATCTGTTTCAGCTATTGGTTACATTGTTAGATTTTATTGGACTTTCACGACGTTTAGTGGCAGATTGTAATCATTGATTCAAGGTTTTCTAATGCTTTGAGGAATTGTGTTTATCTGAAACCCACAAGTATATTGATATTCCAAAAACTTTAGGACATGTTCTTCAGTCATATTTGTTACTTAGTTCTAGTTTACAGTAAGAAATTGCAATAATTAAATGACATTTTCTCATCATTAAAAAGTTATTTTTTTGCAGAAGTTACTCTTAAATCACACTGCACAGCAGATCTATAGAAGCTACACTTACTTCCTGCACGCCTTACAACTCTAGTGCACGTATCTCAGAAATGAAAAATAACTGTTGCAATTCTGCAACAGTTATTTGAGAGAAACCCTCAAGTTATGCAAGAGTTAATAAACGCTTTAGCTTTTGCTTATTTCTGTAGTCTAGTCTCAGATGTTGAAAAAGATGCAAAATAATCATGATTACATTCCGAATTTTTGCATTTACGCCACTTTTTAGAGCCACAAACTACGATAATCTGTCGACTGTAACTCGCTGGATGTCCTAACCATTTGTGTCAAAATTGAACTGATGAAGTGTTTGAGAGAACAAAGGGTGAGTTATAGTGAAAACCAGTCCAGTGGGACTTCATTAGGTTGTCAGGTTCTGCATTATGATACTTCAAACAATTAACAAACCTATTCAGTATTCAGCTGCAGCTCTCAGGGGCTCATACTTGCAATTACAGAATAATCCTTGACTAACTTAGGAAATCTCTGATATAACAAGTCCATTAATACACACATGGAGGTGCAAACACACACAAACACACACACACACACACACACACACACACCAAAACTTTACTCTGCTGAAGTCTTCACAATCCACTTAATGTTTTGATGAAACTAAAGCAGAATTAATCATTTTTTAAAACACAGCAATGTTTGTTCTCAGTCTCCCCAAAAAGTCTTCAGCTTTGCCAAATTAGTATCTCAGTCTTCATTGATAGTTTTTTTCAGTTTCAGCTTAAAGTTTGTAAACAGTTGGCAATGATGTGTGTCTTCTAGGAATGCACGAATCACGCTTTTTATTTGGCCCAAATCCCGATCCAAGTCATTCAATATTTAGTATAGTTGATCTTTTCATTAATAACATAACACAGCAGCACATTGGATACTAAATAAGGTGTATGCTAAAAATACTAAAACAGCTTATGCTACACTTTATTTCAACATGCACATATTTTTTACTTAATCAACACATCATGACACCCCACTTGAATAGGAATTGTCTAAAATATATTTTGTTATATTGTAACTTCCTGCGCTGCTTTTCTCTGTGTAGTATTTTTTTTAAATGTGAGCCTTTGTTTGGATCTCTTGGGACAGGAAGGTTTGGACAGCCTCTCTGTCCCCAGCACTGAAGTTCAAATACAGTTTTTAACCAATTGCAGCACTTGAGAAGCATGGTGCTTTTGAAAAAACGTTGCTAAAACAGATGCACGTTGACTCTTTGTTTAACCTCTACCGTCTTTGCTGTCAGTGTGTCTATGTGTCTTCATTGGAACAGTTGGCTGCTGTACATTTTTGGTGTAACTCTGTCGTTCTCTTGTTCATTAATCAAGCTGTATTTTTCCAATAGTAAGTGTTTCAACAGAGCACAATGTGATATTTTGACAGCTGCACAATTGGTTACAATGAATAAAGGATGTGACTTGGATGCCCTGTGGTAACACAAGCATTTAACATGAATCAATATGATTGAGATGGAGGCTATAGTGAAGAATGTACATTAATAATGGCCGAAGGGGCCGGCTGTCAGTGTTGCCAATTTGTCGACCTTCTTGCTCGTTTTGGAAACTCTTGGAGCTAATTCTGCTTGCTACTTTCAGTGGAAAAGAGTTGGCAACTCTGGGCTGGGTTTTTCATTTAGATCACTTTTAAGGATTCAACTTAGAATTGTATTATTATTTTAATCGATGACTTGATTTATTAGGTACTCAATTAGTAAAATAAATCAGGGGTTCTCAGCCTTTTGTTACTTAAGGCCCACATGATATTGTCCCACCACGCTTTGCAGCATTTACTGGCGCAGTGTTGTCTCCCACATCTGAGGGAACATTAGCTATCGCTAACAGTGGCTAAACATGTTTGTCTCTACCTGATGATGTGTCAGGATTGGTGTGGTGATATTCAAGCATAACTGGTTATTGAAATCATTTTTAATTAGTATGTTTTTTTCAGTGGTTGAGAACATCTGCTGTATATTACAGGCTGGGCATCACATATATTTCCAGCAGTTGTGAAATTGAACAAATATAATGCATGATTATTGCAATATTAATTCTATTTTCAGAGTATGGAATATCTGGTAATTTAAGTCTTTCTATATGATATACCTGCAGATTTGGATTGACCAATGAAAACCAATAGAATTACATTGATCTCTGACCACACAGGTTTTACAGATATAGTGCTCTGTCTAATCCTCAATTAGTTCGATGTAATGTAAAAAAAATTGAACTACAGCATACCTACAAAAAGTAGGTGTATCATTTATTGCCAGAAGGCCGTCTTTCCATTCTTCACATCGTAGAGCTGTATGTATGTGTCATGTGTATCAGTTGCTGTAGGGGGAAAGTGATGAACTTCACAAACACCCGGGTGCTTTGATGGAGCGTCCCTGTGGGTATGAGTTCAAGCCTCTGGGGACAGATTGAAGAAGTCATGGGTGTTAAGGAAAGTGAAAGTACCGCAGCTGCAACACTGCAGAACCACAGCTGTGACATTGTCTCTGATGGCTTTTTATTCTGGAGTTAGAGCCTTGAGGTGCTATCATGTCACAAGAATGCATGCTGTGTCATTCTCGCTAAAGTGTGCAAGAGAAAGTGATACTGTAGATAGAAAGTGATACTGTCGATAGAGTCATTTGTACTGTTAAACAACGTATACAAGCAAAACCTTAGTTGTGAGTGGCTATTGCACTGTTTAGTTGAAACTGGTGTTTTAAATATTTGGTAATTATTGTTGATTGTCATTTGCATTCCTATTATCTCCAGTATTATCGAGTCTTTTGTCACCCTCACCCACTCACCCACCCACTGAGGTTCGTGGGGTGGGGGGACGATGGCACGTATTATGTTGCAAGTAATGAGACTAATTTGGTTTCCTTCCATATTGCACAACCCTTAAGCCAAGTCCCTTTCCTGCACTTCGACAGCTCATCCATGGCTGCTTTCTCCAGAGGCAGTTTTTGCTCAAATTGCTGCCTCTTTTTGTCAATATGTTTGCTCCACAGCAATCTTTCTGTTCTGTGATGAGTTTTCCTGCTGCAAAAAGCTTGCCCTATGCTCGGCACTAATCTTTGGTTTACCTAATGTCTGGGCACTTACTATGCCTTTTAGGAACTTCTTTTTCATTTCTTTATTACCTTGTTGACCGTAAGCTCTATACTCCTTTCTGCTGTGCACCCTGCAACTTTATCACCAAACCATGTTTTCCTAAGATCTAGTGATGTAGGCATTGCTTCTTTTTTTTTAAATCCTTTTGCCTCACACACACACACACACACACACACACACACACACACACACACACACACACACACACACACACACACACACACACACACACACACACACACACACACATATATACTGTATGTGTAACAACAATACTTTTACATTAGTTTCATTACTTGAAAAAAAATTCTCCACCTCCTCTTTTTCCTTTCCCTCCCTCCACACAATTCCCTTGTTTTATTATCCTTCCTCCCTCAGCTGCCAGAACACACAGTCCCATACCTGCTGGAGACAGTGTCCAGATGTATATCCCCAACTTTTCTCCTGTGGCATAAATATATTTTTATTTGGGGGATTTCGATTCGCGCAGCTCTTAAGTCAACCCATAGACATGTTATTCTGCGGCTTTGGAATGCGTTGGTGGAAACAGAGCTGTAGTCGAGCCTCTGTCCATGTTTGCAATATGTAATGCATTCTTTACGCTGTCCCCTCTCACAAGACCCTCCAGGAATTGAAATTGCTACACCTTGCCTTTTGTTGGATTTATCATGGATTTAGCAATATGAAATATTTCTTTCCTGGCAACATAACTTGGAAACCAAAAATACCAGACTTTTGGTATTTGAATAAAAACTACCTATATTATGTAGCTTCTGTACGCAACAATATGAAGTAACCTTTGGCGAAATACCCATTTAATTAGCTGAATAGTCTTACCGGACCTCACAGATTCTGTTTAGTAAATACTTGTTAGGGGACAGCACTGAAAAACACCCAGAAAAAAACGTTTTAAAGCGGTCCATTTAAAGGCAAATAGTCAGAACACTTAATTCGATTGTATTAGCTCAGAATGACTCCATCACACTAAAAGTGTTGTTTTAGCACTGAACGTTATTGACTGGAACAAGGCAGCACTAACTGGTATTACACAATGCCAAGCATTAAGGGAAAAAAATGGCTTTGATTCTGTTTCTTTTCTAACTCAATTTGTAGCCAGGTCTTGAGTTTCATTTGCCAATTGCTCAGCTTCTGTTTGATCAAGAATAGCAATGCTGGTGTTTCACTGCTGAATCGATAACAGGGGGGGAGGGAGGGGGGGGGGGGGGGGGGGGGGGGGTCTCCACAGTCTCCAATGGATGAATCCTAATGACTTTGATGTTCCCTTGACTTTTCTTCTTGCAGCACTATGATGTTCACATTTTCGTTTTTCAGTGAAATGAAATCTATGAGATTGCTATTGCTAGAACTTTTGTTTCAAGCATTCATGCCCCCCTTGAGCGCCATCATCATACCAATATCTGTATATGTCCATTTCAGGCAGGCACGTTTCTCAAATTCATTAAATGATCCACCAGTAACTTTGAAAAGGAGCATACACACATTCTTCCTTTCATCTTTTGGCCCTCAGTCATACTAGTTTAGTTATTTGGTTTACACAACTCCTTAGGAATTTTTCCTTTTCAAAGTCAATGATAGAAATCCCAGCTTGTGTCATAATGGCGTGCTGATGAATCGGTAGAATTGTATCTGCCGAACACTTTCTCTTAGGTCTGTTTCATTACGTTGATAAATTATTAAAGCTTCCACATACGCTGAGCCACAGAAAGTCTGTGAAAGATTGAGACTCCTGAGCAGAGCGTCTTGAGTGCTAATTTTTCGTTGGACAATTCTGACAATCAGACATACCCTCTGGTGTTTTATTCACAAAGGTTTCAAAGAGCAAACCAAACCAAACACAGGGAACGTCATCTTTTTTGACATATAAGTCTGAGAGTCAAAGCCAGTGAAACATCTTCGTTAGTGAAACTTTTGACTCATCTTTCTTTGTCCGTCTGTGTGGGAAATTCTGCAATATCTTTGCTCCACCTGTTTCTAAGCTGAAACAGAATGTACTGTATATTTTCATTATCTCGAAACTGGTAATTTGTTTTCTGTCATATTGTACCTTCCCAACTCCCTCCTTTTCTTTCCTATGCTCCTTTCATTACTCTTTCACCAGGCCATCCATTAAAGGCAGGATGTCATTCGCATGCTGGTCCTGGTGTGATGCATTGTGTGCGGTATAATTCTGTGTGATAAAGACTGCTTATAGAACAAGAGGACATCTGTCCTGTGGACCCCTTTCTCCTGTGCTGCTGAGATGCACCATGTGTTCAACGCTCACACACTCAGCTTGAGTGATGTGAAAACATTTCCTTTTCCCCTTAATAGGATGGAAACAGATTGTTTGTGTGGTATGTAATGAGCCTATTTTGGCAAGTTTAACTCACAATTAAAAGTGTTGTTATTCTTTACGTTTCCATTCAGTGGAAGTATCCAGTTTATCATGTCGTTTTCTTGTATCTCCCATTCATCTACTCACTTTCTGATGCTAACGTTTGATTCGTTTCCAGCTTCAGCTTCGCTTGGAACCAAACCTCTCTTCCATTTTTAGGGGTCAAGGTCTCCGAAGATCTGAATTGATGATTCTGGCTTTAATTAGTATAGCCTGTTTTAGTGATATCAGCAATTCTTTACAGGCTATGCTAATCTGTGCCAGAATCAGCAATGCGATTGGGACGGATGCATTTCTCCATGACGCACATTAAGGCCGTTTATTGCGCTGTTGCATTTCCTTGACTTTCTCTTTTTCATTTATTGCTGGTTTTGAGTCAATGCTTTGAAATATAACAGAGAAAAACATATTTCCTCAAGATGGATGAAAGTTGATAAAGTCTGTCTGTCAAGGTGCAGGTCTGCAGACGTGATATAATTTATAATAACCAGAGTGAAAAATACGAGTGTACAGTAGGTCTACCTGTATTTGTCTTATGTGCTGCAATCAAGTGGCCTTTTCTGAGACATCCACTTGTCAATAATGAATGTAAATGCCAAAGATAATGTCGCCTCATCTTTGTTGTTGTGGATCATTTGTGTCAAAAACTACGGATGACACTGGCCCTACAGCTGCTGACATGTTCTGTTGATGGTATTTCCATTAACCTACTGTGTGAGAGGTGCCTAACCTGTAGACACTTCATTTAATAGCATCCCAGTCCTTTTAAAAAATAAGCCATTATCTCTTCAGAAGCTTGTTTGACCTCTACGATGATAAATGTACAATGCTGTGTCTTGTTCTTAATGCACATATTGTATGGAGAACATATTCCCTCTGGAAAAAGCATGATAAGGTTTCATTCTCTCGTTTTCATGTTTTGTTTTGGAGTATTTGGAATAATCAGTTTGAAGTTGTAATCCTTCATATTTTCGTTTTTGTGATCATCATTACTCATTATAGATATCTCACGATATAGTACGGCTCAATGTGTTGAATCATACGTAGGTGACCCCTCGGTTGACTTTGAAGTTCCTCACGTTTTTGTAAGAGGCTAGAACTTTGAGCTCTAGTATAAAAACAATGTAATCATAAACAGATTGATTGTATAGATATGAAGGGTGATAACGCGGCAATAAAAGTCACACCGACAAAGCATAGTAAACAAGACAGGGTCCGTGTCTTAATAAAGGTTGGGTGCGTTGTCAACATCGTCGCAGACACGCACTGAGGACAGTCCGCCCGGTTAACAGGCTCACCGGGGCAGCCTGTTAACCCCCCCCCCCCGCCCCCCATTCACCCCCACAAGGAGACAGGGCGCAGCGAGCTCTAAATCCACGACCCTAGGAAGCGCCGAGGTCCAGGCGAGGGGTGCTGTAAACGGCCAGAGTTGCTAGTCAACACGGGACTTTCCAAGCCGAACTAGAGGCAGTCGCGGTGCACTGCAACGGAGGAAATGCAAGGTTCCACGAAGGGAACCTTCCACACCAAGCGGCCGTCCCTGATACGCCGAGTTTAATCCCTGAACGCAGACTGCGCGGATCCCACCGGTAAATATATTTCCCGTTCATGTGGCGGGCTGCACGTTAATAGGGTCAAAGTCATCCCTGAAACTCATGCAAATGGGATTTCTGATTGCCAGATAGTTCAAATGGAAAAAATGAAAGGAATAGTAAATCTTCATATTGAACAGCCAAATTGTAATGATCCAGAGGTCAAGTAATAATGTAATCTGTAAGAGCAGATCATTCGGTGCCATGCATGTTGAAAACCAAAACGGTCTTCTGTAAATCCTCTCTGGCTAAAGACAACATCACATTTTCATCATGGCTGACAGAATAGCTGCTCCTAGTGTGTTCTCTGCCCCCAGTGATTGATAAACGTGTCATTTCAAATTGAACTGGGGCTTCGCCAAATCCACCAGAACTGAAATCTAAACGATTAAAACTTTCAGTTTTTTACTCCTGGCAGTTGATTACATACTAATGTGATTATACATATTCATAAACAATGTATTTAAACTGGAATATTCTGTGCCTTTTGCCCACACCTGATAAATGGTGCTCTGACTTGAGTGACTTAACTGCTACAGGGGTAGAGCACAGTGTGTATCCGGTAATACTGAGATACAGGTAAACCGCCTGTAAACCAGGGCTCTCAGGGACTGGCATTCTGCTGTGGCCTTTGATTGGCAGGGGAGCAAATGGCACCAGCATCTGGAGGCACTTGGATCAGACCCTGATATAAAATGCAGACACACACAGAGAGGAACGGATAAACACACACACACACACACACACGCATGCATGGTGTGACTGGCCCCACACTAACCCTCCAGCCCTCTCTGCTTTGTGTGGCTCCTAACAGGAATATCAATCCACCTGCGTAGGCTTCACTTTGAAGCAGCCGAGAGAGGAAATGTGCTCCTCTTAACATAATCACCCATGGAGTTTTTCTCTTGTACATTCTTTAAAGCTTAATGTTTTAAGTAATTAGCCATTAGTCATTATTTAGATTTCAGGAGGACATGATTAAGTTCTACAGTCTCTCCACCTCTCACACACACAATTTACTCTTTTTTGGAACATTGCTTCAAGACTCGGGGTGATTGATTTTGGTATCTGATAAATTAGTCTGCTGCCCACTATGTCATGTTATCTACATCTATGTTGATGAATCATCTGTCTTTATGGCTCACGGCAATTACCTTGCCTGTTGAAGATTCCATCCATCTTGTCCAGCTGTGGTTAAAGCACTAATGTAGCTGTTTAAATCGGACCCACGGTACATTCTACTTTACAGAAAGCCAATGATTGCATTACTCCCCTCGTTACATCAGCTTAGGCCCAATGAAGTTAATGCTCTCAATTATCTATTCCCCAGTCTGGCTTTTATCCCTGTCTGTCTTATGTCTCTGCAATCAGCTCATCAATGGAAATAATGTTTTAATATTTCTGGGTAATTATAATGCTTTCGAAAAACGTACGTAATTGGTGCTCTCGCTCTCTCGCTCTCTCTCTCTCTCTCTCTCTCTCTGTGTGTGTATACATATATACGTATATGTATATAGTGGCAACATCAGGCTTGACTCAAACAATGCTTTTCTAACTTTGTAAAACAAATGAATACTTACATATAAATGTACTGTTTTTTTATTCATTAAAATAATGCTTTTCGATGCATGAAAGGTGTATCCCCCTTTTTTTGGTGTATTTTATTGATAGACCTTTGTAATTTGAATAGATTGCATATTTATGTGACATTTTGGACTAATACCTTTCTTCCTCAGTCTGTTAAACCACCAGTCAGTGATAGACCACGTTGAACCTCGCTGATAGCAGCCCGGCTGAATCCTGCCCATCGGCAGAGAGAAAGAGAACTGAATAAAGTGCAGGGCCCCCTGAGGTCACCTCCGCACAGTGCTATACTCCAGAGCACCAGGCCCCGCCATTTAGCAAAGTAATTCGACTCATTACCTCCCTCTCCAAACTAACTGTATGCATGGAAAGTGTTATGCCTGAGCAAGGCTCTTACGCTGCCTTACTTTATGAGATACCCGCTCTGTGTGTGGGTGCATGAGCGATCGCACATGCTGAGTATTGTCCCTCTGTCTCCAAACATTGATAAGACGCTCGGAGGGAGACATTCTCTTATTTTGCACCATAGCCTGCAGCAAAAATAAACAAACTATAACGCAAGTTACATTTTCACATTTGCAGTAAATCAAGACGAGAACTTATGATAAGTAATTGGAATCCGAGTAATTTGCGAGTGCACTGAGGAAAATTAAATTGGCTTATTGAAGTTCTGCAGGGTGCAACATATTTATCCTCCCCTGTGTTTGGCATCTAGGCATTTATATTATGATTTGTAAAATCTAGATGTAGAAAGAATCTGGTGTGCTGATTCTGACGGTGACATATTTTGAATAACTATTTGATGCATTGTTTTGATGGAAACTGGGGTTGAATTTTATTCACCAAGCATTTGCCTTTGTCTTATGTGACAGTAAAGTGTATAGTGAAAATCCTGACAATTGAGAAGCTGAAACTAGAGAATGTTTGCTTGTTTGTTGCTGGAAAAATGACTTTGATAAGTAATTAATTAGCATTATAGTTGCAGATTAATTTTCTGTTGATTTACTATTAAATTGATCGTCTAATCGTTTTAACTCTAATCGTTATTTTGCAGCCCTAATCAACAGACGTTATTGAAACTTTGCTCATCACAATATATTGCAAAATAAAATCACATACATTGTGATCATCCACCCCTAGTGGGAAACTTAAATCATGTCTTTCCTCTTCATTTATGTTGCATGATATTTTGATTTCATACTGTCACTTCCGATGCTATTCTGCTGTCAGCTTATCTCGTCATTCTGTCTTTTTTCTTGACTTCCACCTTGAAAAATGACAGAAGGATGGATATGGGCTCTGGAAGGTACTTCTCAGATTTTTAATCAGATTCAGAATATGTGACTTAATAATAATGCATCACTTCTAATGTATGAATTCTTCTTCATTTTCTCGGGGACATTCAAGCCTGGCTGCTCCTTGTCCATCAGCTAAGCTAACTGCCGTTTGTGCGGTGCAATAATGCTCACAGCTATTTCCTCTGTGAGTTATTGAAGCCGAGAATATCACCCTGTCCTGCAGTAAATGACACTCCGTCGATGCAGCCTATTTCCTTTTGGCAGGAAAAAAAAAAGCCCTCGAGAGGACTGTTCTTCCCTGGGGATGCTTATGTAAGTCACACATTTTTGCTTAATGCATTTAGTTTAAATGTTTCTCTGGGGACATAACCAGTGGAGCTGCACCAACATATTAGCCTTAACAGACCCTACTTCAAGGGTCCACTCAACATTTGATTTGCGGGCCTGTGCTGCCTGGTTCATTTGCAAAAGCTAACGTTGTGTTAAAGTGGATTTTTATGCCCAGTCAAACACATGTGCTTTTCAACATTTCACTTCACCCCGTGAGACTGAGGTCAGTCCTGGCTGGCTGCGGTCTGAATATTCATGATCAGTTCAAAGTACTGTTGGAATTGGATAAAAAAAAAAAAAAGATTCCAATGAGATTCCGCTCATTCAGAAGACTATTACTGACATGATTTGATTTGAAAGGCAAAATTTAAATAGCAGTGTGGATTATTTCTCACCCCAGAGGATTTCAGCAGCAAGGCTTGAACCAGTCTCTGACATCTCATGATATTTCTCTGTTGTTTCTTTGAGGAATAGCAGCAAGTTGAAAAAAAAAAGATCATCATCCTCCACCAGGTCTCGCTCACTCTGTCATGATACCTTTTCCTGCCTGTTGCTGTTCCTCCTCTGTATTTTTTCTCCTTCCTGCCTTTACGCAGCATATTGTAAGGCCACATTTTGCCAGAAATAACCTTACAGTTGAACTTGCGTCCACACTAGCAAATTCATATAGCTGGCAGATGGCACAGAAAGTCCTCCATCAGCATCATAGGGTGAGGGACTGTGTTATTGGTCAGCATCCAACACTGAAGTACACAGAGTCCTCCAGTATGATAAGAGATGAAGGCTTTTGAGAGAAGAGTAAAAGCTCTCAATTCATGTACTGAGAGTGATAAAGGAGAGAGGTTGAGGAAGTTTTGAGTAGCATGGAGTTCAGCTATAAAGCTGCAAACTTTTCAAAGATATGGCATGGAGCATAAAACATTTACCTTGAAAGAAGCCAAAGTGGATTTTCTTCCCCTCCGTGTCTCGATGATAGGTCGATCTGTGCACACTGAGAGACTCTGATTGCATACTGCAGGTTAGAAAATGTAAAGAAGAAGATATCACATACTGTGTTCTTGTTTTACCGCCCTCGTGTTACTTCAGCCTTGACATTGACTCACATCTTTTATTACATTTACTCAGAATTTTACTTCCACTTCACCGCATTTCAGGGGAACATATTGTACCTTTTACTTTGCCACATTCATCTTATTTTACATCCAATACCAGTTTATAGATAAGAGCGCAATGTTATAGATGAAAGCAAATGTTCATCACTTAGTTGGGGGTCATTCTGTTGCACGATGAGCACTTGAAGTACATCTTGCTGATAATACTTCTGTACTCATTATTATTAGTAGATACCATAATGGCTGGCTACAAATAATAAGAAGCGTTCAATAATGAATACACTAAAATTGCATTCTTTTTTTGAATAAGTAGCTGAAATCTTTTCTAACAGAAGTGGTGGAGAATGTAGAAGCCTTGAATGTGGATATAGCACCTAGGAAGCATGAAAATCTGATAGCAGTTGAGATGGCCGATGACTCACTTCTCACAGCAAAAAAAACTTGCTAGGCATCCGCTCGTCTGCTGAGTTTCCCTGGTTTCTCAACTCTTGAGGAAATGAATGCCTCGTTGATCTTGATGAGATATGTGTGTGCGAACAGAAGGTCAGAGTGTGCCTTCATTTCCTTAAACTTAATTTGCCGACCTCGTGGCACTTTTATCTGTCGTGATAAGAAGTGCGTCGCTCCCTTTTCAGGTATGAATGAAAGTGAAATGTCTGTCCTTGCTCTCGTAGAAAATAAGTTGTCACTGCTCAGGAGCAAGAAGAATTTGCCTGTTCAGCTTTATAAAGCACACAACAGCAAAACACATTCATTCGCACTATCAATCCAACTTACTACCAATGAAACAACCCGCACCAGTAACGGCTAATGGATTTCTGCCTTAGATTTCCTGTCTGGCCCAGTTTCCAGGTTGTATTGGTTTGGGTGTGCACTCACCTCGCTTTCACTGCGGTGTGAATTGCCACACAAGTGGATCCAATGAGATTGAAAATCTCTTTTTTCAGCGAGACCACCAGCAGCAATGAACAGCGTCTAGCTGATTCTGCTGCTGCACCTGCCGCTGATGGAGACGAAAAGCAGAGAGACGATGAGATTCGATCTGATGCGAAATCTCATAGCCACCTCTGTGTGTAGCCAGTGACAGAAACGCCTCTGTGACACGGTGTTAATGGATTCACTAGGACAACATAATGCAAAAGTCAATGCCTCGGGGGTGCCGGCTGAACAAAGCTAATGAATTTGCAGCTAAATTCCAGTGGAGAGGGACAAGAATGACAAACATTTCTCAGTGCACGGCACATGTTTGTGTGGCGTAATGCAGATTAGTACCAAGCTAATTGTACCACCAAGCCCACGGGATGAAGTTGCAGAGATTATAGTCACTGATGTTCAAAGAATTCCCCCACACCCCAACCCATCTGTGTTTTAATTCATCGTTTCATCATGTCTGAAATCAAGTGCTCTTATCTCATCATCCTCATACCATAGGTGAGAAAAGATTGAGTATGAGGGACCGTACTAAAACTGTCATGGGAGTTTATGGATGAAAACAGCAAAAGTGGTTGAAAAGCTGTTGGATTTCACTCGCTTCCTGGAAGCAAAGGAGAAAGTAAATGGCGCAGACAGAATGAGGATGTGGGGAAAAGCATGGGCAGATCAAGAGAAAACTAAGTTGAGAGATAAAAGTAGAAGAAGATGAGAGAAAATCCACTGGAATTAGCTGGACTTGACAGGATAAGGGATGCATAGTCACATTAGTCGCAGCTGGAAATGACTGCAGTGTGACATGATTGGCAGTTCTGTTTTGCCACTGACGCAGTGATGGAAGCCAGTTTGTTTGTGTACGACCCCCCAGACTCCGAGGTATCACATAATCATCGCACATAATCGTATAAACGTGCGTGGCCCTCGACACAGGATTTTTACATAAAGCTGCCAGAATTGAAATGAGATTCAAATGAACACAAACCTGATCTAGCTTCTTATTTATGCTGTTGGCTGTCTCTGATTATTTAAACATTGTATACAACGGTGGATAAAAGAACGTTTGCAATCTACATCGTCAAAAATTCATGTTTTCCACAGTGATTACAGGCATACTTTGGTTTCTTATTTTTTTTCAATCTCATAGTATTCCAACATAAGCCACAATTCTGTTCGCTGTTTGGGTGGCCAATACTTGGCATAACTCAGACATGACTAAGCCAAGGCATGTTTCATAACAAACTGAGGTTTGATACCATCAGCTCTGCTAGTCACACAGGGAAGTCGTACCGTGTGCTAACACAATCATAGGACCAGGACAGTGGTGTGACCGACACCCGACCTGGCAGCCAAACGTAGCATGTCATCTGTTGGTTCGCAAAAACTTAATACGGTCACATGTGCTGTGTAATATAACCTAATTCAATCCCCAAATGGGAAAGTGGAGGAGAAGGCCGTAAAATATGTCCTCACTAACACAGTCCCGGAAATCTGACTTCCAAACGGCTCCATGGATAATTTAAGGCTCACAGCAATAAATGTCTCACGTGGCAGTATTTCATTAGGCGAGGCGCTCGGGTTATAAAATGCTTACTTGATTCTGTTGTCTCACCTCCCACAGTTAGTGCTATTTCATCCCTCTCAGGGAAACCTTATCTCAGACTGTCCTCAACACCTTAAATGTATGTTTCAGGCTCACACAAATTTTATAATTAATCAGCCAAAAAAGGGCTACACAGCAACCAGCTGAGGAACTCTGTGACTGTGATTGTCAGCAAACCATAAAAGACATAATACAAGGTATTAAGTGGCATTTATTTTCAATACAGTGCACGTAGTCTCTTGATTCTCTGCAGCTCTGCCTGAGTGTCTTCAGAAGAAGCTCCCTTCATGGCTTTTTACTTTTTATAAAAGTAGTCAATCTAGTTCCCTGGAATGCTCTCAGTCTGAATTTGAAGTGACACCATGCTGTGAACGCTGGCTCACTTTTAGGGAAGTCCTGCCTCGTTCCCCCTGACTGACTGGGATTGCGGAAACGTGGCAGAAAGTGCCGTGACGTTCAGCACTGAGCCGTCGCTCTCGGTAAAACAATCTCTTCGTCCAAATCTTGAAGACAGCTCAGACGTTTGCTGTCACCTCCCCTGTCTGTAGGTAGAGAGGTGAAACTTTTGAGCTGCTAGTAATCCTCTCTTCTCATTGACCTGCTGTCCATGTCTTGAAACCGATGCTGTTGATTTCATCGGCATTTGCCTCCTCTGATAGACGGCTGTGGTAACTACACTTGGAAGGTCTGTCATTCTTCATATATATATATATACTCTGCCTGTTGTATTGTATCTTCAGAGCGCTGTAAAATGCGGTTTGCTTTACGCAACAAATGATAACTGACAAAGTGATTTGGACAGATTACTAAGTGCACCGCTTACAAACAGTCATACGTGTCTTGTTAAATTAGCGCAATTGCTTAATTTCGAAAGGCGGTCAGCTGTCACCACTTCAATCTGTACACTCAGTCACATTTGTCAGGATTTGTAATAAGTTGATTATTATTTTGAAGGGTGATTTGCCAACGCTTCTGTAATGTCAAGCAAACGCTCACCGTGCATTTTGATGCGGACCACTTGTCATTCAACTGAGGTGGTTTGGAGTGTCATGGCTAAAATGAATACCTTTTCTTACTAATGAGCCCACTAAAGACCGGGTAGTTCTTAGTACCAACCCCTGTTGTGCAATTAGGCTTTAAATCTGAAAGTAAAAAGCTTTTGTAATGACTAATTATTTCCCACAGTGTTGCTATGGGTAAACGCGTGCCAGCGTTTGTCACCTGCTGTTCCTGAATATGCTACCACACTGAGCATGAGCACCTGTAGACAGCTCTGGTGAGTTGTTGTTTTTATTTGTTTGTCACTTCAAAGAGGCCACCTTCATATAGCAATCTTAATATCCTCAGGACAACTTTATTTCTTTTTCTAATGATGAATTATTTCCAAATTTCTCTGAATGACAGCTTTTAAAATGAGTTCCAGGAGTAATGATGAGAGAAAGTAAGAGTTGAAGGCAAGAATCTGTTGCTTGATAAAAACGAGTCTCACAGTTCTATTATTCAGGTTTTGACTCCATCACTATATTGATAGAAGAAGACAAGAGAATCCCTCTCATTAGATAGTGAAGACAGGGACTCTTCATCGTGATGCGTTTTAGCTATCGAGACGCTTTAATAGAAGCTGCTGATGTTTTGAAAAGGGTCTGCATTCAGATGGTTGAGATAATGATACTCAGTGGAGAAAAAAAAGTTACCAGATAAAGTAACCTGTCAAGCTTTCTATTCTCACACAGCACATATGCAGTTTACAATGATAATGGTGGCAGATTTACCACTCAATAATTGACTCACGGTATCTGGCAGTCTGTCGAAGGTACATTGTTGTATATAGCCTAAGCTACTGTAAGATATTTTGTTGAGTTTCCTTCAAGCAAAAGGCTCTGAGTACAGTGAATTTCCTCTGGTAAAACAGTTACGCAGTGTATATTTCTTGGGCTTTTATTGTGAAAGGTAGGAACGAAAGGACAGGATCTGGTCAACACCTTTGTCAAGGTTGAAAGGAGTGATGCGCTATGCTGTCTTGGTTCGTACCACTGAGCCTCCGTGTTGTTGTACATTGTAAATGTACGTATTGAATATGTCTGTTCCACAAAACGTGATATTGGTCGATGCTTCTATTAGTGGTTAAAACGCTTGGGAAAATCACCCTCGTTCTGGAAGAAAAAGTGATGTTGCTTTAATATTCTCGTTCAGTGTGAAACTACTCATAACAAAAGCAACAGTTCGAAGAAAAATAGATGTACGCGTGTTCAATTCTAATGTAGGCAGCAAGCTAGATAGCCGGACATGCTAATGTCTTCAGCTTACAGATATGTTTAAGATGAATTAATTGCTTACAAATGGCTCTTGTGTTTTTGATTCAGGAAAGACAAAAAAAATTATTATTTCTCCTACTAAAACCCAAGCAATACATCCACGCCACTGAATGTACAGACATACGCCTTGAAGATTTTGCAGTAAATGAAAAGCAAAGTTGCTCATACAACCTTACGTATTTTTTTGGATGTAAAGAGAAAAAAACTAATTGTTGCCAAATTACAACAGCAATTATTCCCACTTCAACTCCTCATCCCCTCATCTCAGTGAGGCTGTATGTTACCGTCATTGTGCACCGACGAGGACAGAGCAGTGTAGCCAGGTGGAACCGACTGTAATTAGACCGTAGAGAGAAATGATGGACACGCAAAGCAGTCACAGGCAATTTACCCCAGAGGAGAAGATGCATTCCCTGCTGCTTTTGTTCCACCCCAACACCTCCATCCTGCACTGCAGCCTCCCACAACTCCACCAGCCCAGTCGGATGATACAAACACATAATCACCTCACTCCATTATAGGTCAAAACATGTGCTTATCATGTTTTTTCTACTTTGACCGCCCTTTTCTCACCTCTCACATCCTAAATGTCATGTAGAAATAGATTGTGTTTACCCATAGTTTGCCTTCTCTGTGTTTTACGTCACAAACATCATATTTTGAGTGATTTTTTCCACTTATGGTACTATCGTCGTCGTCACCCGAAGCAACATGGTTTTAAATCACCTTTTCCCCAGAGATTATTATTCAAGATAATGGCTAGTTTCATAATGGCATAGTGCCTCGTGGCATAGACTCTGGCGCTGTATTGTCTCCTTCCAAAACTGTGCGTTTTCACATTTGAACAGCTTGGCTATCCATCACACATGCCGTGTTTGAATGTCTTCAGGGTAGAGGTGATTTATTATCCCACTGGAAATTACTGTGCTGATGCTGTCGTTTGGTTAAAAAAGAAAAACACCCCAATTCTGAAATGCTGGGAAGAGAAATAGAGACTAGAGACATTTTTGCCTGCTTAACTGACATCTGTTTTTTGAATGTATGAAAAAGACTCAGTTTGGCTAATTTCCTCTCTGTCTTGATCTTACTCTCCAGCTACCGCCATGTAGTATGCTAAAACCCAATTGCACCCAAATTGCATAATCCTGAAGGCATCATCAAATTAGTTTTTGACAAAGTATTCTTCAATTCCAGGTCTAAACTTCCATATTCAGTATTAGCATTGTTGGCGGGTGAATATTGAGAAAGACAGGCCTGGCTGCTTTCATTCAGTAAAGTGCCAACATGCATCCACCTCAATTAGGGAAATCTGAAGTTTTCCAAGAGTTTTAAATGTTGTCATATGGGCCTCAGCAGTTTAGCAATACAACACGAACACACTAACAGGAGAAATAAAAGTACAGTTACAAATAGAGAGGGAATCGAATGTTTCTTATCTTGCAAATAGAAAACAAACATATAAACTATAAATTGCCACAGGAGGCACAGAGCCCTGACATTGTGTTTTCAGAGAGGAAAGAAAAGCCAATATAGAGTTGACTGTAATGTCCATAATGAGTATTGATATACTCTTCACCTCCAGTGAAGGTTGATGATACGTGGACACATTTAATGACAGTCTTACTGCGGTCTTATGTAAATGTGGAACCTTGTGTCACCTTCTCAAGAAATATTGAATTTGTTTACACCGTGTGACCTTTCTGTGTAATGTTCTATTGAAAGTAACCTGCACTTAAGTTTGCCAAATTTACCCAGAAATAAAGGAACACATGACCACAGTGTCCTCGACGGCAGCTGCAGCTCTGACTGAGACGGCTCAAACGGTTTCTCCTCTAAAAGGCATACTTATTGATATCTCTTATTCTGATAAAATCCCATGTTTTAAATTGGATCACCAGTTTTTTACCCACTCAGATCTCCTCCATTAAATTGTTACACATTGTTTACTGGTTTAGTGGACGGTGTAAAGTTACTGTGTAAATGATGCGGTGATGGTTGGTGGGCTGGTCGGTCTACCTCATTGGTCGTGGCTGAGATATCTCATTAACTATTTGATGGATTGCCAATTTGGTACATTCATGGTTCTCAGGAAATGATGCCCATTGACTTGTCCTGCTACCATGTGGTTGACATTTGTTTTAAGTGGATTGTCTCAAAGACTATTGGATTTCCCCGGGCGCCTGTCATAGGCAGCCCTCTGCTCCCTATATACAGGGATGGGTCAAATGCAGAGACTAATTTCCCCCTTAACGGGATAAATATAGTATAATAAAATAATTAAAAAAAATAAAAATCATCAGGTCAATATTTTAGTTTGTCCAGTACTTTGGTTCAATAAGCATCTGCTTTCCTTTATTTTTAAGTGCTAACTAAATATTAGCATGCTAAAACGCTAACTAAGATACCTGCTAAACATCAACATGTTAACAGCAAAGTTTAAAAAAATTTGCACTTTCTGAATAAGAAATTCATGGCAGACTTTTTCTTGACTGGATTAAACGTTTGTCCTTAAAACGTAATTTCACTAGCAAATAGATACAAACTGAAACGCTGGCTTATGATATTTATGTATATGTCATTTTATACAAACTACTATTTTATTAACTTCCCAAGAAGAGAAAAGAAACTGCCATTCACCTTCTTTTCTTTGGAAGAATTGAGCGAGTCATTCAGGTTCTTCCACCACGGATACAAATGGACAAAAGGCGACTGAGATTGGATTTAGGGATAAAAAAAATCATTTCCAGGGGTATCCAGGATGGAGCTGTTGGGTTCCATTGACTTCTCCCTTACTTGTTTGTAGACGATGAGGAGGAGACATGGATTGATTGGCCAGATAAAGAAGAAGATCATGAGTTTGATTGAACACTGAACAAACATTGGAACTGTGGTCCACTGAGCATTTGTCTTACTTTGCTCTTCTCATTTAATTTTCTGGGTCACTGGAAGTTAATTACTTTCCCTTCACATGATTTTATCACTAGCCGCACAGACACCTTTAGGGGTGAGTTTTGCAGATAGTACTTTTTCAACTTGAAATAGCTTCCAATGTCAATGCATACTTAAGTACACTCCTACATTAGTAATATTAAAGATGTATGGGGTAAACACCAAAACTTCCTGTGAACGTGTATGACCAAGGAATACACTGAAACAAGACTTAAACCTCGGCTTTTGTTGCAGAAAGAAGTCTTTGCTGAACTAAGCTGTATTGAGCAAAGACCATCTGTGAGCTTTATGTATACAAGCATAAAGTCCCATCATTCATCTCCAAGTCAGGAGTTACTATTTATAACCTTCAGACAGCAAGACAAGCAGCGGGACACTGAAGCTGTCCTTCAAAACACCAAATAAATACTATGTAACATTCCAGAAAATGATAAATGCTGCTCATGTTGAGCAATGTTTACCGTGGTAACAAACAACATTGAAGATCACTCTTTTCTGAGAGTGTCTCAACATGTGACTCAAAACAAACACTGTGCAGACGGCTTGTGATAACGTAGGAGGCGAGGGAGAGCTGGACGGGAAATGCTTTCGAAATGTAATTGGAAAAGCGATACGCAGTATGAAATAGGCCGATGCTGCCGACAGCTGAAGCACATCCCCGAACAAAGCAACCTGCTGTGGTCCGGTCGCATCTGATCAATGAAATCTCATCCAACCTCGTCCCTCCTCCTGTAAGAGCAGCGGCTTCCCCGCGCAAATCCCTCAACTGAAGGCAACGGGGAGACAGAGTGTCAGAGTCAGAGGAGCGTAGAGAGAAAGGACGGCGGTGATTGAGGGACAGGAGAAAGAAAAGCTACAAAAGGATTCAATAAACAGTTTGTAATGCCTGTTTGAAAGAAGTTGGCCCCTTTAGTGTATCTGTTATTACTTTTAATAGTTCTTTTGGGAACTGAGGTACAGTGATATAGACCTGTACCTTCTCTGCCTATAGTCCCAGGTTGAAGCTCAGATGTCAGCAAGTATCTGCTCAAATTCACCCTCTTTACTTCCAGACATGACTTGCAAAGTCCTAGACGCACCAAACCGACATCAAAGAAATAGCACCGATGACGGCCGACCGTTGCGTCGCCCCACGTCGACTGTGTCTCGGCCAAAAAGTTGCACTTAAACAATTGGCCATTTGGCATGTACGTTCTGCACCTACTTAAGAGTTGGCTGTAGTCTGGACCCCAGAAGACCTGCTGTATATTGGGGATACACATGCTGTTATGATACATACATTAAACAAAGCAGTGTTTGCTTACCATTACCATTTAGCTTCATTTCAGAAGGCTTTGTTGTGAACATATTTCTGTATTGGAATGATCAGATCAGATGATAATGAACAAAAGGCCTTTCTTTAGTTGTTTGTTTGCTTTCCTTACCCTGTGCGTGTTTTGTTACTGGTATTTCATCGTATAGTTACTTTTGCATTAACAAACTCACAACAGATATGTCAGGAGTATAAGAAGACTATAATAACAGACATGATGTGTCCTTTCACACTCTAGCTGAAGCGTACTCAGTAAATATAAATGTTTTAATAGAGTGTTTGACTTCATTTGCGGGTGTATCAGATTTGTTTGCATATTATGGGCACACTGATGCATAATGAAAACAATAAAAGGATGAATCTTAGACTGGCCAAAGAATACCCAAGGTATGGTATTTTAGGAAATTCTGTCAATGGATACATAGATGTTATATATTAGGTCATATTTACATTATATTTTTGCATGATCACGATTGCTTTCCTCAGTATTTGCAGTCCTCACTTGATTATTCCCCCGGCCTCCATGTGAAGCTGTCATGACGGTTTCTTTGTTGGGATATCTATAAAGTGAGTGCGAAGCCTTGTCAGTGTTTTAGGATGACTATTTCTTCCATTTGGGAAATGGAATCATTAGCAATACTAGTTATGTTTAATATATCATAATGATAATGTTGGGTTATTAGGCAGCTGAAATACCTCAAGTAATTAAACTGTAATTTGGTATTATACTTTTATATTTAGTGCTGTAATTATCAAATGTCCCTCTCTGCAAACATGCCAAACAGTACAACACCAAGAGCACTGAAAGAAGTCGTATCTGCCGGATGATAAAAATATGATTAAATGCATGAAGTAGGAATACATCAATACATCTATTTGCTTGAAAATCTTTCAGAATTTGCTCTAATTTGTGGGAAGAAAACATCTAACCAGATGAAAACACCCCATGATTTTCCTCTGGCAGGGAAACAGAATCATCCTTGGTAAACACGCATAAACAGAACATAAGCAGCTGATCTTACTGGAAGTTTAACTGGCATAAAGTTCAGACATTCTCGGCATAACAGAAAAGATAAATTAGAGCTCGCTCATGCATTTAACTAGTTTAGGCCAGTGGGGCCTACATGGCGCGAGTCCACCTAAAGAAGGGAACAGTAGTTGTGTTGGTTGACATCTAATGACATCACATTCTGTGAGTCTACCGGGGTCCATCGAACCCCTTGAGTGTTTATATTTCAGTGGTAACTTCCACATCAGCGGTAATGTGTGTTGCCCAGGGGCTAAAATCATGTCTGTTTGATGGACGAGTCTTCATCCTCCGGGGACCAAAGATTCTTTTATTCTTTCATCCCACATTATTCTGGAAATAATCAAGAAAAGCTAAACTACAGTGTGCCTGTTCACTGACTGCAATATACTCCTCACATGTTAGGACTGGACTGCTGTCATGTCTGTAGAAACGTACAGTCTGTAAATTGAAGAGCAGCATCATAACGTTTTAAAAGATTGAATGTGATGAGTTTGTGTTAGATGCATCAAATGAAGCTCAAGCTCCTTCCCTTGAGGAGAACATGTTGTAGTAAAACATCAGCTCATGTCAAAAACTGACACAATGAAACCAAACTTTTCACAGCATTGCACCTCTTTTTTCCACTGATATATTATACGGTGCATACACTAATTCATATAGGAATGATTTTGAGCAAAAACCTGACTCTTGTTATTCTGTTGACTGCAGTCAACATCAAAAGCAATTACCAGCCAATCATTTTTACAAACTCAAAAGATGTTTGCAAGGAAAGTAAAGCGCTCACTGGAATAGTCTGTGAGTCGTGTCCTTGACAATCAGTAGAGGCTGTGTGCAGAGGTGACAGCTTCCCACATGAAATAGAGAAACACCACCTGCATAGTATCAAAGTGGTTAATTATCTCTGGGTTTTCTTGTATTGTAGTAAGTACTTGCCTCTCTCAGAGCTTCTAAGCATTCATGCTTTTATTTTAAAACCACAGTGAAATACAGGGGCTTCAGTTAAGAAAAGCTTGTGTGGCTTTTTCTCAACCACTTCACACTAAGTTGGGTCGTGTCGCCCTAGTCAGCGTCCTTAGCACCCTCTGTGCAAAAAAAGCCCCAAATAAAGCTCACTTTTGGAGCAAGAAATCATCTACTCTAATGATAATTACACATATCAGATGTTACATTACAAAACTCCTGACAAATGGAACGAACAAGGCACTTATATTTAGCTTGTAATATGATTATATGCATGTTCAAGAGAAGGCAAGAAGTGAGAAAGTGTAAGTAACAGCATTATTGTTATTTCACACCAGCCTACGTTTCTCTTGTTGTCCACCAAGGAAACCTGTCACTGTCCCCTCTTTGTTCCACACAGTCAACACAGCCTGTTCAGCTGCCTTAATGTCCGACAAATGAAGGGAGAGAAGTTATAAAATAGATGTATTAGATGTTTAAAATCACAAGGCTTGCACAATACAAACTCCCTCATAACTAAAGGGGCTCAGGCGTAGCCTCCTGTGTGTTTTTTTTTAAAAATCCTGCAGAAATGCTCTCCTGCTCAATTTAAATGCCGGTGTCAGGTCTCTGTGTGGACACATCTCCACCCACAAATCAAAACTTAAAAGCCCAAAACTGCATCCTCAATAGCAATGAGTGATCGCTCTGTCAATAAAAAGCAAGACTCACCCATGATGAAATGTATGCCTATGTCCTGTAACTGCTGGTATAATCTTTAATGTATGATCTCAAACTTGCCAGTTTGATACACTTTTGTACTGCAACATTAAATCAAGGGTAGAATAACTGGATTAACTAGGCACGTAAACCTGAAGCATATGACATTACAGTCACTTATCATAGGGTGGTTTGAAAGAAGAGTGTTTGCATTTCAGCAGGTACATTTGGTTTTATTATCTTATAATCTTTGTGTGAACAAATATCCACAGTGTTCTGCAGCAGCGAAGGATTGTACATAGACATGGAATAATGATGAGGTTTGGACTGTTCTAGCAAGCAGCAACTGTCTGAAAACCTCTTTGGATCATAGCATTCTGTGCACATGCAGGTGGCATACTCAGAGCATTCATTTGAATGTGGATCGGGGGGTGCTTCAGCAATGCCAACAATTAGACTGCAATTCCAAAATATCCTCAATCTGTCCACCCCCAGAGGGAGAGACTCTTAAAAAGTATTCATTAAATGTCCACAGCACTGACAAGACACGGGAAGCCTAATATGGTATTTCTGGGAAGTGTACATTATCGGGCTCTAAATTTAACACCGGTATGACACTGGGAAGTCATTCATTTCACTGTATCTGAGCCATAATATCAGCATAACTCACTCTGTTAGCCATCTGGCTGATATATATCTATTCGCTTTATGCCTAATGCCAAGACAGAATGATTCGGATTTCAAATTGAAAGTCTAATTTATCGGTTACACTAGAAGAATACTCTCATTAGTAGAAAGTCATGCCAACACACACACAATGAATCCTTCCCACCAAAATAACAAATCCAACACACTCAAACAGCCTGCTTGTCATTCTTCCAACCAAAGTTTTAGTTTAGTTTGTTTACCACTAACGAGATAAATGCAGGGACAGAATACATTTCATGTCAAGCTGAAAACACATTTAAAGGACACGTCATTTAAATGATGACCTAGACCTTCAGTATCTTTTTTTTCTGGCTGCAAAAAGGGCTCTGACAGTACAAGTGTGGAAATGTCTTTTAGGTTAAAGAATAGAACCTAGAAACACATTTGCTGCTCAGGCATGCAGGAGGTCATAGGATCAATTGTTTCACTTGAGTCTTCTTCATTGAGCTTTGCAAAACTAACTGTAAGATCTTAAAAATCAATTCTTAGATTAAAGGGAAGCTGAGACAGGGAAGCTAGTGTTATGCTACACGGTGCTGCCTCTGGGGCGGACGGAGCCCGTGCTCAGACAGGAGAATAGAGAGCCGCAGCAATTCAAGCATGATGAAATAAAGGCACGGATTACTTTTTTTTTTTTTTTTCCAGATCAGGAGACGAGAGTCGGCGATGTTTTTTTTTTTTTTAGCTGAAAAGAAAAGAAAAGAAAAGTTTCTTATGCAACATATCCACATGAGTGGGAAACATGACTCTCATTGTATTGCATGTTTGATTTAAGCCATGTTTACAGAGAGGCTTGCCCTCGATGCACGAGGCATGAATCACATAGACAAACAATTGAGCGGGCAAATATACGCATCCATTATCGTGACAGATCCCGGATGTGGATTTGATCTGAAATTCCTGGTTCAACCTTGTTGCGTGCCTTGAACACGCAGCAGGAAAGAATACTGTGTTTGCTAACAACCTAAATATGTTATTGATCTAGGTGTACAGCGATTCAGTCCCCCCCAACAACAGAGTGAAGGCAATCAAATGCTTATTGAGTTGTTTGCCGTGAACTAGGTTCCAGGTTTCTACAGGAGCTTGTAAAGTGTACTTCGTCTCCCTCAGAAAAACTTCTTCTCTTACCTCTTCTGACCTGATTCTCCCCCCCGACGTTGTTTTTGTGTGAAACGGTTCAAAAGTATTTGACATCGGGGCTTATTTCTGTTTGCACATGAGGAGAGTACAGCGATTTAATGTGGCTTATGAGATGCAAAGTGAAAATGTCTACCAATTCAGGGACTTTGAAGAAGGATAGAAGTTAATGAAGCTTTGTGTTAGTTCAGGCAGGACGTGGACTGTAAAGTCATGTGCACCCGGCAGCTGATAATCAGCTGATCCAAAAAAAACATCAATCACGTTCAGCGATTCAGACAAGGCGATTGTCCGCTTAAGCTGCCGGCTCCTCAATCATCCCTCCAGTTCACACCTGTCAGGTCTTATAGGTAAAAGAAAACACATTTCAGTTAATAGTTAGCTAATAATTACAGCACAATTATCCCCTGCACACATTTTACATCTATCAGGAATATGTTGTTCACCTTTTGCAGAATTATTGTTTTTCTGTGTGAGAGTGTGGATGTTTTAAAATGCCAAAAACACTGTTCAGGCATCACTTTTCTGATAATTCCAAAGATCGTGATTTGAGTCCGACCTTTTCATTTCGACATCAGATTAATGAGGGCACTAAGTACGTACAGTGGACTCGTTTTTTTTCTCTCTCTGTGCGTCATCAAGTTGATCTTTAACGCAGGCGTTTGTTCAATATTTGCAGAGCTCAATGACCTGCATCTTTGCAAGATGATCCCTTTCTTATCACAATTGCGTCCTTTCATATTAAATGCTAATATATTCCAGCAGTGGTAACCAGTGTAAAACATGATCTCTCAGTTAGTCCATGGTGCTCCATATTTCCACGTGTAGGTCTGCCAGACTCTTATGGATTTTGAATACAATAAATGTGACTATATATAGTAGCTTTTACCTTGATCATGGATGACAACCCACGTGCAACTTCAATTCCCACATAGTATGGGTTAAGGTCACTTGCGGGGAAATAGAAAGGGGGATAATGGAATGATATCAGTCAAATCCAGGCCACTGGGGGATTTCCTCTCCTGCTGTAAGTTTCTCAGCGTCTCCTCCGTGCTGCTCTCTACGTCCTCCTGTCTGTCTATTTCTCTCCCTTCATTCCCTTCATAAATCCATTGAAATTTAGGAAATCAATGAGCCCACATGAAGACATTTTGAAACAGGGAATGAGATAAAGAGATGAATTGTGTTCCAGTCGCACTTTCTTTTTACTGATTGGTATGAATATATTAAAGGTTTTAAGGCTACAAAATGCCTACAACCTCTGGATCACACTCTTCAGGAATGACTGAGACACTTGAGTGGTCATGGTGTTTATCTTCATACACTATTGAGTAATATGCTCACTCTCAGCACTGTTTAAATAAGTTTAAGGGCCCCCAGAGTCTCCTCGTTTGGTGTTGACATCTGAAAAGAGCGACAGACAAAGAGGCCCTAGGGTGAGAAAAAAATGGTCCGGTTGATCAAGAGGGAAGTAGTTCAAAGCGGGAACCCCTCATTCTTGGTATTCCATGAGACAAGAAGGGATAGATTATTATTTTCTGGCAGTGCTTGAACAGTGAAACACTTTGCAGGAGTAATAGACGAACTTAATGGAAATTGTATAACCGTCACCATTCTGCGGCCCTTATTTTTTTTTGCAGAACACAGATCACTGATGTTTTTCTGCTCTTAGCACATGCGGCGATGACAGTCCAGCGGTGCAGTATAAGTAAACACTGTGATTTAAGCAGCAAAGCACTCTGGCACCAAGCATTTGGAACGGCAGGTGTAATGTGATTATGACAAATGAAAGTTCTCAAGTTGTAGATCATTTTCGACAAACAGCAGAGGATAACTGATAGGCATATTACACATGCCGTGCTTGTGTTATACCCTTCATAGTGTAAGTGGTATTGTGTTCCCCAAGCCCTTTAGAAGAGATTATTTTGAGAGCCATAAACTGATCAAGAAGAAAATCAAGAGGTGAATATTCATGGAGGTCATTACAGCAAACATGTCATTTGATTGCATGATTACTTTATAGCCTGAGAATGATTGTTATGGCTGAACCACCCACATAGTAATCTAGTAGCCTGTCCTGGTTTGTGTTGTCTCTTGCGGTGAGTGTTTCCACTTATATTAGCCGTGCTGTAAGGACGTAATAGGAGTCAAAGACAGTCTTTTTCCACTCAGCATGGCTCCATACAGTATCACAAGCCTTATGAAGTTCTCATTACTCTCCATCCTCGTAATGTTCCTGTCAGTGTGGCGGATGAGAACTATTACATGCCACAGATCATCTTTCACTCGATGCAGGGCCCCCCCCATGAATACTGGCTTAAAATTAAAGAAATGGGTCCATTTGTGTATTAGCTCGGTGGTTACGCTAATTTCAGAATGTGTCTAATGTGCTCGGTAGTTCCTTGTAAGGATGGCAAAAGACAAGACCCTCTTGTCAAAGGGATTACATCACTATTCCGATGTATTTTACAATATGTCAGTCTTCATCTCTTGCGTCCTCTCAGTCCAGCGCCGTTGTAATCCCTCCAAAGTAAAGCTCTCAGCTATGAATGGAATCTTTTTTCACGTCTCGCTCCTGTGTCGGATGTTTTTCTGTCCGACCAGTGACAACAAGCCTCGGCAGCAAAAGCCAATTGTCAGTGTGGCTGATCCATCACTCGTCTGTCGCCGTTAGCATTCAAGGTTCATTAGCCAGCAATCACCCGATATCAAATATAATTGTGGGCTATAAACCTTGTCGTGGAACTCGACAACTGGCACCCATTGAACATCTTTCAGAATTAGGACTCTTATGATGTCTCTATTCTCAATATGTGCACCATGTTATATTTGATCAAAACCTTTTTTCATACGGTTTTGTCTGTTTCCTGTCTTGCTTTGTTGTTTCTCTGGTGTGTAACATCCTGCCCAGGGACTGCAGATGAAATTAAGCTTTTATGCTGGCACATTTCCATGTTAATGAATGTGTACTAGATAGATAGATTGATAAAATAAAGTACCTTGTCTGTCTGCATTCACCCAATACTGACTTTTGTTTGCTGTCAGATTGAACGTGAAGAGAATTTTCTGTGCACAATCTGTGTTTATCCAACCCAAACGGCCAACGTGTCTTTCTACTGTACTTGCGTGACAGCTCAGACTCTTGACTGCTGTCAAAACTTACCGAGAACATACCAAGTTCTTCCTGTTATTGTCCTCCAGACCCTTATTTTTCGCTATGTATGGTCACGAATTGGAGTATTAAACCCCCGAGATAAGTGCAAATTTTTTCGCTCAATTTGAAACATTGTCAACTCGCATGACTATAACTCCCACCATGTCTCAAGTTTGCTTTGCATTTCGCATCCACCCTGCATGAGTCATCAGTTTTGATGTATAACCAACTTAAAAAGAAAAACTGTAAGCCAATCATAACTTCTGTACGGAATCTGTTATTATTCCATGTAATCCAATTACTACTCAATCCAATTTAGTTTTGAACTCGATGAATTAAATATAACAGAGTTTTACTGAAAGGTCAGAGAAGAGGAAATGAATCACACAGCGGAGGTAAACACAAATAAAGTAATCCAGCGGGCCAAATCGTTTTGATAAGGTGCTGTGTTGACAAGAGCATTAAATCTAATATATTAAATAATGAAAGTGAGACACAAACAAAAGTTTCTCCAGTGAAATCTACAATATTATGATAATATAGACTATCTTGGGACTGCATTCTATGACATGAGCGTCGTGGAAATTGTACAAAAGAAAAAAAAAACACAGTTTATGTGAGATTATAGATTTAGGTATACGGGAAGTGGGGATGGAGAAATGTTTATCTACATGTTCTGCCCAGTTTAAGCTCCTCGGTGCATTCATGTGTGAAGCAACCATGTGCACCAGCCCATCCACTGACTTCTGTGTGCGTTTGTGTTTTGAACAGGTGACCAACCTGGTCTGTCCAGATCTACATGTCTGCGTTGGGTTCATCTGGAGCTGGTTAAAAGACAATGGGCTTTTAATACTGAGAACGACAGATGAGACCACTGTGACTTCCTCAGAGAATTTAGGGAATCAAATTTAAAAGCTATTTTAGGCTCCAGTGCCAGGTACAGTCACGTCACCTTGGTTGATATTATTGGATGAAATAGGATACACCCTCTGCCAAGTCGGTGTGTGTGTGTGTGTGTGTGTGTGTGTGTGTGTGTGTGTGTGTGTGTGTGTGGGGAAAGAAGCAGCTAGAGAGAGCGGGAATGGGTGGGGCGTCAATGTTTGAGTGAATGAAACAGAGGGGCAGCCAGCGACGTGAGATTGTGTGTGTGTGTGTGTGTGTGTGTGTGTGTTTTCTCCATGTCCCTGCGAGTGTTCACGTTTGTAATACTGTTAGCGCTTCATTACCAGTCTATGTAAGCATGTCTGCATCCGCCAGGAGAAGTGTTTGGACTGTGTTATAACCAGTTCTGTCAGCGCCACCTCTCTTTGTGGCGATGCGGTACTCGGGATCACTTTCAAGACTTCTCGTCATCACCTTTGTTGACTCACTGCCCCCCTCAAGTGTTTTGAGCTTTGGCAACTGGTGATGTGTGTGTTAGTGGAAGAGAGACAAAGTGTGTGAGAGAGTCAACATTTGTATGAGTGTAGCGTATCTGCAAAGAAGAGAGCGTGTGGTGTGTGGAAGCACACAGTCCAGTGGTCGACATGGTCTCCATCATCCGACAGCCCTCTGTCCTGAGATGAGAAGTCTGTTGTGTTCCTCCTCTCTCACATAAACACATAATATCCAACTGCTGGATGACTTACGCTCCGGGAGGTGTGACTACACACGTCTTCCTGGCACATTCCTAGCTTTTCTCGACAATATCCTTTCACCTCAGTCTCCTGAACCTCTTGCACAACCCCGCATCGCTGTCCTCCAGCATTCAAAGACCCCTCTCCTCCTGCTGAAGCATGTTTACATAGGAGTGAGTGTGTGGTTTTTTTCTCCCTCTCCGTCTCGTTCAAGTGCCTGTTCAATAGACAGATGGTTGCACTTCCTTTTAAGGATTGATCGCAATAGCCTATCACTTACATGTGTATAGCATCTGTGTAGGGTCGTATTGAAAGCGCAGGCATGAGGAGTGAGGCGAAAGGTCAGGGCCTGGAGTTAGCCTCACACGAAACTACATTGTTTCTCAAAAAGCGTGGCATTTCATCGTTTGGATTGTGGGAATTGTTAGGAGCGAGCTGTCACTGTGGCGAATTTAATGCACAAGCGTTTTCTTTCCTCTTAGACATCCAACACAGCCTCATTGCTATGACAGGAACTTAACTCTTATTTTTAAAACGCACACAAGGTATGCATTGGACCTCATCCAGGTTGAGATTTATTGTGAGAACGACAGAAAGGTGAACTTTCAACGCTCTCCGTGCAGTCCCCCTCAAGTGGCCGCAGCCTTTTGGTTTGACATATTCCCGAGCCATTCTTCCACCGACTCTATTTTGCCGCTCTATTTTTTTTTTTTCTTCCCGTCTCTTGCGTTCACATGCACACATACTACACCGGCATGTCTAAGTGTCTAAGAGTGCCGTGACAGAAGATTCCAGCAGCTTGTTACTGAGGCTGTCAAAAAGCGAGGAGACCCACCACAGAGGTGAGGGTGTGTGTGTGTGTGTGTGAATTCCCATGAGCCTCTAGCACTGGTCAGGAGCATAACAACATTCTACTTCTCTTTCCACGTGGAGATATTTTCCTCACACCTAACTACTGTAACACCACAGCTGAAGCCTAAAACAAGAGGAATTGTGTGTATACTGTATGCAACTGTCTAGCATTAGATTGCTACATTTTGGTGGAAATGTATGGCTGCCCAAATTTTGTTAATAAGATTAAAGTCCAGCAATTTAAAGGACAAATTGCACTGTTTGTGATTGCCCTCAAGATCCACATATATAAGCATTTTTTTAATATACATCAGCGTGTCTTAAGGCTGCAAAAAAATGACTGTTGGAAAATCTACGCTTTTACTGTTTTGACGCAGGTTAAGGTTAAGGTTTGGATAGGGTTAAGGCACCAAAATGACTTGGTTAGGTTATCGGCAAAGATCATGATGGGGGTTAAAATCACTACTGTGACATGTCGTTTTTTGGGGCGTTTGCTGAAACAAGTGATACTGTCATTTAGTCGTCTGTCAAACACATTGGAAAAACGTTTATTGTCAGTATTTATTGTTCGTTTTTCTGACGAGCTTGGTAGCCCCTCTTGCCAGCTAAAGCGTGTCAGGTATTTAGGGCTTTTGATCACGTTAAATATTGAAAAAAACCAAAACTGACATGAATAAAGACACAGGACATGAACACTTTGTACAACCATCCATTTACTCCAACCTCCTCTCGAAGCTTCGCACTGTAAGAATGATTCCTATGTTGGAGCTAAATGTCCCAGTGAATTGAATTCAAGAGTGTAAATTAGTTGCATATGGAGATAGGGTTGCAAAATATACTACCAAAAAACATAGCTCACATTTTGCACCTTGTAAATTGTAGTGCGGTCCCTCTACCTGCTCTTGGTACAACAGGGATCTTTCCAAGTATCCTGTTTTGGCCGGATCCCACGCACAGCCATCCTTGGCACCCTGCATAACCTCTCACACTGATTATTATTTCACTTCCTTGTATTGTTATTTTATCAGACCAAGCTCCCGTCAAACTGCCGTCTGTTTATGGCCGCTGGTGCCAGTGTAAGCAGGACTCAGACACTCTGCTGCAGTAATCTGGATTGCAGCAAAAAAGGACACCTCAATAAAAGCAGATCTCCTGGCTGCCCACGGTCATAAAGGAGAATAAACAAGGTTAGGGCAGAATAATTATGCCGAGCTGCTTCCTGGTATTAAGGGACTTGACGGGACTTCTTCCATTGTACAGACACAAGTCCTGTTTTTCTGGCCCTACAGGCAGGAGAGTTTACACTGGCCATGTTTACATTTTCAACTTGAAGATTCCCACTTGATGACTTAAGTATTGATTGATTGATTTCTGCGTTTTGGCTGTATGGCTTTCTGCTTCCCCTTCTCTCCTTTTCAGTAGCTAAAGGAAAGTGAACACATACCTGTCTCAACTACTTTTTCCAGAATGATTATGTAAACCATTATCTTCTTCGCTGGCTTGAAAACCAAGGTGTGAACATAGCATGGCTTTAGGGAGGGCAATGTAGGTCTATTGGTCCACCACATTGGTCAAAAAATATCGAGAGAGTAACTACCTTAACCAGCAGTCATTGCCCAGCTGTTGTGCTGCAGATGAAATCCTTTTTGCATGATTACATAATCTGAAAAAAATGATGAAAATATAGATTAATGACAGCAGCTGTGCTGTGAGATAGGCCATATTGACATTTAAAACGAGTGATCACAGAGAAAGTAAGACCCCCCCCCCCCCCCCTATCAGATGCCGGATTGTCTCTAAGAAATGACAATTTGATAATATGAAAATATAGATCATTGCATTCATTGTCATTCATCACTGAGTGCTGAGGGAGGAGAAGTGAGGGACCAGCCTGATGACTGGTGCAAAGTTACTCACTGACGGGAGGAACTTGTCTTCAGTTTTGTGCAAAGGAGAAGCAACATAATGTAACAATTGTCAAGTGAGGGATAGATATGTTCACTTAATGTTTCTCGGCTGCAAAAATGTGTCACTTTAGTTTGTATCAGTCAGCTGTCAGTGTAATCCAAAGCAATTAGTTTATTATATGTTAAATAAATGCTGTTTTACTTCAATTACTACCAAATGATGATCTAGTCAGTATGTATACAAACATTTATCAACAATTAAATGTCCAAAAATTCATTACAAAATCCACACTATGCAAAATAACACCCACATGTGACCAGGCACACTTGCCAGAAGAGACTTTCTTTTTCCACCGTGGAGAAGGTTCTGTCATCCTGTGCAATAATCTTTTTAATTCATCTTATCTCTTCTGCAAATCCTCTAATGTTTGCTATTTGGGTGCAGAGAATTTCTCACGCACCATTGGTGGTAATAGATTAATGGTTGACTGCTTTTGAGAGGCACATTTCTCGTCTGACATACAGTGTAAAAGATAGTCCAATCAGGTGCCTCCCATGCATTGCACAGAGATTATGTGAGATTACGTGTCCAACCCGTTCTTATTCCCAACTCTTTAAATACAACGCTTGGTCAGTGGCTCTCAGCGTCTGATACAGACAAAGGCACCCTTTAGTGTTAACAACTAAGTAAACCTACGTTGGAGGTTGATTTTGAAAAGACACGGTATGCATGTAATGAGCTGACGCATCAAATTGATGCTAGAGGGTTACCTACGTAGAGCCTCATGGTTTAACACGTATGGCCACTGACCAAGCGTCGGCAATTGATGAGTTGGTATTGAAAATCCATATCTGACTCTTGGCTCCTAAGGAAAAACACACAGTAATTGCAAATACTTATTTGGTATTAATACCACATGGACTGCATTTACACCAAAACCCAAATTTGAACGTGTCTGCTTTAGAGACAGCTGCAAGGATCAACTGTCTGAAATTCAAGCACGATGTTAGCAGATGGAGTTGTTCCACAGTCTAAATGCCATGTTAGTTTTGGGAATATATTAAATGTGTCAAGACAAAAAGTTTTTGCTCCCTAATTTTTCCAGTATTATTGGACATATGATGCCTGTAATCGAGGAGACAGGGTGATGCTTCAAAGGCTTTTGTTATTTAAGTCAGAAGAAATTGGGTTTTAGTTTTCCGTTCTCTTGCCAGCTTGCCACCAAGCAAAAAACCTCCGGTGATGAGAAATTAATTAATTCCTTAAATGCCCAACAGCAGAAATAAACAGCCTGATCCTCTATAGCTTATATCCCCGTTATTGGAGCAACCCACTTTGAGATTCACAACGGCTCTGTAGAAACCTATGGTTGACGCCACGGCTCTGGACTCCTTCAACATGATCAGAGGTCTAATCAGCCAGAATAACTGAAAACACCTATGTGAATGTTCAGAGGCTTTAAGATTTCCGTCTTTGTTCATTTGGAAACACTCATAGTAACGGTTTTAATACTTCAGTTCCCAGAACTCTGGGGGCAGCAAACAGTCAGTTAGCACTAACTCAATACAGCTCTGGTACTGCTGTAGAAGAGAAAACAAGTAAACTGTGAGATGATATCAGTAACTCTGCATTACATAATTTCCTGTAAACCCATCGTTCAGTTTATGGATCGTGGTCGCCCTCCGCCGTCAGACACCTCCCTCATTTTCATGCCATAATTCGTGGCACCCTTGTGCATGGAATCGCGGATCCACCAGCGAAGACTTGTTCACCAGCGAGTCATCTTTTGCTTCGTCATGTTTCTCACTGAGACAGACCAGGATGGTGGACATCCTTTATGAGCTGTCCTTATCTGCAGCTTTCGCAAACCTTTGTTTGGAGGAGGTGTGGTAAATGCTTCACACTCACTTAAGATTTGCCTGACTGAAAATCTTTGAACTTTAAGAGTGGACGTAAAGCACCGCTCACAGACTCCAGCAGGTCCATCTCCTGCCAAGTAGGCACTAAATGCTTGTTCTTGTCAGCAGTGAGCACCTGACAGATGGCCTTGTGCTGTTTCACAACCCTTGTCACCATCTTCTGGCAGCAGCCTCATCATCACCAGCTTGTGATAGATTTAGCTCATCCTGTGCAGTCCCCTTTTTCTTTTATGAACAACTTTAATAAATACTACCTCTTTACACCCTCGCTCCGATGAAATTGTTTGAAAAATATTGAAATTAATCGTTTAAAAGGTGCTAAATTCAGAAGATGAATTCAGCAGCAAACAAACTATTTGCTGTGTGTGTGTGTGTGTGTGTGTGTGTGTGTGTGTGTGTGTGTGTGTGTGTGTGTGTGTGTGTGTGTGTGTGTGTGTGTGTGTGTGTGTGTGTAATCCAAGCGTCTCTGTAATTTATTTAGGTAGCTGTAGTCTCTATTATATATATCTATTATATCTTTATATCTAGGTGCAATTATACAACACAATCACTAAATCTAATAAATTAGCATTGTAATTAGCATCATCAACCATGCAGTTCCATCAGTCTTCTGTTATTACTGTCTTTGTTAAATTAATGTTTTGAAATCAGGCTTTGGCTTCACATTTCTCACCAAATACTATAATGGTGCAGTGCTTTGTGTTGATTCAGAAAAACTTAGATTCACACAGTTCTTCTTCTGTATATACTACTGGTTCAGAGCAAACACTTCCCCTGAATGGTCCTCGGGGGGAAATGACATTTACGAGTCGACAAATTGTATCGTCAGAGTGGCTCTGATGTTTCACTGGACCGCATGTCGGAGGTGGTGGGGAAAGAGCAACAGACTGCAGTTGCTGCTCTACTATCTTCCTGCGCTCTGTGTGCAGCTGGAGGATCTATGATGTATGAAAAAAAGCTTTCAAACACAGAGTTTGCAAATCCCAAAGATATGTGTTTACTCTTGGGGCTAACCAAAAGTCAGAGTCTTTTCCATGGTTGAGAACACTGGTTTCGTCGCAGATTCAGATTTTACTCAAAAAAGACATAATAATTAAAGTATGATGAATAATTAGTCATTTAATTATCCAGCATGAGATATTGAAAGCTCCACCTTGGACAACTTACATTTAACAACATTGTGCTGATGGTGCCTCTCTTCACTCTTCACTTGAAGTAAAAAAAAATGTAATGCAGTACATTTACTGGGCTGTATTGAGATGTATACTACTTCAAAGGATAACATTGTACTGTTGGGTATTCATAGTTTTACTAATAGTTCATATTTCTACTTCAGAAAGAAATGTTTGTATACTGTGAGTAAAACCGGTAATATTTCATTTGATTCGGCTAATTTCACTATGTTTGCATGGAAGAAAATAACCGTTTATTTTCCCCAATATCTGGTCAGTTTATTTAAATAACGCCCGTTTGGAAATTCACTGCGATCGTGTTTTGCATGTTGAAGTAAACACATGCTGTGAACAGTCTGCCAGTAAAATCATACTTAATATTTCAAATGCAACCGAGGAACTGAACGGCACAGGCGGCTGGGCCCGGCTTAGCAGAGTTGTTTATTAACATTATTATTAGTTTGGCAAAAACTTACACAATTTGAGTGGCAATGGCAGAGTGGGTCAGAAGTTGTTCCAGCAAGGCTGCTTAACTCAAAACACAGAAATCCTTGTTTGGCAGTAGCCTTTTCTGTGTTCAAGCTGTTGACACCTGAGTCGTTTTTACAATCATGCCTCATTACAGTAAAGTGCTAAAAAAAAACCTGACTGCATCCAGATGTCTCTCTGCATTTGTCTCAAGTGCACATTACATAAGGTGCTACATAAGCCAGTTATTAAGTTTTAGACAAGCCAGCATGAAAAAGCAATACCAATATTCTTTTTCTTTTTTGTTGTTGATTAAACCTCCCCAAGCTATATACCAATGTAAAGAATGGTACTAGGAGAAATGCAACTTGTAGAACAGAATCTCTTTAACTCAAGGCATGCAGTGGCACTCAAGGGGTTGCATCAAATTATAGCAGCTTCAACCTTTATCAAAAAGCACTTATCAACGACTCATCGTTGTTGGACATTATCGGTGCGTATTGCTGCTCTGCTGCTAATAGTTGCTGAAAATAGAAACCTGAAATGGCCTTGTATTAGCCACCCAATCATTTAGATGGATCCTTGGACCCAACTTGGATTGCGCTGTCGAACCCGGCTAAGACAAAATGTCAAGGAACACGGAACACAATAAACGAATATCGATCTCTCTGTGCACCTGAAACCATCACACCTACGTGCCTGCGAGTCAAACATAAGATATAGAGCTTAGCGTGGGTTTGGACAGAGAGCGACAGACACTATAATGGCTTCACTGTGATAGCAGCAGATTTTTCAAAGTCTTGCTAGCCCACCCATGTTGTCATCTGCTGCATACAGTTTTCATCTTAAAAGGCTTGATCAGTTTAATTATAGGGGAAAAGAAACAAAGCCACTCGTACTCTGTTGTTCAGCCAGTTTCTGCTCGCGTGGGACTACAGATGTAAATCTATGGTAGTTAATCATTGCAATTTCAGGCAACAGCCAGGCTTGATTGTCCCATATAAATATTTTCGCTGTGGTATTAGTCAATGTTGGACACAGAAATGGAGCATGAATAAACAGCATACATATAGACACATACATCCTATGTACTGTATATTTGACAGCATACAAGACAAGCATCATTTTATCCAATCCGTATAACTAACATCATTTCGTTTGTGTTCTCAGTGTGCTGTACTCCCTAAATCCTATACACATGTGCCGACATTGAACTATCCTGTCACTCTTAAGGCGGCAGAGGCAGGTACAGGGGGTCTGGCATTTGGCCTTTTTCCCATAGGATCCACTCTTTCCTCCCCTGTTCTTCAAGCTGCAAGTCTTGCCTCTATTCCACTTGACATGACACTGTCAGATTTTCCTTTTTTTATTCCATTATTTGGTTTTCTAATTTCATTTTTATCATCCTGTGTTTACGCCAAATCAAGGTAGCAGATTAAAGACAGATTTCCCCACTGTTAAGCCCTTACCGTATCTTCACATGGACACATTTGGCCCTCGTAAGCCAATTAAAAGATGTTTAACACTCACTAGCAACACATTGCTGTCTTGAATTCTCAGTAGAATTTGCTTTGTGAAGGGTAAACTTTGTTTACTTTTGAGGCTTTTAAGTTTTCAGTTTATCATTAATGTTGCAGTTCTTTACGTTTATTCTTTGCATGCAGTCGTAGTTGTTAGATTTGTATTCATCTACATCTGGTTTTGTTTTTCACAACGATATAATTATAGGTTCAATGTTTTTCTTTCCATCTATGTGCACATATGCATGCACTGTATTTGTATATGCACATAATATATACAATTCATGTATGTGGCTGTGCATGCTCATGTAACATAAACAGTATTTGTGTGAAATGTGAGAGCATTATGTCCACAGAGGGGATAGCGGGGAGCCCACTGATAATAGTAGTAGCAGCGTGCGCTCAATGTCACAAACGGCTGTCAGTCGCTGTTGGCTACTGAGGTTCTTTAACAGCTCTGTGGGAGGTCTGAGATTCTGTCAAGGCATAGGTGCAGCACTTAGCTTCAAATACCTTTGTCTGTCGTTTGAAATAGTGTGTGCTTTTGTGGGTTTACTGTATATGTGTTGTACATGTGTTATCTGCACATGTATTTGTCAGTGGTGGTGGTGGTGGTGGTGGTGATCCGGGGGATGTTGCTACATGTCCCCCAGGATAACAGGTTGGTGTCTGTTCCCTTCACACAGGCCGGTTAAGGATAGTGTCAGGTTTAAAATAAACCATTGTCATAAACGTCAGCTTAAGAACAACAAGTTAGTGACTTTCACATTAAAAAGAAAAGTCACATTTCTTACTAAAAAGTTACTAGATATTCTATACTAGATAGCATCAAAACATGTTTCAACACATACAAACATATACATGCACACTGAATGCAAAAAACAACGGAAATTATAATTGATTCACAGGAAAACTTGAAATGAACAGGACATGCTGCTCTGCTATTATCTAATTTTCAATAACTGCTTCAACAAAAACCACAGGGTCTTCCGTTTTTTGGTTTCCATTGTGAAGTGATGCCCAATCAAACAACAAACAGCACTCTCTGCTATTTTCTCTCTGTTTCACTATTATGTTTTGTCTCTGCAAAGCTTTCTTAGAAGGCTCCTGCAACAGTAGATCAAGTCTGGTGGCAAGTTATTCTTTGTCCTCCATTCTTCATGCTGTCTGCAAGCCCCTACTTAAGATGATGCCTGCATAGTGTTATCGTTTTTAACTCTTCTCTGACTTTGACTTGGGTTATGAACAGACACCGGTTGTTTTCTATCATGTTCATATTTTAGAAAAAACAATTGACAGAGTTTGAGCATCAACACTACAGAACACAGCACTAGAAAACGGTTTCACTCTGTATGTGTTTGAGTGACAGACTGACATAAGACACCAGACTTTGAATAAAGATCAGCAGCGGGCAGCTTCCACACCTGATCGGACAGAAGAAAACCACCCCCCGTTCAAGGCCTAATGTTATGCAAGGTGCAATCCCAACGCAGCCATCTTTACAGACTAGAAAATTCATTACCTGTGTTTAAGTGAAATGTCTTTGCAATTTGCTGCGTGTCATAAGTGACAGGTGGTGAATGCAGTCAGTCTCTCTCACTGGAAGTGTTGGCTGTCGAGCCTTGTTGATTTAGATGCCAAGTTGTAATTTGATATATGGCTTGCAATGCATTCACAGTGTGCATACAGATCGTCTACAAATGCAGTTATAAGTGATTATTTAGCAGGGTGGACAAATCAGACCCAAGCATCTTTGTCATTTCAGACGTCCAGCTTGGTAGAGTAGCTTTCTAGCCTCACCTACTGGATATGAATAGAAATGGCGACTGCTCATGTGTCCTTTCTCCATTTCATTCTCTCTCTCATCCCCTAACCCCCTTTCTACTTCTCCTTTTGTGCCAAGTCCCTCCCCCCCCCCCCTCCTTTCTTTGTACCTCCCTTCTTCTCTTTCCTGTCTTTCTGTCTCTGTCTTAGGAATATGCCAGGACATAACAATGAGCTCCAACAGCACAGACCCTGGTCTCTTCCTGACTGCAAACACCTCACTACCAGCAGCCGGAGCCTACCCTCAATCCAATGCTCTTCACCAAGGAGGAAGTGGAGGAGCAGCCTGGTTGCCTTTTAATGTGAATACCCTGGATGATAATTCCTCTTCCACCAGCAAACTTGGGAATGTAACTGCGCCCCTTGATCCCTTGGGTGGCCACCCTTTGTGGCAAGTTGTCCTTATTGTCTTCCTGACAGGCATGCTGTCACTGGTCACCATCATCGGCAACATCTTGGTGGTGGTATCCTTCAAGGTTAATCGCCAGCTAAAGACGGTCAATAACTACTTCCTGCTGAGCTTGGCTGTCGCTGACCTCATCATAGGGGTCATCTCCATGAACCTCTACACAGCTTATCTTGTTATGGACAACTGGGCCATGGGCAACTGGGCCTGCGACCTGTGGCTGGCTATAGACTATGTGGCCAGCAATGCATCAGTTATGAACCTACTGGTCATCAGCTTTGACCGATACTTTTCAATCACAAGGCCTTTGACCTACCGGGCCAAACGGACCACTAAGCGAGCTGGGATCATGATCGGCCTAGCCTGGTTTGTTTCTCTTGTCCTGTGGGCCCCAGCCATCCTATTATGGCAGTATTTTGAAGGTAAAAGGACAGTGCCCTCAGGTGAGTGCTACATTCAGTTCCTCTCAGAGCCCACTATAACCTTCTGCACAGCCGTGGCGGCTTTCTACCTGCCTGTGACGATAATGAGTGTCCTCTACTGGCTCATTTACAAAGAGACCCAGAACCGTTCGAAGGAGTTAGCTGGATTGCAGGGTTCGGGGAGTCGTGGTGGGATAGGAGGAAGAGGTGGTAATGGTAAAGGCGAGAAATCACGTTTTGTCCATCAGACAGGAAGTTCTAGAAGTTGCAGCAGCTATGAGCTGACCAGGTTGTCCCGGAGAAGGAGCACATGTCGGGAACTAGTCGGCCGCTTCCACTGCTGGCCTGGGGTTCGTTCTTGGAGACCTGGAAGTATCCGGCAGGGGGAGGGGGATCCAGACCAGAGCAGCAGCGACAGCTGGAACAACAATGATGCTGCCGTCTCGTTAGACCACTCTGGGTCTTCAGAGGATGAGGACTGTGGGGGCAAAGAAATGATTAGCCAGAGTCATGCTATTTTCTCTATCGTTCTCAGCCTGCCTGGTATAAAGGCTGCTGTCAACTCCCAACTCACCTCATGTGAGGATCTGGATGCAGCCTCAGAGGAGGACCCCCTCAGGGGAGCGGAGTATAACCGAGACAGCCTCTCAACAGTCACCGCCAACACCACTGCCACTACTACTCCCGATGAGGCAAACAGTTCAGAAAATAGCTATCACCAACGCTTCTGCTCACGAAAGATTCAGTCAATGCCTACCATTCAGGCTACCTCTAACCAAGACTCGGATGCTCCCCCAACAACTACTACTACAGTCGCCGACAATACCACCACCAGCACCACCACCAAATCCCCCTCTGTCCCAATGTCCTTCAAAGATGCAGCTCTGGCAAAGCGTTTTGCAGCCCGAGCCCGGACTCAGATCACTAAGAGGAAGCGCATGTCCTTAGTGAAGGAGAAGAAGGCCGCTCAAACTCTCAGTGCTATCCTCTTTGCATTCATCATCACATGGACACCGTACAACATCATGGTGCTGATCAATACCTTCTGTGATGGTTGCATCCCGGGGACCTTGTGGGCGGTAGGGTACTGGCTGTGCTACGTCAACAGCACTGTCAACCCCATGTGTTACGCCCTGTGCAACAAGACTTTCCGTACAACCTTTAAGATGATTCTGCTGTGCCGCTGGGACCAGAAAAAAAGACGGAAGCAGCAGTTCCAGCAGAGGCAGTCTGTGGTATTCCACAGGAGGATTCCCAGGGAGTCCACGTAAAGGACAGGCTGTTTAGATGGTTAATAACAGGGAATAGAACGATTTAACATAGGACAAGGAAATGGAAGAAGCAGACATCTAATTGTTTCTGTGGAGTTTTTTTGCTTAGAGATCCGTAATGTGTTTCTCTGCTGGTATGTCAAGCACAGCAACCCTATGTGGTTTTCTTGCGGTATGTGTTTGTGTCAGTGCATCCATTGAGCAAAGCTGTTTGTATGAGTAAAGGGTTGTGTAAGGTCAGTTACAGAGATGAAAACTTTCCTACTGTCCTCGAAGAACTCCTTACCTTTTCAGTGTGGGAAACAATAGAAAAGAGCTTTAAAATGCATCGCAGAAGAATATTTGAAGTGCAATTGACACAAGGGAAAAGGATGTCCTTGTCACAGGGTTGGGGATTTATTATCATTTCTCTCTATGGGTAGCTAGATCTGTAACGTGCAGAGTGGTTTTGCATTTCCAACAAAACTATGTATCTGTAATACGTCACTGAAAGCTAAGACAAACACTATTTTCTGTCACAGGCTTCTACATTGTACTGATTTGACCTGTTGTCCTCTTGACATGTGTTTTTATCAGAACTTCTGTACATTGCCGTTCTACATGGATATAGCTTTCCTGTGTCTGATGGAATATAACAAGTTCTTGAATTGTGCGCTTACTTTCAGTCAACAGAGATCTTGTTATTTTTGTGATATTCATCTTTGGTTTTCTAGATATTCCTGATATTTTGAGCCAGTCTGAAAATGATTCTTCTGACGACCTGAGTTGTGAATATTTTGTGTGGCACCGCAGTCAGTGAACTACTGTTGTGTTCAATGTGATTGTTGTGGTTTTTATGGTGGAGACAATAAGTACATTGGTTGTGTTTTATGTACTTGCAGTTCTCTGTCATGAGTAATGATTATACATTGATGATATTCTGTTTGTGTACATTTGGATATTTCTGACTTGATACACAATGATTTATTGCACACAAAGATGTTTATAAGGATGTGTGTTTTGATTTTACACTATCTTTCAGATTTCCACAAAATGATACATCTAAAGAACTCTTTGTAAAAGGCCGCCCATCTTTGATATAGTAGAGCAATGGCAGCCTCTAGTGGCGTGCGAAGGACAAGTGCAGTATCAAATTCCCATTCTGCAAATGTAAAGACAAAAATGGCATTTTTTTAATCAGAATTGAGCAACAATTATTCATACTGTAAGCCTGTTTTGTTTTGTGAATTGGCTTATCGTTTCACAAATTTAATTTAGATATTAAATCTAAAAGAAAATCTATCTGGCATTTTACAAAAGAATGGCCACAATCATTGACGTTATAACCTGATTATTATTTTTTGTTTGATTTCATATTATTTATGGGAGAGGGTTTTTTCTTTTTATTAAAAAAAAGCAATTGATTTGTAAGTAGAAATTAAAGCTGTCTTGGTCATCAGGTTCTTCGATACAGAAAATGGCCAAACACCACACATAAACAAAAGTCAGCATAAAGACAGCAAGAATTTATCCTATTTTTTTTTTTGTAATGCACATTTTGTTATTCTTATTTTAAGTAGTCGTTTTTTTTATATTTTTGCCACACCTAAATCTTGAAAATTGTGTAAAAGATATTGAAGGCAAAGAATAAACTGTCATATTGAAGAATGGGTCGATTGGATTATGTTGATGCAATGCTATGACTTATGTGTTGTATGCAAAAGAGATGTTAAAAAATATCCCATGCTTGTCATCAGTGGGTATTTTGTTTGCTTTCAACACAATGTGCTCCAGTGTCATGATACATTCTTCATCAAAATATGAGATTTTAGTGCTTAAATATTGGGAATGTATACTACTAAAATGATGAACACAAACATTTTGTTACATTTCAAGTATGCCAATCATACTCATATTTTAAGTCAATAAACAAACAAAAAACTTTATCAGTTTTTTGTGTGCAGCAAGTCCTAATTGTGTTATTTTCATTTGTGTTTTGATTTATTTTGTTACCTTTATTTACCCAGGGTGAGTGTGACCTTATTGTCTTAGCAGGAGGCTGGGTCATTATACATCATTTATTCCCTGCCTCTAAAAAGATATTGCATGTATATATATATATATATATATATATATATATATATATATATAGAGGATCTAAAACACTGAACATACTTTTTTTTTATTTTAGCTATAATTTTCCAGTTAGTTATTTTTTTTCCCCCTATGACTTTAATAGTGTTTTTGTAATTTAAATATCTATATCCATTCTCTTCAGAAACTTGTTTGAATCACTAATTAGGCTCAGTGACATGTCTGGTAAAAGCTTATATCAGCAGGACACAGCTGAAACTAATTTCTTGATTGGAGGGACGGACTTAAAAGTGGCACCAGGGTGCACAAAACCCAAAGGAAGGGAATACCTTGTTATCATGTATGGAGGCTTTTTTTTTTTTTAATAATTTTCGTTTGTCAAATATGATTCCTGTACTGTCTGACTCTACCACAACATTAACAAAGGGTGTCTAGTTTTAACCAGAATCTGAATAAACTCACGAGTTGTTTTTGACTGTCGCACAGTTCTGTATGTTCACGTGATGAGGCCTGATTAAGTTAGTGAGCGAAGTCTCAGACAGTGCTAATGGAAGATGGCCAAACAGACCAGACATGTGATGAGGAAAATACCAACTTCATGTGACCCATGGCTGAGGAGCGGCTCATAGATGAGGACAAACACCCATTTGTGTTGTTTTCCTCAGTCTGTGCTGAACCACTGAAGGGAATCCACCAGTCAGGCAAGTACACTGTCATATATAATATAATCTTTTTAAATATCTAACTAAGAGGCTTATCCACAGTTTTTTTTTCACCATTTCATATATTGAAATTTGACTGCTCATGTTGCAAAATGATTACCAAGAAGATTTTCTGAAGCGCTCGGGAAGAACAAACTTTTATTAGTTATTCAAGTGTTTTGAATGAACTTCTGAGTTGGTAATTTCTGGTAAATATTTTTTCTTTTAATTAGGAGCCTTTAAGAATGTGTCCTTTATTTGTTTGTGTATCATTAGTTTCACCCACTTAATTTGCATTCATACTTTAAAACACTTACTTTTGACTCTTTAAGTAAGAGAGACAATCTTTATAATTGGTGTCAAATGGCTCAACTTTGTGTGTACCACACCCATTAAACAGTCCTAAGACGTGCCTCTATGCAGCCACACACACATACACAATTAAATACATGTCCACTATTGCCTTTAAGACATGTTTGTAAATAAAATGTTGTGATAATAATACTGTACTGTGTCTTTAACTGTAGACACAAATCACCTAAGAGGAATTAGATAGCTGTTTGACCAATTTTTAACTAGTGAAACTACATTTTCTATTAAAGACTGATTTCGTACAGTCTGATTAAAATTATAAATTTGTTAAATCTATGTCAGAAAATAGTTTCAGAAATAAATTCGTATTGGTTTTCTCTTTGGGCTTTATGACTCTATTTGTTGGATGCATATAATGTTATGGTGTGTTTTTTGAGCTGCTCCAGTCTTTATATCATATCTCACTGCCCATGTGATGTTGTAAAATAGTGAATAGAAATAGTGAAAATGTCCATCACAAGCTCCCAGAGGCCATCAGATGTCCAAAACCCAAAGATATTCAGTATACTATCATAGAATGAAGAATTGATTTATTTGCTGTAGATAGACTAATTGATTAGTTGAAACATCTATTCATGTAATGGACACTTTCTAACAAATTGCAAAAATACACAATTGAATCATTTCAAAGAAAAATCTAAATATAGAAAACAGTTCACGCTGTACACACTGCATGGCAATAAGAGACATAAGACTTCTTATGTCAGCTTGCACTCATCTTCAACTTTTACCTCATGACTCCACTGAGAACAGATGGCCTCTCCTCTGCCATTGAGAAGCTAAGCTGGAATTAAAAATGAATTAATGTGATTTTAACTTGTTTTTCCTTTACTTCAGCCTGCCTCGATCGTCTCCCCTCCAGATGAAGCCACTGTGTCAGGATGCACAATATTAGGACAGTAGAGACCCAGGTGCCCTTTCTGAAAGAGAGTTTCTTCACCACCACTTTCAAAGGCAGGAGGAAAAGCAGCGTCACCAACCTCCTCCGTAAACAACAGCACTCACTCCTCAATCAACAACACCTGCAACAACTATGCATTTTAGAGCAGCAGCAGCAGCATCCTAAGCAATTTCTCTTCCCTTCAGTAGAGAATGAACCAGGGCAGCGCACTCCAGAGCATAAGCGACTTGTTCGCTCGACCAGCAGCCCGTTATGCAAGACAGCCGAGCGTGCAAGAGCAGATGGGGATAGAAAGGAGGGGCAAAGAGAGAGGAAGGATCAGAGGGTGAGAGAGGGTAGGGGGGGAGAGCGAGGAGTGAGTGGTAGCGAGCCCGCGGCTGTCAGTGCCAGTCTCCTCCTCCTTTCATCATCAGCGGAGCTGGGAGAGGCAGCATCATTCTCACAGCTGCCATTAACTGTAGTGGGCAGACAGCAGGGATTAGGCAGCTCTGATAGGGCTCTGACCAATAGAGGACCAGCATCAGTAGCAGCCCAGGAGGAAGCCTGGCATGCCCAGCCTCGACCCCAGCAGCATGGCCTGTTAGCCAAGGGTGTCCGCCTGCTCAGGAACATGGGGAACCAGGAGGCAAAGCAGAAGAAAGGAGGAGGAGGAGGAAGTAGTGGAGCAGCAGGAGATGTCTCCTGTGAAGGCGACGCTGATGAGAGGGAAGTGGATAAAAAATCGAAAAAGACCCACAATAAGATAAGTAAAGGAGGAGGAGAACATGGTGGTAGGAAGAAATCTGAGTCGAAGGGTTCCATGTTTTCCGGCATGAAGATCAGGAAGAGTATATCAAAGGCGAAAGGGTTGTCTAAGGATGACATGTTGCACTTGGGCAAAGCAGGGCTGAAGCCCGCTGCAGAGGCAAGCCCGTCAGCTGATGAGATGGGCATGCGATCAGATGTCGAGGGGGATCTCTGTTATTTGACTCCAGACAGTCAACAGTCTATGGTGGATGAAATTGGCCGAAAGACGAGCTCGGGGTCGGATGCTGACCTTTACAGTTTTCACTCAGCAGTAGCTGAAAATGAAGACCTGCTCTCTGACATCCAGCAGACCATAAGAGACCAATGTGTGGCCAGTGACAGGCTGGAAATGATGACTGGCTGCTTATCCGAAGGGTCAACCTCTGAGCAGGTAACGTCTCACCAGCTATTTAATCTGGATCAGGAAGTTTTCTCACCCCCTGTTGGTGCTAAATGTGTACCTCAAGAAGTAAGTGAAGGCTGTAAGAATTTAGAGAACGAAAGCTGTTCTTCTGGTCCAGGGTCCCCAAGTGAAAGTGGTCCAACATCTTCAGCCCCGGATAGCAGTGGCAGCCTTCTTCCAAAGACTAACAGCTCGTACAGTTTCCCTGACACTACACCCACCAGCACCTCGTACGAGAGTGCTGAGGAACACCAGGATGACCTAGAGAGTCCTGTTCTGCACCCACAGAGGCCTCAAGGTAATCGGGCACCACAGAGCAGCAATGCATGTGTGCCAAGTGTCTGCTTGGATCCCATGGGGGTGGGGGTGGGGCCGATGGGGTCTCACAAGAGTGCGAGCAGCATGGACCTGTCTCTGGAGAGGGAGGAGGAAGAGGAAACTGGGAGACGGGACTTCCTGTCCCTGAAAAGGAGGAAGAGTAGTTTGTCTATTGGTCAGCTAACAGCAGACAGCCCCAGTGTTTCTCAGCCAAGACGGACTTCCTCCACCACCTCCCCCTCAACTGTCAAACTCTACCCTCCAGTCCACCCCTCCTATGTTAAGACCACCACCAGGCAGCTCACCTCTCCAATTGGCTCCCCCATTACCAGCCCCAACGTGCCTAGAAAAACGGACGTCGCGGTTGCTTCAGTAGAATCTACCCAGGGGTTCAGGAGGCACAAGCAGCGGTCTTGCTCCATTGCTGGGCCCCTCGGTGAGTCTGCAGACTGGTTCACAGAGCTGGATAAGCTAAGAGGGAGGCAGGGTGGCAGGGCCAAATTTCCAGAGCAGGAGACACCAGAGAAGAGTCCCACAGGTGGGTCGTACTGGACACTGGGCTCGAGGAGAGCACATTATGGACGGCGGACCTCCACTACCACAGCACCCTATCTGGATGTCTTCTCTGGTGAGTCACCTATAACACAGGTAACTGAGCTGCTGCCACACATGAAGCTTAATCAGACAGATATGAAGTGCTGGAAATAACCACATCTTAAATAAGCAACACATCTTGGCCACCATTGCACTGATTCTGGATGGCATTGTGATGCCAGTAGTAAGGGTTGGATGTTGCTATCAAATGTATGACCTACAGATGTGCCTGATTTGGTTGTTAAAGACCACAATAATTAACGGTAGCTTCTTGTTAAGGTAAAAGAGAGGAGATACATTGTTTGGGGGTTTCTTGATTGGATGGTGTGAACCAGGAAGTAGTCAGAAAATGGGAATTAATAGAACAAGGAGGTGTGTCTCAGAAGAAGTGATAAATATAGTATATTATTATATAATATTAATGAAATAGTTCACATCATGTTTGCATCACAGCCCTACAATTTAAAACAAATCCTGAATCTATATACTATTAGCTAAGGTTCATATAATACTAAAGTGTTTGTATGGATTTAGATGGCGATAATATATAATTTTCCAAAAGACCAAAACCAGCAATATGTTTGTCCCTCTCTTGATGCTTTCCCATTTCCTGTTTGTGGTACTCAGCTTTAAGCCTATTTGTTTCAACTGAAGAGGTAAATCTTTTAAAAAAAAAAGGCAGAAATATGTTTTCTTTTTTCTTTATTTCTTTTTTTTTTAGAAACACTAAGTGGTTTCCTAAAACAACAGGGCACTTTAGCTTTCAGCAAGTGAAGCTTAGACAGAAGTTAATAGTACATTTGTTGCAAACTATCTTCAGCCGCAGATTGGGTATATGGGAAAATAAAACAAAATAGTGTTTTGACAACAATGGAGGTCTATGGTCGAATAACCTAATCATTTTAGTTTGTTTTTAATTTATTCCTGTTGTTGCTGGGAATCCCAAATGGCCCCGATGTGACCCCTATTAGTTTGACTCCAATCTCCGTCCATATTGAGATTAGGTTATTATGCAATGGTATTGTGAAATGGTGATTGTATAGTTATTATGATTCTAGTGACAAATTATCACATTATTCAAACAATCACAGCGAGAACAATAAAGTTATGATTTAGAAGTACAATAGCTCATGAAAATCATGATGAAACAGTGAGGGTTCTTTACTGAGGAGTGTCTTCAGAACAAACGCCTCCTTCTAATAAAACAATGCCACTCTGTCCTCCTTTCTGTTGTGGTGCACTTCAAGAGCTCAGCTGCTCTCCACTGTCTGAGCCTGTGCTCATAACTCAGACAGAATGACAACACTGCCGCCCACCCAGGGCGATGCCACACGCACACACACACACACAGTGGACACTATTGGATGCTAAACACAAGTGACAGTTTATCTGCATGACAAAAATGAGTCATGATATGAGGTCCATTCTCATTTTGTCAGGTGAATTTATTGTAGCCAAGCAATGGAGGTCCTTTGTATTTTGACCATTGGGCCTATCTGGGATTTCAAAATGAAAGGACATATGCTGTTCTGTTGTTATTCACAAAGACTCTGGTTATGTCACCACTCACTAATTCAGCTCTGCATGTTACATCAGTTTGGCACGTTTTTCAGGTCACATTTGGGCCCTTAGGAGGGAGTTGGGGAAAACCAAAGAAGGGTAAAAAAAACAACTGGCCACAGATTAATAAAACTAATTCTATATGTAAATGCTAAACTGAACTGATTTGAATCACGTTAAGTTAGTCTGCGTCACACATTTTATGAGATGCAATCAGTTTTCTGCATTAGCCCTCATTAGTGTTTGACGACAAAGTGCTCAAAATCAATGTCCGCAGGACCACGAGTCATAGGACTGTGTTAATGTCTCCTGAATCACATGGTTTAACATTAACAACTGACTACACAGTGTGTCATGGTTGGGCTATGAAGCAACAGAGCTGTGTTTTTCCTCAAGGCTCCACATCCTCTGTTGATGTCACATAGTTAATATTTGGTCCAAGCTTTAATAATTACTTCTGCTCCTGCCATCAGCAAGAAACGGGATTCTTCATTCAGGGATTTTGAGATTATGAGAAAGTTATCACAGCTCAAACTCACTTTGCTTTCTTACTCTGGCTCCATGACAAAAGTCTTTATTCTTTGTCTGATTACCAAGACAGAGACAATCTGTGTTTTTTCCAGTGTATTATATTGAAATGTAGAACTAAAGAGCTGTACAACTTTCTCTTCCTGATACCCAAAACTTTAGTCGTATAAAGTTTGTCCATTAACAACAATAATAATAGCTTAAACCAAGTATATTAGTGGATGCACTGGTAACATCTGTCTTGAATTTAATTTTGCATTAGTTAATTCTTTGCGCAACAGAGTTGACACCATCTCTCCTGTCGTCCTCATTTAAATGGTGCGAATAGAGTTTGCACATTCACGTGTTTAATTATCACATCTGAAACTGAGACATCGCTTTTCCACTCTTTGCTCTGAGTGACACAAGGTCTCTAGTTGAACACTTCAGCTCGCCTACTTGTATGTTAAAAATAAGTAGAATCAGGATTAATTTGTTTTAACAACAGAAACATTGAGCTCTTTATTCTTTAGGCCAGTTTCAGTCTTGCGCTTCACTGCCTTTCTGTTCTCAGGTCGCACTCTGTTGGACTGGCTGTGTATGCATGGTGGAGATGGGTCTGCAGAAGAGGAGGCGAAGGAACTGTGTCACCGAATGTTGGTCCAGGGTCTGCTGCACCCCTTCAGTGATGGCACAGCAGAGCTCCATGGTGACAGCACTGCGTCAGCAGTGTTTAATGTAAGACCTCCGTCTTCACTGCCTGCCATCATGGCTGTTTTACAAAATGATGACATGAGCTGCCCTGCATCAGCAACTCCATAATATATATTGGTGTTAAAAGTACAAAGATCAAAATGTCACCCTTTCAGAGGCAAAAACTGAGGCACCACTGCTCTAATTTTGATTAAACTAACACGTTATGATGCATGTTGTTAGTGATTGTCCATTCAGGACTGTGGCTGAATTACAAAGTGATTCGGCATCAGGCGGCAAGTTCTTGCTCTAAAAAGTGCAGCCAAAGCGGAAGTTCCTTAAACTTGCATCGTCACTTCCGGTTGCAAAATAACAAGATGGCCAAAATGCTGAACTCTGATTTGCTCATCAGATGATGTACTCAAAGAATGCAGCACAAAGTCATTTGCAGTGATACAGTATACAGAGTAATGCCAAGTGTATCAAATCTGTGTTTCTTATATTTATTGCTGTATTACTGTGATTCATCCCAGAGACATTTGATTATCTGAAGAGCAGCGGTGCATGCGGGGTGACCGCATGAAAGTTGATTTCATAAATCTTTAATTCTCCATTCCCGTAATGCTTTGCTCTGACCTAATCTATTGAGCATCACATCGCCCTGCACAGTTCACCACAGCCACTCTCATTTCCCCTTGTAGCTGCTCATCCTACTGAACTTCATGTTGGCGTACTGTAGGTTTGAGTTAACATATGATTCATGTGCAAATCATATTGCCAATTATTTAGTAGTAGTACACTACCCTTAAAGTGGTTCATGTATTTTTTAATCCTGTTTTACTCTGTGTTAATGTGAATGCCTGCTCAGTATGTATATGCGTCTTTATGTCTCAGATTAGTTGTCTTCTTTACACGCATTGAGGCGAGTTTAATTATCTCTTTTAGCCTTATTGCTATTTTTACCAGTTTGGTTTTACAGACGCATCGGTCGGCCCATCCGTTTGGTTCACACTGAAATATCTTAACAACCATTGGATGGTTTGCCATGACATTTTATACAGACATTCATTGTGCCCAGAGGATGACTTTTCCGTTGGCACCACAAGGTCTTATCCAGTGAAATATCTTAGCGTTTTCAAACATGGATTGACACAAAGATTTTTACAGACACATTCATGGTCCCCAGATGATTTATCCTACAGCTGTTGCATGGTTGTAGACTCTTAGTGTTGTTGTTTTGTATGTTGATTACCAAAAAATGTGAGCAGATTAGTGTTGGTCTCTAGTTGCACACTGCTCCTCCCCCCCCCCCCCCCCCCCCCCCCACACATATGCATGAAACATTGTGTACATACGAGCATGTAAAAAGATGTTCATGCATAAAGGTTCAGCATGCATACCTAAACATAAACAACTAAACATGCATGCTCTAAAGCTGTTATATTTTATAAATGAAATATAGTCATTATTCTGCTTGCCTAGTGTGCAGTCACAATAGGATGCAAACCCAGAGCACTTTCTTTTTATGTTCAACTCTGCCACATGTGCACTCATACAGTATATACAAAAGGACAGCCCCAGACACCCATACATGTTCAGGCATTTCCTCGCATGGCTGGATTAATGGCAGTCCCTCTTACACTCACTCAGTCACACACAAATGCGCACACACACGCACATCTGTGCTTGCGAAGATCATCTGCTGACCATGTTATGTAACAACTCCACGTGCCTTGGGCTCAGGCTGCTCTTCCCCGGCAAAAAGCTCACCATGTCAGGGTAGGACAGGATTTTACTGCTGCCCCCCCCCACCCCCTTTTTCTTTTTTCTTTTTTTTGGTCCTCACTCTCTGTCTGTGAGGCCTGCATTATTCAGCTTTATCAAAAAATAGCCTTTGCTGTTGCCATTCAGAGTACGGATCTCATTGTTATTATTTAGTTTGTTACAGCTAATCACTCTTTTAAAAATATATCACAGTCAGTCTTTGCTCCTCTGCAACCGTTTCACTTAAAACCCCTTTGATACCCCAATCTTTTAGATTTGTTTTCCTTTTGACAGTTAAATTCCATCTTGGTATGAATCACTTCCTGCGTCACCTCTGTCCTCTCTTTCTCCAGTTCGCTAGCCTTTTATTTCCATCTTTATCTCTCAACTCCTATTTGTCTTCCAATTTGCTACCTAAATATGGTCTTGTATCCAATTTCACTGCTTTGCTGGAGTGAAGAAATGTACGAGTGGTGGGTTTCTTGTTCTGCATACCGCTTGAAATTAAATACTCCTTCAACTTCTTTCTGTCCAAAAATGGGGTTTGGGGAGGATGAGTATCTAAGAACTCTGTATAAAACAAGTCATCTCTCTCACTTGGCATTGCTAAGTGGATAAATACACGTCCCTATAACATAACCTAAACCTACTTTACCCTAAAATGTAATGAGCTAAGGTTAGTATAAAGGTTATGATTTAGCTGTTGGGGTAAGTCTCCAGGAAATTAATTTAAGTCAATGTAATGTCCCCAAAGTCGTGAAAACAAGACTGTCTGTATGTGTGTTTTTCTGGCTGTAGATCAGGTTACCATAATCCAGCTAATGGGTTTTGTCCTGAGAAAAAACACCGTCTCAGGACAAAAGGAGGAGACGGTTCATTTTGAAAGCCAGAAATCCCACAAAGTACAAATCATTGATTAGTGTACCTACATGACACGAAGCTTTGAATCTATTAGAAGAGGAGAATGAGTCTTCTTTTTGTCACCGTGTGCTACATTGGCTATGAAAAGGAAAAAATCATTATGGTTCTACTGCGGCTTATTATCCTGAAGTGTTTCCACACTTGAAGCGTGCAGAAAAAGCTCCCACTTGACTCATATTCCCAGTGGATGTTGTTAAACTCTAATCATGCTGCATTCCGTTATGTGTTCACACTGTATGATAGATACAGTGGGGTAGTAGCCCTCAATGGGAGCAAGTAGTTTTGAGCACAAATATTTATCCTTTCATCTGATCTCATTTACAGATTTTTATTTTATTTATTTTAAGCTTGTTTTCTAAACCTTTGCAGGAGGAGCAGCTGTACACCTGGGCTTCTGTAGGCCTGCCAGTGTCTTCTCACTTGTGGGAACTCTATGGGGGGCGAACCACAGCCAGAGAACAAAGCTTGAGATCACCTTTGCATCAATCATCAGCCAAGACATTAGGAGCTCTACACTCTCAGGTTGGTTAAATCCTCTTAAATACATCTTAACGTGCTTTACAGTAGGATTGCCCGCTCAGCATTATGCTGGCTTTGATATGGTATCTTGGTTTAACTCCCAACATCAGAGAGCATCGTCGTGTTTTATAACCCATCACATAAATTCAGTATCTTAACCAAATATTTTTTTTTTGTTAACTTTTGTGTGTACCTTCTATTTTAAATTCTACTCTAATCAAAACACGCAGATGCAAAGTGCAAAAACCTTAAAAATGTAAAAACTGTTATCTTCACAAAAAAATGATTATGTGCATCTGATGAATACATCTTTCTGCAAGACTGTCTTAAATATGTATTCCATGCAGTGGATTTTTTTTTTTTACAATTATTATTAAAAAGGAGACTTTGAGATTTGATTTAGCCTTAAAAAAATACATAATTTTGATAGAATTCCCAAATATAAATAAAACGCTCGACACACTAATACAAATTAAAGAAAAGTGCTCTACATACTGTACAGAACACCCAGTGGGTCATGCTGTTCTAAGTTTGAGACTTGGATGGAATCCTAGATGCTCTTCCTTTTCCTCCTCCTTAAATTAGCATAGCAAATGCCCCAAACTGTGTAAAGTGATTTGAATATGTTTTCAATTAATTTAAATTTAGAATAGTAGTTTGAGTGAAGAGCAGAAAAAACGGACATTGAGAAATGCCTACTTTGAAATACAATCTATTGTGTCTATACAGGATTATCAGGCATTGAAGAATGCATTTGTTAAGGGTTTTATTTCAACCTGTCAAAATGTTGAGGAACACAGTAAACCTCAGTCTCTGGACTGTGAACTGTTCTTTGTCCACCAGAGGTCAGGCTTGTCTTTAAAGACTTGTGAAGACTGTCGCAGTGACCCTCCCTGTTTCCAGGAAGAGTTAATAAATTAGGAAGGCTATACTGACTGAATGTTCTCCTTAAGATTCAACGATGTGACCACAACTGGGGAATGTGTACTAGCAGACACAAGCCCTCCCCATGTGAGGCCCAACGAGACTCACTGTCTCTGGGGTCAATTCTCTCGGTATCCCCTCATCCCTGCTCTAACCGGTCTGGAGCCAGAGGTCTGATGGAGTCTAGACATAATGGACTTTCTTGACCCGCTGTTAGCTCACAGCTCTGTCACTAAACTCCCTCAGCTGTGGCTGTTTTACTGTTTATAGAGTATCATTTATTAAATGATAATATGTCCACGATTTAATGGCAAATTTTGATGTTTGCTTTTTAACATTTAGAGTACAAGACAGGCTAGACTACCTGCTTTTAAAGAAGGTGCCCCGACCCATAGGGCTTATTTTTCTTAAGTTCCCAATTGTGAACCTTTTAATGTAGTTGTATGCTAGGTTCAAATCTTTGCTTTTGTTCACTGACAGACAGAATCCAGCAGGTTGAAGGCGGGTCAGTCATCATCAGAGGATGAAAGCTGCCTCATCCCTCAGCTGGAGAGGACCGTCGATGACCTGCGGATTAAGATTGCTGTGTTGCAGGGCCAGCAGGCCTCCTTGGCAAAGGGCAGCGGTGATAATATTGGAGCTCTGGGCGCTGCCCACCACAAGGCCTCCCAGGTGAGAGGAGGAAGACTGGAAAAGATGAGCCAGGAGGTGTCCGTCCAGACCTCACCTGTGGAGGAGGGGTTTAAGTTTGACGTGCCTTTCATCGGAGGATCAGGCAGCGTGTTGTCCTCATCCTCCATCCCCAAATCTAAAGAGAGCTTTGTCTGCACGTGCCAACAGAGGCAACCGAGCAGCGCCCATCAAGCTCCTCCGCTCTCTGGAGGTATGCCCCCACCTCCTCCACCACCACCTTTACCAGGGGGTGTTGCTCCTCCTCCACCTCCACCACCGCCTCCCCCACCCTTACCCGGGTTTGGACCTTGTCCACCACCGCCTCCCCCCCCTCCTCCTCCACCACCAGGTTTCGGACCTCCACCACCACCTCCTCCCCCGCCCGGTTTTGGACCCCCACCCCCTCCGCCTGGAATGGGCCCTCCTCCCCCACCCCCTCCGCCTGGAATGGGCCCCCCTCCTCCACCCCCGCCCCCAGGCTTTGGGCCTCCACCACCACCAGGCCCCATGCCCTCCATGATGGTCCAGGAAGCTGCCCCTGCCAAGGCTGCGATAGAGCCCCCCAAGCCAATGAAGCCACTCTACTGGACACGGATACAGCTGAATGCTAAAAAGTAAGGATATGCTGTTTGATAGATATGGATCATTTGCACATGGGTATTTTCTGAACAGTAGAGAGGAAGCTTGTCCACTTAAGATAAAGATCTTCACGTGCTCTGACGGCAGTAGAGATGCTAACCTTGTGGAAAATGAAAGTGATGCAGTCCAGGCATTGTGGTCAGCACTGAATTTACTTGAACCAGGTTTTCTTTCCTTAATAAGGCTTGGAAAATTGTAGCTGAATAAACATCTAGAAATAGACTACTTGATTCACTTGCAAGTGAGGAACTTGATGCTGAATCCTAAATATAATGTGTTGGCTGACTGATTTGACAAATGGCTTTGTGCGAGTGGATTTTATGCGGCAAAAAGATGACAAATGAGTTCTCCCAAAACAGCAGAGGACAATCAAGAACTGTGCAAAATGCATTTTGTGGTGAAATAAAAACACGAGTTACTATAAAAGTGGACTTGGCTGTACTTTTTCAAACAATACATGGCAGATTAAACCTCGCCTGTCATTGCTCCTATAATAATTCCACTTTCCTCCCATCTTCAGGCCCGTTGGCTCACTGGTGTGGGATACAATCGATGAGCCGAGTGTGGACTTTAAAGAATTTGTGGAACTTTTCTCCAAAAGTGCTGTTAAGGAGAAGAAAAAGCCAATTTCAGATACAATCAGCAAGTCCAAGGCCAAGCAGGTAAAGTGCGTTTTATGGTTGTGTGGTTGTATATCCCCCCTGGGTCACTAAATATGGTTTCTCTTCAGGGCTTTTCCCATCTTCACTCTCACTCCTCTGATGACCCGTTCCTTTCCATTTCTCCTCTCTGTCGCCCTCTGAGTTGCTTTGAGTGGCAGGAGGAACTGCTTCAGCCAGACAGTTATTATGTGGTGTGAGCTCTGGCTCCCACCCGACTCCCCCGTGACCATCCAGTGGCACCGAGCCAATGTCTCTCGCGTGCGGTGAGGAAACCTCACGACGGTGATGGCTGTTGGGAGAGACGGAGTGAGGGTGGGGAGAAGAAGGAAAAAAGGAGGGAGGGAGGGAGGGAGAAGCAGTTCATGATGTGGTTCCTCCCATTGTGCTTTCTGTATGACTTAGTTTAATAGTCAGACTGTTTGCCTCCCCAATGCCCTTCATGCCAATCCATCAATCTACAAGTCAAACATTTGATCTATGATTTAAAGCTGCTTTGGTCAGCATTTTTATGTTCATGTACTATTTGCCCAAATGCCGTGTCTAAATCACATATAATGTTGCACCAGGGACGAGCTTTTTTGCCCTTCTAATTAAGACCCAGTCACCAGACGGTTGTTGCTGAGTTGAAATATTGGTCTCAAGAGTGGACGTTAGTGGGGAAATCTTCTTAGTTTATGGGAAGTGATGACGTGAAACTCAACACCAAAATATAAAACTAAAAGAGGTTCTGATTGAGGGAAAGTTTGACAGATAAATGTTAAACTTAATAATAATAATGTATGTCCAATTGAGTAGTTTATGAAGCCACATAACATAATTTCTAATTCTGTATTTGTTGATGCCACATGGTCCATCCGAGGTGTGTAAAAGTTGGACCTTTCGTCATCGGTTTTATTGTCAACTGGGTCAATTATTGCATTTATTTTGCCTGCAGCTTTCAAATTTGTTGCTTTAAGGAGTTTGTTTGGGCGCAATAACGATCCACTGGTTTAATCCTGAACAATTTTCTTGGATTTTATACGTTTTATTAAATGTTTTTTTGTGTAAAATCTGAATCTATAATTGTCAAAGAGTCCTGTGTAAGAAAAATGCAGCATACGCTGGAACATCAGCCACAAGCGTGTTTCATGAGGAATATGCACATCCCAGGAAGTAACTAGGTAACTGCAGTAGCTTAGTTTAAGCCACTATGTGTAGCAAACAAGAGGGGGGAAAAAAAGTCACCTTGAAGCTTTGATCCAATAGAGCACAACGTCAACACCAATGGGGGGAAAGGTAGATAAGCTAAGGGAGTTTGCCCTTCACACGAAAATCCTTCTTTCATACAGGGATTCCTTTTCAAACACTCTTCAGAAATAGCCGTCATCAAGCATGTTGGCACTCCAGGGGGATGTCTGATGGTTTCTTTAACACCTGAGAAACCTAATGGAGGGAATTGACTTCTGTACAGAGCAGTGCGACAGCTGAGAGTCTAGATATAAGAGATGACGCAAATGAGTGTCCCACTCTCTATTAAAATAGACTTTCCTCAGTGAGACGTCGTGATTGATGGAGCTCCGAGTAAGTCTGCTACCACATCGTGCACAGTAGCTCGTGTTGTGGTCGTATTGCTAAATAGCGAGGGACGAGAGACAAATTGAGGTGGGTGTGGGTTGAATTCCCCCGGTCCTCGCTCCATTATGCTGCTGTGGATGTTCTCCAACACAACAATAGTGCTGAAAATAAGTCAATAATGGGGACAAATAAAAAACATAGGCGGAGCTGTGACGGATCCCAATTTGGAGCCAACCTTTGACATTTCCATCTCGCGAGGACCGACCCCAGGCCTCAAGACGATCGATCCCATCTCCTATTACTTGCAGCTCTTCCCGTCCCCCTGTGTGTGTTGTGAGTTCAACTGTCTTGCTGATGAGAATCCTCCTCTTCAGAGCTACCACTAGAGAGCAGCTTTGACGTCAGTACTCGCGGCCTCTGCTGACCTCGGTGTCGAATGTGAAATGCTATCGTCGCCCAGTGTCGAGGGTTGACCCGCTGTCTATCTGCGAAGGAGTTTAGAAGAAGAGCTCTGTTACAGTATACACTGCTGGCCCTTTCAGACAGAGGTGCGATGTAGCCATGCTGCTAGATTATGTGAGATGAATCTGTTTGAGATTGATGATTTTTTTTGTTTTTTTGTTTTATGGCATTCGGGGTCAATTCAGCAGCATTTTGACTGGTGCTTGATCTTTGAGATGCAAAATGTGTTTTCATCACTAAATAAAAAGTCTTATTCATAGTTTTAGTTCAAACTTAAGCTTGATCACAAAGTTAAATGCTAAGAAATAATTTATGCTTAATAATTGCTTTTTGTACAACTGGAAACTTGCACACTGTTTTGTTTCTTGTATGGGATTGATGAAAGTCCATATTGGCCAACGTTGAAATGATAAATGAATCAAAAGATCAACATGCAGTATAATTAATGTGACTTAAGGGATTTCTTTAAACAAGAAACCTAGACGCATGTATGTCATGAGACTGCTGAAAGACACGGCATTAGATGAAATGTTTAGGGCTGTTTCGTTGTCCTCCAAAAAAAGCCATTGCTGAAAAATGATTTCTCTAACCGTAGTGGTTCACGGGATCCAGCTGTGTTTCATTAAGAAATAATACTACTATACACTGCAAGGGCATTTTTTTGATTTATGTAAAAAAGTGTAAAGTGATCTCGGGCGGCTCTGTAAACCACTGAACTGTTTAATGTAATTTTAACCTGTTTGTACATTTAGAAGAGTCAGGGCAGCTGATAAATCATGACTGATGACTTGTTAATTCACTGCCATTAAACGGCTAGCTATCAGTCTCACCGTGGAAGTCATTCAGCATCATACCTCGCCCCGGCCTGTCCCTCGAAGCTGTGTCTGAGCCGGGAAAAAACGGAGACAGTTGGGGACTGGTGATATGACTTCCTGTGTGTTTGAGAGGTCTGTGGTCTGTGTGATCTGGGTTAGATGGAAGCGTTCTGTCTGGATCACAGTAGGCTACGGGTTTCCTGTCCCGTCCCTTCACCGCTCTGCTACCCGGCGCACACTTCTGCTTACTCAGGCGAGCGGTGGTTCATAATGGCCCCCCTTTTGGATGCAGTTTTTCATGCTCGATAACAACACTGGCTTGATATTTAACTCCTGGCTGTATGACAAGTTGAAGCTATTTCTATTCGGCTAACATTTGTTAATATTGCAGCTTTTGGAGCAGGTTTGATCTTTGGATACGATAGTTGTGCAATTCCATGAAATAAAATGTAATCCAAACCATAGGGATTCTCTGTCAATTTAATCAGTCGCAGGACTTCATGTGATCATTTTCTATTTCTTGTTGCGTAAAAGGTTTCATATGTACGACTGAAAGATGATGGATGTGGAGAATTGGAGGAAAAGGAGAAATTGTTAATCATCATAATTCAGCTTGACAGCGTTTTAATTTCACTAATGTTTCCAGGTGAGTGGTCTTAATTTGTCTTCCTATAGAAGGAAACTGATGAAGGGGAGTGATGTTCCTGTCTTTTTTTTTTTTAATTAAATGTGTTGTCTGCATGCATGCGTGTGTGTGTGTGTGTGTGCATCATGTCGTGATACATGTTGTATTATCATCCCTGTTCTCTTTGGTCTTTGTCTCGTCAACTCTTAGGTGATGAAGCTCTTGAACAACAAGCGTTCACAGGCTGTGGGTATTCTGATGTCCAGCATTCATCTCGATATGAAGGACATCCAGAACGGTAAGTTCTTATCATGTGGTCAGATATCTGGACGAAGAACTCTTATGTCTGTTACACAGATTACAGTAAAATAATGGAATGATGCGTCTGCACACTGTAGAAGTGGTTATGTTCTGCATGTTGCTACAGTATGCAGGTGGTATTGAAAGCAGCACTGTAAATGTGGAGAAAATGGAAAATAGATCTGTAAGTACAGTAGATTTGTCGGTGATTCATAATTTTTTTGATTTTCCAACAATTTCCCAGACCTATACAGTTGACATTGAGTTTACCTGTATTTTATTCTGCAGAAAACTCGCATCTGGGACATAAATATGTAAAACGCAGGTGAAACAAAAAGTTTGATGAACTGTGTCTGATCCTGACCATCCCCCCCTTTTTTAAAAAAATTATAAAATTGCTGTCGGGAAGACGCCATAGATCCACCACAGCAACCAAGAACATTTACAAAAAGTATTTTATTCCAAATGCCCAAATTTTGTTAAAAAAAAAAAAGCATTCACATTGGGACCTCCTCCGTTATTGCCTACTGTGCATGTTGTGCTATTTATGTGATTTACTACTATTATGATTATTATTGTTGTTGTTATTATGATTATTATTATTTCCAGCTTTGTAGGGGAGACAGTGATTTCAATAAACAGTGGACATGCTGAACACTGACATCAAACGCCACTCTGAAACCACAACATCTTTTATAATAATTTCTGTATACAACATTAAAATGTTGGCCATAGTAGTTTCAGATTGTTTTGTTTGTTTTTTTGAGTACAGCTACGCCAGTTTATTATTAAAAACATCTTCTTTTTTTTTTTAAGTCGACTGGGAAGTGAGTAAGATTGAGTGTCGGCTGAAGTCACTGACGAAGTTTAAACCTCTCTGTAGTAGTTGGCTTTATCACAAGTCATAACCTTGCAAGGCATCTGAAATGTTTTCCCTTTGCTGTTCTCCCCCCTTTTCTTTGCTCTCATTTTGCTCTCCCCGTCTAACATCTACATCATGTTTCTCCGCGGCGCTCTGTCTTTCTCTGATGAGTTGTCACCATCTTGTCTCGGCGGCTTTGTTAAAGTGAAGTCATTCAGGAGATGTTGATGGGAACAGACTGTTTTCCTGTTTTAGTTACTCTCTGATTGCTCTGCAGTCTTCGCTCATCCATGTGTCTAAACACTCTTCCTCATCTCCCCATCCTTGTCAGTCCTCCTGCAGTGGAGCCTTTATTACAGCTTCAACTCTTTATCTCAATGGCAGCTATAGATAGGTTGCATTAAAAAAACAAATGTGCACCACAGAAACCATGATTGGTTTGTTTTATACAGCAATAAACAGTTGCTCTGTTGGGCTGTTTTTGTCTGACTGCAATACCTTCAAAGCATTTTGTGGATTTTCACTCTTCTGGTTAAAATGTCAGTCGTTGGCGCATCCATCTCGGGTCAGAGTGGGAGGGCAAGCGAGGGCCTCTCTCATCAGCGCTGTCATTCATCTCTTCTGTTAGGACAGTTTTTGCCAAAGTGCATAATTAGCGCTGATTAGAAACTTCAGTATATCATTGAGAGTAGGATCAGAGTGAAGATATCTCTGCCTTGGACAAAACAAAGTCACCCTAGAAAGTGTTTTTTGTTTATGTTGTCATGCATTTTAATTGGATTATTAGCCGTGAATATTTATATCCTTAAAATACTCATTATCGCTGCTGTTTTCCCATTCCTGAAGTGATCTCGTGTTCCCTTGTGTCGTTAGAGGTTTCAGATGATTAAAGAATCAAATCACAATTTGTTTACAAAAGAGAGCGATTCATTCATCCAAACTTTATAATTGTCCCTTTCCGTGCAGTGAATCAGTTTTATTTCCCCTTTTATTCCGTGATGAGGATGATGACTAGCCAATGCATCATGGCTTGAATATCTCTCGCTCAAAGAAAAACAACTTCTGAATCATTGATTTAGATCGTGTCTGTTTTATGATGATTCAACGAGTAATCAAAAATATTTTTCTTTTCTTCCCCAGCTGTTGTTTGGTGTTAGACTTGGCCGACACTCATGCATGTTTCATAAGACACTTCCGTGCTGTGTCTCCTTCCTGTGAGGCTTTGGAGAGCCAGTCACAGTATTAGATGGTGGTTGCCGGCGCCATGCTGGGGTTGAATGTGGTAGTCGGGGTAGACCCAGGCTGATGGGTCTGGCTTTTGGTCATAAGGGGTCTGTGTGAGAGTGATGATACGGCTTTCTCCCATGTCTGTTTAAAAAATAAAAAATAAAAAAAAGCTGTCTCCAATCAAACCAGCCAGCCAGACTCTGGTTCTGATAGTAATGAAAACCAAATGGTAACAAGAGAAGAGTGCGAGAAACAGAAAACGGGGAGAGTCAAAGAGGAGGAAGTTATTTCTGTGGTGGCTTTGGAAGAGGAAAGAGTGTGAAGAGGTGAGAGGGTGACCGCAAGGAGCTGGGTGGAGTTGCCCTTGTGAGATTAAGAAGGATGCAGGATTACATGAAGGGAGATAAAGCAATATCAAAGCTGAAAACACCAGGCAGAACTGACTGCATCAGAACAACAAACCTTTCTCTAATTTAGTTTTTGATCTTCTTTATTCTTGTTTGCTTAAGTTAAGACAATGAAAAGCTTATAAATCCAGTCCAGTCACAAAGTCCAAGCATAAGATGTGATGCAAAGTGAACATTGTGCATTGAGTAAGTTCCTTTATCCCCCTCTGACACTAGCTGTTCCCTCTGTACCTCAACAGCAAATGAGCAGATCAAAACAATGTCAGTAATTTGGACACCCACAGCACGACGAAACACATCATTTGGACACCCACAGCACGGCGGAACGCGTATATAGGTGTGGAGTGCTTCGCTGGGTGATTGTGCGCACAGCAACGCCTCAGCCTCAACACTTGCAGACCCCCGGGCTCTGTTTGTCTTTAAACATTTACTTTCAAAGGATTAATGCTCGCGGGCGCCAGGTCCTCGCGCCGAGACAAAAAGGCGACACCAGGAATTCAAACACCGGAGTTCAAACACAGATCTTTGTACCTTTTGACAGATTTCTAAGACCTCCGTATTTATGTTTTAGTTAGCGAGGTTAGCGGCCCCTTCCATGCTATCGTGATGAGAGCTGATATCTGTGTAAGTCACAGCACATGACCCTTTATGTGCAGGGAGAGTTTTTGACCTTGTTTTGTGCCACATTCTGCTCCAGCAGAGCAGCAACACAGATTGGAAAAGTGTTCTGCCAATATTTGTGATCGTTTCTTCAGCCAAAGAAAATGTTATAATCTGAAGTGGAGGCCCGTTTGTGCTGCTTTTGATTTCTGACTTGTTAATGGTGTTCCTGGGAGGCAGCAGAGAAATGTCAATGACATGCGCTTCAGTGTTAACATTCGCATTAACCACGTCGTCCTCTCCTTCCGTCCACAGCCGTCCTAAACATGGACAACACTGTCGTTGATCTGGAGACTCTGCACGCCCTTTATGAGAATGTGAGTATCGCAAAACAGGCTGTAGCACTTCCCGGAGCTGGAGCTATGTCTTCGTGGTTGCAACAGTAATAAACATTTTTTGACTTTGAGTAGAGGATGATCAAGGCTCAATGTGGACAGAGGTTTCAGTAAAGTAATAACACCCACGAAAAGACAATATCCCAAACTGAAATACACTTCTGCACTTTCCTGCCAATGCAGAACAATATAAATACACAATGTTGAGCAACAAACGCAGTGGAATTATACAAAGTAACACCACAAAGTTAACACCACTGACAGCTCCAGCTGATCTCGACTGCAGCGTTCAGTGTGGGAAAAGCTTCGTCCTTTCTTTTCCTCTGTGGTTGGCAGTATAATTTTGGAACAGTTTGCTTGTGACAAATAGAATGATTTATGGTTGCACATTTCATGCCATATATGAATAACGGGCAATCATTTTATTATAGAGTGAAACCTAAGAGGGCCCAACAAGCCGTGATATCAACAAAATGGCAAAAGAGTCATTCATCAGCTGTTAGTGTTGTTTTATTTGGCACTTCCCTGAGGGTAAGCCGCAGAATACCAACTGCTATCCATCAAAAGATACCTTGCAAAGATTATCAAAACTTAAACTGAAGGGAAAAAAAATCCACTGGTGTGTTTATTATATAAATCAATGTGTGTTTTGCACAGTCAGAGATGTCACTTAACTTTGAACATGTTTCTCTATGTGGACTTCCTATTCCATGTTCCACTTAAAAGGGAAAACTAAAGGAAATGTGTATTAGACACCAAAACAAACAGGTGAGCCGTAAACCGTACTGGTATGTGTGCTGTTTGGTGACAGAGTCTGCTGCCCTGGAAGGGGACCAACGCTTTCACGTAGTAAACATGTTTTTCTTCACGCTGGATGGGATTGAATTCACTTTTGTAACGCCCCTGTGCAAAGGAAATGGTTGAGAAACTCCAGGATTTTGTGTCACACAGCTCCTCTTGAAAGGGCTTTTTTTTTTTTTTTTTTAAATGATTAAAAAAAATGAAGAAAGAGAATACAGTGAGCTTCGCCAAGTGTAACCACCACATCGTATCGGGTAATATTAGCATAAAGAGAATTACGGAGCTGTCATCGCTACTATCCAATATATCTCCATAAAGGGCCATGAAGGGCTCCTTGTATACAGTAAATATATTCATCAACCTTCACTGATCTTTCCCGCCCAGTGGAAGCGGTTCAGGACCCGTTCGTATTCGGGTCAGTAAATAATGGAACATGAAAACGGGCATGTTTTCCATATTTCAGCTGTAATACAGTTTTAAGATGCTGTGAAATTCCTGTGAATTGTTTTTTGGCACGACTACACAGGAGAGGCCTGGACCTTTGGCTGCCAGAGGCATATTAATAATGTTGATCATGGGAATGAGACTGAGGCTTGAGACGAGCTGTAGTTATGAACCAATGTGTCATAACTGAGGATCAAAAGTCTTCTAACCTCTCCACTCACCCCGAGACTTCAAGCCCCTCTCCCTCTCTCTCCTTCTCCCCCTTATGGCCTAAGGCTATGTTATTGAGTTGAGGAGCCAAATTGTTTCTCTTTTGTATTGCGAGACTCCATCCTGTCTGTGGGTCTCCAGCCCCCTAAACCACAGTTGGCAGCACAGTCAGCCTGTCTTGAGGAATGCGAGGGGCTTCTAATGGTTACACCCTCACTCACTGTGCTAGGAGTAAGATCACACACTGCTCTCCCTCACTCTTTTTTTTTTTTTCCTCTCACAAACAAACACGTTGACCCACACAAATGTGCACATACTGTACTGTGTGCACACAGAGAGAGACGCACACAGGCAGGGGACAGAGTCGCTCAGTCTATGAGCCGAGGATTACGGCCGCTCCTGTTCTTTGAACAATGAGCCGACGCCATTAAAGGGGTCACAGTGATAGTGGGACACCACTCCCCTCCCCTCTAATATCACAAGCTATAATCTGGGTCCAGACAGTCTGAAGTTCAGACTCCTTTTCAGCTGACGGTAGCTAAATGTCACGGAGGTCAGATTGAGCAATAGTCTCCTCCTACGAACTTTTACACTACAAATAATCGGCTCATACTCCTCTTTTCTTTTCTTTTTTTAAGACAAAGCCTTGTGATGTCTAAATATATTTAACATGTTTACAACGTGATGCAATATGTCATTTGGACAACATTCGTTGGCATCTCAATGTACAAATAATCATTGAAATTTGAGTGACATGAATGGTGATTAAGCCCTGGCTGGTGCTGTTTAGCCCTGCACTAGGAACCTGGCTAATGAATACCACTTGGCTACCGCTAGAATTCTGGCATCACGAATATCATTCTACTTTCTTTTGCATTTGATATTCCACATGGGACTGTATTTCTCATGCCAACAACCAGTGCAACATGCCCTAGCAATTCAAAGATCACACGCTAATGCCTACTTGTCCCCAATTACACCAAACACTGCTGGGCTCTGATGCTGCCCTTTGAAAAGGATCTGCTTTGTATTAAATATATTTACACTTGAAAACATCTCAAGAGAAGGCGAAGGAGAGCTTGCCCTCGTCGACAGAAGGCAGCGGTGTGTAGAATACTAATCGGGCCCTCAGTGCTTTTGATGCTGCCGTTTGATGTTTTCCAAGGATCCATGCCGAGGCCAAAAAACTCAAGAGAGAAAGATGGAGAGACCAGACTGCTGAGACTTTGGGGGTCTTCGGGCTCTGGAGAGACTGAGAGATAGTTTCCATTCTCTTCCTGGGGATGGTTTTATTGTTTTACCCATCTGCGTCAGACACATTAACATCTATTGTCTTTGCCTCTTGTGAAAAACGAAGGGGCATTTGGCCTTTTTTTTTTCTTTCTGTTTTTATACCACCTTGTTTAAAACTGTGGTCCAGGGCCTGAGAGCAGGATAATAGTCAGGAATGTCGTCTGGCTGAAGCAACTCTTTAACATTTGTGAAACTTGTACTGTACAGCATTCAGTTGAGTTTAAGAAGTTTGTCTAGAGAAATGAAGAACTAAGCTGTATTCTAGCTGCTCTAGAGCTTTTGATCACATTGCATGATCTTCATCAGCAGATGGAGTTGGCCAGTTGTCATGAAATTGTAGATGTTCAAATGTAATTTTTTTTTCTGAGCTCGTTAAGGACTTCTTGTCTATGTTGGCTCGAAAGTAAAGGTTCGACATTTATTTTTGATTCCGAAAACAGCTATTGACAAAACATCATCACCTCAATGTCATTTAGTACTAGAAGTGTCCTGGGGCTGTTGATCTTCATCAGCAGAAAACTAAGGTTTATCTATGCGTTTGTCTGTTTTGATCTCCTTTGCGTGACACTAGAGACTCAGAGTTGTGACGCTGGTATAAAGCTTTTGCGGAGATGCAAGGAAACACCTTTTGTGAGCGAAATAGAGGTATTGCACATCAATCAAACTGATTATTATTGGCCCATCCATTTACATTGATGTTTGTTTCACGGATGCAGCGGTTTGTCATCGGCATGAGATTGATTTTCGTTTTCTTCCTCTACATTTCTTTTACTTTGTGCACAGTGTATTTTGGTCGGCTAGTATTAAATGGGTTTTGATTTGGGTAAGAACAAATTGTAAACTGTGAGACTTCATGGATGACATTATACATTCATGTATTTAGACATTGTTATGGTATTCTGTACTCAAAGTACATTTTGGTTTCCGTTGCCTATACAACATACATTCCCATCTTTACTTAATCTGCATTTTCATGTTACAGAGAGCTCAAAATGACGAGATGGATGGCATTAAAAAGCATATAAAATCATCCAAAGACCAGGAGGATGCCAAGCCACTGGACAAGCCTGAACAGTACGAGCCAAACCTACTGTACCTTCAGAACCAAATTCATTACATGAGAGCTGTGTCTTTAAATAGATGTGTCATGGTGACTGATCTTGTGCCTTCATCAGGTTTCTGTTCCAGTTATCCCAAATCCCCAACTTCTCTGAACGAGTGTTCTGCATCCTGTTTCAGTCAACTTCCCATGAATGTATCACCTCAATCGTCCGCAAAATAGAAATCATTCAGAGAGTGTGCAAGGTGAGCCACTGGGCCTCTTCTCGTTTAATCTACTTTTCAGTCACTCTGTTTAACCTTCATGTCTACATCTCATTTGTTTGTGTGTGTGTGTGTGTGTGCGTGCATCAGACTCTCCAGAGTGGTAAGTGTGTATTGCAGGTGCTTGGCCTGGTGCTGGCTTTTGGCAACTTCATGAACGGAGGTAATCGGTCTCGAGGGCAGGCCGACGGCTTCACCTTGGACATTCTGCCAAAACTGAAGGACGTCAAGAGCAGTGTGAGTCTGTGTGTCTCAGGGGGGAAAGCAAACATCACTCACGCCACAAGAGCATACACTCAATTAAGTGTTGAGGAGACTACAAGTGTGTGTGTATCAAGTTTTGTAAAATATGTAAATGATTATTTATGAGTTCCCACAGAAACTGCTTTATTGTGTAATTGACATAAAACAAGTGGTGTGGGAAAATGGTGACTCTAAATGCTGATCTGGTCTCAGTTGTATAATTGTCCAGAAGTTTAAAAGGGACCTTCATTGCTGCCAAACATAAGGACTGTAGCTGTGCAGATTTAGGGAGAGGCCTTTTTGTTTGCCGTTCTCATTCAATATCACAACGGGCTCAGCGTGCCCTTGGCACTGCCATATAAGGACACAGTGGTTTGTGTTTTTGTGGTGGTGGACCGGGTAAGGTATCCATAAAGAACATCAAACTTTCCTCCGACTCTGAGTTATGAAAGCCATCCCAGCACAGTCGTGTTTTGTTGTATCGCTCCTCCAATGCCATGATTTATCCCCAACTTCTACCAACGCTGTGTCTATTCCCGTTTACCCTGCACAAATTAAAACGTCCTGCTCTGAAATGATTAAATTAATAAATAAAGGGGTTTATTTATTTGGATCTTTTTCTTTCTTTCAGGATAACTCCCAGAGTCTTTTGTCCTACATCGTTGCTTACTATCTAAGGCACTTTGATGAGGTATGTTTTGGTTCCTGTTTATTTGAATCACTTTTCTGTTTTAGTCTGATTTGCTTAGAAATCCTTCCAGAGCTCTCTTTTCATCTCCTCTCTTGCCAGAGGATACCATGGCTTATCCTTTATCACATTATTTATTTTCTCTTTCCTCATTTACGGCAGAAACGAATCTTATAATTCTTTGTCTTTCACTCTTCATCTCTCGTTCTGCTTTGGTCTGGGTTCATTCAAACCTGCAGTCTGTTCATTGGCACAGCATCCAAAGGAGCGCTAGTGTAAATAATTAGGTTCTCCAGATGAGATGAACTCAGTCCAGTGCTGCTTGCCAAAATCAACCTGCATGACATGGCTCTAGCACTCGCAATGGCCTCGTAGTAACTCTGATGAAGAGGGTTGCAGTGTACTTTCTGCACCGAGCCTCATGGTCATTATCTGCTGTAGTTTCAGCCATATCTTCTCTGTTTGGACTGTTGATAACAACATGTTGGGCTCTGAAGACATTTATTTAAATCTTGCCTGGTGTCTACAGTATATACTAGAGAGGCCCTCTCCCATTTGAGGAAGATTGACTTCGACACTGGTGTGTGTGTGTGTGTATGTGTGTGTGTTTTGTGCTTTACCAGGATGCTGGCAGAGAGACGTGTGTCTACTCTCTGCCCGAGCCCCAGGACCTTTTCCAGGCCTCCCAGATGAAGTTTGAGGACTTTGAAAGAGATCTGCGCAAGCTGAAGAAAGACCTCAATGGTATTGTCGTCAACTTACGTTCCACAATTTTCCACATCCATAATCTTTAACCTGCATATTTACAACAAGCTAGTAAACGGATAGTAAAGTCGGCCATGCTTTTTCAGAAAATGCATGTTTAAGATACCATCACATGGAAATGTATGTAGCAATAGATTATGTATTAATCCATGCACATATCTCTTAGCACAATGGAAAATAACCTGACCAGCTATGGTTAAGTGCGGATCGTAGAGGCGGGTCAACAGAGAGATAGCATCTGTTTGTCGTACAGGCGAGCTAACCAGAAGCAGATGTGACTTGTCAGATGTGGACTCCTGTTAGACCTGGCATGCCTTTACTGTCCTCATGAAATAGAGATCAAAATATAGAGAGGGCAAGGTCAGGCAACATCCAGTACCTGTGTGCACTATCAAAGGTTCAGCAGCTATTCACTGATCTGGAAGAGACTCTCCTGGAGCTCTGCATCGCCTCACCCTGCAAGCTGCAAACCCCCCAACACACAACAAGGAGACCTTTTTCTTTTTTAAAGAGAATTTCAGAATGCTCCTGCATGTCTCTGTGCATGCTGTGCACTCTGCCCAGGGCTGTCCTAAATATGATTCATGAATGGACTGATTTGGTTAATGGCTGACTTTTTGACTCTTTAATTAATTCATGTTTTTTCTTTCATCAGACAGTTGTTCAATCAGTTCCTGAGTCTATACACATGGCCCATCTATTACACAACTTTCCATGACTATACAAGTGGGGGGGGGGAAACTAATATTTTTAGCGGGTTTCACAAGCCAAGGAGTAAGTCAGAATGTCCATTGAACTATGATTAGAATAATTAAATGTATTCAATAAATTAAAAATGAGTCATATGATGAGACATGCTTTATGTAGGGACTTCATGTGTTGAGTAATACAGATATTAAACGCATACAGTACATTATATAAAACTAGTAAACATGCAAAAGAGGCTTATAAAAACAATCTGGTAAAGAATGAGTGATGTTATCAAGACGTCAGGAAAGAAAGTGTGGAAATTGGATTATGCTTGACATGCCAAACTGATTGGTTGAGTGTAAAGAGTCCTAATGAATGAGACAGTTAGGAAATACTCCCTTTCATTACTCTGTCCCAAGTCACTCGGCACTCAGAACACTTTCCAAGGACTGAAGTGCCTACAGGTGGTAAAAAAAACAACATTGTGTATCCGTGTGCGTGAGTTCGTGTGAGTATCTACATGTGTACGTGAGCTCGCAGCTCGATCGACAATTCCCCAAACCTGGTCTGTTCTCTATCATGCTTTATGGATCTTTGCTGCTAAACCAATCGGGTGTCTGATCCGTGTTGCCAAATATTGTTTTTCCTCTGCCATAATGACTCTTTAGGCTGTTCATTATTTGCATTTCATAAAGACGGAGTTGCTGGTAGGGGAAATGGACTTGCGTCTGCTGTGACCCCAGTGGCAGTGACACATGCTGACCGTACATAAATACATCATCACATGCTATACCTGCAGACCTCTTCATTACCAAGCAGAGCCAGCTGAGCGCTCTAACAGACGTGGGCTTCGATGACAGTTCCCAGAGGGGGGTTCCGATAGGTAGGCGGTGCTGGAATGGCCTTGGCTGGCCCGGAGGACATCAGTAAGCAACACAGTGGAGGGAACTCGCTGTGTACCTTTTTTTGGTTGAGGCACCATATGGTCTATGAATTACCACTAGCCCAGTCCCGACCTCCCCGTTCCCTGAAGCGCCTCATGGCCTCTCCACCTCCAAGGCACTTGAGCGGAGTTTGTGTATCCGTTATGATTGCAGATAGAGCGTGACGATAAGTTTCTCCCGGGAACAGAGCGCAGGCCTTCCTGGTTCCTGGGGGTGCCTTATTAGTCATTATGGGTCATTATGTCTTTCCCGACACTTATTCAGCAGAAACTCTGTAGAGATTTATCAAAGCAGGCTCAGCCGAGGCACAGTGCACTGTGGAGTTTGTAATTACAGAAGAAAAGCTGGATAACATATTGATGCGCTGAAAGACTACCCCCCCCCCCCCCCCCCATCATGATCATCTCTTTTTGTTTCAGCATGCTCAGCTCAGACGGAGAAAGTTTGCAAATTGTCCTCTGAAGAGAACCTGCAACCCTTTAAGGGCAAGATGGAGGAATTTCTTAGCCAAGGTGAGCCTGTTTTTCAAATCCATGTCCATCTGTTTTTGTTTTCTTTCAAACAAATCCCATGAAAAGACCAAAATCAACAACGAGCTGATCCTACAAGTGTTGTATTTGTAGCCAAGCCAGATATATTGTATTGCTCTGTGCTGTAAACCTCCATCAGTGAGCCACACCGTTGCTTGACATATTCCTTCATTACCATGAACGTTGGCACTGTACTTCAACGTATCCTCACAAACAGTGGTCTTCTGTCTCAAAGACCGGTTTTCGTTTGCCTCATCAACTTCCCCTCCCGCTCACCCTCTTTGGGTTTTTGCGTTCTTTATACTTCCTTATTCATAATTACGTTGATAATATACAAATTGATTTTGTGGGATGAAGTGCATTCATTTTCGTAGGTATAGCTATGAACGCTATCTAAAACAGTCAGAATTATTTTGTCATATATATATATATATATATATATATATATACACACTTTTCTATTAACTCCTATTTGATGAACCTTTGCCAAAACCTTAATGTGTTTACATGAAACAAAGTTGGCTTCGGGCTGAGCACCACAGCCTTGATAAGGAAGTTGTAAATTATTGATAATCTGACTATAGCATTGTGAGTATCGCCAGCCTTCTCCTTATGATGGGGAGTCTGTTTAAGCATACGGTTTGCTCATCTCTGTTCACCATCAGGAGTTAAAACCTAAAAAAAGCAAATAATGTATTCCTCCTGATTCAAAAAGCATTCTGTGCTGGGGCACCCTTGGCATATATCTAAGCTGAAAATGCATCTGTTGTGTGAGAGTTTGTGCAGCAGCTCATCAATCAGAATGCTGCAAGTCTTCTATGTCTGCAGACACATTTCCAAATCTGTTTCGTGCTTTTCTCTGGTGGAGACGCACACACGCACACAAACACACATGGGTTTCCATCTGTTTATACCAGGGTGTATTGAATAACTCACAGCTGTTGTTTCAAGTATGCCTATCTGCCTTGGCGGGTTATGGGTGCACTTGGTAGCTGGGTCTTTTATCTTGATCTCTACCTTTTTTATAAAACAGCGTTTACCTTGCTGTGCCCTAAAGGGAGATTCAGGATGACCTAAGGTGAACCTGTCTTGCAGTCTGTTAAATTGACAGCGGAGAACAGAGCTGTGTGCCTGAGATACTGGAATAAAACTGATTTGTTTGTTTTGGCTCCCTTTCACTTAGTACTTTTAATGTCATGGTGTTGTCATATATTTATCCTTTTTTCCTGCCGTTTAAGATTTTTCCTCAGTTCTCGTTTTTTATTTTTCCACTCTGATAGAATTTTAAAAAACCTTATTAGAACAGAAAAGTAGAGTAGAACCCCCCCTGTTGCCTCCATGACCTATTCTCTCTGACCATCACTCCTATTAAGAAATCAATTAAACCTTCACAGTAAGGTGTTTAATAAGAGGGCTGTATAATTAATGAATTGATTGTAAAACATGAGCTTCCTCTTTCATTGCCATTTTATTCCGACAAGAGCCTACAGGCATGCTCGTGGTTCTGTAAGGCTGTAGGCAAGGCTGTGCTTTGAGCTAAGTGCTAATGTCAACATGCTCATAATGACACTGCTAACATGCTGTTTATCAGATATCATTTTTATCATGTTCACCGTGTTAGTCCATCGTATGGCATTTGCTAATTGGCGCCAAAAGCAAAGAACAGTTTAGGATAATTGGAATTTTATTGGTTTATCAGGCATCTGACAGGCGGCAACTCCCGAATCTGAAGAGTGAAGTGAATGGGGAAGAACCTTAAACATGCATTCTTTCTAATAGCCATCAGGGGGGCGACTCCTCTGGTTGTAAAAAGAAGTCATTGTATAGAGGTCTATGAGAAAATTACCCTATTTGATTTGTTACCTCAGTAAACATTAGTTTATGGTCTCGATCACTAGTTTCAAATCTTCATGAATAAAGCATGATGGTCATATTCAAATTAGACTATGAAGCAGGGTATGCTTTAGGGCGTGGCTTCCTTGGGATTGACAGGCCACCACCGCTGCGTTATCTGGTCTGTGAGTTGTGAGTAGATGAAAAATCAGGATCACTAAAGTTTTTATGATTTATCCTCTGGTTTAGGGTTATTTCATGGCAATCCATCCTGTAGTTGCTGAGATATTTCAGTCTGGACCGAGGGGGCTGACTGATTGACCATAATTGCCACCAACAGCATTTTAAGGATCTGAAGGAGGCTAACGGTTATATCTTTGTTCTGAATATTATTCCAATAAAATCCACTGAATATATGTAGTCGTGTTTATACGTCATGTCCACCAGATGTCACACAGACATGCTTTTTTTTTTTTTCACCATAATCTGACATCTACAACAATATTGGGATATTGTGGTCTACTTCAAAGGTGTGCGACTTAGTTTGTTAATGCGTGTTTTAACATAACAAGCCAAATGTCATTCTTTATGTAGCATTGGCTTCGACCTTGGCTCCATTCAGTTGGCTGTGACCAATCTATCTGAAGGAACCGGCTCACAGTCATCTCTCCAAACTGCTTTTTTATTCAGATGAGTATAATATATAGCATATGTTCTTCCGCGGTAATGCTCACTGTCCATTTTAAAGGAAGTCTGCAGATGAAAGCATCTCTCCCCATTTCCACCCCTTTCTTTTCCTTTCTCTCTGTGTCTGAGAAGAAATATGGGAGCTCTCTCTTTGATGCAAATGACGAGGTTTTTCCTCTGAGAGCGGAGTGTAAGCACCGTAACATGGACATGTGACTCAGAAGGCTCCAGACGGGATTCTTGGGGTTCCTCCACTGCGGCTGTGAAAAAAGAACAGCCAAAATGTCTTATTTTTGTTATTTCTGTAATTTCTAAAAAGCCTGGGGTTAAACTGTTTCTGGCTCCACAGTTTAAACCACTTTTGTTTATTTTCTGACCATGAAACTAACCACAGAATAACAGTGGGAGCGGACTTGTTGGAGCTTGGCTGTTTGGTCTAGCTCGATTTTTCCCCGCTCGCTTCACAAATTCTCATGCATGCAGGCCTTTGATGGAGTCACTGTGACTAGCGAGGGAGCACTAGCCATGTGATAATCTGTTTCTGATGGACATACAGATTAGTAAGACTGATGTCAAACCCTCCCTCCCTTTTCTACTGACTACTACTCTGCTGTTTAGGATGTCACCTCATGTAGGCAGATTAGGGTTAAAATCATGATGTGTACCATGTTATGGTAAAGTCACATATTAAGTAGACATGATCTGTATCTTGTCAAACCACATGAAGTGTGAACAGAACTGACATTTTTAAATATCCCTTGAAATGTTTTCATCTGTTTTGTTGTAAATACAGCAGTGGTGGAAAGTAACTAAGTATTACTCTCAAGTACTGTACTTAAAGCTGGGGTAGGAATACTATCAGCATATTGTAATTCAAGTGGTCTGAGAGAGAACTTGACTTCTGCAGGGTCTCTTGTTTCCGTTTTCAGTCTTTAGAAAATCTAGCCTGATACGAGAGACTTTGGCCAATCAACAGTCATTTCGGAGAGAGGGCAATTTCTATTGGCTGATCTTCAAAGGGACTTTGGTGAAACCCTGATTGATCGATCGACAGAATATCTTTCGGAAAAGTTGCTATTCCAGCATTGGCAACAACTGCCTACACTGCAAAGCAAACCAAAAAAAAGCAACACTGACTTATCAAAAAGAGAGAGGATATCAAAAATGACTATATTAATATATTTTAAGTATGTTTTGATGCTGATACTTTGGTGCTTTTAGTTAAGTAAGAGTTTGAATGCAGAGTATTTCTGCAATTTAGTTTTGCTATTTTTACTAAAAGATCTGAATTCTTCTTCCACCACTGCCACATTTTCTTAGTAGATAAGATCCAATTTAAAAGTTAATCAAAGGGTGACTGAGTTAATCTATTTTACTTGATATTCAATTTTCTAGAAATAGATTTGACGTCACTCGTCGCAGAATCTTCCAGTTTAGAGTTCTAGTCCAATCTTAAAACTGTTTTCCTCAAAAGGACAATGCACAGTTCTGATACTGAGATGCTTCTAGCAAGCCCCGTTCGTATTATTTATCAATTTGTCATCATTTATTGATGAGCCGTCAGCAGAGAGAGAGAGAGACGCGATCGTGGTTTGCAGCGTCATTTAGCGCTGTGGAATGGTAAAGTACACAGTGCTGGGCTCAAAGGGTTTGTCTGAGATCTTTAGATGAGACTCTGGCTTCAATTACACGTAGCAACCAGATATTCCGGAGATAAAAGCAGAACACAGATTTGTGCCAGGACAAATTCTCCGTCCCATCTACTGTCATGTCTGACTTGGAAAGCCATGAGGAGGCCATAGGTCATTTCTGATCATTTGACAGTTTAAGGCAGCATCAGTTTAAAGATAATTGACGTTGAGGGGACGGAGAATCTGTGTGGGAGAGAACTGAATGTCTAACCTTTAGCTTTAAGATATAGACCAGCAACATAAAAAAAAAAGAAACAGCTGGATTGACTCTACTACGATGTATTTAAAAATCAGCATGGGTCTGAAATTTGATAAGTACTAACCTGCAGCATTTTCTTGACTGAGGCTGTCACATTTCACTGCTGTTCTCTTATATCATCATTTATAACGCAGTCAAAATGATCCTGATGGCCCACCGAGATAAATGTTGTGGCCTGCTTGAAATATGTCCTAATGTGGACCATGTACTCCCAGCTTTCTCTCTTTTACTCGCTCACACCTCTTACACAAACACACACACACATACATATATATATATATACAGTCATCTGTCTCCATTGGAAGTAACCATGCACAAAGAAGCACTTGTCCTGCAATCTGCAGCACTCATTTGTCAGTTGTGCAACAGCAGACAATCCAACACTTAATAACCTGGTGGCACAGCACTGACCTTGGAGATGACTGTTGATTTAAGTAATGGTGACATGTGGAATCCTCCTATATACAAGTTGCATCGTGGGTGAAAGATGTACTTTCTGATGTAACAGGAAATCCTGAATGAGCCCTAATCCTAATCTAATCCTGTATTTACTTCTGCTCCTTCCTTTTATCAAAACGTGCCGTCCTTTACAGCCACAACCGAACTGGAGACGCAAGAGAAGCAGCTGGCAGACACTCAGAAGATGTAAGGTTTTTCTCTTCAAACATTTTTCCTACAGCTTCTGCACCTAAAAAAAAGAGTTGCAGTCACTTCGGTTCCATTTCATGGGTTTACATTAGGTCTCTTCTCAAGTGTCAAAACAGTGATCGCAGTTGTGAATTTGAAATCCAATCCAGTTCGAAGTGATCTATTCTCACCGTAAAAGAAATATAATCATGCTACTTTGTCAATATTTTGGGATCTTCGGGTTCCTACAGTTACATGGAAGGTGCAGGCCATCATGCCAGGCCCTCAGCAGACGGGAGGCCCCATGTGCGGTGTCTGTGTTGTTTATCTAAGCGGAGCGAGAGTAGACAGCCTTGGCTCCAGGCTTCTGTTACTGCTGGCTAGGAATGTGTTCCTATAGCACACTCCAAACAAAGAGACCCCAACCTGTCCTCTGTATTGATCCACTGCAAATGGTCTCCACATTTAACACTTGAACATGTGTCATCCCCTGCCATATGCATGCTTTCCTTTTTTGCCGGATCTGTCTTTGTCTCCTTGTTGAACATGTTTTTTGTTTTTCCTTCCTCTCTTTCCTCACCCATGCTTAGAACAGTATGTGCGTTTATATGTACACACACTTGAATAGAAGCTTTTTCACACTAAGGAGAGGAGTGACAAAGCACTATATTAGATGTGTAAGAGTTTAATTTTAGTCCTTGAAGTTAATCTGTCAGAAAAGAAACAGAATGACTACGCTGCTTTAGTGGCAGTAATTCCATTTTGCGTGCATTGTTGTTCTCTGAAATGCACAGTCATCATTGGTTTGCGTTTTTTTTTTTTGTGTAACTCTACTATTAAATCTCTGAAAAAGCATATTATTCCAAGATTAACTTTAATATTTTGGATATTTGCTTAGCACGGCCAAGTTTCACAACAGTTGTTTGTACGTTTCTGTCTGTTTCATGTTGTAGTAGTTTAGTCTTGAAGTAATGTTTTTGTTCTCCGTCCTCAGCTTCTTGGAGTTGAGTGTGTCCTTCTCAGTTAAACCCAAGGCAGGAGAGAAAGAGGTCTCTCCCAACACTTTCTTCTCCATTTGGCACGAGTTTTCCACTGATTTCAAAGACCAGTGGAAGAAGCAGAATAAGCTGATGTTACAGGAACGGTGAGAATCTGATGACGCGTTCCCGTTTTCAGAATGTGACATTCTACTTGATACGGACACTGAAAGAACCATTGAACCTTTTCAGTCACTTTTTTCTGAGTCTTTGGGAAGGGTGCACCACTCTCTGACCTTTTTTGAAATGCTATTACAGATGCACCAATGTTACTTCCCCAAGCAAAAGTTCCTGAATCATTCATAACTTGCAGTACATCGTGTTCACTGAAGATCCTATCGGACTCATTCAAATTCATGAAGGGAAAAGAGGTTAAATGACCCAAATCTTTGTCCTCACCCCAGTAATGAAAAGAACACATGCAGCATCCAGATAGCTTCCAGTGGTTTGATGAATATAAAGATACTGCTGCATATGTCAACAAAAAGCAAATTGGTCCATTATGCCAAATGAAGATTGAATTGTGATATGTATTTGTAAGAGAAGCAAAATGTCACAAGCTTTGCTTGTTCAGTAGGAAAGCCTAAAAAGCATTAACTCTTTGCTCTTTGCTCGAGGCAATCTTCCCAATTCTCTCTCCTGGTTTTGGTTTTCGACTCCAGTGGAACTATAGATATGAATCCTTTACCTGTTTGGACATGCAACTCTGGCACACACAGTACCCAAGTAATGAGTGAGCAAGATGCATGTCCGTTAGCATGAGTTGTTCCTCGCTCAATGCCAACATGCCGATAATTCGTCTTTTGAAAGCACAAATGAGTAGTGACACTGCTGGCTCTCTGCATGCAGTAGTAAACTATGTGAGTCATTTTAAAGTAGGAGCACTGGCACTTTGACAAACCGAGATCATTGCGTCCACATATACCAAAATGTCCAAATACCCCAATTACCATAGTTTGGATGACCCGAGCTGTTTTTTGGGGGTTTTTTTTCTAGTGCATCTTTCTTTTTTTTTGTGGTGAAATAGTGAATTTAAGCAGCAGTGTGAATGAATGTGTCCAGCTTTTGAAGTCTCCATAGGATAACTGATGGTTGTAATTGGTGTTTCTTTAGGGTCAAAAGGGCTGAAGAGTGCTTCAAACAGGCCAAGGAGAAGGCTTCCTACAATGTGAAACCCAAACATGCAACTGGAATCGTACGTCTTTACACTTCTTGTCACAGTTGCTATATTGTTGCGTCTGTGCTTTAATTTGTTGATGTAGCTTCAGCAGTTTTTTTTTTTTTTTTTTTTTTCTTCTCTTGGTGCAAATTGTCTCCTTCCAAACACTTGTCAGGGTGTTAAAGAAACAACACTCACGAGTGCCAGTGCTGCCAGCTGTAAATAACTCGGGTCTGTTTTTTTTTTTGTATTCCACAGAAAGCAAAACTGGGTCAGAAGATCTGAAGCAGAGAATGGAAAATGATCATCACCCAGCCTATTGCACAAGCACTGTCTGTACAATCTGACGTTTGTACAGCATTTATTTGCTTCCGGTGTTTGTTTTCAATTGATTTAGACCTGTTGTTTATTGTGAGTTAGTTCAAAGTGGATATTATATTGTTTAAAAGTGGAATGAAAAATTACATTCCCAGCAACCCTTTTTATAGCACTCGCATAATTAAATGAAACATTGCCACCAAGAGACATCCTTAAGCTGAGACGATTAAATGTCGTTGCTAGAACATGCACAGTGGAGTCTGAAATTTGTAGCAACACTATATCCAAGCTTACTCAGTATTTTATAAGCCATATGTAGCCTATTTTCTTTTTTTTTTAACGAGATTCCTAAACCTAGTTTTAGTAAGGAATAAGCACTTCCTCTTTATATCTCCATTAATGGTAAAAAAAAGCACAGTTTTATAACATTTCTACACGGTAGGCATGGATCACCTGCCAGACTGAAAGTGCCTTATTGCACAGTGGAGGGGTCAAATCAGTGCTGTAGGTCAGAGCTTATTTTTGAGACGTATCACCTGGAATTAAATGTTACATGTTAAGAAGAGAAATCAGCTGAAACGTGACAACTGTACGCTTCTTAATAGTTTCATCGAGTTTGCTTTAGAACCTTGTGATGATTATAGCAGCTCCTATATTGTAGTATGTCTTTTCATCCAAAAAAGGCCATGCATACCTAAGTGGTATGATCCAATTTCGATCTACTATTGTTTTACTCAGCAGTATTGTCAAAATGCTTTGTTTTAAGCAAAAACCCCTATGCAGTTGTGCTTTTCCTACTATGTGTGAGTCTGTGAACTCCCATATGCAAATGAGGCAATAGGACCATGTTATGTGTTCTGTTATGTTCATGTGCAATACCAACAATGTGTTTTGATTGAATTACCCTTGTCATGAAAAAATATATTTATTGAATAAAATAAATGACATACATTTTTAAATTTAAAAAAAAAAGTTTTCCGTTTATCATTTGTCCATCCGTGATATTACGTGGTACAGAACTACATGCACTCGAAAACACCACTGTTTTGTATGAAATAGATTTAATATACTTTTCCCATATATACTTGCACACATACATAAAATATATTTATATACTGTATATATTGCATTGCACCTCCATTACACATGCTGCAGTATGTTTTTTCCTACTGGCTAGTATATTTGTGGCAAATGTACAGCATACAGCCAGGCTTGTGTTCAAGCAGGTGGATGCCACTGGTCATTGTGTTGCTTTTCGTGGTTTCTTGAAATCGTTTCCTTAACATCAGCTTGTGTATCACTTGGGACATAATAGAAGTCAAGGATACAGGATAACAGATACAATACTTGTAAAACACCGTCAACACCTCCTACACAGGTTAAAACATGGTGGCAAACTGTGTAATTACTGTACATCCACCTGCATAAAAACATGTATTACATTAATAGGGGTCACACTATTTCTACGGTTTCTTTAAGACGCTGAATTATCAGCAGTATCCTTTATTTTGTAGTTTTAAAACTCCAAGGCACTTTCTCTCCTTTATCACACAGGAATCCAATGACACATGTAGAAATAGTCATGTAGATATGAACTTGAAATAACAGGGAGGAAAAACTTGCTTGATGTTTTTAAAATTGGCTGCTTCCTCATCAGTGTCTCTTGTGCAGCCACTTGAATCAGTCTCAACAGCATCAGCTTGCCAACATGGCTGCTAGTCTCTGATTAAATCATCGATGAGCCTTTTTTATTTTAGTAATATCAGTTCTGTGTTTCATGTCATTTTATTGTAGGACACAGTGCAGAATAGTTCAACTTTGTGTCATTTCAATTGGAAAAGGCCTTCTTAGTCCTTCACAGTTTGCCATGGCCGCTCACATCTACAGACATGCAGCGACACTGTTTGACCCTCTGCACCTTACGGTGTCTGAAAGGGGGCTGCAGGTCTGGGCAGTCTAGCTGCACTGTGAGCTGTGTGATGCGGTGTGGCCTGCAGAAGGAGCAGGACTGGAACGGCTCCTGGGCCTTGTTGTGGCTTTTCCTTCCAGAACCGGAGGCTTGGCCTCGATTCTGGCCTTCACCCGAGTTGGGGCCCATATGGCGGGGAATGTAGAAGGAGTTGCACTGGCCGTAGCAAAAACGGTTGACCACAGTGCGGCTGCGGCAGCCCTCCTCGCTGATTGTCTGACGGAGGGGTTGGGTCTTGCACCAGTCTCTGCGAAGGTAGCGGCGCTCTGTCACCACCAAGGCCTCCCGGCTGGAGGATAGCACCTCTGGTTTCTGCTGCAATAGCCGGTGGTGACGTTCTGAGGACAGGTTCCCTTTGGTCTTGTACGGGGATGGGATGGATCCCTGGGGCCGGTGCTTTTTGGTCTCTGCGGTGATGCAGAGCACCCCGGCCAGTATGACTGGGATAGTTATTCTCCACAGCATTCTGGAAAAAGAGAGAGGCACATTACTATGCATGACATTTCTAAACAGATTCAAAACTAAAAAATTCTGAAGAATAAAACATCCGTTGAACAGAATTAAAAAAATGATTGACACTAAAGCTGGTGTTACTCTAATTCAGGCACTATGTGATAATACATGACAAACTTTTTTGATAAATTGCAAACATGATATCAGCCAATCATGTTTGCAATTGTGTGAATCTGTATTAATGTTAAACCGCCTTTGCAATCCAGCCTTCAAGGCATCATTGAGGAAATTAATCCATCACCAGGTCCCCCATTTGTCAGCATCTCTGTGTCATTACTTCTATTTGCTTTCCTCTCGGCTACGCAACTCTTCTAAAAATAAACAAAGCCCGGCCATCAAAGGATACACTTAAACACCCATTACGAGAAGGGGAAGTTGATTTTATTGGTCCCGTCGCCGGGTAAAATAATTAGGGCTTTGCTTACTTTAGTCATGAACTATGCCGCAGATATGTAAACAGGCATTAGGAAGGCCCATCTGCATGTTATTAGGGAAGAGTTGGGGAACTCTAACGGATACCCTTTGGGAGTCCACTCTTCTATTCTTTTGGTGATGTACTATGTAGCCAACTGAACTGAGAATGACCCAGAGTGTCCATAATCACCATAACGTAAGAAGAAAGATCGCACGATTTGGATAAATGATTTCTCTGCCATTCAGGATGGAGTATCTGCCTGTGTGCATGCTGTCAGAATTTGCGCCAGCACATTTTTGATCATCACTCAAGCATCTTTTCAGCAGATGTTGCTCTTGACAAGCGTAGACATCAAGTCAGAAATCCTGACAGAGAACCAAACTGCCTCAAGGCCGCTTGGCTGTTCCCATTCACGGACTCTTCTTTGCTGTACGAATTTGTATGTTCCCTTTCCTGGACCTGCAACTCACTCTGACATGGTACAAATCACTTTATCATAATCCACTTAGTTTTCTGCCCTTGACCCTGAGGTCATGGCAGCTTTGTCCGAGCTGCATGAGCACTCAAAGTCAGTATATCACTACCCCGGCAGCACCTAACGTAAGCTACAGAGCAGCTGTTTGTCCATCTTGCAGAAATGGAGTTTGAAATCTAACCAGGCATTTTGTAAAGGATATCAGGAGATGTACATATCTTGGAGATATGACACCTGACTTTGTAACGCTTTCTTGTGCAAATCTGATCTCTTCGTTTTTGTTGTTTGTTTTCTTTATTACTGTAAAGAAATCAAACCTGTGTGGGAAGGATTAAAGGATCATTTATTGTCGTAATGCAACACAGAGTTGCACAACAAAATGCAGTTGTAACTTTTTCATTTACTGTACTTTTCTACACAAGAGAATGATTACAAACAAAACAAAAACAGTAGTGCATTCCTGTCGTCCATTTTTGAACTTGCATCAGGAGGAATGCATTAACATTAAACATTCGACATCGGGGAAACATTGTTCATCAACTTTAAGCATCACTGACGTAAACACAGAGTCCGCCTCCTCTCGTCCTATCAGAGTCCTGTGGGCCTCTGGCCAAGTGCAGCTTGATGCCATGATGGAGCCAGGTCTCTATAGCTATATATATATATATATATGTGTGTTTGTTTGTTTTTTTGCCAAACTTAAAACTTAAATCAAGACGGAAACTTGCAGCTCACAGCTTTGTTTCTTCTGTAGGCCCACGTTTTTACATGCTCACACAAGCTAGCACACACGCCCACGCACGCCCATCCTCAGGTTAGAATAACTAAACCAAAGACTCCCACTGGGTCCTTCACCAACGACTGCATCATGGAGTCATGACCCCACTCCATCTTCCAGTGATCTACCCTCCATGTAAAACACAGTCTCATTTGTTAGCTGCTCCTTCTCATTCCTGCTGACTTTGAATTTAAATGCATGAATCCCTGGTCAGGGAACAGGCTCAGCTTTTTGCGTGCAGCCTCTTGTTCTCTGTTTCCCTGTTCTCCCGCTGTCCATCATTTAAAGAGGCACCCTTTAACTCTGGTGAGCTACAGTCTGTGATGCCCCGGGGACTTTTGAAGGATGACCTGACCGACTGTGTACATAGGGCGTGACGGATGGCCTATACAGCCAGCAGCAGCGCTCCCTCTCCACTCTCAAACTCTCCCTAAGTATGATAGTGTCGGCCCTGCTAAGCTATACTAATCAATCTCTGCTGCGAGACAAATTGCGGTTTTGGGGGCAGCCCCTGAGGTGGTTAGTGGTTTGGATTGGGAGATGGAAGGGGCTGAAGAGATGGTGGGGTTTAGGACAGATGACCTACTGGGAAACAAAACCAACCTCACTATGCATAGTAGGCTTCATGCATAGTATATGCCCTCCCCGTACAACTGTTTATCACTCCACAAGTTGTTTGTCTATTCATTTATTTCCCTTACTATCTGTCTCTCTCTGTCCATGTATCTGTCTGTCTCTCCTTGACGCACAGCACTAATCACCACAGAGTCCCGGAGACGGAAGGAGACTGTGGTTATGTGAGTTAATGCTGAGGCAGAACTGAACCGGACCTTTCTGTCTGCTGAACACTAATATTGTCCACAAACACAGCTTTATATTTTAGCAGAACCACAAATACTTGGGGGATATGCTTCACTGAACTGTGGCAGACTTTGGTTCCAAAATTCAGACCTCTAATGAAATTACAAATACCAGAAACCTTTTTGAAAAACAACTATTATCATCAGTGGGAACTTGTTATGTTTTGTTTTTCAGAATGGAATTATAATACCATGGTGATGTTCTCTGACTGTATAACAATGGGTCTTTGGGTTTTTTCGAAAGTCAAAGACAGACGAAAAACAAAATTAGTGAAGAAAATCTCCAGCCTAGATGAAACATACTCTGATATTTCAGATTTTCAGTTCTTAAACTATTGAAAAAAAGAAACAATAATCCATTCAAGACTTTCAAATTTGTGCACACAGATGTACTTCCACTAAACCATGTGAAACATCTTCCCAGCATGTCTTCAAAGGCAGGTTAAAACAAACAAAACCTGATGCCTCAATTATTGGTGCGTCAGAAAGTCTCATACACAGACTGGTAAGTGCAGTTAATTACAGTAGAACTGCATTTAATTCACCGTGCAGCTCAAACCTCAATCACATAAGGGTAGCTGAACACACGCACACACTCTCTCACACACACACACACAGGCTACGTGACCACACACATGTGCATACACACACACACAGACACACACAGACACAGACAGACCCAAACACATACACAGGATATAAAGAGGGAAAGAGAGGTAAATGAAATGTTTTCACTTGGAGCCAATTACAAAGAGGAACCATGTCATTATCTGCATTTGCGGATTCTATTTTCCCAAACTACGCTCGGCTGTTGGCTCATTAACAGTTGAGGGGGGGGTTTGGGGGCTTTTTCTCTGTAAATGTGTCTAATGCCAATATTGCCAGGAGGCTGCTTTAGGCCGTTTGGGCAGCCATTTGTCACCACAATCCATCTTGATAATGACTAGCAGCCCATATATAATGCTTTCCCAAGCTAAGTACTGGCAAGAATGTAAGGCAACTCCTTCGCCTCTGCAACATTAAGTGCTTTAGTGGAGGATGAGAGGCAATTAGAGATGCTATGATAGTACATGGTTTCACATTTCAGATCAGGAGGACACCACTTAGCTGCAGTGATTAACACCACCTTCCATTTGCACTTAAAGTTTGTTTAAACCCCTTAACATACCCTAAGCTTTGCCATTTTGTTTTCCCATAAGTAGCTTTAAAGGTGCTCAGTTAGAAATTTAGAGCATATCTATAGCGCCTCCACACGGCTCTCAATGTGGCGACGACTGACCTGGCAGCTAGCAGCTAATGGTGCTAACATTGCACTAACACTGCAAACAATGGCAACAGTGCTGCTGACCAAGCTAACAGTGTTGACCCGGGGGTGGGCCCTATGTTGGGACCAAGCAGCAACCTTCTTGGCGCTTAGGTGGGTGCCATCTTAGGTTGCTAGCTGTTAGCTGTGTCCTCTGCTGCGTCAACTCTTTGCCCACTTTTGGATTAGCTGGGAGTTACTTGTGCCGTCACTGCCAAGATGGCGATGGCCGAAACCACCCTCAACGGCTTATACTACAACGGTCGAGACTGCGTTATCAGTGGTAACCGCCGTATGAGCGCAGTGCAGGGCGGCGGCCATTAGCTAGCCAATGGGGCATAACGGCCGGGCTTTAATTACAACACACACAGAGAGGTAGAGGGACTTCATTCTCAGCTCAGGTAGCCATTACTCCACCTTATCTTTACATAGCAAATAGTTGTTTGCTGCTATATTAATGCTCTTAGTCCCGTATATAGCACCTTTAAGGCTGCTAAAATGGCCTTATCGCTGTCTGACAGAATCACATTTATATTCTTTACCAGCTTGTTCCAGATCTTTTTGATGCTATGTTTACAAAAGAAATATCATCTTTTATAGCTTTACCATTCCATCAAAAATAAATTGTTGTTCTGTGGGTTTGAACAATGTTTGGTTGCTCAGCAAGAGACTGCAATGACTGGTGCACCAGCAGGCCACTGCCTGTTAAGGGTTTTAATACTACTTCTTTTAAGCCATTTTTGCTCCCACACAAGGTGAAGAAAAAAAAATCCCACAACTGGCCACAATACAGCATTCCTTGCAATTGTAATCTGCTTTCCTCAGTGTATTCTTAGTACCTGTTTCACGTGTTAAGAATGTGGTTAAGGCTTCCATCAAATACCACTTTTACTATAGTTAGAGGCTTACAATGAAGGGTTTTCTGTTGCTAAAGAAAGTGTAATGTGTCTGTGTGCTAAATCCTCTTTGACATCAGAGCGGACTGTACAAGGTGGTGCAGTCACCAGAGCTGTAAGAAGGATCAGAAGGCAAACTCCTACCATTCACCGCACGCATACGGTAGAAACACATGCACACCAACTTGGATATACATAAGTACACACAAATACACAAATGATACATACAAAAGTGAACACAAAAGAGAATACACACCTGTACACATGAACAGAGAGAAAAATAATATAGATTAGTTCACTGTGTACATTAACACCATTACCTCTTAATTCTCTCTTTTTCATATTCGCTGGAAAAACTAAACTGACTCTTAATCTCACTGTGATGCAAAGTACAAACACTGTACACACTGGCATCACTCACTAATTATCTCACTCACAACACTAATTCCCTGGAAGCTCCAGCCACTAATTATAGTCATTTAGTCGACACTTTTATCCAAAACACCTTACAGTACCTTGAAAGCGTATATTTTATTACAATGGGTGGCCCCAGTGGGAATCAAACCCTCACTCCTGGCAGAAATACTAAATAGCTGTACAACTACTGCTGGTCGGATTACATGTTTCGGAGCTTAGTCATTCAGAGACTCACTGAGTCATATGAGTGATATGTTGAACCAGCACTCACTTATCTACACTTTTCTCAGTAAATCCAAGTGGTAGATGATAATATCACTTGTATAGTCACTGTTTCTGCACATACGCTGCAAAGAATGCAAGCAATTTTATCATTGTATTTTTAATTTCCTGTAGATTCAGCCATAGAAGCGGAGGTAATTTAAATGTTCACTTTATGGAATGACATGGCATGAAATGGCATTCATTTGTAATTAGTGCATACTCTTTGTTATGGTAGTTGACATTTTAAAACGCCCTCAGAAAGTTCTTGCAACACTGTTGAAAGAGCTCTTTGACTGTTCAATAAAGTGTTAGAGAGTTTAATAATAGGTGTTATAGCAGTGAAGCATAAAGTATGGTTTCTGTACCTCTCACCACAGGGTCGCAGCGGGACAGTAACGCGTCGAGGATGCAGTCAAGGGAGGATGTCCACCTTCAGTGGTCCTTGCGTCCGCTTCCAGGTTTCGGTTTCCATGGCAACATAATCTGTAGTATCCTGAGGCTTGTCCTTGCTCCTCTTTTTTTTTTTCCTCTACCAACCAAAGTTTCTAAATCGTGGACTCGGATCAATTTTCCATCCCCCCCTGGACAAGCGGTGTCTCTTTCTAACTTTTTCAGTCTAACTTTCTTTTTTTAGGCTTTTTGTTTTTCGCTTTTAGAGAGAAGCTCCAGATCTCCCTTCACAGAAAGCCCATATCTTAGTGCCGTGGAGACTGTCTGTAGTCTGTCTTTGAGAGTGTTTGACTCACTGTAAAGCCTGCCTTAGTTTGAATCCCCACCACCCCCTTCCCTCCTCAAAACTGGGAGGGTTTATCCTATTGGTCATTGTGTGAATCAAACCAAGCTTTCTTTCCCTGTGTCTGTGTCTCTCTGCCTATTGATATTTGTCTTTCATATCTTTTTTTTTAAATCCATCCATCCATGATATATCAAGCTTTCAAAATGACAGCTTTTCCTTTGTCTTCTTTTTCTCCATTGTAAGTTTTATTTACCCATATCCCTGTGTTTGACATTCACATTTACATTTTTAGGAGACGGATGACATTTTGCCACCATGGACAATAAAGGACAAAATTGTGAAGAAACAATGATGTCCTTCAATACCCCTAAATTATCCTCGCTCATTGCCACCGTGACCACATCACATTACAACCCATAATCCCCAATCCATAAATCACTGTATGTATGTACCGAGACACACTAACAGAATGCTTTGAAAACTGAGACACTAATGTTTGTCTGTTTTGTGGCTCTTGCTAAGCTGACCACTGGGCACAGAGACTGAAAAAAAAACTGGCTGTCACTTCTGCCATCAAAGAGCTGAAACATCAACAGACCCTGCAAAACCTCAGATGGGTACAGTCTGAACAATAACCCCTTCAGCAGACCAGAGGATGATGACACTCTTGCATGACAAAACTCCATTTGTCTGCAGAGTACTGTGGTGCATTTTGCTGATCTGTGTTGAGGAGGAGCTGGTTGCTGAGAGGAGGCAGATCCCTGCAGTAGGAAATAATTTAACACCCTCTAGTGGCCGAAACCAAAAGTGCATTATTCAAGCACTTATTGGATTCGTCTAACCCTGCAGCATGAACGAATGAATGCTAAAGTTGCGCTTTGTTTGATCAAAACGTTTTTGAAGAAATCCAAACCCAGGACATTGTAACAGATAGAGGGCCAACTTTAATAATACAAATAAGTAAAAGTGTCTTTAAATATGGTATAAAAATAAATGCAGGAGAGAATAACAAAGAATTATGTTCTACATAAGACAGGAGACAGTATTTTTGTAATTGTGAATGTGACTTTACAAGTGCAATGAAAACCATATGTGCTAATTATTGTAATGCAATCAAATAATGCAAAGCAAAATAAATGCACAATAAATAATCATAATCATAATAATCATAATATATATATGTATATATATTGTATATTCATTCTGCACAACACTTCCCATAGCGTGACAAAGTATCTGTGACCCCAGATCATGTAAAGCGAAGACATTGGTTAGATTTATCAGTTTAAGCTGTCATTTTACTTCTTTTTTTTTCCACGTGTGTTTTTTCTTTTTTTTTCTCTCTCTCTGACATCATTTGTTTCAGCTGGAAGTGAGAGAGGGGCCTCCGATCCAGCAGTTACAATGGAAAGAACTGGAACACTGAATTTGATTTCCTTCAATGGCATTTGTCATCGCGCCAGTCTGTCAGTGTCCTCACAAGTCCAGCAGTGCCTCCTTTCTAAGAATACTGGAAATATATCAGGTACTGTAAGAGGAGAGTGAAGAAGGAAAAATCCTCTCCATGGACATGCAACATCCGGTGGACAACAGACGAACAGACGGTCCGGCTCATCGCCCGGCTGAGCCGAGAGCGGATGGACAGACAATGATGGCGAAGAGATGAGATGGTCCCCCTCTCAATGTCCCAGAGAGAGAGAGATGGCATTGATTTTAGCATGATGGCACATGACTGGTCAGCCTCTTGGATGCTCGTGGTTTCCCCTGTGATGGGAGAAGAGGAGGAAGGCAAGAACAGACAGGTGGAAAAGAGAATGAGGTCAATATGTAAATGAGAGTGAGAGAGAATAAATACATGTATGTTCTGGTTGAATAACAATATGAGCAGCCATGCATTTGCATTGCATGCGCTGTGCACATTAAAGATTTGAGCTGAATGTAAATGTAACATTACATATAGTTCTACATCTCTAAAAACAGTAAAGATGCTAAAAAAACAGTGTCTATCACAACATAGCGACAGTAATTGGCAGTATCACTGGCAATACAACAGCTGACAATGTACAGTGTGTGTTTGTATTGGACATTACCTGGAAGCAAAATCCTTCAGAACAAGTTCTTACTTTTCTGTGGGGACAAAAAAAAAAAAAGACACGTTAAGTAAATTTACCGTGCAGAGGATTCAGGGTTCCATGTATGAATTATTATGTAGAAAATAACGTACTCCATCATTATAAAGCTATTAAAAACAGTCATCTCTAATGTACTGCATTCAAATGGTATTGTATCAAAAAAAAATCGAACTGTCATAGCTACATCTTCTTTGCCAGAATGGCAGGCAGTGGACGTGTAGGAGGCATGAGACGGAGCAGGTTTTGAACACATCAATACAAGTGTGCAATCCAGAATTATTCATCATGTTATGACAGCCTCTATGTCGCTGGTATTCATTATGGTTTCTTCAAAACCCAACAGGAGTCCTGATCAGCGACTGCACCATCCACACCTGCGGCAGACTCTGTTAAAATGTTGTATTGACTCTATCTGCCTCCTCATTGGTATTGCTGGCAGGCAGGTGCCATTTTGTTTGACGTGTTTGACCTGGTTTGCACCTTCTAAGCAACTCTACCCACATACATCGCTTGTATTGAGGGATTTTATATCCACTTCAGACACAGTACAGTATTTGTAGGAGAACATTTACTTGATCCTGCTCATGATGTTCTAAATCATGATTTTCTGCCTCTTAGTGGTTAAAAAGATGTGTGTTACTGAGTAGAATTAAATCAACCCCGCCCCTGTAGCAGCAGGATATGTCACTGAAGGTTAGTGCAACAGCAACTATATTTACATGTGTGAATGGATACTGGGAATGAGTTTAAAGTGTGATTCAACAGACATTAGAAAGGCAGGACAGTGGGTGCTAGGTAGACAGGTTTCATCATCACTAAAGAGTCAGTATGTACCTACATGTATTTCTCTACATCTTATTTCTATTTTCAAAATAAGATTTTCATCCAATGTTTTGAAGCATGTTTTTTCTCACCTTCTTCTTGGCCTGTAATAACTCCTGGTAGGCACTGGAGCGGATGAATCGGCTGTAGGAATCACTCTTCATCAACTTGTAGATGTGTTCCTGTTGTAGAAACACACATAATGTGAAAATAATTGACAAAAGCACAGGTGCAGGAGCACATCACGCTGAATGGAATTGGATAAAATGCAATGTTTCATTGCACCGCCCAAAACAGAGTTGTGATTCATAAATTGCAACATAAACTGCTGCTGTTGTATCAGTTGCAAAATACAGTTTCAGATCACAAGCCGACATTCCAGTCAGTTGAACTTTTCCCTGCTTTATGTACAGAACATGAACAGAAATTAGCTGTGGATGTGATCTAACGTGTTTGGTATCATTTGAACCTGTGCATCCTCAAAGGCGTAGCGTCCAGGATCTTTGACGTTCTGGGTGGTTTTGCCGTAGCTCTTGGAGTCCACGTTGATGGCACTGGGCGCTCCGGGGGCCAGAAACTCCTGCCAGATCTCCTGAACCCGGGTTGGAACTTCTCTGATGGGGCGCTTCTTTAGTTCCTGGACCGCCAGCCAGAACCTACAGCCCAGAGGTAAACAATGCAGTAGCTCTGACCACAAATTGAAATATTAAACCATGTAAATCAGCTTTTATTCACACATTTTATATAACAATTAAATAATTCCTTTTAAGAGCATCCCTTTCGATTTTATTTCCAATCAATTTCATCTTGTCAACACAGAGGAGAAAAAGAAATGCATGGTGAGAATTAGAAGTAACTGCAAAAAGGAAATCTTTCAGTGTTTGCCTCACTTAGGGACACCTCAGCAGAGAGGGATTTAATGGTGGACCGTTACAGCACCATGCAGCAAGTTCAATTTAAACAAGTTAGGGTTTAAAGGGTTAATATGTCCAATAATAGCAGCATGTTTCAGGTTAGTGATACATCCGTTCAATTATAGGAGAGTTAAAATGATGCTCAACAGACTGAGATATTAAATTACAATTCAATTAAACTGACCACATTATAAGCTTTGGGCAGAAACAATACAGGCATGTGCCATCAGAGGGAGCAGGGGAGCTGTGCTGCACAGTGGTTGCTCTATTCATATTAAGCTCTTTGCATGCATCTTTGATACTCTGCAGTATTCCTGTTACCATGAATAAACCAATTAACATAATATTCCTTCCCACCTGTGTTATTCTAGACACAGCTACTGTGGTGCATTCTCTCCTCAAACGCTGCACACACCAGCTCTCCCTGCTTCGATTCAACAATGTCACTGTATTACCTCTTACACATGAAAGAAGCAATGACCCCAGTAATAACAATGATGGTTGTTTAGCGTCCCACTATTATGTGTACAGACAGTAGAAACCCATTCAAGTGAATATTATTGATCATGTCTGTCACCAGTAGAGACACACAGAAAAAAACAATGTTCAGCTATTCCAGTCAAACACACACGAGGACATGAGTGCTATGTTTGTGTGAGTGTATCATATAGGGAATGTGAACATTTCATATATGTGCGTGTGCGTGTGTGTGTGTGTGTGTGTATGTGACTTTGTGTGTGTTAAATCCTCCACCGTCTTTCACGTGTGCATTTATGTGTGTGTGTTAACCGTTTATTGGTTTGTGGTTGAGGGTACAATTTGCAAAGGTTCAGGCAGCTGTCAGGGTTGTGATTCAGCGTGTGGCGATTACGGTTCAAGGCACAGTCCGTAATTCCAATTACAAAAGAACATGACTGGATCCAGCTGTCTTACCAGCTGTATTATTTAGGCACTTCACCTGAGTATGTCTGCTTTGTGCTACTTTATACTTATTTCATTTCAGAGACAAATGTACTTCTTACTATATTTATTTTACAGCTAAAGTTACTGGTTGCTTTGCAGATATTACATATTAAACATAAAATCATCTTATAAAATATGAGAAATTGTTGCATATTAAATTATAATAAGAAATATGATGAAATATTGATTTGCACACTGTGGAGTAAAGCATGGCAGTATATTAAATATGAAATATTAATATATTAAATCAGCTGAGAAACAACATGCTTTGTTATTTGGGTGTGAGTCACACTCTCTAATTATGTAGCAGATTATAATTCATATTAATGAAGTCCAAAATATTGATTGCAGCTTTAAGGTTGGGTCAAGCCTCCAGCCTCTCCGGGTGATTCATGGCAAGACAATGTTCTCATGAGTGTTTTGCGTTGGTGAGTACCTGAGATTCTCTGAGCTGAACTCAGACTCCAGGAACTTGAGGAACTGCTCTCTTCCCACCGGATCTTTGAGAACCTCGTCGATGCCGAAAGCCCACCTCTTTACCCTCTGCTGGCCTGGCTCCTTACTGAAAAAGGAAAAAACACCAAAATGCAACACGTCTTTTCCCCAGAGGATGCACGTGTGCAAACAAAACACACCTAAATGTATCAACTAATCGACGTCAAATGCATCTAGACATTCACCCACCTGGCTTCAAGCTCCCAGAGTGTGGCGTCATCTGAGATCCAGGGGTTTGAAGGATCTGGAGGCGTGAGGAAGGGGTCGTATTCGATGTACTGCTCTGTGTAGGCCAGCAAACTGGGTTTTTTTTAAGGAAAAACGTCGAAAGCATATGAATGACAGCAATTTGTATCACTGGTGGACATTTGGCGTATATTATCTGGTTCTCACATCTGAGAAAATTGTGCTCCGTGATCATACTTTCCTGTGAGTGATTATGAATGAGTTTGTATATATATATATATATATATACATACGAGTTGAATTCCTCATTCTTGCAGAACGCACCTCTCTTTTCACTGAAGGAAATGGCTAATCAACACTTTGTGTGCCACCCGGTATCTGGAATCGTCAGCCCACTGAAGGCATTGTTTGGGCCCAATCACTCTCCAAGGTCATCGGAGCTCTCAATTCAACATCCGTGTTAGTCCGTTTAAAGGCTCAATAAACAGATCGATGGCTAAACTGAATAAAGACACAAAGACCATCGCTCACCTCTCCGCTACTTTGGACATTTTCAGTCGATGCCTGTCTAATTGCATTTGCCAAAAGCTGATCTGAAACCACAACATGGAATAATTAGCATGCATCAGTCTCCATGAAGTCACAACAAATTGTTGGTTTGCAAGAATATTTAAACAAGAACTTTGTACTTTGTACTCTTAGTAGTTATGTACACGTCACATATTTATTAAAATGTGTAATATGACTAGAATTACAGATTAAAAAAACAAGAACTACAGTTGCAATTTCAGTGCTAGCATTGACTTCAAATGTTTAAATATTCTGTTTTTCATTAGGAGAGGTCTAACCTGTTCCTGCAGTTCTTCTTCTGTAGGCTGCTTGGCCTCTGGGGCCGGGGTGTGGGTTGGGCTGTGGGTGCGGATATCATTCTGCAGCCCATACACAGACTGAGATGACAAAAAAACACATATAAATTCAATTGAATATCAGTAATAGTAGCCTTATAGCTACTGACAACCACACAAGGAACAATAAGTCTGTTCATGTGTGTGTTACAATGGTATCAACCCTGACCTTAACAGAAAGGTGTATCAGTGGGGAGACGTGTCGTACCTTTCTGGTTTTGTGGGGGTTTTTCATTCTGGACGACTTCTTTATGTCAACTTCTGTTGTGTTCACACATCCAGGCTGTGAGAAGAGTGGAGAGAAAACCATAAAAGTCTGTTAATTCGGCTTAAATTGAATTATAAAACTCCAGGTGTTTATGCTTTGCCCTCTAGCATGACACCACAAATGGTAAAGGTACAATTTTGCCACCATTACATGAGTTTTTAGGTCATAAAATCCAATATGCTTCGCTGGACTGTGAAGTGATGCTCAGAAGTCTCCGAGACAGTGTGTGTGTGTGTCACATGCTGGTTAATTAAACATGGAATGTGCCAATTCTAGCAAAACAAGCAAACCAGCGGGAAATAGTGTGCAAATTCTGGCTGATTGAACAAGTGGTCTAATCTAGGTCTCTTGCAGAAGAACACAACGAAGTAGCCTGACAGCGTCACTGTGAAATTTGAATTAATATTGATTATGTTGCACCAAGGATGCATAAATTGAACTCATTTTCCAATTAAGCATGGAGCGTCGGCTTTCAGAGAAATACAGCAGAGGAGACCCTGTAACCTCAGGAGGAAAATAAATGGTAATGTGGCAAGTGTGTCTGAACAAGGTAAAGAGCAGCAGTGAAGCTGATGTGTTGTGACAGTTATTGACGTGGCATTTCATGCGTATGGCAGAGGAATAGACAACGGAGGATTTACAGTGTGTTCACCTCTTTTTCTCAGCTCATGTATAAATAACATGAACTGCATAACATTTTCAAACCAATATTACTTTGTCGCACAAGCTTGATGCAGGTGAGATATGTCAAATGGATTAATATAACCCAGAGAGATTAAATTGTATATTATATCAACAAGTGTGTCATTTGGATTCCGTGTGTGTGTGTGGTGGAGATTGATCAGTGTGAAATGATTTTTTTCAATATCGTTCTCTTTCGCAGAAACATTTCAGATGATATTGACAATGTCAGCAATTACGAACGGTAACAACATCAGCAATTTCACTCACCACTGGTCTGTGCACGTCCCAGAATGCTCTTTCCTGACTGTCGAGAATTTTCCTCTCAATTTTGTCTCTTTTCTTATCCACTCTGAGGAACAAAAAAGGGAGTTCAGAACCGTTTTTTTTTTTTTTACAGAGCATGTAGCTTATTCCAACACACAATATGACGCATTTACTCCATCACATGTTTAATGTGCAGCTCGTCTGTGCTGGTAATAAACCACTAAATTCAATCATGTCAGAATGAGGGTGTAAGAGGACTCACTCAATGCATGTGTGGTTCTTATAGAAACCTACTTCGCTTGTGCTTCTGCTTGCATAAAAATGAACTCCCATTTCCTGGCGAAAGCTCTCTGTAGCCTTGCTAAGCTCTCCTGCAAGTGAAACAAAGAACAATCGAGGTGGAGAAAAAAAAGGCTTTTGAGGGATCTGGGCTGATTATGTTTACTGCGCATGATGTGTACAGTGCACGGCTGGATACCATCTTTAATGATCCCTGCTCACGCACAAAAGAAAGAGTATAACTAACCCGGTGATTCATTGAATAGCTGAAAGGAAAGTTACAAATGATGCAGTGGCACACAGAGAAAACAAATGTTCTGAGTGTCAGTATGAACAAAAAGGCAAAGAGATAAAAGCCTGAGAGCTGAATGCAGAACAGATATGTGACGAAGGGAATGCAGGCATTTACAGGACCTCTCTCACTTACCGCTTCATAGTCTGCCAGCTCCAGACGTGCTTTATTTTGCATTGTTCTTTTGCAGAGGTAAACAGCTGGGAGACGGAGGGAGACAGAGAGATGGGTGATACACAGAGAACGAGAGCTCGGCTTGGTTTTAACCGCCTTAAGTGGCCCTGCCTTTACTCATTTAATCCTCTCAACTGCACATTTGAACTGGCCTGCAAATCACTAAGGTCACTGGCTGTGCCTGGTGTCTGAGCGCCTGTCACAGTGCGCGTTGATTGTCTGTGTGTGTGTGTGTTTGTGCGCGCCTGACTTTTGATGTCTTCCTGTACTATCATCATCCCTTCATCCCTTTGTTAACTGACCGTTATGTGGAAGCTTCATTATGCCATTACAGTGTTTTCATTAGGGCGCATCATTCATGTGAATCAGTTGCTACATCTGAGACACTCTAACTTCCCGTAAACACTCACGGGATTATTCCCACAGCGAGCATTAGCCCTTTTCCCTCTCCCACAACTCAAACAACAAATGAAAGATCTGCAAAGCTGCAGCTATGCGCTCAAACCATTTTTTTTGGCATTATGAAATGTTTATCTCCACTCGTCTGTAAACAATGAAGAGCTCGTCCCTGTATCAGTATTAAAACCTTCAGCTAACGGGTGCACGCATACAAACACATCCCTGGTTCCCTTCACTTGTAATCAGTCTGTATCAGTCAGAGAGTATGAATAGAAGTGTGATGCCAAGCATATCAACTAAATGTGATTTAATACTGCAGTTGCATCATTTCTCTGTTTGTGTGCACTACACACAAACAGTGTGCATCATTTGACTCTCTTCAGTACTGCACAATGTAAAAAAGCAGGAATTAGACTATAACAGAGCGGCTCTCTCACCATAGTCTGTGTTTTCTGGTTCCCAGCAGTTTGATGGCCAAAAGTATGGAGTCTGAAGGGAAAAACAGGTCATTAAGAAACAAAACTAAAAGAAATCTTTGACAGCGTACAGCTAACCACATGGTGTTTTGAGTCAAAGTGTGCACCGCCAATGCGAGGTGGGCACGCAGTCACAGCCCTGCATCTGTCACACGAAAAATATTTTGTTGAATAATGGATTTCGGTATAACCTCTAAACTAAAGCACATAAGCTCCTTTCAGCGAGCACAGTGACCAGACACCGGCATGAATCCTTAACCCTCCTCGGTGGCACTGTATGCACTGGACTGGCATCAGATGAAAACCGATTACACGTAAAGAGCAAAGTAAAGCCTGCTACCAACACAAACAGCCTGGGGCATTTATTTACAATGGTTAGTTCTGAGCTGCACACTTGGGGGGGCTCACTGGCTGCTAAATCACTAAAACTGTCAATCCCACTATTAACATTCAGAGTAATGTGTTTTTTTTTTTTTCTTCTTTACTCGTGAACCTGTAAGAATTATGAGGCACAGCGACTCCTAATCACCGTTTTGACTCCAGCATATTACACAGAGGCAGTTTAAAAGATTTATCATGACTTCAGCTATTAGAGTTGGAAATTTGTCACATGTAAAGTGAGGTTTGTATTTTGCAGCAAGGAAGGAGCTTTGAAATGTCAGGACATGTTTCTGTTTTTTATTATCTCAGCCAGGAGATTATGTAATCGTTGGTGTTCGTGTGTGTGTGTGTGTGTGTGTGCATCACTGTGTCCGTCTCTCTGTCCACAACCTTGCATACTGCTAGACCCTAATATCGTTTGTGCTCATTAATGATTGTATGCTGAAGGACCTCTCGTCTTTGCAATGATTCACACTTTTTGAAAACGTGTTGGTCGGAGAGCTAGTTAGCTGTTAGCATCTGGTGGGCAGTTGAGTCATGCGGTGTATGCCTAACAGGGCTTATACAGCTAACAGAACTAAACACACAGCATGGACTGACGGTCTCTGTTCAGAGGAAGCATTAAACAGTCAACTGAACTGGTGAACAGTGAAATGTTGCAGACAGCTGCATAGATTACAATGATCTGTTGCGTTAGAAGTGCGAGTGGAAAAAAAAAAGGTTTTTGATCACTTGCGGTCTAGATGGGGGGCAATTATGGTTTGTATTCATTTAATTAAACAAAACAGCTGTGGTTGCTGCAGAGAGCTGTAATTTTTCTAGTTCTCTATGAAAAATACATGGAACAAATAACAATTTGATCAGTCCTAGAAATCTCCTGCAAACCGGTCAGACCACATCACTCTGGACTCTTTGAATTAAATCTTAAAACTGTCTGTTCATAACACGAACATAAGCAAACATGTCCTCTATGTATGATGAGATAACACATATTATAACATGAAAAAATGATATTATGTGAAGCGTTTCGTCTTTTTAGGTCATTTTTATACATTGCCATTGATTTCTAAAGTTTCATCGATAAGATCCATCAACACAAATAAAAATCAGAGTATTACTATTATTATTCTTACCTGAAACCTATAGAAAGTGCCATCGTCTTTGAGAGTGAGGACGTGGTCTGAGATGGGGAAGAAGTAACCATGTGCAGCCATCAGAGTTCCTAGGTGAAGAGCTTCCACTGGGAGAAAACACAGAAATAAAGTCCACTTACAACTTAATGAACTCTTCGTTCTTTGTCTCAGTTCTCCCAGTAATATTGTACACCGGCACATACAACTTTACTTTCATTTACTGTACATAAAACACACATCTATCCATCTAGTACAAGCATGTTTTGGGATTGCGTTAAAGAGTTGAATTCAACAACGCTGTCAACTGTCTAACCGGCTGCTGCCTTTAATTTAAGAAACTGATATGAGAGTGGTATCAATCTCATCAACTAACTCTCCACCAGAAAATGAATAAGCATGATTTCCAACATGTCAAAACGTTTGCTTGAAGGCTCAGGGTGATAAGGCCCTACTTTTATTTCATCTATCATCTCTAAATGCTCTTTAATCGGATTATACGGAGGCATTAAAAGATCATTAGAAGAAGATTTTCTGATTATCCTGCAATCAATAGTTCCTCATCACAGATCTTGAGCTGGCATGATGTTCTTTATTCACCCTTCATCCCCAGGTAGAAATTCATTCATGACAAACTCATCAGAATAAACCTCATTAGAAGTTGCTGCTCTGACAATAATACTATAATAATAAACCTTATTTATATAGCATTTACAAAAGGAAATAAAGCTAGACAAGGCAGATCAAATGAGAACAAGGTCAAAGGACATGAGCACAGAGGAAGTAATAAGACCTGTTAAATAGGAATGAAAACACTCTAATAGTGTCTGACACTGCTTTGAAAGGATCGGCAGGTCTCCGATCCAACCAAACAGCACAGCAGGAAGTCCCGCTGATTAGCCCACCATCAGCTGGAGAGGCGGAACTCATCAGTCGAATCACCTGGTGTTGTGCTTGGTTGGAGTGAAAACCTGCTTCCCTCCGGCGCTCCACGGCACATGGTTGACTCTCCCTGATTTAAAACCATCAGATAATGAAAACATGTAATCATCATCAACTGCGTGTGTCTCGTCTGCCTCCAGTTACTCCCTGCTGTTCTCAACCTGTGTCACGGTGTCAACGTCTATTATTCATGTTTAGTAGAATGTCTCCACAATTTTCGGGGGGGGGGAAAACTGCCTTTTTGTGGGTCATAATGAACAGTAAAACAGGAAACAGTCTGTTTACATGTAGTGTACCCCGTCTATTTCTGCCGTGATTATTGAAAAGTCTGATGTGAAGCCCGGGGGAGTCTGGCAGTAAACGGTGATCTTAACTCACTAATAAGCTAAACAGATAAGATAGGTTGAAATGCTTGACATAGTCTAAATAGGCAGGAGTTATGAATGCTTTAACAGGAGCGTAATGTATGCATGAATAAAATATCCACATCTCTGCTCCCTCGCTCTCTAAAACATACACACACATCAATATATCCACACACGCACACTGGGTGAATGCGTGTGTGGGATGAATATAGATTGGCTTTTGCTTTAGCACAGAGGTGACTGTGACAGCTTCGAGAGGTCAGGATGCTGATGTGAATGCGTATGTGTGTGTGTGTGTGAGACTAGGCTTCATTTATTAATAAATGATGACTCATAAGTTATTTAACCCTGTTTACTTATAAACACACCCCTTCCTCCTTATCCACTGCACTATTTCTTACAGCAATAATATCCCACATGTATTATATATATATATATATATATATATATATAAAAATGATTGTATATTATATTTGTGTGTGTTATTAAGTCTTCTATGTCAAAGAGCTACAGGGACTATAGGCTTGTGTACGTCATCTGCCTTCTGTCCACGAAATACAGGGTTATTCAAGAAGACAGACATTTACAAGCAAACAGCCACTCATCCATATATCCTTTTACTTATTATCCATTCAGAATTTGTTTTGTCAGATGAAAGTCAGCAAAGTATGGAAAGTGCCATCTGGGACAGGGAAGTTGGGAGCTCGCTGTCTCCTATTCTTCAACCGCTGGGATGATCTGCTCTCATCCCGTGTGCTACCTGTTTGCTCAGCCTCTCTGCTTTTGTTGAAGTGAAGCTGAGGTTTTTTTTTTTTTTCTGATGCCGTTTTTTGAGGGATGAATGTTGAATGTCATCCCCACAGACATTAACTGATTTCTCTAAATCCCCAAAGCAAACACTGCATTTGCCTGCTGGTATTTCAAATGTAGGAAATCATCCGGCACAAGTTAAAAAGGCAAGATACATAAAATTAGATCAAGCTGAGCGGCATGTGCTAATTTAGTATCCAGAGCAAAGATTCCATTTCTTTCAGCGCAAAGAAAGAAGGGGGTAGAGGTAATGATTTACATGTACTGCTGTAACAAAGTTGTTGTGCACTTGTTTTGTTTTTTTTAAACGACTTATCACAGGTATATCACATTTCAAGTCGCATCCGTTACAGAGCAGGAACAAAACTGTGGAGCAATGAAACAGAATAAAGGCAGCTGCAAGCAGAGAAGACGCTGCAAGACGTTTTCTGTGATATCCATAACTCGTTGTGTTTTTTGTAGATCCTTTTTGTTGGATTGTCATCTTTTTTTCTCTTATCTGGTTCATTCTGGTGAGGCTACGCTGAGAAAAGCAGTTGAACATTTATAATTGATAATCAGTTGTAGGCAGCAGACGCAAGATGGCCTTCTGTTGCTGATGTTATATGTAAATTTATATTTAATGCAATGTATTTGACTCTTTAATTCAACAGTAGCATCATATCTCCCCCTCCCCCCTCCCTGATGTACGCAGTACTTATTTTAAATATGTTGGTACTCCTTCCACCGTTGATACAAAATATACATTGTGACGGGCCCAAAAGAATAAATCTCAACATGCAATAATCTGACTAAAGTGATCTCTAAAGGTTCTCTGTGGGATGAATAAAAGATCAACCAACCATTGTTTGGTTTTGTTGCTTAAGAGTCTATGAAGGTCAATTCCTGGTTGCAAGAGAGCTTCTGGCTTCCATTTAACATATTGTTTTCTATAAACTTTATAGCTGACTAAACCTTGGACTCGAATTAGTCAAGTTGCCAAGACAGGCCGGCCTCGGAGTCTGGGGGGAAAACACCCTTTGATTTCATCATATTACCAGCTCTGTGCCAAACACCCAGCAGTTTGGAGCCCTGCCAAGTGGAGTGTGGGAGTATTCTTCCAGCTGAGGGTTATCTAAATACAACAGAAGGGAATTCTGTTTTTGTAGTTATATTTAGATTATTATTGTTTACACTATGCAGTATGCGCTGTTGTGAGATGTTGAGATGATGAAGAATACTTTGTTTTAATCATTAACCACTGCATTCGTTACGTTTCAGTTCCTGTGTCTTTTTATTTTAACTCCGCTGCATTTCACAGGAAAGAAATGTTGTTTTTAGTTTCTAGTTACTCTGCGGGTTCAGATTTTACAATTGGAAAAAAAAACATAAACTTGTGAAATACACTGAAATATTTGTCATGTTTCCACCAAAGAATGATTTCATCTCTTAAACTTCTTAAATGGATCCATTTCAATAATTGTCCAAAATATCCAAAAGTCCAAAATATCATCACAAATGTTGCTTTCTACCCTGTTCCTCATCATTTCACAACACCTCTGGTTTTATATTGTGTTCCTTAAACTAGGGCTCACTTTAATTAAGAGTATTTTTAGATTGTTGTATTTACGTAAACAAAGGATTTGAATACTTGGTTTTAATCAGCTCAGGCGGTGGAGATAGAAGATTCATAAATGTGCAGCTGAATAATTAAGGAGACTGGTAAAAAGAATACTGACCCTATTTTATAAATCCATGCTTTTTCATGCCAGGGTAGCAGCGTACAAAAGGACGGTCTGACTGAAAGAAATATAAGAGTGACTCTCGAGTCTGATGAGGAGGCGGTTTAAAAGAAGGCTGGAGGAGAAGTCCAGGACCATTTATACAGAACAGTATGTACCCTCGCCATGCTTGACGTCATGCCTCAGAGATCATTTTACCGTTCCCTTGTGTTCCACTGAGCGGATTAGGTGCTCTTTCATATGCAATTCACCCTCCTAATAACACACAGGTACACACTCACCGGCAGCTTTTTTTTTGTTGACGATGTGGTGAATTTGATTATTTTATTCATCTGGTGTTGTTTAGTCATTTCAAGTGTCCCCCCCCCCCCCCCCCCACAGGGATCTAAATTATCATATGCTAAACTTGTTCATTTATGTAATGTATTTATGTATTAGGAGCATCATGACAACCTGTTTTTCACAACTGGGATGCCATTTAAAAAGTATTAGCGTCCCAGTGAAAACTGAATTCAGCTTCTGTACTTTGACGTATTTCACAGTGAAGCTGAATATTTGAGCTTGTGTACAGTTACAAGAGGGATTCAAATCAAATCCTGAGCATTTTGTTTGGACCACTTAAAAGTGGGCGTTGCTTTGAGTTTAGTGCAATACGAAGCTACCAGGCGGCAACCTCCGGTCCTGAAGCTAAACCTGCATTCTTTCTAGTGGCCAGCAAGAGGCGACTCCTAGTGCGCGTACATGTGCAAAAGCTCCTGCTAAAATATCAAACAATTTTGAGAGAATCTTTAGAGACAGGAATTTGCATCGGCTAATCAAATAGAATTTGAGACCACAGAGATTGCAAAATAAGAGGATAATAATTATAATGAGTTCATCTGGAATGTGTCTGTATATTATCTGCGCCATTTATTTGGAGGAAAAAAAAACAACCTCCCAGTCTACTCTGATATATAACCTAATCTGCCTTTACATAATAAACATGCTGCTATCGTGCTGTGAGCCAAATTAATTGCATTTCACTTTGCTGTTTTTGTCGGCCCCGCCAGGAGTATTTTCTGTGCTGAAGTCACTTAGTTTTGCACAACACTCTGTTCACCACCGCAGGGCAATAGACAGCTTGTTTTGTGTCTGTTTGCAAAAAAAAAAATGCACTGATTTAAATAAAAAAGGGAAAAAAAAACAAGTGTTAAAGAACAGAGAACATCTGCTTGTTCGCACCTGTTTTCAGACCCTTTACAAAATGTCACTTTATGTGCATTATGCTTTGAGCTTTTTCACTATTGCAGGTGACACAAAATGTAACACAATGAATGTTAATTTGAACCGAATGACATGGCCTCAGTGAACACTGCAACAAAAATCAACATTCTTTGTCCAGTCCCAGCACATTAAGCAGAATTTCACAGGCTTTCTTTGTTTTTTTGTGGTTTGCTTCTTTTGTTTTTGTTTTTGCATATCAGAGGTGCAGCGCTACAGATACATTAATAATAATCGCAGTGCTGTCTGAGGCACGGGGTCAAAGCTTAATCTCTCGGGCAAATTTAAATAACTTTTACTCGAAACAAGTTTCTCGACGTAAATGAAAAGACAACAAAGTGAACTACAGCACAGGAACAATCTGTGCGCTCTGGAAGGTTCAACTGCTATCAAACAATGCAGAGATGTTTTAATCGTGATCCAACTGCTTCCCAGTGCTCTTAAAAATCACACACATACACATAAATTAGAGCCTTTCTGACCTTTCTGGTACAAACGCACAATTGACAAATTTTCGGAAAACAGACAGGCAGATGCATACAAATGTTACAACACACGGAGGAATTGAGAGTTGATGAGTCAGCTGAGTATCAGGAGCTGGCTGAACTATGAATACTGAGGCACACACCAGAGCAGACAAACACTGATATGTACACCCACACACAAACACTCCAATATCCAAATAAACACACACCTACAGTACATACACAAACGTTTTAAACACTTATAAAAAGTGTTTTCCACACTGTTAGCTATATTTCTTTATCACCATATTTAATGCAAGCAAGCAACCAGTTTAAATGTTTCACAACCTGCACACTTTTGAGTCATTCTATGTGCAATAAGAGGCTCAAGCAATTATCTGACCACTTCCTGTCTAGCTCTACTGTATCACATTGGAATAAAATAAGAACAGTGAACTTATATATTTGTATATATATATATATATATATATACACACACACATACACCATCTATAAATCTTTAAATAACGTCTGTGTGTTCTCACGTCTGTAAGCTATGACAACTAGAAGGAGTGAAGTAATTGCCTTCATGGGATTGTGTGTTGCATCCCATTACAGCAAACTCAGTAGCCAAACCAGTATGCACCTGTCCCTTTCACCTCATGCAGTATCTTTGCCCCCCCGCAGCTCAGCATCTGCGCTTTTACCTTGATCTTCAATGTCCAGATTCTTGATCATCCACTGTACAATTTCAGAACCTGAAATGAGAGAAAGCACAGGAATATGAATCACTGATATGTCTGCTGAAACACCTTTTTTGCATATAGATGCAAATGAAAAGGGAAAACAATGACTCTCTTAACCCTCCCCACCTCCCCTCATCATCACAGTGCATACCAATTCCTCTCGCCTTGCACCATGTGGGTGGGTAATAGGCCATCCATTACCAAATTTTCTTTTCTGACACCCTCTTCCAAGCCAGCTCTCTTTGTATGTAGTCCGTTAATATAAATGACCGGAGAGCTACGAAGGCACAATGAAGCACAGTCTGCCTGACACAGCACCGACATTACAGTTGCAATTGTTTCATTTAATAAGGCGATGTATCACAGCGAAGGTTTCAAACTGTCTCAAACTAAAATGAAGACGTTAACTGGGTGGAATAATTGCCTACATGTAAAATCTATCCGCTGTGAAGGCAAGATACTATATGTGTATTTTTTTTTTTTTTAGATGAGTTAAAGTCTAGAAATGTCCTTTTGCAAATTCATCTTCTCCATCTGAGAATGCAACTGAATCATTTTCACATCTCAGAAAAAAACACAACAGCATCCATCCTCTGCCCCCCTGGGCATTTTCACACCTCATCACAACATGTAACTTTGTCACTTTGGCTAAATATATATTCTCCAAGCTATTATTACTGTCCGTCATGCTGACAGGTGAAAGTATGTTGAGGAGACAAGAGCCACAGAAGGCAGGAAAAAAAAGCTGTGAAAATGGAGACATGAGGGAATTCATGCGGTGAGATAGTCAGCCCTGTGGCTGTCTCTCTGTCCATCAAGCTATCTTTCTGTGTTTTTGTCTTCACGGCACCCCCTTTCTTTTTTCGCGCCCCCATATCCAGATGAGATTGTCCATGGATTAACACCGTTAATACATCCCCATTTTCACACTCTCAAAGTTGACCCATTTTCTAGGAGAGAGCTTAAATGAGACATGTAAGGCAATCCTCTAACAAGGCTGTTCTCCGAATTGATTAATATCGTGCCCATACATTGGGCTGTGCGTGTGGGTTTGTGGGTGTGTGTGTGTGTGTGCGGGTGCAAGCATGTGTGTGTGCATCAGAATGTGCCAATAATACAAACGATACCAATGATGGCTAATATTAGATATTTGCTGCAGCCAAAAGTAACAGCGTCATGCACAGCTCAACACCAACATATTAAATAGAAATGATGTACAGTATGAATGAAAGTAATATTTAGAGGTTGTAGAAATCCTACTAGTAGAACCATGTGAGTTGAAGAAAAAGCACCTGTGCGATTAGTAAAAATACACCTTTAATTTATAATTTGGGTCACCAGCAACATATGGAAAATAGCCACATTTGCCGAAGTATTGGATTTAGGTAGATGCACCACATCTGTAATGAAGTCATTTGAGAGCAAGTGCTGTTACTCCAACAGGTGAATGAATTGGCAAGTGGAAAATGTGTTGTTTTTTTTTATCCAGAATTGAGGCTGCAAAAAGTGGTGCAGAGGGAAAAACCACAATGCAGAAACCTTGGTGTGCTTGCCAGCTTGTCCGGGTGCTCCAGTGAACACGGGTGAAGTGGACGTGTTCACAGAGAGGAAGCTACAGAGAGACTTTGTCTTTTGTTGCAGGAGGACTAGTGCTTTGGGGGGCGGTAGCATGAAGTCTGAGCATTACACTCTCTCGCTCCACAGTGAAGCTTTCTTGATAGATACTGCATGTATTTTCACTAAAATATATAGTAATGCTCATGATTATGATGTGTTTTTTAGAGATAAAGATTAAGTGTAACTATAGTACTGTATTTAGGTGCAAAACAAATCAGCCATTTGTTGCAATCTTATCATGTTCCCACAGGCGAAGCCAATGTAGCCGTTTGCTAGCTGTTCTTGACTGTATATTATCTGACAAAAAGACGGAGCAGATATGGATCTGAGCTGATGTTGCTTGGCCAGATGTAAAATAATTCATCAATACTGTGTCGAAGACTTGGCATAAGAAAGGAAACAAACCACAGAAAGAGTGCATCAGCTGCTCTTTAAGTGCCCAAAAGCATTCGTCATCGCTGCGCTGACGTCACTGAAGCTAAAGTTAGCTATTTCAAATGATCTGTGTCTATATGTTGGTGCTCACTGCCAACCATTCCAACCTCATCGTAGCCTCCCCATGTCAAATGTCAAAAAAGGGGCCTGGACATGTCACTGGTCGTGAGAAGCTCCTAGTTAGCAGTGAGGGGGGGCAGGTGAGGGTTCTGGCATTAGTGGGTTGCCTGAGACGTTGTTCTGCAAAAAGAAGGTCTTTGCACAATGTTCACCAACACGAATTTATAGGAAAATCTTACATTATTGGATTATTTATAAATCCTTAATATTTAATAAGATGCTGATGCCGTTGTAAAGCTCTAACTTTTATAAGCCAATATAAGCTTTTAATTTGATTGCGTAATGCTGTTGGTTTAATACTATAAGTTTATACTTCTTGTATGTGCGTGACAGTGATGATGGCCTCGCTGCTCTTAGCGTTTGAATGTGGCGTTTAACTTGAATAATCTCTTATGGAGTATCACTCCAGCATGGATTCTTATGTATTTGGTTACACAGCTCGAAAAAAATCCAATGTGATCCCCTTGACATTCTGGTACTGCTGGTGTGAAATGTAAAACGGACAACTCTCTAAATACTTTCAGTGTTTTGTTTGGCCAGAAGTGAGTACTAGTCGAGGTACTTAGTGGGTGGGAGCAAAGTGGAGGAGAGGAAGAGGAGAGGAGACAGGAGAAGAGCGCAACAGAGCAGAGAGATAAAAAAGCCTTACCTGAAAAAACACTGGGGATCTTGCTTAGAAAACTTTTCACTGTTCGGATGGGGATGCCACTTTTCTCATCCTGCATGCGTGCTATTACTTCCTCCATCTGCACAGCACAGAGACAGTGGGGAAGAAAAGGAGGAAGGAGTGAGAGAGGTTTCATCAACTTGCATTAGTGGGTGAGGGTTGTGTGGGTGAAGCGATAAACGGATACAAACAGGTTCCCTGTGTGGTTCAACCATGTCTCCAGAGAGGGGAGAGGAGGGAAGTTGGTGACTAACAACCACTGCTGTCAGATGTCTGCCTCATCCTTTGACGAATCTCTCTGATTTGTGTCATTTCTCGCATAAAACCCATCCAGTAAGCTGCTCTTATTGAATTCTGCTACAGCTATCGGATTTCGCAAAGTCTAGCGATGAAGTTCCTTGTTGTGATCCATCGCAGCACATTTGTGTGTCCCCGAAAAACAGCCACGCATTCCAAACTGTACAGAGCAGAGAAGAAGAACTCGTAAAGCCACTCAAAAAAAGGGGGCATTTCAGACAGGAACGCTTTTGTGTTCGGGCATTTACCGAGTTACAAATTTGAACCAAAAAGCGCACCGAGGAACGACACGCGCAGGCAAATAGACACACAAGACATTTGCACACGCCACTGATGAGACAGAAATGCACTGGGAGTTGTCTCAAGGGCCTGGCATGGCAACACAAGGCAGCCCCGTTTCCAAGAAAACACAGAAGGGAGCAAAGCGGAGAGTAGAGCATGTGCCCTGATGGAGGCCAAGAGATCTCCCCAAACTACCCCCTTGGTGTAAATATATACACATGGAAAATATGTGACCGGAGTTCGACGGCCTGCCAACAGACGCACATTAAACAGGCATACAGAATGTGTTGCTTCACATCCCTCCACCTGTAAAGGATGTTCTGTACTGAGAGATATTCATTGAGGATGGTCAGTTTCTGCCAAGGTTTGTCTATTCACCGACAAATACCACAAACCAACTGACGGTAGATGTATTACTGAAAGACTATTCTGGAAGAAGGAAGCCGAGGGCATGAATTGTGATTTTCTTTTGATTCTTTTAATCAATCAAATGTTTCTTTCAGTAACACATTTTACATTTATAACCTCACAGTGAAGAGAAATAACGAAAAAAGCGGAAATATGTCCAGTAAAGAGATCAAAGATTGTTAATTTTTGGTTTTGTTTTTTCAACTAGACAACCCTTGTCTATAAAAACAGAATCATAAAACAATGCCAAAATTACAGTTGGCATACTTGACAATGGTGGACAAGCTGCCAAGATTTAGAAGATGAAAATAAAGCATCTTATGCTTGATGCCTGCTGTAGTTTCACTGTAACACATTTGATACTTGACTTCTTTCTTTACAGGACTTGAACAAAGGTGATAAAGTAGTCCACGAATATGAGCTGTGAGTTTGCAGTTTATTACAATTCCTCAGCGTTGAGGAGGTGTTTTGTTGCTATGCTCTCTGGCGTTTCAGAGACTACTGCAACGAACATCGCGTTGAGGGGGGGGGGATACTAACCTTGTTCTGGAAAGATACAGTAAGAGAAGAGCCAAATCCCTAATAGCAAGTAAATTCTCTGAATCAATCATTTGCTGAAATATGTCAAAAGCTGAGCACAGATCAAGACAGATGAAATGAAACATGTCAAAAATGAAATATTACAATGAGTCGTTGTTTACTTAGCATTAGCATCAGTAGTGGTACTCTGTGTAAGTTACCTGTTGGATTATAAGTAGTACTCTATCTAGTTGTGTGTTTAAAACAACTTTTTGTCTGATTATATCTAACATATAATCAATTGTAACTTAGTGTGCGGTGTCTGTATGTTGTGACTGTGCACTGCACTGAAGTGTTACGTTTCTTTCACAGGTCCGGCTTCATCTTTAATTTAGTTTCATCTCCATCTTCCTATGACATGCACACGACTTATCCGCGGAGCTCATCATGGGAAAGGTAACACAATTGGTTCTACTTGGTACAAATGAAGGTGTTGTGTGGGTGAAAATGATTTTCTGTGGCCATATTGGCGAGAAAGGAACACTTCTGATGGAAAAAGCTGTGTTTGATATGTAAATCTGTTTCTGCTTGGGCTTGGCAGTTCATGAGCTAGCACTGAAAGCATTGTGTTATAATGAAAGCTTGTAGCTAGTCAAATACCCTGGAGCTAAAAAAATCACCCCAGTTAGGGATTGGGAGCTTAATTGACAATGATGGAGCGCAGGCAAATACTGCAACTAAAGAGCTGCTGGAAGACGATTGGAGGCCCAGCAAGACTGAGAGAGGGAGAAATGAAAAGAGAGGAAAAAAAGTACCCATTTTCAGATTAGTTCAACTTGTTCCTTTAATCTTTTTCTCCCACGTCCTGCGTGCGGCAGGTCAGTAGATCAGCCTCTACAACGTATTTCCTTGGAGGTTCACCACTGTGAATCGGGTGGGCGCTCATGGCGCTATAAAATTAGACTTCTGAAAACAAGTTAAATTTCTGACGCAATTTCAAGACCTTAGTGAAAAAATCAATCCTAACTGCTTCTGGCAATGTCCTCCTCGAATTTCTGCTCCCATTTTGTTGTTTATTGGTGGTGTTTTTCTTATTCCCACTTGATGTCTGTATTGTTCCCTACTGATACCATTGTCACACCAATGTTATACCAATGTCTTCACCAGCGGGAGGCTTAATGGACCACAATGCACTGCTGCCACAAAGATCATTTTTAATAAGGGGCACCGCTGCAATCATAGACGTTCAATACTTTGTTAAAAGTCCTTCTGGGAAATGTAAGAAGTCACTGACTGAATTAATGCGAGACAAGGCAGGTTGAAGGAAAAAAAAGGGTGAATATTTCAAAAGAGGCTTTTAATATTTGATCACAACACAATGGAAGCTGTTGAAGTTCAGAACATGTTGACATCCAACAGTTTAAGTGCCAGAGGGTGAGGTTTTTTCTTTGGTGTTTTCTCAACCAACACTAGTTAAAGTTAAAGAGGATAAGGGGTGATTCTAAAAATAAAGATGTGATTTTAACCGGGCCAAAAATCAAACCATAAATACTATAAATACATCATTATATAATTCAGGTGTTCAAAGCTGTGGCACCTGAAACTGTGCCACAGAGAAAACAAAAATGAATAGTATTCAAGTGGCCTCCTTTTCACGTGTCGCATGCCTCATTCCTTTTGTTGTTTTTTAAACATATCCCTCTAAAATTCATTTTAATTGTGTTCAGCTCATCCCCCCCGGTGGAATAAGTGTGCCTTATAAAAACGCCAACTTTCCCTCTGTATCTATGCCTTCGCTGTCTTTCTCTGAGAGTGAGCTGGCACTACCAGACACAGAGCACACAAGGACAACAGCACCACTGATCAATACTTCACACGCCCTCTCCCATCTCTGCAAACGCTCACCGCCTACACATGGTAAAATGCCACCAGCGTGAATATTCACGATCTAAAGCTCTTGAAGTCGGGATGCTCTCTGGCTTCGTGTTGTGAGGAAGAGAGGAAAGTCGTTTCCCTCCAGAGAGAGAGAGAGAGCAAGAATCTCTCTCTCTGTCTCTGTCTTCGTCCCCCACCCATCCACCCATCCACCCACCCAGAGCTGTCTGACTGCGTCTCTGCAGCCTCTTAACAGATAAGAGTGAGTGTTTTGGCTGCACAGTGTGAATCATTGAATAATGATGGCACAGGACTCAGTACATATGAAGTGACTAACAAAAGCTCCAGATATATAAGCACATACTGAGCTTTAGCACACGGCTCCGAGCACTTCAAAGACTATCACTGGGGGCACTCGGGGTGCAATCACAATGCTCTGAAGCACCATTTGGAGAGAAAAAAAACATTTCAAACCGGGTTCTTAAATCAATGCTGGCATGTTAGATTTCTTTTTAGCTGCTGTTAAGTGCACCACAAGTCCCTTAGTTGATGAGCTGATTCTAAGAAAAGCAAGCCGATAAAAGGATTGGTTATTGGAAGGCTTCTATCTTGAGCACCATCAGAAAGGTGGGAGGTTTTTAGGAGGACATTTCAGCTATTTTATGGTGTGTTCACAGATAGCTCATTTGAAAGTGACCTCTATCAGTTACCTGGGACAAAAAAATAGGCTTGTTTTTCTTTCCTTGGTAATGATGATGGTGTTAGGCTGAAATGCGGTTACGTCCATGTGGATCAGTGTTGTAAAGCGTGAACCAAGTAAATAGAATCTGCAGTAGTTACCTACCCCGGAGGGTCGGCGCTACGCTTCCGCGACGATGCCGTCGGTCGGGACGTTGTTATAAGCTGTAAATGAGCCGTATGAGCGCAGTGCAGAGCGGGGGGGGGGCATGAGCTAACCAGTGGGGGCAACTGTACAACTAAGAAATAACTTTTTGTCATATGAACAGTTGTAGGAGGATATGTTGCTTGAAGATACACGCTGTAAACTACTATGATCGTGAGATTTTAAACTACTACATGTTAGCCATAGAGCACCCATTTGTTGAGTGCGTGGCACAACCCACAGGTTGTATTAAATCGTTTCCTTCCTTAACAAATGATGCTATCCTCTGGTGTTGACCTAGATTGAAGTGACGGGGGGAAAAATCCTCTGTACTTGATGAGCTCAATCTTATCTTTCAAACAGCTTTAATTAGATGATAATTACCTACATACGCTTTAAATCCCTGAAGACAGATGAGTGTTTATTAGAGACTGAGGGAGCCATCAAGACTCATTAACAAATAGAAACTTAGAAGCATGCACTAGTTTAGTCCACATACTGTAAAGGTGAGCTTATTCCTCAATTACATTTGGTCTTTCTCAGACAGCAGCGTGTCTCATCGTTCAATTGGAAACTCATCTGGAGTTCATTCCACTTTCTCTCTGCCTGTGCAAATGTAAAAACCTCACAGATGTGCTGCTGAGGAAATGAAAACCTCTCCTTTTCTTTTTCTTCTCCTTCCCCTCTCGCTTCTCCCTCCCCCCCCCCCCCTCTCTCTCTCTCTCTTGGTCTCATTGCCTGAGCTGCGACGGGTGAATGTTACTGCATCAGACGTTCTGGGGAGAGCGGTATTACCTTGACAATGTTACAGATATTATCCCCAAATCTGCATCGCACAAATAAGCACTCGCATATCACAGAGGAGCACACGCATCCACACACACACACACACACACACACACACAGCACAGATATTCCCTTTATGACATGAGACACTGAACACACCCAGCGATTACCAGTAACATTGCAGGCAGAACATAAATATAGTCTGACAGAATGCAGAGATGCACACACATACACACACAAGGACATATATTATGAAAGCCGATGCACCCAGAAGGTGGGGATTATTATATTTTAAAAAAAGTGCAGCAACAAAATAGGTGAGCCACTCAGCTCAAGTCTTGGCTGCCTTAAGGCGGTGCGAGGGCTGCCTGAAGAGAACCTGTGGCTATATAGCATGACAGCTCGACTAGATAAAACAGTCTGTGCAGTTGCCTGATCTCATTTCCTTCTGAACCGCAGCGCTTGGCTTCCGTGAATGAGGCAGGACCTGCGGTGGAGGCTGAGAGATAATATTTCCCATTTTCTTTTGCCCTCAAACACCAGCAGTGGTTTACCTTAAAAACACACACTATGCATTCCCGATTCCAGTTCAATTACTTTTAATAGGATCAAAACTGTTTTAACACAGTCACTTAAAGGTTTACATTACAGCGGCGTGAAAAAGCACAGTGATGGGTTTTGTTACCACATATAGGAGGGCACACGCATGTCTTCTGGACTGGCTGGCATGTTTTGCATATGGAGCAAATTTCCGAAAGCACGACCTTCATTCTTCATGGTCTTAAAGATTCCCAGTGCAGATATTCTCTGTATGAGGTTCCCTCCCTTACCTTCTATATATCTGTATACAATGTGATGCTGTTCCTCTCCAGTGGTGACCTAGATAGAGTGGAGGAGGAGGAATCTCAACACTTGATCAACTCAAACACCTTTTTCAAACAGCCTTATTAGATTATCACATCTTATATATGCTCTAAAATCTCTAAAGACAGAGATCTTTCTTTCTCTCTCTTTCTTTCTCTACTAAAACAACAAAGTGTGTTATCATAATTATGCAGACGACACACAAATCTACATAACTATATCACCAGGGGACTATAATCCCATACAAGTGCTGGGTAAATGCATTGAACAAATCAACAACTGGATGTGCCAGAACTTTCTTCAATTAAACAAAGATAAAACAGAAGTAATTGTTTTTGGTACCAAGGACGAACGATTGAAAGTCAGCGCTCAGCTACAATCACTGATGTTAAAAACCACAAACCAAGCCAGAAATCTAGGTGTAGTTATGGATTCAGACCTCAACCTGAACAGCCATATCAAGACAATTACAAAATCAGCCTACTATCACCTGAAGGATATATCAAGGATTAGAGGATTTATGTCTCAACAGGATTTGGAAAAACTTGTCCATGCATTTATCTTCAGTAGACTGGACTACTGTAACGGTGTGTTTACAGGTCTCTGTAAAAAGTCAATCAGAAAGCTGCAGCTGATTCAGAACGCTGCAGCTCGAGTCCTCACTAAGAACAAGAAAGTGGATCACATCACTCCAGTTCTGAGGTCTTTGCACTGGCTTCCTGTCCAACAAAGAATTACCTTTAAAATCCTGCTGTTGGTTTATAAAGCACTGAATGGTTTAGGGCCAAAATACATCTCTGATCTGCTGCTACCTTATGAACCATCCCGACCCCTTAGGTCGTCTGGGACCGGTCTACTTTCTGTTCCCAGAGTCAGAACTAAACACGGAGAACCAGCGTTCAGTTTCTCTGCTCCACATATCTGGAACAAAGTCCCAGAAAGGTGCAGGTCTGCTGAGACCCTCAGCTCCTTTAAATCAAGATTGAAGACTTTTCTGTTTGCTGCTGCCTTTAATTGAACCAGATTCAAGGATATTAATCAATCTCCTGCATTTCTGCATTTTACTACTGTATTTTATTTATTACACTGCTTTTTTGTGTTTTTAATGACTGTTTTTAATGTTTCAATGAATGTTCTTAATTGTTGTTAAATCTCTTTTGCCTTGTGTTTTGACGCTTTTAATGGTTTTATGTGAAGCACTTTCAATTACCTTGTTGTTGAAATGTGCTATACAAATACACTTGCCTTGCCTTGAGAGACATTAAACAAATTTGACTAAAGAAAATACTACCAAACACACAGCCAATATGCTGACCAAAGGCATTCTGTAATGGCCTTTGTGAGACGAGAGCACTTTGCACAGCCATTATGGAGCTTTTAAATTGAGCACAAAGCTTTTTTTTTAATCAATCACATATAGTACAGCATTCACAAAACATCCCCAGTGATGTAAAGCAGCCTTTGGACAACAAAGTGGAAACAAATCCTCACGTCTATTTTAATTATTAAAGCGAAATAAATGTGCATCACTGCAGATTGTTAGACAAATCAATCGGTAATATTGCTTATGTGTAACATTTTAATAATTCCCCCATCATTTTTACATGAACTCAACTGTGCTCACAGAAATGATGCTGTATATGATATTCAGGCCAAAATAATGATCAATAAAATAACTAAATTATGACAATGCACACATTTGGTATGGATTATGTTAATACTGTATATATGCATGATATTAAGTCTTTACATCAGTGAAATAAATAAAAAAAAATTTGTAAGTATTGGGAAAATATTGGGATTCCTTCATATAACCTGTAGCACACTAATGTTTTGTCAGAATGAACACTTTGCCTGTCAAATGTACAAGAAAATACTTTCTGTACAAAAAGAAAAATATTGCACAAGATTATTTTAGATATAATGCCTATTGAATATTTGACAGGTCTAAATGTGTGATTAAGGTATTCTATTAGATTTGGTCCCTGTTAGAATACATTGGTACCACACTGGCAGCTTTCTTTATGTATATTGTTTTATATTTATTAGTTGTTGATGTGTGACATGGCCTCCCCCTTTTTGTTACGGTTTGCTTTGTTCTTTTTTTGGTTTACCTTTTTGTATTTGTTTGTTCTCGTCTGGATGGAAAGTACAAAACTATGACGCTGTCTTTGATGGGGATGTGTACTTATTCTGTCGATCTGTTGGCTCCTTTTGTACTTGAATTTACATAAACAAGCCCAATTAAGCAGCATATGCTGTTACAGCACCTATACAACAAACAATTGCAATTCTGTGCATGACTGGGAAGTGTCCGATTACAACAACAAAAAAGAACATATTAGCACATTGTATTTGTTACATTGTCAAGTTAGTCAGACACTTCAGCCTGCACCTGTGCACAGCACTGCACCACTTGGGCATTCAAAATAAAAGTACCCTGCAGAAAGGTGGGTGGTGGGTGGGGGGGGAGTTATTGAGCTCATGCTGACAAGGTTGTTGAATAGATGCCATGAATCCTAAGTCTCCGAGTTACCACAGCAACACCGTCTCCGACCACTATCACAAGGACATCTTTGGCAGCTCGCCATCGCTCATTCATAAGCGAAAGAAATAAGGTGGTTGTGGGGGTAGCATGAGGGGGACAGTATGGAGATGGAGAGAAAGATAGATCATGTCTATAGGGGGGAGGCATCATTGTTTCCTCTACCCATTACATGTGATTGACCTTAATATCAAAGTATACTTTGTTAATGTATGTTGTGTAGATAAGGTATGTGGTACATTATAGTAAGATTTTTGTTGGTATGGTTCCACAATATTATTCTAAGCTGCAGGCAGCAGAGTGGAGCTTTATTATTATTACCCCAGTATTTGTTATTTCATGATCACTTGCACAAATGTGTGATATTTAAGTTGCCCACTCGTGTCTTTGCCGTGGGATAATTTTAGGTCCTTGTAAGAGAAGTTGGGTCTGTTTTTGTATTACCGTATTTGTGTTGGTTATTCTAAGAGAAAAACTGCAGCCCACTTATCAATAGGACTCCGACTAACAGTTATGTTCATTATTGATTAATCTCCCTATCATTTTTTTTTGAGCAATCGATCAATTGTTTCCCACAGGTCAAGGAAACATCTACAGAATCGATTCACACCTACGTAAAACAGAGAAAGCAGCAAATCTTCCCATTTGAGAAACTGGACTCAGCAAATATTTGCTATTTTTACTTGACTAATAACTTTCATGCCGTTAACAGATCATCAAAACAGTGGGCGATTCATTTCCTGTCAATGGACTGATTGATTAATCGATAAAAGTCTCATTGTTTCAGTGCTACTTATCACCCATAGGCCAGAGGGATGTTAAAAATAAAGCATTCAGCATTTTTTTAGTTGAAAAGACTCTTAAGATTCTAAGCAAAGGAGGCAACAGATGGTCATGCTCTGTTTGCTTTGATTGCCTCTCATTTTACATGAACTATCCTGATTCATGATTCGTCCATATTTTAAATGACGTTCTCTGTCCCCGTCTAGAGTTTCTTCCTTTATACTCATAGCTGCATATTTTGCATTTTCATTGTCCCCCTTGGCACTCTATTTACCTAACCCTTCACTTCTCATGGGTGTGCTGAGGCTTTCGGATGTTGAACGAGAACGGACAACAGGCAGCAGGCCGGGATCGTAGGACATGAGGAACAGATGCCAAGGTGACAACACTGACTGGACAGAAGGCAACTACTCTATCCAAACCGAACGTGTGTTTCTATATACGCTGCGATTCAGATTCTGCCCAACCAGTGATTAGCCATTTAACAACATCTGCAGTTTGGTGCTTGATAAACCTTGCTTTTTCGGTCGCATTCATCAATACTCTTCTGTCTCCGTGTACACAATCAAGCTCCATTGAGCCATCCGTCGAATGGAGCATCTGTTTCTTCGGATGTCACTTCGCTGTTTCACACTTCAGGATGTTTTCTCATTTGTTCCCTCTGTCGTCCTTATTCTTCATCACATGTCATTTGTAATAACATCGCATCCCTGAAGGTAAAGTATGAACAAACCTGAGGATACTTCTCTGACATTTGCAGCTTGCGGCTTTTTTTCCCAAGTCAACTATAAAGATCCATGAATTGTTTAGATTATAATTATTCCTCTCTCGCCTCACGTCTAATATCATTAATGCGTTTTCATAAATATACCAGTTGGTGGTGTACTGCTTGTTCCATTATTTCCATAATGGAAGACTGTGATAAGAAAAGCCTGATGCCATTGTTAAACACTGTTGGGCATAAGCAAGCTCAGATGGACAGTGCCGGACAGATGGCTTTCTTTCTTACTACATACTTTGTTCTATTTGGATGCTCACAAATGGATGTTGTCAACCACGATGCCTCCTCAGCTTTGAAATGCTCCTCTAGGTGTGACTGAGAGCCTTTTAATGGCTTGATCTGATTTGGCCTGATTTGCTAATGGATGAAAGTGAGACTGATGTTTTGCAGGCAAACATATCTCTGATTTGACGCGCGGTGTTATTGACTTAAGGTTACCAGAGGGGCATGTTGTGTTGTTTAATGCGTGCTTAAATATAGCAGCGTGTTTTCGTTGAAGGCTGTGAGAGCATAATAATGTGAATAATGCATTAGATTTGAACTAAATCAAATCTACTTGAATCAAACTGAATCCTGGATTGTGCCGTGCTGTTAAAGGGGGCCCTGTGTTACGCACGGGATGTCTGACAAACGTATTGAAAGCATTTTCCTCCTCATGGAACATTTATAAAGTCAATATTTTAAAGTACTTTGTATCCAGAATAATTGATATCTACGTTCGCTCGCCAGCAGTCTTCTTCTTCTTCACTGACTTTGTTTGGCGCATTGCAGCAGATCTTTAAACGTGTTTCCGCCACCTGTACATCAGTGTACAGGTGTGAAAGCATTGGTTGGACTGCATGTTGTGTCTCTGACACCGACAATACCAAACGCACTCCGAATTCACACAGCAAACATCCAGGTGTGCAGAGGGGAGAAAGAAGCAGGGTTTGAACTTCTCTTTCAAGCTCTCCTTTGATTTTTTTATCACTTTTTGTAAGGACAACAGAGCGCAACACCATAAATACTTTCAAGGAATGAATAGCTAAAAGTGTGCATGGTTATTATCCCAATTTATATGAGTCATTGCATCTTGTCCCTCTATATGACAGCCGGCTTTTCACCCGACCTTCGAGTGTGGCTTTACCAATAAAGCTATTATCACTTTGTCATCAGAGCGGGTTGGACAACACGTCTCGCATGAGCTCATTTTGAGCAAACTCACACCTTTACGCTCATATCTTAACTCTATTACCGTTATCCCGCTGTAGCATTGCAGATTAATAAAATATAGATGGAACAGAAGTCGCAACCTAATAAAGTCTCACTAGACTTCATCTCTTGCTGAAAGATTTCAGCCAAGATTTATATTACCAAGAACAAACAGCCAACATTCATGAAAGGTCACTCCTTACCTCATCAACAAATATTGGAAACGTGGTGCTGAAGCCGTAAAGAGAAGCTAAATGCTGGAGCCGCGTGACGTACAGGGCCTGTCTGTGATTTATACAGAGACTAATTTTAGCCGATGGTCCGCATATTTCCAGGCTGAAAATCAGAAGAAAAGAACAATCACAGCCCCGTGAGTGGTGCCTTTGTCTAACCAGGTGTAGGAAAGGTTCGTGTGGATGCCTGAGTGAAAAGGGAGAACCATGGGTCATCTGTGGCACATCCTTTTTGATGTCTGTCTCAAGCAAATTCAACCACATGACCACACTAAGCGAAGTAAAAATCTGCTTCATTTTGGCAGGCTAAAAATATTCTTTTCATCATTGTCTTTCCAGGAAACTTCAGTACTGTAATATAGGCATTTTTCTGTATAATAATCCCTCTCTCTTTACACCCCCAGCATCATTAAAAGCCTTTCATGATGTACTACGTGGTTGGCAGCGCATCATCTTCTCCATCATTCCCTTGCTGGAAGTCTAATAATCAAAACTCAACTGGTAAAAACATTCCTGTGCAAAACAGAAGAAGCAGCAGTTGCAGTATTGTCATCCGGGTTTGATGGACAGATGGTATTATCACTATTTCATTTAGAAAGCTTTCCAGATGGTTGCCAACAGATACGTGCATACACGCAGTTCCCTTATTTCTCGGGACTTTTCATCAACTCCTACAGCTTTTTAGAACACACAGCCTCCTTCCTCCTCCCGTCCCCAGAGAATCATCGTCCCCAGCGTACGGCTGCAGAAGGATGTTCAATATTTCCCCTGACTCCTCAACATTTTCCTTCCCAAGGGGGGGAAAAAAAAAAAAAAAAGGGAAAGAGACAAGCATTGAATCATGGATGAGAGGTAGTCAGCCAGCTATGCCTGCTCCCTGGAAGAAAAGAAACACACTGGCATTTCTCCACGTTTGACATTGCTGCGGCTAATGCAGTTCTTGTTCCAAATTTGCCAGCCGGTAGGTTTCTGCCATCTCATGCTTTATGCAACAACAGCACATTTGAGAGAATCATACAACTCCCGAAGGATATATAGTGTTATGTTCCAATGCAAATTAAAGCCATGTGATTACTTTTTCATTGAAGAATATTAACATTTCATTTTTTACCATCGTAGCAGTTCACTCCAGGAACTCCAGGTTTACTGGTGCAACATTGGAGCTCTAAACAGAAAGTGCTGTCCTCTGTTTGCTTCATGTTTTGTTTTTTTTATAATTGAAAGAAGTAGAAAAGAATGTTGGTGCGGTTTTGCATGCATTTCACAACCCACTGTGATCTGCAAGTATCAGGCTTGTTTATTATGAAGTAGAAGGAAAATAAACTGCAGTTCAAATTGCTGACTTTCCGTCCAGGATGGTACTATATGGTGTCAAGAACTTTAACACTAATATTTCTACTGATAGCTCTATAATAATTGTATCTATCTTGACAAGTTAAGTCCAAAAAATAATGATTCACATTAAAGCTCTATTCATCAGCGATATCATGGAGTGTCGTGTAACAAAATCAGACTTATATTGATCAGGTGGACAGAAATACGACTCCAAATAAATGCCAGTGTCACTGAACATGCGATTGAGCAACCGTTTGCTAATATGTTCACCACATTTTCTATAAAAGGTGAGGCGCTGCCCCCAAGAAATCAACAAAAACTGCTTTATATTGAATCCCGTAATCCTAAAATATTCTCTTTTATGTATTTGTTTAATCTCCTGTATCATTATTTTTGTGCAGCGTTTATCTTGTGTCAGCGTTTATCAGTGTACTAAGCAGCAAGTGGACCGACAACTAAAGTAGTCGCGGCACAAGCAGTAGACTCGTAATCTGAGTAGCGGTAGTAGTGTTTGTATTGTTGGGCAGCAGTAACAATGGGGACAGTAAGTGGTGGCACTCTAATCATGTGTGGGAAAAGATCTACTATAAATCTGCTTGTACTTTAATTTGACGCGTAACAAATATAACAGTGTGACCCACATGTATCCCACGCTCACACACACACTCATTTGTTCTGTATTACCTCCGTTTTCATTGTTGTCTGTATTAATCTCATCACCAGCAGTTTCTTGTTCATGTTGGAGTAGCACTCCTGAGGCTTGGAAACTTCTTCACTTCTCCGTCTCTAGCTGACTCTGTTTTTCTAGACACAGATTTCTGCCTATTTCTACATCCACTATGATCTGGTGTTCCTGGCTGCTGGTGGGATAATGTTCCTAGGGCAAGGCCTCTCTCGCTCGCTCTCTCACTCTCATCTCCTTGGTGGGCGGGCAGTGGGCGCGATGACTAAGCCAAGGTTGGCCATGTGCGAGAACATAATCCACTGAAAGCCAATATCCCTCCTGCCCACCTACCGTGATTTCATCACTCAAACAGCATGCAATCATAAATTAGTAGATAAAGTCAAAAGAAAGCTACATGACTTTCAGATAAATTGGCAAAAATAGAACTTAATACCTAAACACTGATGGTTGCTAAAAGATGCCGACAGGAGTATATGCAGACACGTAAAAATAAACATGCTATCGTCTATTTATCAGCCATCCGCAGACAATTACAATGAAACAATCATAAAAGACACTTATTCGTGGTTAGCAATCAGCAGGCACGGAGGAGATTTGTACTGAGGAGCTTTTAATCATCATGCTTTTATTTTCGGTGGTTAAACAGTGCCGTCTGGACATGGAAATAATGTGTTAAATGAAATCACCCCTATAGTTAATCCTTTATCAAGGCAAGCCTGTTAGCAGTTTCCAAACTGTCTGGCATTGCACTTCAGGAGTCTTATCATTGGGCACCAGAGAGCATGTTTACTGGGATCAAACAGAGAGACGGGGATGAGAGGGAAACAAAGGGAGAACCAGGGAGGGATGCTGGGTGTGGAAACGGATGAAGTGGGAATAAAAAATAATGGGAAGGCTGCAGTCTATTTTTAGGTTCAGAAAACATGAGAGGGAGGGGTCCTCACACCTCTCTCCATCCCCCTCATTTCCCACATTCCTCCTTGGCACGTGCAACAGGACGGCTCCGTGACGCCCTGAATACCAATAAGAGAGAAGCAGCTGGATACTGGCAGGCTGACATTCTTCTGCCTTCTTCCTGTCTTGCAGAACCGAGGCAAGACGAGGACTCTGGGTATCTGACAGGACGCGCACACTTCAGAGGACACAGCAGTCGGGGTAGACGGTAAACCGATAAGGGAAGACTGTTTGACGCAAGTGACACTTGAACTACGGAGCAATAAAGATGATGGACGATAGGCTTTGTTGAACCTCTCAAAACGTCTGTCACTTGTGGAGTGATTCAGATAGTCATCAGGTAGAATAGCATGGTGATTTTTCTGATACGTAGATGGACTCCAAAACTGAATCACTGCTACGGTTGTTCGATACAATTTAGAGCTTCGGTATGTTGCAAATGAGGCCACCGGGAGAAAGTAAATTGCCTCAATCCATGCAGTCATTCAGGACATGATAACTATTTGCACAACTTCAAATCATGTGCATCCATGCTCACCCTGACATATCCATTCCCACCTGCTCCAATACCAGCTCTTCCATTTGCACACATGGGCTCTGCTGACAGGCAAAGGGAAGCCAATATCAACAAATCAAATCAGTCCATTGCAAGGAATAGAGACCCGTCCTACCATATCCTAATGCATTGTTAAACCTGACCTTGTCCTTTTTCATTCTGCTCTAGCTCGGATCACATATCTTTTGTCAAGCAAAAGGCAGCAAGAAAGAAGAGGCAATGTTGCCAATATACATGTCCAGGAGATCGGTGTTGGGGCTTTATTGGCAGATGGGAAACACTGTTAACAATGCCCAGCCTCTAATTTACAGGCCGAGCAGAGATGAGATAGAGGGCCTGATACACAGTATGTTCTAATTAAAATTGTAAGTGTAGTGAACATACTACACTATATAAATCTGTCATCAGCTCACCACGCACAAGAAACAACAACATCAAAAGCAGACAAGCAGTTACTAAATCAAACACATAGACATAGAGTCATATGACACATTAAAACAGTTATCAGTGTATGCGTCTTAAATCCTCTCAATCATTTTACTGAGTTGAGAATATTGGCGGTACTTAGGGACTCTAAAGCTCCTCCCGGAGCTCAAGAACTGGCTGAAGAGAGGACGGGAGCTATCTGCCAGTACATTCTGCTTGCCATTGACACATTTCTCGAAAGTTTCTTCTTAGGTCTACAGTTTTAGGTGACTTTATTAGGCAGGAAACACTCCCAATCGCTTTGTTCACTAGTTCTAAAGTGGAGCTAATTGTATTCATGCACTGCTGGCGTTTTGAAGTGGATCTGTATATGAGGTACATATGCGTAGTCGGTGTATAACCTACACTAGATGACGGTCGGCACACCCCCAGTATGGAGAAACGGACTGGAGTACCAGCACGGGAGCAAAGCAATTTGCTGCTGTGGACGGGGGCAGCGGCAAAACATGTTTTAGCCTCCTAAAAGTAAGGATAACCTAAAAAATGTTTGGAATATTTTCCAACAGGGAATTGAACTGAAAGTAAAACGTATCGAAGCTATCTTCAAAGCCACTCCATTAACAAAAGAAGTATGGATAAGGTTCACTTTCATCTCAGTAATCGGAAAATATTCTAAATATAGCGTACACAGAAGTGGATATTGACTTTTTCAGGTGGGTCTCTGTTTAATGAAAATACATTGTGCTGCTGCATCCATCCGCAGCAATACATTACTTTGCTCCCATGCTGGTACTCTCTCCTGTCTGTTTCTCCACACTTGGGTTTTGCCGACCGTCATCTTCTGTCTGAAACACACTGACTAGAGTCAGTAGAAAAAGTAGGAGTAGAAAAAAAAATAGCAGAAAATAGAAATACTCAAGTTAAAGTTACTTCCTAGTTACAACACACACATACACACACACTCGTGTTCTGTCACTTTGTGAGCCGAGGGTGTGCTGGACACATTGTTGACGTGTTTGAGATAATAGCATTTGACAGACTGCTGGTGTGGGTTGTTATGGGGATTCCAACAGAGCAGCCATCACAGTAGAAACAAACCGGACGGCAGGAGAAAGCACAACCATCCCAGACAGGAATCTCTCAATCAGCTGATCAGTGATGAGGCACTATATAACTAGGAGCGTTTGAGAACCAAGATGAATAGAATGACGGTTACCGAGATCAGGAGTTCTGCTGACAGTGGTTTTGTATTAGATATTATGCCTAAAAACAGCACGTACTGCATCATTTTATGAGTAAACTTTAAACAAGACGAGGGCTTTGTCCAACATCACTCCATACTTTCTATGTAGTGCACTACATTTACTGTCCGCCTCTGAGGAACAAGAATATCTCTACAGATGTCAATCCACCCAATAGGCCTAATTAATCCATGGAGCCACACGTCTCCTATCATTACCAAATATATTTCCAAGAATATTGTTTATTATTATGCATTTCCATTGGCTTATTGCCAATTGGCTGCATCAGAACAGCTGTGAATAATCATCTTATTTACATTGAGGACAGACTTTGACTTAATACAGACTTTGACTTAATTTGATGAGGCCAAAAGTCTTCCATGCAAGCCTTCTCATATTTTACAACTGACATAATTCTGTCAATTACCCCTCCAAATATTGAAATATATGGAAATAATATAGGCTGCTTTGTATTTTTCATTCAGATTATAAAAACAGCAAGCTAAGCTAATTAAACTCTATAATTCTAGCATTATTTCTTACCCACTTAAAAGTGAAGCCAATGTGGAAGTCTCTTAAACTTGCATTCTTACTAATAGCCAGCAGGGGGCGACTCCTCTTGTTGCAAAAAGAAGTCTATGAGAAAATTACTCTACTCCTCACTTGATTTAGTACCTCAGCAAACATTGTGAACATGAGTTATGGCCTCATTCGATGGTTTCAAGGCTTCTTCAATACAGAATGATGTTCATTTAGTAAATGATGGTCCCATTTAGAGAACAATAGACAATAAAGCAGAGTATGCTCCAGGGCGTGGCTACCTTGTGATTAATCGTCGCTACCGCGGCGTTGTCCGGTGCTTTCATCTTACAGCTTCAACCCTTTCACAGTGTGTTTTCAGTTCATGAAAGTTAATTGTATTGTTCGGTTGTACTTAGCTCCGCCCCTTTTTGTGTCACTTCTGGTTGCAGAAAGCCAAGAATTAGTAATCACTACTACTAATTAGTGATGTCACAGTGACCACGTCCACTTAGATACAATCTATGATTTAAATATAACATAAAACTCTTGACCGTATAACAGTACAAGTAAGTTTGTTGAAGCAGACACTTACATATATAGCCGAGATATTTAAGAAACTCTCACCCCAGCTGCATACATTTTGTTTGCTGCTGCCTTATTTTGCTGCATTTTAGCACAGAAAAGGCACGAGAAGAGGAAAGAAGCAGCAGCCGATTGAGTCAAGATGGCGCCCGGGGTTTATAGACTACCCTGTACCGTGTATGGCTGTGACTGCTAAGCCGAGCTAATGGTTGTGAAGCTGTGAGGCTCAGTGGGCTGCAGGTGGAAGCTGCTCAACACACTGCAACCTGCAAGCTAAGAGTGTGTGTGTGTGTGTGTGTGTGTGTGTGTGTGTGTGTGTGTGTGTGTGTGTGTGTGTGTGTGTGTGTGTGTGTGTGTGTGTGTGTGTGTGTGTGTGTGTGTGTGTGTGTGTGTGTGTGTGTGTCTGTCTGCCACAGGGATGTGTTGCGAAGTGCACGGTTTCAGACAAAAGGTGTGTCTCAGTCTGTTTGGCAAATGAAGATTATGTCTCAAAATGTATGAAAATGTACCCTTTGGAACAATTGCTGTTTGACTTTTATTATTTTGCCGGTATTAGATTTGCGCGATGGCACTCAGTCACGGCAGGCTAATCACTGAGACGTGATTGCTTTTTAGAGAATGACTCCTCATTGTTGAGAGCGGCACCAAGCTGCAGGGGGACAATCGGGACAGCACTCTCAGTTACAGTTACAGTCAATTTGGATGGAAAATGCCACAGTCCATGTTGTTTGTTTAGAAAGAGTTCCCAAATAAAGCTATGAGTCACGAGTGAATCATTTCACACCGGAGGAGAGATGACTATGCTCCGGCAGGGTGTAAATACATTCCCTCTCCTTTTCTCTGTGCGAGGATAAAAGCTAACTGGAGTGGCTCTGACTAGGACTCTGATGACTTCAAAAAGAGGCGTGAGAGGAGGGGACAGACAGACAGAGGTGGATGGATGCCTCGCTGGTCAAAAACCACACACCGGAGAGTTGGGGGGGGGGGGGGGGAGGGGTAGAAAGAGAGTGAAAATGCACATGTGCGTCAGAGAGAGAGAGACAAAGAGACAAACGTAGTGTTATTTGCGGGTATGTGAGAAACATCAAAGACGTGAAACGAAAAAAAAAAAGGGCATGAGAGTGAGTGAGGGGGGGGGGGGGGGGAATAAAAGAGATAAAAATGAAAAGGGCAAAGTGTGAACACCAGCACCGAGAGACGGACAGTGAGGGGAAACTGGGATGAAAAAGTCTGAAGTCCAGACTTGAGACGGAGACAGAGACAGAATGAGAGACAGACTGACAGAGAGAGACACAGAGAGATGCCAAAATATACGACAGAGGAGGTAACGCATGAAATACTCTCCGGAGAAGATGACAAGATTTACTCTTGAAAGCTCTTGACGGGCAAATATGACTTTAGCTTTGGCACTGATTTGAGTTGAAATATACAAGGGTAGTTTTGGAGAACGGCGTTCCTCCAATATTTCATTTTTCTTTTGGCAGAATGCTTTAGTGAATGTTTTTATTGATTTGAGCAGCAATGCCATTTTCAGAAAAAAATGTTTTTTTGCAATTAGGAGGAATTCGGGGGTAGTGTTTTGGTTCATGTTCCACATAATGGATTTGATGTCTATTAAGCTATTATTCTTCACAACCAAAATTGTATCTACATTCTAAAATAATGCACCAAGATGTGTAATCACTTCTAAAATACCTCACAGTGTTAACGGTCTGGGCAGCACTCTAAAGACTGAAGTCAGGAAGAAAGTACTGTCTTCAAATAAAAAGGAATCACTTTCTATCGGCTCAATGCAACTGGAAGTGAACATATTGGGAAGGGATGCAACTGAAAAATCAGAAGCCAATAGGATATCGAGTATCTATAATGAACAGAGACACAATGTCTAACGCATCAAGACATAGAGACGGGCAGGCGAGTGGGGATTTATACATCATAGACTTTAGTGTGGGGAAGAAACGAACCGTCATCAGAAACAACCGGGGAGTGCATTAGAAGTAGAGACGACGTGGACGCAGTTGAGACTCAGATGATGGATGGATGGATGGTCAGGAGAGGAGGCACGGAGCTATGAACAAGGACACATAGATGTATCCACAGAAAACAGCACCCAGTGTGTGGTGAACGCAGAGAAATACAGCAAATACAACGGCCTCTGTCTGTCTCCTCGACATGTTACCCCCCCTCTCTGTTTCCCTTTAGTCCTAATGGAGCATCTCTGTCCTCATTAAAGACCGTCAAACTGGATTCATTCACAACTCTGGCCTGGGCACTCCTGTAATCTTTTTGCTAAATGCTGAGCGGGAATTAAGTGACCGGACGGAGGCGAGGCCTGAGTCAGCCTCTATCTTAATGCGCAGGCTTCCTTAGACCCTTACATAACCCGCACAGACAGGACTAAAGACTCCAGCTGTGGCAGCCTACACAGAGGGGAAGAGCTTAGAGCAAAACAGGCCATGGTATCTTTTCCCTGTCTTCACAGAGCAGCCCAAACCATCACCCAGTGAAGTCCGCTTGTTACATATTTGAACTGTCGCCTCACTGAAGGTGAACAATGTCAAGATTGATGATTTGATGTGCTGCACTTTGTCTGCCACAACTTTGTTGATGTGCAGCTATGATTTATGCTCGCTGGCAGCATTTAGTGCCAAGTACTGTGCCATTTTGAGTTCAATGGCAAAATAAAGTCTATTACTTTTGAGATTGGAGATCCAGGTTTAGGTCTTATACTAGAGGTAAATATTGAATTGTGTCATGTTTAACCATGATCATTCAGTAAACTTGGCCTAAAATGAACCATACTTTGTAAATATGCATATTCCCTTTCTTTCTGGGAGTTTGATGAGAAGATTGATGCCACTCTCATATACCTTCACTATGAAGCTGGAGCCAGCAGCCAGTTAGCCTATAAAGACTGCCCTACCAGCATTTCTGAAGCTCACTAATCAACACATTATATCTAATTTATTCAATCCGTACAAACACGTATAACGTGTTGATTAGAGAGCTCAGAACAGACAGACTTGTATATCTTGAAAGTGAATAAACATATTTCTTATAGGCAAGGCGAGTTCCTTTTTATAGCACAATTCATACACATCAGCAATTGAAAGTGATTTGAGAGCAGATAAACGAATCACAGAAAAACAACAGCACAAATAAAACAATTAGTAGAACACATGAAATTAAAAGAAGGTTAGAGTGCATTCAATCACTTGGGTTTTATCAAGTCTCGGAAGTTTGTTCCAGAGACGAGCAGCATAGCAAGCTAAGAGCTGTGTCGCCGTGTTTAAGTTCTGGCAGTACGTATTACCAGCAGGTTTCTCTCCAGTGCTTTAAAGTCAATTCTTTGACGCCAGTCTATAAGGACTTAAGCATCCGAGTAAGGTTGTCAATTGTTTTGGTTTTGGTAAGAGCTCTAGTAGTTGCATTCTGTACAAGCTGAAGCTCTCTGGTGGTCTTGTTAGGGAGGCCTGTGAAAACAGTCGTCGACCTTGCTGATAGTAAAAGCCTGAATGAGTTTTTCGAAATCGTGTTTTGACACGAAGCCTCCGAGTTTGGCTTTGTTTTTGAGAAAGTAAAAATCTGATTTAGTTACTCTGTACTGTCAGGTAAAAAACAACACTTTGATTGTATCTGGGCCACTTCTCTTGATATCTAACCATGTTTCGACCCTAATGATCGATGTTCAGATTCTGAACTGTTTTTCCAGAGTTTGATTGTCTATCATACTAAATTATTGAGTTCCCCTTCGCTTTGCTGCTAGCAGTTCCAAATGTTGAGTTGCTAGTATTTCCATCTGCCCAGTAGGAGGTTATGTTTTCGGTTCACTTTGTTTGTTTATTTGTCGACAGGATTATGTAAAACTATGGGGCCCAATTCTTCATGAACACGTGGTGCAATGGTGTAGCATTACATTTTGGTCAAGACTATATATTCTGTCTGATTTCATCAATATTACCCCCGAAAAGACGCAAACTCATTGCCAACCGTGAAGGGGGTTATTAACTTCTCAACAGTTGCAAATATAGCAATCTTTCAGTCTTCCAACACTCAGGACTTCCTTTTCAGGAGTTTAACAGGTTGATGCTGTTTCCATGGTGCTTTCTGTTTGTTCGTGACTGTCTTAACTTTTACTGGAGCAAAGTCATCCATAATATTTACAGTTTTTTTTAAATTAAAATGATTCACCAAATCATCTACAGAGCCTTGACAGTTGACTCGAGGTCCTTGAAAGTGCACGCTCAAAGGGAGCACTCGTGTGATCAGTTATGGCTCTCAGTGTTCTGAGCGTGTGGGGACACATCATAGGAAAAGAAAATGAAATGATCTGACAAGGCCAGGTCCTTGACAGGGGGTGTACATGCTGTGTTAAGGCTAAAAGGTATCAAGTCGTGCATTTTGTCTACATGCAAGTTGAAATCCCTTGATATGATAAGACAATCAAAGTCTGTGCAAAAAGTGTTTGAGAGGCCTGTAAATGGTCACTATCAAAATACCAGGAGAACACTTAGTGAGGCATTGAACTGATATAAAGTCACCAAATTGACCAAAAGGATTGAATTGAACGGGATTGTTGCTATTCCCTCTCCGCCCCACGTCTGTTCTGGCAGCACTCATACAAGTGAATTTAGAGGAGCTGGGTAGTAGTAACCACGTCAGTTTAGAGTAAGAAGATGACGTTTTTTTGTTTTAAGATCATTATTTAAAAATGACTTGTTCAGAAGAACTCTAATGTTCAGAAGGGATAGCTTAACAGTAACTGTAGAGGGTTCAACAGATTCATGTTCATATGAAACGGATTTTAAATTAGAAAAGTTCACAACTGTTCCTCTAAAACATTCTTATTGGTTGGCTTATTGACTAGGACAGGTGTAGTTGAGTATGTGAGCACACAGTGCCCTGACTTGAACAGAGACTTTTTTATAAATAGACGCGTCGGCGAAGACTTAGCGCGTGTGTATAGTAGCTCTCGGAGTTGTCTGCGAGCCTCTGCGGGGACTTTCTTCGTCTCTGTGAGAGTTGGTGTAATAGTCTTTGATAGTTCAAATCATTGTTTGAGTGGCTTGAGAAATGGTGATAATTAGGACTCGTGGTATGTCATGAGGCGGGGGCCATGCATGAGTGTAATACTAGTATGATGTTCGTGCCCACTGCTCCTAATACTAGGATGGGTTTAATTTCACTGTGTATTGCTACGCTGTGTACATGTGTGACAATAAAAGTCGATTTGAGGGCAGCGTGGAGATTAGCTTATGCTGGTCTGGCATTGTACGCGCAACCAAAACCAACTCCGTTAAACGAAGCACAGAGAAGCTCGTATCACAACACACAGAGAGGGACGCATTACCCCATTATATCTTTACATAGCAAGTAGATTAATGCTCTAAAAGAAATGGTCCGAGTTTCAAATGTAGCACCTTTTAAAGAGTTCATTATAGGAATACAAAAGAAAGCTACAGTTTGACAGTAAATCCTGTTTCATGTTTTACAGGATTTTAATGTTTTGTCTGCTAAAACATAATTAAAGTAGAATTACATTTCACAATTGCCACTTTAATGGCTCTGGCTTCCAGCCCGAGATAGTATATATAGATCCAAACAAAGCCTGCTAATTGACAATAGCCACTAATATTGACTAATTGCAGAGCTATCAAAGAAAGAGTACTTATGATTATTCAGATGTGGTAATAACTCTGCCACCGTCTCTTTATTTTGTCACTCCATATTATCTCTTTGAAGACTAAAAAGTAGGACAGAGGAGAATGAACGACTCACGGAAAATGGACTGTAAGCATTCTCAATTTTCTTTTTTATCAAGAAAGCCTCCAGTCAATGACGGTGTTTGTGTAATGTATATAATGTTATGCCGGGTGGATCACCACAGCCCCCGTAGTATGATGCCAGCCCCTCTTAATTTGGCATTTAGGTATTGACGTCAGCAAAAAACAGGCAAAATGGATTAGTTTAAAACACACAAAGCCATGAATGCCAATTTTATATCCGACATTGTCTGCCGAACCCCCACACTCTCAACTGTGTATGCAAAAAAAAAACGAACATGGATGTTTTCACACACGCGGGAAGAGAAATCGCCTGGCTGGCAAGGCTGACATACAAAGAGCCCTACTTCACACACAAAGATCTCTCTCTGATCTGGCAATTATAGATCATCCCACCTCACCCCCCCCCCCCTCCTCTCGCTCCCTCTTTCTCTCAGTCTTCCTGATCTTCTGATTGCAGATTGAGGGAGACAGGCAGTACACGAGAACCCTTCAATCTGGCTCTCGACTGAGAGAAAAAAATGTATTCAGTTCCCCTCCGCTTCATGACTCACGAACAATGTAGGATTGGTTGGGACATTGTATGGATAACAGTGCGGGGCAGATATGGGTCATGTTTAACAGATGCAGATTAGGCTTGGATTGAAAAATGCTTTCTAATGACGGGATCTCTGCTGGATTTTTCGTAGTCTAAACCAACACTGGTGTATTAATAATGGCATCATCTAACGCTACTGTGTTAGCCGCTGCGTTGCAGTGATGTAGAGGGAGGAGAGGGGAAAGTCTTGTTCCTGCAAAATGATCTCTTGTACACCGCCACTTAATCAATTGACAAAATCAATATTATGCACTAAAACCTTTGCCCTGTTTGTTATGTGTTCGTTTATTACTTCACTCCTGAGTCACACTGAGAGGATATGGTTCACATCTCACGGTGCGGCATCAACACGCCGTTCACTGTCCTCCTGTAGCTGAAAACGCACAGAGAGAGAGAGAGAATGCTAATGTTGTGAGAAGAAAAGCTTGGAAAAGAAATGTTGATAATCTTTTTGGCTTGACCATTGACCATGAGTATTCTCTCCGGCCTAATTATCCCGGTTGCACTATAGTTACATGCGAAAGCTATTTCTGTCTGACAGCAGTCTAGAAGAAGAAGAAACCCTTTTTTTTTTTTGGTAGTTGCAACACAAAACATTGGAAAATGTCGCCACATGGGAAACTGATGTTTATAATCAAGACATGTAATAGTATTTGTTCTAATGACATGAAATCAATTGTGTGACTATGTTGAATGATGATGATTTGAAGCATATATTCATCAGTGAATCGCACATTTTTAGCTACTTGAACGGTTGAATTTGACATAAAAGTCCTAATAAATATACTTTATTTTGGATTGTTCTGTTATCTGACATTTGTTTGGGCATATTATCTACAGTTAGCTTGTTAACATACTGTAAAGTGGTGCGAGAACAATGAAAACCGCAGACTCATACACTCTCTACACATCATCGTTATCTGCAGAAAAGACCAGGGACCAATTACTTCAAAGACGCACCGTATTGACATTTATGTAAGCAGAATTTAAAACAGTGCTCTCCCATAGGAACTGAAGGCAACAATAACAGTGTGACATATATATATATATATATATTGCATGCGCTCACTGTGAAGAAACAGAACAAATAAATACATACAGAATGAACGGCTCTACAAAGAGACAGAAGCCAAACTGGCTGCTAAGAAGAACATTTACTGGATATAAGAAATGCCCGTCAGCAGGTCAGATGTGAGTAAGAGTGGGCTGTCAGATACTACACCACAGAGGAAGAACAGTAGTGACGTTATACTGCAAACAAATATATTTGTTTATTTTATTTTTAAGTCCTACAAATCTAATTTTTCTAGACAAAAATTAGGAATATTGTAGCATTTGGATCGATAACTTAATAAATTTCAAGAAGCGTTTTTTTGTTGCACTGATAAGCTCTGCTAATTAGTCCGGGTGGGAGAAGCAAGGGAATCATTTTCAATCAGGAAATATCTCACATTTTCACTTTCGGAGGATGAAATGAATGTAGAGAAAACTATTACATCCTATATCTATCCATAATTTAACTCTAATCGTTCAGATATTGCTGTGTTCCCGTTCCTCTTTCTTACCACTCACTAAATGACAATCAGCGCACACTGTCGCATACCTACAAAGACACACACACACACACACCGCTGGCTGCTCCCTCCTCGTGCTGAGTGGCTAAGAACTTCACCAGAGCTGTTTTAGGCTCCCATAAAAAATTCAGGAGCCTCTCTTAGCAACATTCGCCCTACATACAGCATACACACATGCTCGCACATGCATCAAAGCATTATTCATGGTGCACACATGTGAGCAGGCATGAAAACACACACACACACACACATACGCACGCACATACTGTACACTCTGGTACACTTGATGATGTACAGAAAGCCTGACATGTTTGATGTGCGAGCAGCAAGACATCACACGTGCTTTTATATGAGTAATGATCTAAACCCTCAGACATGCACTGCATATCCACTGAATCCTTCCACTGAACATTTTATTGGCATTCCTTGATAAAAAAATAGGAGGAGTTCGGACACATCACTTGTAGTTACTGTCACCAGCGACTGTTGTTAATTAAAATCAGTTCATCACAAAGCCAGCTGTGTGTGTGTGTACATCTGTTTTAATGCTGCGTGTGTACTTGTGCATTTGCATTTTTGATACATCTCGGATATGTGCGTTTAAAGCAAGGTGCCTGTCTGTGTTGCATGCATCCTTGAGGGAAAACAGACATCTCTGCACAAATCTCCACAGCAAGCAGGTCAACACCTGAGCTCACGCATCTATTTTCATTGAGGCGTTTAACGACAGGAGCGGAGGGGTGGATGGGCCCGAGAGAAAGAAAAACGACTGAGAGAGTTCAAGGATGTAGTCATGCTCCCGGTGGACTATCAAACCAGAATCTGCGGTCCTTAACCATAAAGCTCCCTCTGCTCACGTTACGTAATCCTTCCACTACTATAGAGGTCTACAGGGATGACGTTTCTTTTTGTAGGCCAACGCCTGGAAGTTTAGCATTGCACTGATCATTACCCTCGACCAAAAGCCAAAGGGATTTTTCAATTGGATTTTAGATTATTGCAGAAAATAAGCTCTCTGGCAAACAAACGTTTTTGATGCCAACACGTTTTTTTGTTCAGCAACATCTTCACAAATGAACACCACTCGTGATTTTTGAAGTGTGAATCCAATCGGCAAGGAGTAAAAAGCTAACGTTAGGCTGTAAACAAACTACTCCACGGTTGCATGAGCGGGAGTATGAACACAACGAGGCTGCAAAGTCTAGTCGGCGTGATGACGTTTTGTAGTCTCATTTAGCCACTTGTTAGCAACCGGCTTTTTTGAGACTCGTAAAAGCTTCAAAATTCACGTGAGGGGTATTTACTGATGTATTTTATATGGTAGAACAAAACATTAAAATATCTTAAACTTGTCTTAACCACAGACCTTATTTCAGGCATCTAAACTCTTTTTTTTTTTAAAGAAAAACACTGACTTGAGGGAACCAGCAGTGCAAAAATGCAAACTCATTTACTGGTTTTAGGACTCATTCCTACAGGAATGAGTCTTTTCAACTATCGAGTAGATGTGCTTAATGTCAACATTTTGTAAAAGCATTTACTCTGTGTATTTATGATATTCCTGCACAAGATGTCTGAACAGCAAAAACAGAACATAAAAGCATGCTTTCCACTTGAGATTTGAGCTCGTTTAAGTGGGTCGCAACACCTCTGCCAAGTCATCTCCATCTGAAAAGCATTCGGAGCACCTGTTCATCCTGGCCGTATCCACAGGTCTCCAGACAGCGCTCTTCCAATTGTAGTTTTGAATTAAACCCACTCCAGAAACACAATTTCATCCTCACTGCCTTCACCGTGTTCTTTCATTCCACAGTGTATCTAGGTCAGTCAGGGTACAAGAGCCAAGCTGCGGCCATGTGTGGTCAAGTGTCGAGAAGTGAAGAACCCGGGTGATGTAGGAGTGCTTCATGACTAAAATAATAATCTGACCAAACATTTGAGGATAAACTGAGCCTGAAGTCTGAAATTCCTAATTTTGAAGAAATAAAATAACTCTTAAATGTGGTTCCTGGAGTATAACGCTGCTAAGTCAACACACAAGCTACTGGTATTGTTCTCAAATTTGCATGCTTGGTTCTACAGATCGAAAAAAGCCGGACTTTCAGATCATAACAGAAAACAGGAAGAGACATCACATGTGATTGAATAGGTGGAAAGACCTCAAGTTAATATTTAATATACAGGATGCGACTAGCTTTCATGCCTTTACATATTTTGATTAAAGGCGGAGAAGCCTGCAGGCAAAAACAGTGTTTTTTCATTCACTGGTCAATTTCATATTTCGGGCTATTTTTGCTGCCATCCAGAAAGAAGACATCCACAATAATCATTTTTCATATATAATATATTTAATATTTCTCAAAAGTAATGCAAAATGCTTACAGTCTTATTCACCTGTGGAGTGAATATGCATGGGATTTACAGTACCTATCTTTAAGGTTGTTTTCTAAGGTTTTCTAAGGTTGTCATGCTGCATACAACCAAACCTTCCAGGTTCATTCCTAACTATATACTGAAGGATTTTATTGAGGGGTTTTGTTCATATATCATTTGTATTCCTAAAAACTCATTTGCATATTTAAACGTACATTTTCTGAAAACTTGTAACTCATAAAAAGTGTAATTGTCCTAATGTAAGAAATCAACTGGAGAAGTGTCATGGTATCATTTATTGGTGTTCCTTTTCTTTTTCAATTATTCCCCTGGGCTGTCTCCCCTAAAATGATATTTAATAAGAGGTATGGCTTCCCCCAACATTACAAGGGACGACAAAACCAGTCACATGAATCTATCTCCAGTTTCCTCCCTGTGTGGCTTACTTATGAACAGGCTAGTTTATGGGCCAGTCGTCCTGCATTTGGAAAATGAAAATTGTGACTTAAAAAAAAAAGAACCTTTCTGAAACATTTCTGCTTAGCAGCACTTCCAGCAAATCTTGTCCCACGCTGGCAGTAACATTGCCTAACACGCTGCGAGTGCTATAAAAGACCGTCAATCTACGATATCATGCTAAGCGTATCCCCTTCCTGGCGTGCAGATGCTGTCACAGATGGAATGGGAGCATTCGCTGAAGGGTGAAGAGAATGAAATGAAGAAATTCACTCAACGCTTGAGTCATCCACAAGTAAGATGAGAAAAATGATCACTTCATTGGTGCATCTGAGAAGTGAAGTAAAGCATTACATTGCCCGTCTGGCAACGTCCACGCACATACAGCCGTTGTTGCTCTGGTGTGATACTGTCGATATTTTAATACATTTGCAGAACAACCATAAACTAGAATCCAGCCTGATTTGATTATGGAATAACGACACCTGGGATGAGTGAATTAGGTAGTTGATTGTATGTGCAAGACATGTAACACATACAGCGTGGTTCATAAAGGATGTCAGAAAATAAAACGCAAAGTATAAGACAATAATTACACCACCAGGGAACAGAAGGCTCTCCTGAAAAGCAATTTTCAGAACGGTTTATTTGTAGGTTAATCTTAAATTTAGCTCTTATTGTCAAGGGAGAAGAAGAGATTAAAACCAAATTAGTGTTCGAGGAAGCAGTGCACACACCCTCATATACATATATACAGTATATATATATATATACATATATGGAACTACAATTGGGCCTCAAAGTGAACAACTGTTATCTTCACTGCAGATTATTATTTTATTAACCCGTCTGATGTTTTGGAGCAGTGCTGCATTAAGGTGTCTCAGCAGTGGGCCAGTTCACTCCCCTCCCTTTCTCTAATTCTCTAATGTAGTAATGGATTTAACAGGGAAATGATACACCACTAGCAGTGTAATGAACAATGGCTAAGAAGCCTGTGGCTTCCTTTTGGTTCTATTAATGTCAAGTCAGTTAAAAATCCATCCTCCAACATGTTCGCAGTAAAAGCTGATGGTTTAACTGGGAAATGTGTGTGTGTGTGTGTGTGATCTGAATCTACTTGCATGGTATACATGTTATGAGAAAATAAATGCATGTTCTCTCCATGCTCTCATCAAGCATTGGCATAGCATTACAACCCTAAATCAACCATGTCACAAGAACATTGTCTTGCCATTAGTAATAGCAATTTCCATTGCACAGCTCATCGTTAAGTAAATTGATGCACGCGAGACACGCTCAACACTCTCAGACACACACACACACACACACACACACACACACACGTGCAGGCTAAAAATAGCAGCGGCCTTACCTTTCTGTACACTATCATGTTGGGGGACTCATCCGCTACCCCGTTGGTCCCCTGCCCACCGCTGTTGGTCTGTGCCATGATCCAGTGAGTAAATCTGCCACAGGAAATGTCAGGTGCTCCTGTTGTGAACAGAATGGATATTTTGGTCCATCAGAAGAACAATGGGGCTTGAACGTGACTTGCCTTGACGTTGCCAAGAAGAGGGCAATTTACATAACTTGTGGCCCGGACTCACGTTTCAACATATTTGATATATTCCCCACATGGAACAGATGTGCAGAGCTATATACGTGTTCCCATTTCACAAGGTCTTGACAAGGACGTCTTTTTTTTAAGCAAGGTACGGTTACTAGTTCAATTTGAATTCCAAATGAATGGGGCAAAAGTTCAACTTGAACAGCAATGATTGGTACCATGTAGGACTATTACTCTTTTCTCTGTTACATTCATTGTGCACAAAAAAAAAAAAAAGATCATCTTTTACTGTTTGTTTGATATTAGAGGATTCAGCTGCAATCCTCGACTCCTACATGGCACCGTGCATCCTAAGATTTGCAATGGCAAGATAAGGTGAGGTGAAGACCCGGACCCTGACACCGATAAATACAGTAAAATAAAATAACAACAAAACACCGTCCCTGGAGGAGGTACAATGCAGCTTAGACACATCCATTCGGGTAGAGCAGCCGTAGTCAAAACGTGCAAGACTGTGCGAATGTAACGGATATCGTAATGCACGTTACAGCTTCATCATTATTTCTTCCCCATACGACACCCACACGACATCCTTGGGAGGTATAGTCTGCAACACTAAATAGCCTATAGCACGCAAACAGCGAAGTCATGAAACCTGCTCTTAACATGAGGCCGTCACCCTTACTATGCTGTGTTTTTCTCACCACAAGCCGCTGCCCGGTTCAGCACATTGGACAGCTACCGCAAACCGCCCTCGCCTGTTATCGTACCTCTTTTCTCAATCAGGAATAGCGCGTAAATACACTGGCAACACAGCGACATCGGTCACCGGAGAAGGAGGAGGAGGAGGGGGGGGGGGGCTTACCTGAAAAAAAACGTGCAGCCCGCTGTAGGAGTCCTGAATCCTTGCAGAGGTGGAAACCTGGTCCTTCGCGTTCAGTATGTCAACCGGCAGACATAGGAATGCGAGGATTGTTCATTGGCAGCGTGAAGAGGCAGACATTCGGTGGACACTTGGTGTGGCACAGCTCTCCGTCTCTATCTCTCCTCTCTCCTCCAAACGATGCTCAGAAGCACGGGCGCGCCACCTCGGAGCGCGAACGCGCATCGATGCATGACCAATCGCGTGTGAGGAATAAATTACAACCCCTTTTTGGAGACATATGCAGCTAGTTTTCCAAGTCAAAGTGTACCGCTATGCACTGCGGTCTTATGCCGGTCCCCGAAAGCTAGGTCAAGGTGGAATATGTTCGTACTTGCACTCTTTATTCAAAGGTAAAGAGGGGACAACATTTAATTAAGCACTGATTTTATTTTCCATTCTTTTCTGAACCAGGGGACGTAACTGTTTTGTGTAGATTGCTGCTGGTGTCGCAGTTGAACGTAAAGGGATATTCAGCAGAAAGTAACTGAACACGTTTACAACACTCTGAGGAACTTGTGCTTTACTTCAGTAGGCTGTTTAATGTTTGTACTACTTTATAATTCCACTCCACCACCTTTCAAAAGGCATATAAAACACACGCAGTTATGTAGTAAATTAAACGAGCCAACATTGTAGAGCCTGTTACAGGATTATAGTGCAGTATAATTAGTACATGATAATGCATCAGTATTCAATTATCATTCAAAGTTATCCAATTACATGGGCAAATAATGTGCACTGACAGAGCAAATTTTGCCTGGATATTTTATGTACCTGAAAATGTAGGTATGTAATTTTGAATGCAGGACTTTTAATGGCATTTTCTTTACATTGTGGACTATTTATAAGGATTATAAATGCTGTTGTAATAGGATCTGAATACTTCCCCCACTACTGTCCTTAATATAGAATTCTTGTGATTGGACGTATAATGTATTGTTACTTTCTCTGAGTCAAAACTCTTCTGATGGTGTATCAAGACACATGTGGTGCTCCATGACAGTCAGTACGGTGCCAACCTTTGAAGACACCATGTATTATCAGATACTTGAGTATCTGATTGGTTGACAAACGTCATTAATGCATGAGGTCACTCTCATTTCAGCAGTCTTGACATTTTTTCCTCAATGACCAAACAATTTAAATGTTCCTTATTAGTTCATTGACGCTTTGTGTTGCAACATCAAGTTTCCTTTTTGTTTTTTCAGCAACAAAGTTTTAACAACAAAGTTTTAACTAAAACAATCAGAGTATCATAATTAACATAAATACTGAGCCACAGTTGCTCTGCCCAATTAACTATTTTTATCTTTAAAACAGCCATAAATAAAATACATGTAGATGAAAAATAAACAGATCTTGCCAAACATTTTCTTTGTTTTTAACTCGAAATGTAAATCAATAATAAACAAAAGTCAGAATCAGGGCTGCATTTTGAGGGATCATCCAGTAATAGTCTTTTTTTTCTTACAATATTTCAGCAGAATATTAATCCCAACGAAGCCAGATTAGCATTTATTTCAGAAAAAATGAATAGTTGCGTATGCAGAGGAGTTAAAAATGAATTTTTCACCTGCAGTCAAATTCAGTACTTGTATTTTACAGCTATTTCTATGTAACTGACTGCACTGACTGCAAAATGTTAGACATTAGCTATGAGTTTCTGTGATTCAATGCTGTAGATGTAAATAGATAGATACATAAATAGAAAATCTCTTAATTCGCTGCAATCTGTGACTTTGAGGTATGCAGCAGTCCAGGCGTGAAAGATGACAGATGTGCCCCTCCTCCCTATGTACTGTATGTATATATCTGTATGTTTGTTTGTCTTCCACTTTGCTCTCTGGGGACTTTCACTCTCTGCAAGATGAGCCTAAACATTCAGTCCACTAATTTTCCCTCTGAGCGGCAATGTCATAATTACAATAATGTACAACCATAATGGATGAGTTTATAAAAGCTTTGTGAAGATAATAGGTTTCAACGCAAAGCAGAAAAACATGTTTTCCCGCCTTGGGGGATAGTGAGTCGACTGATGTCCATATTTCATCCGATCTTTGCATTATTTTCCTGTTATCTTATCATTTGTTATGATAATCATCTGTTTATGTGCTGTAGCTTTTCCAACGTCATTTAATTCATCCATAAAAACATGCAACGAGATGCTGCTTCCATAGTGAACACATTAATCTCAAATCTTAAATTTATTGGGAAATGATTGAGAAAGTTCCTTTTATTCAGCTGAACAACAACAACATACATGTTAATTTAGTTCTTAATCATTTTCATTCTGACTTGACTGACAAAATAACTTGTGTCTGATTAGTGATTCAGGAAAAGTATCAGTGTGTGCTTCAGGATACAAATGCAGCCTGTGTTAGACTGGACAATGAGGAATGCCCGTCTGCTATAGTCTTCAGTTGGTTTAGGTTGTAGAGAAGGCAGTGGCTATGTTGTTGCTGACCTTTGCAATCATGAATCTGAGCCAATCACTGTGACATGCAGTATCTCCCAGAGTTCAGTTCTTGGCCCTCTATTATTTAACATACCTTTAGGCCAACTCCTGTATTGCTGCACATTACTCAATATTCATGACTACAACTGGAATACAAGACTCAAGGTCAGAGTTAGAAATGTTGATGTTATAATGGAATCAGATTTGAGCCTCAGCAACCACATCAAGACAATAATTGCAACATCTTGCATCAGATCTACAAATAGTAAATATTAGAAGATTCACATCCATTGAAGATTTAGAGAAACTCGTTCATGCCTTCATCTTAGCAGGATAGACTTTAACAATGGTCGCTTGTTTGCTTTTCCCAACAGATCCCTGCAGACCCTTTCAGGAATCAGGATGCTGCTGCAAGGACCCTTCTTAAATCTTTACACTGGTTTCCTGTTAGTTATATATGATTTTAAAGTGCAGGTGTTGAGGGCCAAAATACATCTCTGATATGTTTGAAGAACCCAGTAGGCCCCATAGATCTTTAAGAAACAGTCAGCTAGAAGTGCCTTGAGTCAAAACGAAACACCATGTTGGATTTAGCCACTGTACTGCAGACAGAATGAACCAATTTTAGCCATTGTCAAATTTAAACTATGGACTTCCTTATTTTCTTGCGCCTTGGTTGGTTATATTCTCTGCTGCCCTTTCATTTCCCTCATTAAATGGACACATTTATTACCGCTCTGTATTATTACTGCACAGTGTACAGTCACTTTTATTTCTTCTTTTACCAATATTTTGTGTGTTTTTGTAAGTTATTTTCATTCTATTACAATACATTTTAGCATCCATTTCATTATATTTTAAACTGTTGTTTTAGCATCTGTGTTAGAAAGGTATAATACAAGTAAACTTGCCTTGCCTTGTTTTTATATACCAATACTTCATGGTAAGGATGATGTCATCCCTAAATGTTCCCTCACCCTGACCCCCTTAAAATGCTCCGTTACAGTTACAGCTCATTATTCACCAGCAAGAACGTTTTCCTCAAAACACTGTAAGCCTTAAGGGGCAGTTTTTGAATATTTTACTGGTTTTAATCACCAGAGTACCAAGATATCAACCTCCAATTAGTGAAGCTTACAATGTAGTCAGGTCTGGCAATTCAAATACCATATGTTGCTCAAAGGTCAGTCATAACAGTGACGTTATGGCAACTCATAAGACACAATGCCACTGTAGTAAATTATCTGTAAATGCAATGAACAGTGGGCCAAAGACAAGCCAATACATAACCATTTCAGGCCAGGGTTATATACTATAGACATGCAGTGAAAAATATGCACACCTCAATATTTGTCTTTATTTTGAATACATCTTCTTTACCTAATGTCTCACTTTCATAGTGAAAATATAATAAAAATGTTATAGTCAACTGTAATGTGACTACTATTTACACTAAGATTTTTTTTTAACGGTCATCTGTTCACAATACAACAATTTGACCATTATGAAAGTGGCTACATTGTACTTAATCAAAAATATGTATTAATCAAAAATATGATAAAGAAACACAACATCACATAGATCAGAAGCAAATAAACCAAACAATAACAGATCAAAATTGTCAGTCCTTTCTCCTGTTGGTCAAAATAAAGTATAATAAAGAAACACAAATAAGAATGTCCTCAGTGCTGGTCACATACTACTATATCTTGCATCTATTATATTTTTGTACATATTCTTAAATTGAACATATCTGGGAAATAAAGACTATTCTCCAGTAGTTAGTAGTCCTAAAGTTGCACTGTCAGATTATAATAACTGTTTGGATGTAATGGCCTAGTTTTTGTAGCCGATTAAAGTTTTGTTCTAAGCGGTATTAATTTTAATAAGTGTACTGTTGCTAAATTATTAACAGAGTGGTTTCCATTGGACGAACTGGGTCCATGTGTTTCGGCGAACTTGGCTAAAACAACTCAAATCCCCACAATGCACCGCTCCATACTTCATCGTCGAACAAAAACGCGGAAACAAAAGAAATAACCAGTTTGTCACAACAAATAAGACCGGTTAGGCATAAAGTGAGCATAGCTGTAGCTGACAGCTGTCAAAGTTAACACTGTAGCTTCGCTTAACCTATCTGAAGGACTTGCCATGGCTCTAAAAAGAATAAAGAAAGTAAGTATCCGTCTGATTTTCGTTAATGTACAGAAAATGTTGGGGCGATGCGGGGAAACGACGCTACAGCGTTAGCCAGCTAACGTTAGCTTAATAGCATCTGTATGCTAACCTAACGTACCGTCGTCGTGAAAGCTTTAACGAGAGGTAACGTTACGGGTTTTACTACCAACAAGTCCGATATTTATGTCACTGCCCAAGACACTACACAGAAGCCAGTTAGCTAACATTAAGTTAAGCAGTAGAACTTAAACGAGCTAACTACGAGCTAAAGTTGGCCTAGCAAACAAGCAGTGTCAACGCCCTGTACGTTTTGTGTTGTTGGCTACTTTTCAATATGATTTAATTACTCGACATTTTAGTTAGCTAGCTGTTCGCTAACGTTAGTTAGTCACAGACTGTGATATTTGTATTAATTTAAAGCAATGCATAGACGTTACAGTGCGACGGAAGCTGTCAAAGTCTTTAATTGTTGTTTTGTTCATTTGTACAGGAGTTACAAGACTTAGGGAAGGACCCTCCAGCTTCATGTTCAGCTGGACCCGTAGGGGATGACTGTAAGTATAAGATTATATTAACCTGACATTTTCTTAATTGTAATGCTGTAATCTGGCACTGTCATTCTTGTTTGTACTGTGGGGACTGTGTTGCAGTATTTCTGATTCGTGGGTGTAAAGCCTTGGTACTAAAAAATGTTCACACAAATTGTGTTGTCATCTTTGTTTTCTTTTAGTGTTCCACTGGCAAGCTACCATCACGGGACCGGTGAGCTGTTTCTGGATTAGTTTCCTAGATTTTATTTAAAAACCAAGCTTCTTCTGGATCTTTAGACAATAGTGTTTTATGTTGACTTTACAACCCTTTCTGTTCTCTATTGAAAGCACAGACTGGCACACTCTATCCCAGTGTTAGTCTCTAAAGCTCGTGGCATTTCTTAGACAATAGGAAAAGGGGAAATACCATAATGCCATACTTTAAACAAAGAAAATTAATCTTAAACGAATGAGATGCTACAAATAGTCTAAATACACGGTTCTCTCTTAGATCAAATAGTATTTTTTTCCACACAGTACTAGGCATAATTTAACATACATTTTCCTCTACCTTTTTAGAATGACAGCCCGTATCATGGAGGAGTGTTCTTCCTTTCTGTCCATTTCCCCACCGACTATCCCTTTAAACCACCAAAGGTAAGATTAGAGATTTAGTAGCTCAAAACTACATCACCTCAGAAGGGAATTTGATCTATTAATGCTTTGTTTGTTGTTTTCATAGCTTTCCTTTACAACGAAAATTTACCACCCAAACATCAACAGCAATGGTAGCATCTGCCTTGACATCTTGAGGTCGCAGTGGTCGCCTGCGCTTACAGTATCAAAAGGTAATTAATATCTTTATTTCCTCATGCAAAGGTCCGGAACATCACAATAATGTCAGACTTGCGCTGTGATTTAGTGCCATATATATTGTAGTAGCCTAGTAGTTGTATCAACATCTGTATGAAGTCAGCAGTTTACTGTAAAGTAAAATAAAGAAATAATATCTCAACTATATAAATAGTCAGTTTTCAAATTGAACTGGATTAATTATAAATAATACTCTAATAATATATCAATGTTCATCTCTCATTTAAAGTACAAAATGGGCTCTGTAAATAAAGTACTTAATTGTATTCGCCCTGCTGCTTTAAATTCAGTTAATTCAGGTGTGAAGTGATGTTAACCAAAACAGCCATGATATCCATATTCTGCTCATCTTCTATAAAGAGAAATAATTGTGTTCAGGGACTTTATCTGTGGTTATTGAAACCACTTATTTCAGCTCTATTCCTCTCCCCCATCAGTGTTGGGAAGTGAATGAAGGTGTTAGCGATCTGATGGATCGATCATATTGGGCTCCTAGATTTTATTTGATGTTGATGATTGTTTATTTTCTGTGCCTTCATTTTGGATGTGAGTGGGCACGTTAGGTGCTTCACATCACTGCTTTTAATAATCGGACCGCTCAACGAGTGCCGTAAAGACGAGAAAAGCTGTGCCTCTTAAAAATAGAAGGGCTCCGTTAAAATGTAATAATTCTCAATTATCTATCGCTTTGAAACATTGGAAATAGTGAGATTGCACTTTTTGTACTGTATAATTTCAAGAAACTAAATTAACAGGATTTTGATATAAAGGTGCATGAAATCAAAGCTTCACCATTTGTATTTAAATTGGTTTATGGAGAATTAATTAAGAAGTTGGAAGTCCTTTTTAATCTAATTGAAACGTGTGTGTGCATTCAAATTTTTGGTCTTTTTCTTCCAGTTTTATTATCCATATGCTCCTTGCTATGTGACCCAAATCCAGATGATCCACTAGTCCCAGACATTGCGCACATCTACAAATCCGACCGACCGAGGTGAGTACAAAAGCCAACGCATTTGTGATTTTGAAATACTTTCATCAGTCAACTAATCTTGAGAAACTAAATCTACTTCTTTTTTTTCTCTTTTAGGTACAACCAAGTAGCCAAAGAATGGACCGAGAGGTATGCGATGTGAGGAACTGGAATTTCAGCAACAATGACGCATCCCTGAACACCTCAAAATATGACAGTACTGTTTCAACTGCTCATCCACACTGGTTCTAGTTGTGGTGTTTTATTCGCTTGAAGCACTTTCTCTACTTGGACTTTACTTGACTTAACTGTTTTTACTGTTTATCTTTTTTTTTTTGCCCCTTTAAATTTGCGTCATTATTATAATTTTTTTTTGTGGTGGTGAGATGGCCTGATTATACATTTCTTTTAAAAGATTTATATTGTACCAGACCTTACTGGATTTATTTTTCATTATTTTGCATTAAAGACATTAATCGATCAGTGAGTTGCAACTTGTTTCTTGTCAATATACACATGAGTAAACTGAAACTGTGACCCTTCTTGTTGTGGCATAAAGTGTTTGATTCGGTGTGCAGTATATTTCTATCATTCACAAATCAGTCTGCCCCTTATTCTACTATTCACATGGCCACTAGGTGGTAGCCTTTACTGTTTACCGTCTTTTGCATCAGGACGTTTCTCTCCTGGACAACTTAATATTCATATTTGTCTTTCATTTAATTCAGGCCCATTTGCTAAGGGGTTATTCATGTGGATAGTGGCCATTATAGTACCACGCTTTAGCAATTCAAATTAGACCATCCATTATCATCTGGTGAGGCTGGTGTACGCACAGTAATTGAGCAGCTTATGATCCCATTGATGTGTCTACAATACAGTGCAAACATGCTGATATTAATGTAAATACGGGCATACACATTTAATTTCTGCAGTGCTTTGTTGATGTGACTTAATCAGACTACTAGGTTTTGTGGGGTCTTGTCCTAGTAGAACACAAATGTGGTCCCCACCTTTTTGGAGATTCCTGATCATGTTAATAAAACATTTAGATGACTACCGTGTCATTGACGGATTTATTTGCACGTCCAAATGTGCAAGAAGTGGACTGAGAGAGCCGTGGTAGCGCAGCACTGTGGTTACTTTGCTTTCTAATGAAAGCTCCAGCTGTTAGATTTTCGGTGGGGCTATCTGGAGGCCGACATGAATAGGAAGTGCGACTCGCATGACTTTTATTTACATATGAAGAATAACGATGATGGCAGAACATCACTAGCCCCTGGCCTGACATGTTCCTGTTGTGGAGGTCAAGTCACAAAAACAGCAGACCGAAATATTAGACAACGACATAATACGGTGTGTAGGGAATTGCCAATAAAAACGAGTTAAGCTAACACCATAAAAATGTCAATTTAACATATGGAAAATTGCATTTATCAAGGCCTCTAGAAACTGTCAATCATTTCCACACCACAGCATGAGAATGAGCCTGGAGTTATACGAGACCTGAAAACCTTTTATTGTCTACATGACTGACCTGGTTCTGTATTACTTCATCAAAATCAGCACATAAACAGCACTTTTTGATTGTGGCCCCTGATTTACTGTTGGCTTGCTCCACATTTGTTTGAGTTTCTCTTTCCTGTATTGCTTCCCTTTACCCAATCTCAGGATGTGTAGTGTTTCCTCTATTAACCAATACATTGCTTGCATGGGGTCTTATTATAAACTGCCAGTCTGAGTGGAAAATGATCATTTATGTATAAGTCACGCCTGCCTTGGTTTATTTTCATATGGTTCGGAATGGACTTGTTACAATATTTAGCTCCTATAATTTAGTTTGCTATAATTTGCTATAATCTCTCAGAGGTTTTCACTTAAATGAGACTTAAAAGTTGTGTCCCACAGTAGGAAAAACAAATTAAATCTAGTGAATTTCTAAATGCTGAAGTTTTAAGACTTCACTTGAAGCCTAGAGGAGGAAGATGTTTTTTTTTAAAGTGTTTCTGGGAGGAGCCCGGCTTTTTTTTTTTTTTTTTTGCAGGGTGACACGTGAAACTTTCTCGAGGAGTTTGGTTGGTATGTTTGCTGTGTGCTGAACGCGCTCCGTTAACTCGGCGGACAACCTATAGCTCAGTGGACCAGTGTGCTCCTGACTATTTTTAGAAGTCCGCCTGTAAATGGGGGTAAAACGAAGGGGGCCTGAAGAAACTGCAGAGGAAGGTCTCAACTGCGCTGCAATGAGCCCGCACAGCACCACGAAGTGACGGAATTAAAAAAAAAAAAAAAAAAAAAAAGAAAGTTAACAGAAGTTCAACTGCTTCGCTTCAGCTCGACTTCACGTTGAATACAAAACGCAGTGGCCACTGGAGAAGTTGCTGAGCAGCGCCATGGCTGCCCAGTGCGACGCTCTGAGCGGATACTTGCAGCAGTCGGACCAGGGCTCCAACAGCGAGCGCAGCACCGACTCCCCTCTCCCGGGATCAGAGGAGGACCTGAGCGGACTCCATCCGCTGCCAGACCCGGAGTGGACCGAGGAGAGGTTTCGGGTGGACCGTAAGAAGTTGGAAGTCATGTTATTAGGTAAAATAAATTAAATTAACTAACTACAAAGTTAGTGGTAAATGTAAGCGTTTTCACTGGATAAGGCGGTTTTAGCTTATATCCTGTCCACGTTTCATCTCCTGTCCCGTTGTTTCCGAGAAGCTGCACACTTCAGCCGCCCTCTTACGGCCCCTTTTGTTTATGTTGGACTCATACAATTACAATTTCTCTACACAACTACCAGCCTACTTTTGGGAACTTAAAATGCTGGCACTCCTTTGCGTGGTCAGGAAACTGGAGCGTGTCGTGTGCGTGATCTGAAACGAATCAATTAAGACAATTAGGGGCCAATTAGCTTTCGGTTTTCAATTAGTGTTATACAAGTAGATTACATGTTGACAGTGGAAGGAAGTTGGTAGTTTTACGCTGATTTGAGAGTACAAGTTGTCCCAAACTTAAGTTTGAACAGAAAGTTGAAGAGGTCAAAGACAAAAGACAAAAAAAAGGACCAATGCTGTGGTAATGGAGGTAGTAACATGCCCCGACCACAGGCTGTCCCATAGCGTGCATTTATTTTCGTGTTTGTAGACTAAACTGATATTGACCTGAACATGGAGTTTGCTTACTTTTCTGTAAAAAAAATAAATAACAAAAGGCTATATACACGTACAGTAGCACCAGTTTTCATTCGAAAACTACATTTTCATGACTTCTGCTTTAAAAGTTAATGCAAGATTCCTTTAAAAAAAAAAAAAAAGTAATCTTATTTGTTCTACACTATCATGTTGACTTTTACTGCGTGTTTTACTCACTGTGTGGTTTCTCTGCTAATCACGTGCAAGTGATAGTGAACATTAAACAAGTGATGACAGGCTCATCAGGACAGGACAGTCTCTGTTGGAACGTCCCTGGAGACTCTTTATCACACATTTCAAAACACAAGAGTGTGGAATATTAGGATTCTTTGTGATTTCCAAGAAGGCAGAGAAGCAGCCAAAACAAGAACTTAAGAGGAACATCAGTCATAATTGTACTGTAATTAAAACGAGCACGATTTGGCGTTCGGATGAGTAAAGCTTGTGGGTTTTGTCACCGTAACTCGGTGGAAGCTGTTCGTCTGTAATGTTTTAAGTTGTAGTTTCAAATTTGTGACTACTTTTTGGAGTAATCCTCAGCGAGCGTCTTGGTCTTGAAGTAAGTTTATCCTAAACACTCAGACGAACACACACACACACACACACAGACATAGTTCCCCTTGAGAATGTCCCGTTTGCTGCCTCGCTGCTCGGTACATTCCTCAAAGCTCCATGTCATCCCAAACTCTTCCAGGAAAACAACTTAACCAGAGGCCGGCCCTAAAACTGAGTGTCCCGGACAAACCGTGCGCCACGTCCTACAAGTGTTTCTACGTCTGTTTGTGCTATGTTTAATCTATCCAGTCTAGTCTTTACAGTTTAGTTAGTGCGGTCTCGTATCGCTGCCAACATCTTGTTTCACAACTGCTGCATCATGACACCACGGGTGACATTGCTCGTGTTGACATTGCAGCGAGGTTGTGGAAAAGAAACAGGCCGCTTGTCTTCATCTGTCTCCTATAGTTTTTCTGGTCCGTTGTAGGTTCAGCTTTTAAATGCCTCCAGTATCTCAACTGTGAAACTGCTTTGACCTTTAACCTCTGGCCTCTGACCTTCAGGAAGAAATCCAGGATGTCTGGTTGTGTTATATGAAGCTTACACAGTCTTAGCATCTGTCCAGTTTTGCACATGTGGACCAGAAGCTACAGTTGTAGTCTAGCTTTGTTTCAGTAGATGTAAACTCAAACCCCAGTAAAAGGCTCTTTCAGTCTCCTCAAGTTGGGTCAGATCTCTGGAACATCTGGCTGTGTTTTGATTGGACGAGCTGCAGACTTTGACGTGGTACATCATGTTCTGAAGGCCAGAATCTGGACTCGTAATGAAATCATTTCATGGGAACTCCCGTATATTTTTACTTTGCGTTTTATTGTTTGTGACGGTATCTCTGGCTTCTCTTCCCTGGAAAATTAAGACCGGCAAAGAGCCACGGGTCGATGCACGCTGAGATCACTTCCCAAGTGACAATAGTTCAGCCTCTCATATGTTTAACAGATCCAGGTAATGTTTCTGCAGTAGTTTGCATTTTTTTTGCGGGGCTGAAATGGCCATCTGTTTCAGCAGCAACCACCACTTAACTTACAAATGTAAAAATTATGTCGGTGGTTAATTTTTACCTAAACTGCTGTGAGGTGCACTTGCTTGTGTACAGTATGCTAAACATGAATTCACTCTCTTGCTTATGGATGACACATTCCTACACCTCATGAGAGGTTTTGAGAGAAAGACGGAGACATTGATTGCAGATGCTCACTGATTTTATGTGATGTGTTGCCGCTATAGAAGGCTTGTGGAATATCTCTCCTCCAATTTGCTCCTTCTGGATTTAATGTACAATCTTTTGAAAGGTTTCAGGAAGTTGTCGCATCTTTACCAACAATAACCAAGGACAAGGAGCGGATGACAGATAACAAAATACATAAATGTAAATTGTATTTATGGATACATTTAAATGTTCGGTATAAATGTGTCTGAAATAGAAAAATGCATTAATGTTCTTTTTACTATTTAATGAGCTTTTATCTATTTTTTTCATCCGTCTCACCCTCAGCATTTTATTCAGTAATTGGTAAATTGATATGGTAGTTTTTAAGGTATGGCCAGAGAAATCTGATCTCCTGTAAGTGCATTTACTCCAATGCATGTGAAGTCTACGGCCATAATGGCAATTATATTAGTCAGGAATAAAACCTTTTTTTTTGCTAATTTCTAAGAATAAGGGTTCATAGTGGGACATCAGACTGGTGGAGAACCATACAGTCAGAGGTTATATACATTTTGAATAATAAAAATGACCCAGAAGCACTTTATGCCCGTTAAAATATGTTAGTCACTCACCAGCATGTCTCCACACCGAACAAAATCCCAGCGTACGCACTTAAATTACCCGTTATTTGGATTCCGCAGTATTTTCACGCCCCCACTCTGGCACCGTTCGCTTCAGGAGAAAAAAAATGGAAATTGTTAACTTCTTAGCAATTACAGATTTACTGTCCCTGGCATTGGCAGGGACGCAGGTTGCTGGGCTTTGGATCAGTAAATAGTGTAAAGTGACAACAAAATCTCACCGTGCCAGCCATCTGGGTTTAACTGTTGTACCGTTGGCACCTCAGAATAGAACTCCCAAGTTAATGGCTTGGATGCCTCGACACAGGCCTGAAAGCCTGAAAGATAGTTTTATGTGTACAGGGAGCAGTGAAGGAGAACTTTTTTTACATTCATTCGGAAGTTAAGAGACATGGGGCAAGTGTGGGAAAGATGTAACATTTTCTTCAAAAGGAGTGCGTCTTACTCTCCCGTGTGCAACGCACACATCATCACTGATGTATTCAGCTGGGTACGGGTCAATTTGAGGTTTCCCAGCTCAGACTAGTAATGATGAGAGTTTAGTGGCGTTTGTGACTGAGCGTGGCCTCCCGGTGAGCCAGTGTGTGTGCGCACACACAACGTAACAACACGTTTGCTGAGCAACAACAGCCTGCAATTAGGCTTAAGTGAATCATTTTCTTCACTGAACTAATTTGTGTTCCTGCTCCCAAATTGCAGACTATTATTGGGTGGCTTTGTCTCGGGAACGGAAAAAAAAACACTGTTGTTGCATTTTTATGGTTAATGAGAAAGTACAAGGTCCTCCCAGGTATTCTCGGTATGCAGTTATCACTGCGGTGTAGGTGCTGCTGCTTCACCTGATGTCCTCTGTGTAGAGGATGTTTCTCGCACACATCTTCATTTGTAGGACACAAAATAATTTGAATATATTCATTTGGAGGCCAGTGGAAACTGTTCCCCTGAGAAGGGAAAATTGCCCTCCGATGAAAATATAATTATTATAATTTTCAGTATTTTCCCTTTTTTATTGTGTGGAGAATTATTTCTCTGGCTTCTATACCCACATAATGAGGTGAGTATGTGTGAGGGCCTCATCCTCCTCTTCCTCCTGGGTGCCGAGTAAGACTCAAAGACAGGAAGTGAGTGTCTTGTGGGGAATGTGCTGCAGGCTTTCTCTCTCCTCTCTCCTCTCTCGGTCTCCTCCTCTGTTGCTCCCTCTTGAGCATTGGAACACTGCTCTGTTGTCCCAGCTTCCATCAGATCCACTGTGAGGTTTGTTGCTCTTTATCCTAAAACCACAACACATCCCTCACCTTCTAAACCAACCGAAACCCAGGCAGAAATATTATTGAAAACACTCCACACACACACACACCGGCTTTTGGCTAAAAAGTTGATAGTAGAGCTGCACAGTTAATTGCATATAATCATACATCATGGTTAGGGATGGGACGATATAGGATTGTATCGACGATCGGGATAAAAACACAATAAGTTGATCGTGGTGAATTACTACCTTTGTCAGGATAATGGTGGATGTTGTCATGAGGGACTTGGAAAAAGAGAAGTGAAAATTGGAGCCTGATGTAAAAAACTGGAATTATCATGTAAGAAAAAATACTCATGTCATGTAATTTTTTTTTATTCATTTATCTTTTTATTCATGCAGGGAGATTAACTAAATGTAAGGTGAAGCGAATTCAGTATTAGAGTTTTAAGCGTATTTTCACGATTATCGTGACGATTACAATTTGCATATCGTCCCATGTCTATTCATGATCTCCATAATTGATAATTAGGCACAATTCCTAAGTTAGGTTGATTTACAGGTGCAGTACTCGTTTGCATGTAATGGCATTAGATTAGTCTGATGCGAGAGTAGAAGCAGGAAACTTTGAGAGGAAACCTCACACAGATCACCTTTCAGGAAAAAAACGCAGTGAAGAGTGGAAAACACAATAGACTGAGCTGGAGAGGAAAATCCTTTCTGCGTTTTCCCTCGGATGAGGTTGACATCTGTCATTTGGAGACATTGTGATGTTAAAACCAGATTCTGAATGGATTCTGTACGAAATGTGTGTGTGTGTGTGTGTGTGTGTGTGGGAGGGTTGTGAATGAGCCGCAGCAGCAGTTGTTCAAATGTTGTAGCCGTGGACCACAATAAGAGTAGTTGGCCACTGTCGAGACTAAAAGAGAATCATCAATCATGTCATCAAAGGAGCGCTGCATGCATTCGCTTCTGTAAGAAGCATGTTCTGCCTAATTTGCCTTGCACATAGTTTAGTCTAATTGAACTTTGACCTTTTGAAATAGTGAGACTCTCCAGATTGACTGGTTGTTTAGGAAGTATTGATAGTATATGCTCTTGTTTATCTGCTGTCACAACGACGGGTACTGCAAGGCTTTCATTTAGTGCAAGGACAAAGATAAAGGAAAAATAAGTGTTAGATTAAGGAGGTGTATCATTTTAAAATTTTAGGAATTCTGAAATGAGCTTGCTAGCCGTGTTAGCGCCACTAGTTCATGCTTAATAACTCTTGTCATGTTGTTTCCAACATTACTTTTGAAAAGCATATCTGTCCAATAGAAACCCATCTTTCTCCAAAGTGTCAACTTCTCATGAAACAGGAAGAACAGCCTGGTTATACGCACTTAATCCTTCAGGTTAGCTGAAAATGTAAAAAAGCACCGAATACGGAGACGCGTAGTTTTCACTTGACAGCAATATACCCTACTGCCTTTGAGAAAATAAGACATAAAAACACACCTACGCCAGTAAATGTTAAAGGAGATGAACTATTTTGTCTGCTAAATGTTGTATTAGCAGCCCAAAGTGTTTGGCAAGACAAATCACAGACACCTTGATCGACACAATCTCTCTTGGTGTGTCTCTGTATTGTATACATTTTCCAAGAGGAAGCTTCAATGGGAAGCAAACTCACACGAGAATATTCAGTCGGTAATTTAAATGGTTCAGTTGATTCAACTGCTGGATATTGCGCTTCATTGCGCGTTGCTCAGTTGCCTCCTTGCCACCTTCCCTCTCTCTCTCCCTCTCTCCCTCTCTCTCTCTCTCTCTCCCCTTTTCTCTCTGATTTTACTGAGACATGCTGATACAATTAAACAATTCTATTCGACTTTGCTTACTCGTTGAATTCCTTCATCCTGGGCATGATGAAGCTTTCAGGAGCTGTAATATAATTGAGCTTCAGTCGGCGGAAAAACCTGTAATTCATTACTCAAGAAAATAAAACCAGGAGTCCTATTTCAGCCATCCGAGTGGAGCTGGAGTGCTGTGACCCATTTCTGGGCTTCTGGAACTGTAAATGGGCTGAAATGAATACCTGTTTTTCTACGTCCCTCAAAGCTCTTTTTCTTCAACCCTTTTCAAAGTGCAGATTTACATTCTGTCTGGTTTGCGGTTGCTATTTTAGAAACGTTTCTTGGGGGGGGCACCCTTGACTTATCCTGCACGCGTGCAGAAACACGCGCACACACACACACACACACACACACACACACACACACACACACACACACACACACACACACCACCCGGCCCTTAACCACTCCCCCCAAGAGCTTTCAGTGTTTATCTTTGGAGAACCTCGGGTTTTTTGGTTTGTTGTTCTCTCTCTCCTCATTCAACATCCAGTACAATCTGCCTTTTCTCCACTTGCCTTGATTGGAGAGAAAGCATTTTTTTATAAGAGTACCTTATTGATCGAAAATCCTGGCAGCCGCCAGAATATTCTCCTCTTGAACAAAAGAGAAAGGGAGGAAAATAAGAATCGAGTCCAAGGGCAGGGATTTCCTATAAGACCCCTAACTGAATTATGTTCGTTTCCTCGGAGCTGTTCTGTTTCGCATAAACTTCTCTTGATTGGACGTATCGGTGGAGATAACTCGAGAGGTTGAGTCATCAACTAGAGTAATCTAGTTTCGCTAAAATCCCGCACAGATTCCTCGTGTCTTTTTAATGGAGACGCGTATGACCTTATGGTGGAAATGCAGATGAATGTGAAATGTCAATGATTTCCCCCTGTAGCCACAATGTAATGTCTACAGGGCGACTCTCGGCCTGTCAAGTGAGACTGACTCCCTTTGCTCCGTGGGGGATCTTAACACAGTAGATACCAGGCACCAGGAATGTACGGCGTTGTGTAACCACTTGGCAGCATTCACACAAGAGAGATAACGGAGGAGATGATAACCCAAACATGTTACCAACAGCAGCCTCATGCCAGTCTGTGTCTTATTTCCTGGACTGGACGATCGTACTGAAAAGATGCTACTGTGTAAATATAATGGTCTGTTAATGTGAGGTCATAACGGACTGTTTATAGGGGGAAAAAAAAACATGATTTCTAATTATTTTTTTAGACCTTCTCGCCCGCGTGACCTCGGGGTCGGTGAGGCTTGTGTCTCTTGCCTGCTGTCGTCTTTGTCGGCAGGAAAGTACGGCGACGTGTGGCACTTAGTGCATTTATTTGATGGCACAGTTGCTTGGCAACCCTGCAGGAGTCGAGAGGAGCCGTTTTGAGCACAGAGTGTGACGTCTGCTCGGTACAGAAGTAAGCTGACGGGTGTGACTTCGCTGGGTATTTATTTACCAGAGCTAGAGAAGTGATGGCGGTTTTCAAAGCAAGTTATGTTCCTGGAGGTTTCAGCTCTGGTTGTTTTGGTAACGGAGCGCTACTGTGTGCGGTTTAATGCTACAGCAACCGCTCTTAGTGCAGCCAAACTATTGTTTTAATTAAGAAGTCATCAGAAATAGCTTTCTGGTACTTGTACAGTAGAAGGTAACGGTGAGACTGGTATTAATGAGATGCAATAAAAGCAACGCGCATCCTGAATCATGTGCTGCATCGTTTCCTGTGATTCCTCAATGACGCAGTGAAAACTACTATGTTGAGATATAATTACAGAAGGCATTGAATGGCTATTGCCTGAACATTTTTTGACAGTAAATAACCTAAAGAATGGGGGTTTTAATTCAAGGATTACTACTTTAAAGAAATCCTCAACCACAAATCAAATGGCATCTTACACTGCTGTATATTTTGTGCAAAATAACGGAGTATATTTATTGTTTGTTTTGTAGAAAATGGGCAGTAGAATATAATTCCTTAAACAGCCGAGATAAAAAATGTAGCCTGTTGAGGAGCAACTATTGGGTCAACAAGTGATCTCACACGATGCTTTATCCCAAAAAGCAGGATTTGTAGTAGGAGGCATATTTGTTAGTCACAAAATATGAATAACCTCCCAATTTTCCTTTTCATAGTCAAGGTTGAAAGCTCTGGAGGCTTTCTCTGTCGGTGTTGACGTAAATATCACATAAAGGTAAACGGCCGATTGTGCTGTAATTGTAAACTTGGTGATTAGATACCACTGAGAAGCAGTTTAAGTGTTTCTCCGGCGCTGCAGTCTTTTGTTTTGGAGCCAACTTGTCTTGACGTACGCCAAAGTAGCTCGCAGGGAAACTTAAGTGTTGGCTTTTGTCTATTTTCTTTTTAGATGTCGAGCCTATTACTGCCAACTGCGTGTCAACGGCAACGTGATACACTCGTAGAAACATTATGTCTTTGAAGTTGAGGTGTTTAGGCTTGATTGATGAGAACAGCCCCCCCCCCCCCCCCGCCACTCCATAGCAACCCACTGAATGCTATTGATTGTACTGGATACACAGTTTCTTTTTATGGTCTAAACCTCTTATTTACCTGTCAAATAGCCTTTATTGCTAAAATGACTGTGTACGTGTGTGTGTGTGAGAGGGAGTGAGGGAGAGAAGTGGGTGATATAAAGCTGTATACTGTGAGACATTTTAGATTTGTCAGATTTTACTGCACCATTTACACAAAGGAAGCTATCCCTTTATAATATCTTTGTCTGGTTGACGGGCAATGTTGCAGGCAAATCACTGAGTCAGAACAATCAGCAATGTTGCAATGCGGTGGAGTCATTTATCAGGTATTTAATCACTTGATTAGACAAAGTTGGACTTTCCCAGCTGGGGATTTTATCAAAACCCTCAACTGAACTTCCAGGAAATATGTTGTATTATGAAATATGTCATATTGTGAATATAACATTACATATACCTTTATCGATAGACGTTTTTATCCATTTTACTCTCCCTGAATGAGTGATGCAACTGTGTGTGGATACTGATTCAGCTGTTGGTGCGTCAAATGGTCTTTCTCACTTTTAGATTTGACATTTAACGCTACGTTTTGTTCTGTAACATCTGGTGTTACAAAATCTGAGACGGATTATTTAGCAACCGCACATGTTTTCTCTAAATGTTCTGAATCTAGGTTGAAATAAAAATGACCCTGCCTTAGTCGGGCCTGGAGGAGGGCTGCACAAGTCATGGAAATTGTATCAATTGCAATATTGTTTACTGCAACTTTCAAATAGCAGGAGGCACAGCGCTTGTTAAAGGGGAAATATTTGTCAAGATACAATTTTCGATTAAATCTTGTTGTTGTGCTGCAGAGAAGTCTTGGCCTTCGCATGACATTCTAAGAAACTTAAGAAAACAACTTTGATTGGTACAGATCACCACAGAAATCAAACATAATCATTTTGTTTTTCAATGAAAATGATGTTAAAGTTCTCAGTCCCTCCAGTAACGCAGTTCATATTGCAGTCAAAATAATCACAATTAGATATTTCTTTGCTAAATTGTTCAGCCCTAGCATGGAGTCATCCCATGTGTACGTTACAGTAGGAAACACGTGTTAAACGTATTATTAAAGCATGGGTGCACCCAATGAGTTCATTGCATTTGTGCGTGTGCTTTCTCACTAGCTGCGTGTTGAAATCAGCTGAGAGCTGCTGCGGCACACCGGAAAATATGGGAAATGTAGTTCTTTCATACTCGCAAGTCTGGCTCTTAATAGTCATCTGTCTCATTTTAGTAAAGGCTTGTGAGCAGATGGTGGAGTGAGATGTCAAACCTTTCCTGGATTTGGACTTGTCATTTTGTTATGAAATCCTATCCTGGTGAAAATAGGAGTTGTATAACTTTTCTCATTTCGTAGACTCGTCTGTGGATGTCCCAAGTTTCTCCTTAAGTCCTCTTGTGATTATTGCCAGTGCAGAGGATTTTGCGTAAGCAGCTCTGCAAATTTAGAGATCTAGCCGGTGCCTTCAGGGGCTCTCCTTGCTTTTCGTAACTTAAAAAGCTCCTGTCTTTATAGAAATCCTTTGACTTCGTGGACTTTGCTCGATAATTCTGGCACGGCACGAATGTTGGGTTAACCTGGTGTACAAACTTCCCCCTTTTTATTACATGGTGGTAATTGAATGAATGACACGGTGTGTTCAAAATGAATGGATATTGGCTTAAATCTGAGCTATAAGGTATTTGCCCTCTTGTTCGTGGAAAGCCATTGAGGATTTGTCCACCTTTCCATTAAACCTGGCTAGCGTGGGACTGCAACTAGCTGATAGTCAAAACCTTCATGTCAACATGTCTTGGTTTGGTTTGTAATGGCCCGTGTTTCGATTTGATTGTTTGATTGTTGTGTGTGTGGATTGTAGCCATAACTGTAAAAGTCGACACTGTTTACATTCCTCCAGTGTCAAAACAGCGGAATCGCCCAGAAAGTTCGTCTCCCCACAAAATAATGGATACCAGACCCCCGTTCAGTCTGCCAGCCTCCGAGTCCTGTATGCCTTTCACTGCAACTTCTCTCAGTCCTTCACATGCAGTGGCAGTGATTACATGCATCATGTCATTAGATGGAGAGAACAACGGGGTGTGGATCTGATTAACTGTAACCATCGTTAACTTTGTCAAATGAATAGACAATCCAGATAACTGCTTTAAATTCATTATTTGCTCCATTTTTTCTTTTTTTTTTGAAACACCAGAGGACAGAATTGATTGCGACATTCGATGTGTGCTCAGGGGTCTTGTGTCGTTTTTCAGCTGTGATGCTTTTACAATCTGCTGTGCTGGAAGGGAGGGAGCGCTGTGTTGTCCTCGTGTAACCTGGGCCAAGGAAAGACCATTCTAGCACTTGAGAAACAACCGAAACAAAAGTCTCCTTGATGTAGATCACGACAAATGTGAAAGAGCCAATGTTGTGTTGGCTAATCAAGTCTACAAGACAATAGATTGTGAATTTGAGAGCCACCATATTTTGATTTGGTGGTTTCCTGCATTGAAAAGGTTGCCGGTCAGCAGCTGACCTACAAAACCTCAGATGTTGATCTTCAATGCAACAATAGCTTAAAACAAATTACAGGGCAAAAAAAGCAGGGGTTACAAATTGTCCGTTGAAGAAACGGCGGTAGTGGGTGATGAATGTTAGGAGCAGCTAATTCAATATCACTCCACCGATCTAGCATTGCACTCCCACGATTGTCCGTAAAAGAGAAAAAAAAAATCAATAATCAATGTAGCAGAACCAGAGATGTTGTCTATTTTTTTCATGTATTGTTCTTCCTTCACAAAACCTGGTGCCTACACTACCCACAATGCAATTCAACCCCCAACACGGGGGGGGGGGGGGCCTTGAGCAGCAAGCCTGAAGCAGAGAGGAGGAGTGGCCTGCAGAGGTCTGGCGAGTTCACTGCTTTACCGTTTCATCATAGAAATACGCTGATTTCAACAGTTATTTCTGTAGCTCATCCTACAACAAACGCTCTGTGATCATCTCATTCATGCTTGTCACCATAGTTATGGCTCCCAGAACGTTGACGTCCCCGTTCTTAATCCCACCTACAAAGCTCTCATTTGCTCGGTTGTTTTTCCATCCAGGAATACACTCAACCTTCTATTCAGAGGTCTTGAACCGGACTAGTGCTTGTGGTAATGAAGAAAGTCCAAGTAGCTACAACTGTCTCAAGTAGCTCTGTCAAAAATGTCGTCCATGTGTTTTTTTAGAAAGCTGAACCCACTACGCTTTTTTTTTAAACCTATAGCACGGTGCAGTTTTAAAATAAGTTAGATAAGTGGTGGGTAGGATGAGACTATCAGAGTTCATAGGTCACCCTGCTGCACCCCTCCTGCCTCTGCTCCGGGTTCTCCCACGGCCGGCTTACACACACCACACATGTGCCGACAGGATGTTTTGCTCTCAGCACATGGTTCATGTTTTCACTCAAGTTCCGTATCAGATTCCTCTCGGCTCAAGTGCCAAAAATGCTGTTGGCAGTTGTTTGTGTTGGTCTTTGGTTGTTTCAAGGTAAAGAAAACATAAACATTGTATATCTCATGTTGTTTTTTTTGTCTCCTGAATCATGCCATAAGGCCTCGTTTGACTCTGACATAAGGGTTGAATGTGTTGAAATGTAATACTGCTGACTTAGGATCAGCAAACATGTTTCATAGTTTGTGTGATGTTTTATTTCATCGGTTGGCTTTATAGGCTGATTGCAGTAAAAAGGAAAGAGCTGCCACATGTGACTCTCTCCTGCATCTCCCACACTGATGTTGAATTATATATTTACAGGAGATGTTAAAAAATCTGCACGTCCAGTTATGCATCTTTTGAATGTGCATGTGTTCAGGAGAAGAGGAGATTGCATGTTAACTCTTTGCACTTTAGTGTTTCTATGGAGATACTTTTTGATTTCAAATTTCAAATGTCATTAGTCAGTGTTTGGGTGCAGCTGAAATGGAATTTACTGAACTATAAATCTAGTTATCATGCCAATGCTAGCAGCACAGGGCTTGTTGCTGAGCCTCACAGAAGCTTTAGCGCCACAAAGTCACATCTGTCACTTCGCCCGACAGCATCCTCACAACCCGGCCAGACACACGCAGCACAGGTTGCCTTTTCTTTTTCCTTCTTCGGTAAATGTTTTCTCTGTGAATAATACCTGACCTCTGTTACATATCCCAGTAAGTTTACAAATCAGTGACAGTTCAAAGTGAAGCGTATGTTGGGATGTTCAGTATGATCAAAAGAATCCAAAGTTCAGCAGCATTACTGAGGAGAGTATTACGACTTGTTTGTAAGTGGCATTTTAATTGGTTTACCATGTTTTTTTTTAATCTGACTCCTTAATTGGCCACTTAAAGAGACTTTTGGTATTCTTTCATCAACTAAACAAAAGTAAATCCCAGAGAGAAAGACGAGCACTGCTAGACAGTTTCAGTAGACGAGCAGGAAAGAAAACAGTCCGTTAGATGTTGCTGCGCTCCACTTTGTTTGTCTTAGTTCTTACAGGAAACGCTCGCAGTTATGTGGGTCTTTCATAAACTTGGAGAACTTCAGGCCACCTAAAGAGAGACGGAGCTGTTCGTACTCATTCTACCTCAAAGCTGAAATGTTATCTAAACTAAATATTGGATCTAAACACTTCTACTCACTGTCATCAAGATAACCAAATCTATTTTGTTTTGCGTAAATGCAGAGCAGCTTGTTTAATCGTCAAAGCCAAGGCTGCATCTCACAATCATGTTTCATCAATGTCGGTTAATTTGTGGACAACTTTTTTTTTATTGTTTATTCTACAAGTGTCTGTCCACTTCCCACAGCTCAAATTCCCAATCTTAAAAAGTTCAAATTTTGTCTCCAATAGGTATTTAAATACAATCGCATGAGATAGAGTTTGGTATAACGATGACCAACACGTCTATAATATTTATAGTATAAATGACTATTGCAACCAAACCAAAACCAAATTGTCGATTCATTTTCTCTTGAATTACACATAAAGAAACGTTTGAACTATAGCCCTAACTGTTTTTTAATTTCAAAGTTTGTTAAATTCAGTCCACATCGGTGTTCATGGCATGTCATCACTGTCTTCACTATTTATGCACAGCATCTGGCTGTAAGCCGAGTGCATCACTATGAGCACCAGCCGCTCTGTAAGATGACTCACTCTAAACAAAAAATCTGTGGCCCTTGAAGCAGCTAAAGCGGGCGTCCAACATTGCTTCAGCAACTTTGTTATTTCCCCATCTGTGACACTCTCTATCTGCTGAAGTCACTCTTCCGTGGGAGTCACGACCGTGAAACTGTGTTTCCAAAGCAGGTAAAGTGATGAGAAACGTTGACATATTTGGATGCGTCTGTTTCTTCGCTTTGCTTCGTGGGTGAAGTTATTGAATTGGACGTTGTCTCGTTTACATTGAGGCTACACAGGATAGTGGTTTCGGGTTATAGTTGGTGGTGGGAGTGTTTCCTTCAGTTCTGTGACCGCTTTATGAAAACTGACTGTAAAATGCTGTGTTCGCCTACATTGGCCATCAGTTTCTCACCCATATCCTTCTTAGATTTCCTTTTTATTATTATTCCGTCTTGAGTGACAAGCCAAAGAGTAGCCAGAATGCATCTGTTATCAGTGTGATCGGGTGCTGAGCGTTTGATGTACACAAATTTCATCTGAAAACGACTTACCCGTTGAGCCGAAGGGTCCGTCTGTCTGCATGGCTTCATAAACTGCGGCCTGCGCGTGTTTACTGGGCAGCCTGCGTTAAGTACAGGCATGTGTTATATGCTCATGATGTATCGCCAAAGGCCATAATGACAGGTCTGGTGGAAAATGAAATTGTGTTTCGTGAGGGTTTTCATTTTCTCTCTTTTTTTTTTGTGCTTTGAAATGTGGTGTTGATGGGTGAAGTCATAACGATGCCTTTCACACCCAGGTTTCACATCTTACTGTGTGCACTGCAGACATACTTTCTAGGGGAACAGATATTTTATACGACACATCCAACTTTATTCATTCTGAAATATAAGCATTGTAAAGCACGTGATCGTCTGCTGACGCCATTCCACCATTTCTGCATTGAGTCTTTCTATGAGCCGTTTCTTTTTTTCCATATAATCAGCAATTCGTTATTTCTTATGTCCCTATTATAAGTGGGGGGGCTTGCGCTGGTTCTTCAGATTGGCACGAATGTCACCTCTGAGGGCCTGCCCTATCTATATTTTAATATATTCAGCTGGACCTGAAAGTTGCCCACAAGAGTTCTACCGCCTTTCATTCTCAATCAGAAATGTAAATGTGTGTGCTAGATAATATACATGCAACAAATAAACACACACTCACTGTGTCACCAATTACATTGTAGAATAATAAATGCATGTTACTTATTGCTGGTTATTTAAAAGAAAAAAGAAACTGCTCATAGAGAGACTGCATGCTCTTACTGTGACATGCGGAAATGACAACAATGACATCATGGGCTATCCCAAAATGGCCGAGTGATGCAAGTGCATTTTTGTACCGACATTGAGGCTTCAGCGTACAAGTTGTAAATGTTCAAAAGATATTCACAAATGCTTTTATTTGTAAATTATTTGAATGTGTTCATAGATTTTTTTTTTTTTTTTACAGTATTTGCAGATCTGCTTTATATTTGCAAAATAATTTTTGTGAGTTAAATCTTTTTTTTGTATTTGTGGAAGGTCTTTTTATATTTACATATTACACTCGATGTGTACAAACAAATAACATTGAGACAAATCTATCTCCGTGAGCCGTCTGTAAGGCATCGTGAAACCTTCCCTGTACTCCCAGATGGCAGAGGAACATGAGAATCCTCCTTGGAGAGCAGACACGTATTCGGCATCAACAGAGCAGCCACAGCTCCAAGGACTTGCAGATGTGTTGGAGGGACTGCAGGCCTGATTTGTTTTGGTGGTTGGACCTCTGTTTCTATCCAGCTCACTGTATCAGCTGAGGGAGTTTCCTGGCATTTTAACCTGAAAATAACTTTTAAAGTACCGGGACTCTCCTAAGTGCCTATTTTGTTTAGAGAATGGGCAGTTAAGTTTAAAAGTCTTTAGATACTGTAGTCCCCAGCGGCGGAAGTGTACAGTATGTTGACAGACGAATTTACAATGTGTGAAAGTCCTTTTTTAAGAAGTGTGAAATAGACACCAGTTGACCCAAGTGTGGGATAAAATACTTCATTAACGCCTACTTCAAAATATTTTCACTGTAGCCATCAATTTGTCACACAGAAGCTGTATCCAATCTCCAGGATTATAGAAAATGACTGGGAACATTTTCTTGCATTCTGCCAAACAAAATATCCAAAGAAACGGAGATCCACCATTAAGCGCTGCTCTGTGTGAAGATACCGTAACATTTTGAGGCGACCGGATAATCTGTGTGAGATTTTGGCCGTGTTAAGGTTATGTAGTGTAAAAAAAAAGAACTGAGCTGTCTTTGTGTGGTTTTATGAATTAATGTTTCCTCTTTCTCTGTCTCACTCTAGCTGCCTCTGAGGGGAGAGTCAACGGCGGTGAGGATTTCTTTCAGAAGGTGAGTCGTGTGCTCTTGGATGGTGTTTGCGCTGTCTTTTTAGGTTGCGTTTCAAGCCCACCGAGCTGCGCTTCCCTCTTGGTTTAGGGAGCAGATGTCAGGTGCTCCTCCAGTTACTCGTAATTGCAGATCAAAACAAACCGAAACAACGGAGCGACAATGACGTTGAATCACTCCGGGGGCTCTGATCCTGTAACACAGCTGTCACAACACTGTGGGCCTTTCTCACTTGCGTACTGTACCATCATAATACACCAGATCATCTCCTCGTGTTTGAAATGAAAGAGACTTTGATTTTTTTTCTTTGTCACCGATTTAATTAGTTCATGCTCTTAAGGCTTCATTGCGTCCGATAAAACAAGGATTTGCCTCAGTGATCTTGAATAGTCTTGAAACTTGCTCACATTGTGTCTCCGGTGCTCATTGATCAGTCAAGTGTGTGACCCTGTGAGGTAATACATTTTCATTCACTAATGGTCTTTCATAGAAGGTCCAGCTACAAGGATGAGTTTTTTTAAAGCACATGTTCTATTAAATCCTCCAATGTCTCTGACAATGAAATCATTTTGTTCATTAATGACGATACAGTGACTTGTGAGCAGGGCTGGACTCTATGAACGATGTATATAACACTGATCATGATGGAAAATGTCCTCGATAAGACGATCATGAACTTTGAAATGCTGTTGATCCGTCACATTGCTCGACCGCATACTAACAACCAATCGCATCACAGAAAATAAGCTATTTCTTAACTTTTATATTGCACAGACGAGGTTGAAGATTGTTGTTTATTTTTTTGTATGATTTGTCTATTTGAAAAGATTCTCGGTGTCGGATCAGCTCCTGGTTTTCAGATTCTTAATCACTACGAACTGGCAAACAAATGACCTCGATCCGCTCCGTTTGTTTAATTTGGACCTCAAGTATTTGGGGGGGAAGTCTGTGTGCTGTATCAAAATGAATCAAGACTAATCGCATGGTGCTGAAAATGACAGCAATCACATTTTCAACAACGTTAACTGCTAATTGGATTTTGACAGCTGGTATTTCATTAATTATGTGGCGCACTTTAATGCGTTCGGTCTTGTTTGAAATCCAGTTTCCTGGATATGTTTGAACTCCCTCCATAGTATGTTAATGGGCTGTAATGAAATAAATGATGGACATCGGTTTGTTTTAGCATTTCTTTTGTCTATTTTCCATATTTGGTTTTGGAGGTTAGGGAGCCGAGTCAAAGAAGGAGGCAATTTAACTGTCCCTGAAGCAAGTAATGCAAACCAGGCGCCTTCAGATCCTCCTCCCAGGAATCTTAACAAGGACTCCAGATATTCTCTAAATCTGTCTCCACCTCTTTTGGTTTGGATATGGCTGTAATGTTTAAGATATCCAGTGTAGGTGTCTACCTCGCTCCACAAAGCTGTTCTGACTAAATCCGGCTGTCGGTGTATTGGCTCTGCCGGTCAAGTTTTTTTTTTTTTTTAAAAGCCTCTGGCCGGAATTCTGTCACAGCTCGTTCAAAGAAACAGTGGTTACTAGCGGTTAAATTGTCAATTAGAAAATGAGTGTGCAGCTGTTTGGGTTGGCAGGCTGGCGAAGAGCAGCGAAGGAGGAGTGCTCAGGACATGTTTTTATTGTAGAATTTCCATTTGGACAACTCTGTATAGTCTCCCTTTTGATAGCGTGATCACCATACATGCCCAATTAAAGTCAGGAAAATAAACACCGAGTGCGACTGTGGAATGGGTATTGTTGAAAGAAAATGGATGGGGTGTGTGAAATACCTTGGAAGTTGATGAAAATGGAAACTCTTAGTTGGGCTGTGTCCTTGCCCGTCCAACACACCCATCCGCCACACACACACACACACACACACACACACACACACACACACACACACACACACACACTCAGTGAGACTAATAAAGTACATGCGTAGTAACTCTCTCCCTCACGTAAGGCAATTTTTGACGCACACACTTTCACGTGTTGGGCTTTGGGAATGAGATTTGGCAGCGAGATTTAGAGTTCAGCAACATAAAACGGTCAACCCCCGCGCTTTCTCCTCAGGCCCCGCTGGCTGTGGTCGATCAAACCCTCTTACTCACTGTCTGCTGGACTTCCTCTCCAGAGTCCAGAGCAACATTTTGTAATAACCCTCTCCATGTAGCCAGTGAGAAAGTTAAGAGGATAGCAGATGAAGTAGGACCACAGGAGGGTGCCACAGCTGGAAAATGAGCCTCGTGCAAAAGTCCCCGCCGCTCACATGGGGGAATCTCGCCAGCTTTCTCTTCAGGCGTTGTTTTGGTCTCCTATCTCACATTTCCGCTCCTCCTCCTCTTCCCTCCTGTTATTATTTCATCTTTGTATTTCATTTCACTTGTGTGTCATAACCAGTCTGGTATAACAAGGTTGTTGTTTTTTTTTCTTTCTGCGAATGACTTGCTCGAAGCGTGCGTCAGAGTGAACAGTTCCGTCACAAGTTTTGGACTGAGAACTGTTGGGAGTGCCGAATCATGGCACAGACCACTAAGCTGTTTGGAGAGCTGTGCAGAGGTTGAGCCGCGGGGACAGCAAAGAGCCGAGAAGCTCGGCTGGTGGAGATGATAACTGTGCGCCACAGAGGAGCTTGGAGTGGATTTGAAAGATGCTTTTGAACCACTTTTCATCCCTGATCCCCCTTCCATCACTCCTTCCCAGTAGTTGTGGCTCTGTAAATAATGCCAGGCGTGATGTATAAGTGCCAGTGCACTCAGATCTTAGGCCAGGCGTAATTTATTTTACTTGCTTTATAGCACTGAAGCATCTTATATTTCGCTGCTCTGACACAGGGAAAAAATAGGAAAACCGAGGACTGTAAAGATGAAATATTTGGTTGCCATGAAATTGTGAGATGGTAAAATACAAAGGTTACTACAAATGTTTGTGTTTCTCAAGCAGCCGTGTAGTCTCGACACATTTTAACAGTAGATGTTTCTGCAGAAGAGCCTTTCTACTAATGTGTGTTGCTTTTTCATAACCATGCACATGTTAGCGTTAGCTGCGAGTTAGCACTCGAGTTGTTAACATGAACTCTGTTATGACTGTTGTGTCTCGTGGGGACTGTTCAGTCCACGCTGTTCCCTCAGTTAGTCTCTTTACACCCTCCAAACAGCCCTCTGTGTCCCCCTTCCAAACACACACACACACACACACACACACACACACACCAGCTAAATCAACAGCTGCACCATCGCAGTGTGGGCCAGGAAACATGCCTCTGCTATGTTGATTGCTGCTATGCTATAGACTATAGTATAGTGGCACACACACACACACGCACACAATCACGTGTGTTGAACACATGTGCGGCCTTTCAGGACATTTTCTTAATGATATCCTGTTTGATTTCACGTACAGCTCTGCGCTCGTCTGCATGCACCAGCTGCAAACCTCCACGAAGCTATCATGTCAAGGTTGTGCCGTGAAACTAATCAGAACCGTAGCCATTTATGTATTTATTCATTTCAGAAAGGGCGGAGTGGCCCGAGAATATGACTAAATGTATAGGTAACTTAATTTGTGCAAATATCTCGACCCATTTGAGAGGTATTTGCTGGTCCCTCCACAAAAATAAACGCCATCCACCCTTTAAAATGGTGTGTGGTCTGTCAGAAATCAGTCCCATCTGCACTCCGCTGCCAAGAACAGCAACACTGGACAGGAAACAGGTCTCTCTGAACAAGGCCCTCTTTAGAGGAAAAGTTGATGAGGCATAGGCCATAAAGTTTGATAATTTTTAGCAGAGCGTAATTGGACTTACTTCTGATATGTTACTTTTGTTCTACGCTGCATGTTTCCACATCTTGGCACTTTTTTAAATGACCTCTTTATTTGGAACTCACAATCACTCGTCTGCCATTTGCCCCCACATTGCCACTGTAATTTTAGCGGCCTCTGAGAGGTTTGCGGGCGGGCAGTGTTGAATTGCTGAAACGTGTGGATTTTGTCAAGGAGGCGTTCAATTTAGAACCAGACATGATGGCAGGAGAGACCAAGCCGATTGTGAAAGGTGGACGTAGAAGTAGAGGAATTTCTTCATCAACAGAGAACAGAATGTCCTTTTTAATGTTGTGATGCATCCAGCTGTTGGTGTGAGCACGTGACTTCAGTTGATGGAGGAAAAGTTTGTATTCCGCTACAGGGTCTTTGTGATTTATTGTCCCTTTACCAGACGGCGGTGGGAGGGTGTCGTGTTGTAGATTAGAGTCCCTTGTGCCTCCAGCTAGTATGAAACCCTGTAACGCAGAACTCAACAGATTTTGGTTTTAGGCCTAAATTTCATAAAATGGTAATAATAATATTATTGCGACAGGAAGGATGGGAAGGAGGACTTTAATGGGGGATCATTAGCAGGCTGGAACTGTTTTTAGCTTAGTCACGCTAAATGACGACCACGGAAGAATCCAAAACAAAAATAGTTGAGAAACTATTTTCATTGCACAGAATGATACTAAAATTCCTTTTGGTTCTATGATTCACTCGATAGAAACTGTGAGTACACGCAGAGCCACAATCAGGAGAAATCAGGAGAATGACTGGAAGCATGTTTCTCTGCTGCTAGATCATAATGATGATGCCCAAAGATGTACAACGTGGTCCAACAGCTTAATAAGAGAGAGGAGGAAGAATGCAACAACTCTCCAACTGTTGTACAAATGTGTTTTACAATAATTCTATTGGCTGACAACGATCAGTTTAATACGTTTTTCACAGGATTGTGGAATCCTGTTTTCCTAAAGAACGGACAAACTCTTCTTTTTGAAGTAAGAGTACTTCATTTTTTTTGCTTTGTTTACAACATTGAGAGCCTAAAAAAAAACAACAACGTCCAGCTGGCTTTTAATGACTCGAACGGTGCTTAATAAAAGTTCAAACTGATTTGGTTTATCTTGGTCTGCTAGTGGCAGAACGGTTGGCCAAGCACCTCATTCTGTCGCTCGTCTAGGCCGTCCATTTTTATATGCGATTATAGGATGTTGTAGAGAATCGGTGAGGCTTGAAAGGGCTTCCAGTCAGCCATCGTGGACTCATGGAGTTTATAGCTGCAAAGTAAAAAAAGAGGCACACATCAGGCTTTTCAGAGCCGTCTCTCTTGTTTTACAGGTACGTGAGACTGGACACGCTGTCAGAATTAGTTGTAAAGGATGCCAAACAGACCGTACTACTTCCAGGAGAGCATATGGGGGAATTTAAGCACTTCCTTTTTGGATTTGTGCACCAGTTCCCCTATGAGTACAGGCTGTTGTTGGTATTTGGCAAGGGAAACTAGCAGATGAGATTTGAAAATGTTTGTAAAAGGGAAAAAAAAAGAAACTTTAATTAAGGCTGTGAATTGCTTTGCTAATAAACCCACCAGCCTATCTTCATTGGTAGTGCTGATGGCTCTTAATTAATTCACTCTCTCTCTCTCCCATTTGTGGCTCATTGCTTAATGCACTGGACCACCAAGGAATATTAAAGTGCTGCTAATGGAATGGGTTGAAGCTGGTTCTTGACCACGTGCCTGAAGCTTTTAAAAAGTTCAACTTCATATCTTCTCTTCTCCGCCCCGAAAAAAACCCCAAACCCCTGGAAAGTATTAAAGCAAACAAAAAGGCCCTTGTGAAAACAAGTATAGTGCACATGGAGGACAGAGCCATTAGGAGAGAGCATGTAAGCCTTGCATTTTTTTTTTGGGAAGGTTTGACAGTTTTTTTCCCCTTGTTTTTTTTTTTTCCACTAACATCAACCACTCGTCATGGCGGACAGCCCTCAAGGGGTATGTTTGTGGATTTGTAGCCAGGAAGCCAAGCAAGGTGAGCTTCCTCGAGGTTGAAAAGAAGAGTGATAGAGTTCCCCCTGATTGGAACGCTGACAGCGTCTTGACCAGCTCCTTACTCTTGTTTTTTTACATTGGTACATGTGCTCCCGGTTACGATGACTAGACTTGTCAAAGGGCTCTCGCATAGATATTCTTCACGTGTACGCAGTGGATATTCTTCGTTGTTTCGTACTTTGGTGGTGTTAAGGGAGGATTTGGCTGTTGAGCAGAAACAAAGCAGTGTCTGGACACATGAGCTTATATCATCAGACATATTTCAAACTGGACTCGCAGCTCCTTTGACTTTTCATTGGCGTTCCATAACTTATGAATATGTTTTTATATTTTTTTTATTCGTGTAAGGCTTTTTTTTTTTGTAACTGTTGGATGTTAATACTTGTTTCATGTTAAGAAAATTAATGTTTCCAAGTAAAGGAGAAAGCAGTGAATAGTTCAAGCTAAGCCCAAAACACACTGGAAAAAAAAATGTCTACCAAGGTCCTACAATATATAATACTGACTACATAATGATAAACATACATGTATAGGCTCATAACTTATTCTTCTGCAAAATAATGTGAGTTCAGTGTGCTGCTACAAAACTATATAATCATGATTGAAGAATCAACGTTGTATTTATTTCATTTTCTTTATCTGCCTATACTGACATCTGTAATAAGTTAATGTCGGCCGTCCTTCATTCTGTTCCAGATCATGGATGAAACCCAAACGCAGATCGCCTGGCCGTCCAAACTGAAAATCGGAGCCAAGTCCAAAAAAGGTGACTACTTCTTTTCTTTTTTCTTCATAATCCCATATTCACAGTATTCTTGTATTGGATCCATTTACTTCTTCCACTGCTTTTGCCTTGTGTGACTCGAGTAATTGTCGAATGATGGACCTACAGAATCTATGAATCTGATTTCCCATAAGGAGCCAACTTGCCGTGCATCAAATGGCATCAAATGGCGTCAAAGTCCATAAGCTCAGGCTTAAGTTTCCTTCAACGTATCTGATGCTCTCAAGTCATTTCTAAGATGTGTAGCAATGAAACCGAGAGCTAAACTAAACCAAATGTGTAAATGGCAGGTAACAACATAGTTGTGATAGTTTTCCAGCTGACATAAGTTAATGATCATGAGTCAATGTTGTTTCAACCAGAAATATGTTCTCAGGAAAGTCATTGGACTCAGACGGACAAGGGGGGAAGTATTTCAGGGTTGCTCTAGCAATCATTATTTACAGTTTAATAGAGAAGTTTGAAAAGATGAAACTTGCATCTGCACTGAGGAATTTGTGATTTTGCTGTGGAGGAGGAGGAGGGGTGGGAGTCGCTCGTATCGAAGCTCCCTCATTTATTGGCCGAGTTGTTCTAGCACTCTGTTACCAATAAAACATTATCGCGGTTATTTAAAGCTCTTCCGGGAGGGGAGGGGGGGGGGGGGGGGGGGGTGAGGCGGGGTTGAAGGAGTAGGTGTAGCTGTGCCCGCTTTGTTGTCCTCAGGAGAATTGCCAGTGTGCGTCTTCAAGCCAGATGTGGAATCCGATGACGTTATGTAACTTCCTCACTCTGTACAGAAAGTAGTTGATGGAGTTACATCAGAACATTTCCCCCCCCCTCTAGATACTTAATCAACTGTAAGCCCTGGCAAGTTATTCACATACAACCATCCATTCATCCCAAGTATAAGTTCATTCACAAAACCAACACCACCTGGGAAAGATGTTTTGTATACGAATATTTAGAATTCTGCCCTTTTGATTTTTAATTTTTTTTTCTCTGTGTTGCGTAAACCAAGAGGAGCCGAGGGGAAGAATGTTGGCTAATCACTTACAGTTATCTTATGAGCGAATGTGTTTGTGGGAGAAGAGACATGTCGAGCTGACTGTGTGTTTTAACAACCTGGGCTCGTGAGAGCTGAAGAGAATAAAGAATATTCTACTTCTTATGTATTCTTGCGTCTTAAATTCTGCCATCGTTAAAACCTCACAGAAGCCATCGGGGAAAAATGACCGGAGACAATGTTCTGCATTCCTTTCGTCCCTTTCATTGGAGATGACCAACGCAAAAAACGTTCTTGCTCTGTCCTTAAAATAGCTGGTGATGTAGCTGTTTTGAGTTATTCTTATCTAAAATCATACTCCTTTAGGGGTGTTAGTTTGCCGTATCTTGCATTAGTGTTGTCTTTCATGTGTAGTCTGGAATCGGTTGCCCTCAGCAGGATAGCAGAGTACACGGCTCCACCACATCAAAATGCCAGCTCCTCTATTTATTTTATCACCTGCGGCTGGCTGGCTGTCCCTGCCACCTGCACAGGTGTGATAAGGCCAGTTGTTAGCCCCTGAGGGCAAGCCGTCACCAGCACACTGTAGGTGATTTAATACAGTGAGGAGCCATATCACTCACTTGCAGGGCTGCCACTTCAGCACCGTGTGACAGAACGCTCAATACTGTGAGATTGCCTTCATGTTTTTTACTTCTGAAAGTCTGATTTTTAACATTTTTATTTGTACGTGAAAAATATCTTAATACTAATCCTACTTGCTAGTTATGCGTGTCAACATATCCGCAGATGTTTTGAATGAGAAAGGCCAAGCCAAAAGGACTTGATTCCCTTCATTTGTGTGGTATTTTTTTAATGTAGTCCTCAGCTGGAAAAATGCTTTAGCTTTGCCAGCACGGAGCTCTTGGGTCAGAAGGTTTCCTCTCCGTCAAGTGGAACTATGTAAAAATCCGTGCGACTGAAAACCTTCACTTTTTGCAGCTGCAAGTCTTCTCTTGTTTTTGTTTGCTTTTCCAGCTGTTCTGTGTGCCAAATTAAGACTTAAGGTGTTCAATTTTTTATTCCACAATCCATCGTCCAAAAAAAAAAAAAAGAGCATACAGCACACTCCATTTCTAGAAATGCGGGGGTGTTCTACATCTCGACTGCAACACTCGTTTAGGCTGGCTAATGTTTGCCAGATGTGCAGAGCAGGTTAGTCACTGGAAGAGCTATACTCCCTCTGATGGTCACAGTTGGTGCCACAGGAGGAAGTGGAGGGAATTCTATTGTTCACAGCAACAGCTGTATGATGGGAAAATTTCCTGGAACCGGCTCGGAGACTGTGATGGGTCTGGTCTCTAACCGCTCTTTCTGCTCTTTTTCCTTTTGTTGTCTTTGGTTTTGTGTTCCCATCTCAGACTGCCGCTCGGTCTTTTGTTTAGTTCCTTCCCGCTTGTTACTCTTAAGATCTAGCATCTCTTGTAGTGTGTGCTGAGGTTGCCTGACCCCTGTGGCACTCTTAACAAGACCAGTGCTTGTTTGCTGGCACTCTCTGTTCCCCATAGTTCCCAGTGCACAATGAAACGGAGAGCACAACCTTTTTCAGATACCTCTATAAAACAGAACTTCATTGTGGCCAACCCGTGCTCTGCTGCTCTCATTCGTATTTTGCAGCTCCGTGGAGAGCGTCTCGGTTTGGCCTTTGAGAGTTATTCATCATCAAAAGCATTCTGTAAATTGGGAACTTCCCTTGGCATCGCCAAATTCTGACCATTGTTTTTTTTTTTTTCTAGTTTAGGACTTTTCACTCCCAAGCTCCTTGAAAGTCTAAAACATGCATCCTATCCGTACGACTTTGCGATACTAAATCTGCTTCAGTGAGTCGTGTCTGAAGACCGTGCTGTCGATGCTGTAAGTGTGTGGACGGGGAGGGGTATTCCTGGAAGGGGGCTTAGTCGACTTCCTGCTGCTCAGTACAGTTAACACATAGGGGCGATGGACCATGAGTGTGTAGTACATGCCTGTGCACATTTAGAATTTCTGTGTGTGTTCATGTGTTTTCACATTTGCGTTCTCCAGGGGTCCGGCATATGTAGGCAGAGCCAGATGTAGGCTCACCCAACCCTACACAGACACAAGCATTAGCTGTGAACGCTTTTGGTATCCAGTGTTTTGGTTATAAGTATTTAGAGGCTCTGGAAGCAAAGTCTACTCAAGTTATTAGGACCTTTTTTACTAGCGCGAATACAAGAATTTTAGGATGTGGCAGTTTCTGTTGCAGGATCGTATCTAGTCATTTGTTTTTTTGAGGAGCCGGCTGTGTGTGACTGCTGATAAAGAGCACATGTTGACATGCTGAGTCATGTGCAACCATGAAAGACGCTGAAAAATGAGTTGCTGTATATTTTCGCAGTCACTGAAAGACCGAATGAGGTCCAGGAAAATGAGGCGACAAGCGTCGCATGATTGTCTTTTCTATTGAGGCTAAATTGCAGCAGAACAATTCTCTCCAGCTAATGGTGTTCCTGTCGACTCTACTGACTGACGGATTGTGCCTGAATATCATTTCCACAGAGCCCCCACCCGCCCCCCTCCCGAGCCCCGCACGGTGTGGTTGCTTGCCGACTTAAATGAGACTCGGCAGATATCAAAGCAATTACTGTTGCAGAGCTTTTCTCCGACGCGCTCTAATTTGTTGACACATCCAGACTGCTGTGTCATGTTTGGTTCAATGGATTTGACTTGTGTCCCACTCTCTCACATTATATCTCTATAAAGGATACAACAAGGTGTTAGTGCTCTCGCAACACACACATTAAACATGCTCTCTCTTTCTCCCACTTTTAATGTCTCCCTTTCTCCCTGCAGATCCACACATCAAGGTGTGCGGGAAGAGGGAGAACGTGAGGGAAGCCAAAGACAGAATTATGTCCGTCCTTGACACAAAGGTACAGTAAACATCTTCATCACAGTGAAGATAGACTTCATGTGTATGTGTGTAATTAATCTCCCCCCCCCCCGTCTCCTCTTTCTCGCCTTTTCGTGGTGTTCAGTTTGAACCGAATGTATTTCACCTCGGCTCTCCCGCTGGCCAAGTGACAGATTGCTCACAGCAGTGTGGTACAAACTTGGCACTAATCTCTCCAGATACTCGCATCCCGGAGCCTTGCAGTGGGTTGCATGTTGTGTGCGCGCAGGCTTTTATTGCCATGGCAACACAAGAAATAAAGTACCTGGGGTGCTGCGCTGCAGCACCCCCTGGGGGCAGGCAATCATCCATGCACGTTGAACAGCCGAATGCAAACGAACAATGATTGGCTTAGTTTATAGCATCTAATGTGGCTTTGTCACGAAAAGGCCATTTCAGTCTGGCAGACAGAGTTATTTCATAATACGATTGGTTTCTTTAATGTACTGAATGTTTTGTTGCTTATTTGCCTCTTTTTGAAATGACTGCAACATGTGAAAGTGTTTAAAGGAGGGGGAATTGTAAGTTTTGGGTATTGTGACTGTTGAGTAAAGGGGACAGATGCTGCGCTGGCCGTTCAGTGACGGAGCATTTATAACCAGAGAGCGCAGTGTGTCTTGGTCCTCCTTGTTTGTTTATACTCTTTAAAATGTCACATCGCTGTGAAAAACTTACAGATTTGATGTGATGATGGTACACTATCATGTTCTATGTTTTTGCACAGTGCAATAAATGCAGTTCATGAAATTTGCTTTATGAAGTTTGGTGTTTGGTCAGACTATTCTTTGCCTGAACTAGGGCGCTTCTTTATTGCATCATTTTGAAATCTTAAATTCCATTTCAAAGCAGAAGTTTGATTATTTTACTTTGGGTCGCCAGCTTTATCGTCTTTTTAATACCATAAGCTTTGAAAAGAGCGAAAAGATATTTTTTCAGTTGAGAAAGTAATTGTTTAGATTCCCAATAGGTGATCGGTTTATCCAAATAACGCCTGTTTGGAAATTTACACTGACGTTTTTTGGAGCTGTGGGGAGCTGCTGGCTGTGTGAGATCAGCCGGTGGGCGTACAAAAAGCAAATGTCGACGGTGTTTTTGTAATTACTCTCAAAGCCAGAAGGGTCACAGGTCCACACTGCAGGTTTAACTATGAGGTATTAAAAAAAAGCGACAAGTTGGTTTAATTCGTTCTCTACATGAACTAGTATTTAATCAACTCTGTGTGTGGACCTTTTGTTTGCCCTTCTGACAGTGAGAGTCATTACAGAATCACTGTCCACATGTGCTTTTGTATGTTGAACCCGACCGGCAGGTGTAACGGTACTGATATGGTTCAGTTCTTTTGTAGTTCCTCGTAGCGGAGCCGTCCAAGCCACGAGACACTACAAAGTAATTCAAAAAATATCCTTTCATTCAAATGTGTTTTCAGGCTATTTTCCTTTGTCGTCCTCCCAGTTGTTTACAATGCTGGTAGCGCTAAACCGTAAGAACGAACACAATTGCGTTCGAACCGAAATTGAAAAAAAATGGGTGGGGCAGTATTCGGTGACATAAGTGCCTTTCAAACACAAGAATAATAGCATGCACACATGTCTCCACTCACTGAGCTACTGCGAGCGTTATCAATCATCATTTCAATGCAGCCCTCTCCCTCTCTCTCTCTTTTCTGCTCATTAGAGTAACAGGGTAACTCTGAAGATGGACGTCTCTCACACAGAGCACTCTCACGTTATTGGCAAAGGTGGCAACAACATCAAGAGGGTGATGGAGGAGACGGGTTGCCACATCCATTTCCCAGACTCCAACAGGAACAACCAGGCAGAGAAAAGCAACCAGGTTTGTGGGGCTACTACATAGATTCATACAGTGCTCTACTGTTCTCACTGGGGCATGAGAGATAGATGGAGGGAGCGAGCTGTTTACTGCCCGTCGATCAAACCGTTCTCCCCGTCAAATATTTTACTCTAATCTCTTGAACCACAACATCGCACGATTGATGTTTTAGCGTAACTATATTGCATTCGGGTTTGTCACCCTTCCACAATTTACTTTCTTCTGTAGTAGCTTAAGTAGTTCTAAGTGTTTTTTTTGTTTTTTTTTATCTGTGCATGCTGCCCTTCAGCCCATTCATTAACTGCCACGGGGTCTCGGGGGCTGGTCAGGTTGCAGAGAGTTGGTTCAGCTGGCTGTTTAGATTGGCCAACCCAGAGGAAGCCGGCGTGTTTTGGCTGGACCCCGTGTAGAAGAGCAGCAGGATCCGTTTGTAATTACCATTAAAATGTAGTATGAGGAGTTCAGCAGAGCAGCCAGTAAATGAACTTGTCAGGTGCTCTGTTCATTTATTCTTAAAGGTCTACTTCACTGATTTCAACTTATCTCTGTGGATTTTGCATAGTAAGGTGTGCCTGCAGTGTGCAATAGACCATTGAACCTGCCAGTACTCTGTACCTCATAGACTGTTAAACTCCCTCCAGTCCTACTCTCATGATGCAAGTACACGCTGATAAGTAGCAAGAGACTCCTTTTTAGGCCCAAGACCCCTTAAGCTGTCTCTTTTTCTGGTTTCAAAAGCTTACTGGCTGCAGCAGAGCTTTTTTTTGTGCAGTGATTTTGATGAGTAAATATAGATAACCAGGACACAATCCATGAAGTGGCTTCGTACCTTCCCTTCTCACTGGAGCACAACATGAGGCTTAACAATGGTTTTCATTTGGAAAAAAATGATTTGCTGCTCACAGCACTACCCATCTGCTTGAGTGCATATGTATAGCGTGTGTGTTTTGTTCGTGTGTAAGTACTGGAGGCCAGAGATGAACCAGACTGACCGGCTTTATGTTTGCTTAATCTTTTTTTTTTTTTTTTTTTAATATCCCCTTTTTCTTATCTCTACAAGTGTGAGCAGTTGCCTTTTTGAAGGAGGGAAAATAATAAGAAAGAAATCTAATGAGATTATTTTTCACTTTTTAAAATATCGTAATTTAAAGAAATGCTTTACCCAGAACGAACAAGCCAAACACCGGCTCTAGAGAGAGCCGTTCAAGGTTTTACGTTCTCTGAAAGCTATCGTACTTCTTCGACACGCTTGGAAATGGAGAGGTGAGCGGATGTTCTGTTGGATGCAATCTGCGACCTCACCGCTAGATGCCAATAAATCCTACACGCTGCTCCTTTAAATCTGGCCTCTCAGCTTGGTGGTTGTGTTAAAAAGGAAAAAAAAGTCACTTCAATTGTGGAGGCTGTTTTTTAATCACAATGTTAGATTTATTGCAACTGTAATGACGTGGTTCAAGAATACAAAACATTAACTGGAAATAGGATTAGGTTTTAGTTTAGAGGAAGCCTTTAAACTTTAGCGGTTTTCATTGTTTCTTCTGGATTTTCCTTTCGACATTGAAATGAAGTGCAACTGTATGCAATGACCTGAGACATTATTTGTCTTGGAATGGGTTTGAACTGGCTAGCTGATTTACATGTGTTACTTTTAATTGTGAACAGGTGTCCATCGCAGGGCAGCCAGGAGGGGTGGAGGCAGCTCGGGTAAAAATACGGGTAAGTAGGAATCCTTCATAGCCTGTTAGCCGTGGAAGCTCCTGTTGTTTATATTTACACTCTACACCACATTATTTCCTCTTCCCCCCTTCTTTTGGCCACACTGTGGACTGTTGTTACGGAGTGCCCGTCTCCTGCTCTTACATTGAACCACTCCATCTGTGCTCAATCATTAGCTAGCCTGACTAACCCCTAACCCCCTCTAGTCTTGCATAGCCAGACCCATCTCCACCAGAAAGGTCTGGCTGCACACATTGTCATTCTGGTATAAGGGAAAAACGCTCTGGCTTGTTTGAATTTCTTTAAACCAATCACAACCGTCTTGGGCGGCGCTAAGCACAAGATGCAGTGACCGTGCCCTTGCAAAAATGGATAGTGCAGATGGAGGAGAAGAGTGTAGCGTGAGATACACGGTCAATGGCAGGCTAAACCACTGCTCTACATCCATCGCAGTCTGAAATCCTGTTGTAGTTTACTTATTTGCTCCCAATTGCAATGCTCAAAACGGTTACTTCCTCCACAAACAAAACATCAGACTCAAGGAAGCCAAGTTCTCTATCTAACCCTAGCAATGGAGAGCTCTAGGGTTGCAGTAGGAAATTGTGCACTCCAGGCACAGTTTCAGTGCTTCCTCTAAGCCACAAGCACCATTCCTAACCTTTTCCCAGACCACTTCCCTTGAACAATTGTAAAATACATGCCTGAGACCATTTGCAGGCCCTTCTCCTGCCCGTTTCTTAGCCACTTCCTCAACCACAGTTTTAAGTCTGACTGGAAGCCCGACCTACACTCTCAGCTTTGTGGGCTTCGGACCTCTGTGCTCGTGTGAAGTGTTACATCCCTGAACTTTTGCTGCATTTCAACACCGCAGCGATCGTCTACAGCGAACACGTTCCTCCACTATGGACTGACCAAAACTAACAAGTGAAGTGAAGTGTGTGTGTGATGGAGAGGGAGGCGGGAGAAGGTCATGCTGGATATATTTGTGCAGTGTGTATTGGCAAATGTCTGCATGTACGCATACCCATACCTCTCCGTGCTTAGTGGTTGTTTTCATAAGCAGCCAGCCGCAACCCAGATCATCTACTTGTTTTGCTATGGGTAGAAAAAAAAAAAAAGGATAATCAAACCTAACCGTAGAAAGAGGTTTAAAATATAAGCCGTAGAGAACCACAGAGATTGTTCTGGCCTCCAAAGAACACACAGTCAGCGGATGACGAGGGAGGATCAAAAGACAGGTTTCCCTCTCTGTCAACTTGGCTTCTTCTGATCCTATGAGACCCAAAACACCTTCTATTCAACACTCAATAGTCACGACTAGACAGCCCTTCCACACATAGCTTTAATTATGTTGGAGCTACATCACTGAACCTGGAGGCAATTTCCTCAAATGCAGCAAGGAAAAGTAGCACATTTGAGAGATTTTCTTTTCATCTAATTGGTTTCCCTTTGTTCACTTTATCAGTGCTTGACAACTGCCGGAATACAAATTGTCAACATATTTCTTTACAAATAACAGATATGCACAGTAATTGCTCAACAAATGCATACTAACTTGTCCAGAGTGACTTTAAGTGAAGGGATTCTTTGTGAATGTTAGCAATCACCTTATTAGCCAAAGTGCCATTGTTTTCAAATAGGAGGTGTGTAATTATGCACCAGTTTTGCTTTAAAGGGAAATACACTTGTTTACTGTCTTACTGAGAGTTAGATGAGAAGATTGATACCAATCTCATTTTTGTCCGTTCAATATGAAGGTGGGGTAAGGAGATTCTGAGTTTAGCTTAACTTAGCCTAGCCTAGCTTAGCTTAGCTTAGCCTGGCATAAAGACGAGACAGCTAGACTGGCCTCTGTCTAAAGATAAAATAAAACTGCCAGCACCAGCAAAGCTGACTAATTGTCATGTTATATCTTGTTCATTTAATTTAGGAGTGTAAAAAGACAAGTTGTTGTTTTAACTTAAGCTAATTGTCTCCTGACGCCAGTTTCATATTGAACTGACCAACATAAGAGTAGTATCGCTAAAAAATTTCCCAAAATCTCAAACTATTCCTTTAAATCTGTTTATAAAAAGAGGAATGAGAGGGGAATATTTGAAGGTGGTATTGTCATGATATTAAAACACCACATTGTAAAATGCAGGAGGGTTTATTCCAGTTATTGACCTTCTACTGTTGAGGTCGCCAAGTGCATAACAATATTGCTGTGTTTTTGGTTCTGGGTGGCCTTTAGACCACATCCTCCCCCGTCTCTCCTGGAACCAGAAGTTGCTGAGGTTGTGCCTTCTCCCTGAGGTGCATTAGCAATGAATGAAATGTCCCTTTAACGTACTACAGTGGACTACAGTGTAAGATCTACTGTATTTCTGAGGCTCTCTTGGGTGGAGATTTGTTTGAGTCTGAAACAAGTCGGTTGTTGAGGTGATGGATTCTCGAGGGATTTCTTGGACTTTTCCGAGATGGAGCTGACAGGCAGGTGATGAAAGGTCTGGCCAGTTGCTGTACCTCGAAGATATTTAAATTTTTCTTCATCTCTCACCCTTATGTCAGGAGAACTGAGGCTTTTTTTAACAGCGCTTTCAGTTTGAATACATGTGAAACTCATATCTGCCAGGTAGGACTTTTTTTTTTTCTTTTTTTTTTTTTAATAAAGCTGAGGTCAGCTCCACCATAAAAATCAGTCTATTCTTCATTCAGCGCCTGACTCCTGCTGCTCTGCTTGTCCACTCTTGCGTTTCCCTCGGTGCTGACCTACATTTCTCAAGCCCTCTGAGAGCGAGTGCTGAAACGTGATATACATGTAAGGCCAAGCACATGTGGGACTGATCAGGGAAGCATTTCTTTGGTCGGAGCAATTCATGCTGCTTGCCCTTCACTGGCAGCCAAAACCATAGTGGCACTCTGCCCAAGACTCAGTGTTTGGATAACACTGTGTGTGTGTGTGTGTGTGTGTGTATTCATTCTCGTCTTTGTGTGTGTGTGTGTGTGTGTGTGTGTGTGTGTGTATTCATTCTCGTCTTTGTGTGTGTGTGTGTGTGTGTGTGTGTGTAAATGTACATTCCCTTCAGTTTGTGTGTGTATGGGCGTGTGCCTTCGTGATTTCTCTCCCATGCATGCATAAGTATGTGTATGCATGAAGCGAGGCCCTTCCTGTCTGCATCTCTTTTGTTTCAGTGACTGGCTGTGATACAAATGACAAGAGCTGACGTCTGTGGCTGCCTCTGTGGTTTGATTCAATGATTTGAAATGAATGTATGTGAATGAGCAGGCCAATAGACTAGGACTGCCCCTTCTTAGTCAACTAATCAGTTGTTTTGGTCTTGGTCGACTAAGATTTCTTTCTCGCTTTTTCATGCTGGATGACTCATTTCCAAGAAACGTATGAGCACATCTCTGGTAAACACAAGATTTAAAGTGGCGCTTTTGTAAACGACTGGAGCCATAATGTTTAAATCTGTAGCATACTTCAAGTAACAAAGGGTGCCTCTCTTATTGCTGGCACTGCTGACCTCATTTTGATTAAGTTGTCTGGATTTATTTAAGCTGACATGTGAAGTTTTGCCACCTTCTGCTCAACGGACTGTTGTTGTGTCTGTGTGTCAGTTCACATAATTCTACAGTGTGTAAAGAAATCACCCTTTTACTGTGTTTTCTCCAAATGGTCTTCATCAGTCTGAATGACCGCACAAGCCGCTAACAGTGCCTATTTATGATTTTGTTCAGGAATGTTTTATTTCCCTGTTTTCTGGCAGCAGCACTGGCACCATAATGATAAGCTATTCAACTTGTCATAACTGCAGTATTTCAGCATGGTGGGGGGGGTTTTCTCTCTGTCATTTCACTTTCTGTTCCCTCCGTCCCACCATATTGCAGGAGCTGCTCCCCCTTGTGCTGTCTTTCGAGCTTCCAGCCATCATGCAGTCTGACCCCAGCTCCCCCACTGTGCAGCACATCTCGCAGACCTACAGCCTCACAGTCTCCTTCAAGCCCCCGACTCGCCTCTACAGGGCCACCGGCGTGGTCCGCGGCTCCCAGAATAACGCCAACGCCGTCAAGGTGAGGGGAGGGTCTCTTCATTTTGAAGAGAATATTGGATAGTTGAGTGACTGATCACTGCCCAAAAATCCCAAAAACGTTCCATTTACAAAACGCATGAAATAGAGAAAAGCAGCAAATCATATTTTAGCAGCTGGAATCTGCAGGTTTGCTTAATAAGTGACTTAAACGATTACTTAATCAAGTCAAAATTGCTGTCAAATTATTTTCTGTCAGTTGACTAATTGTTTCGGTGCTAAATTAGGTTCCATATAAGCCAACAGCTTCAGTACTAATTGACCAACGGCAACAATATAAATTCTGTTGAGTTTGTATTTTCCCTTTTTTTAAATTGGAGCAAAATTACAAAGAGACCAAATCATAAAGTTTCAACTCCCCCCCCCCCCACATCCAGCGTGTGTCCTGTTTAAAGTTGCTTGAATAACCAACCAAACCCTGAACTATGCACTCCTTGTCAGTCATTTCAGTGTAACAATATTTGAGTTAATACCCTCATTCTTCTCCACCCGTTTACATGGCGAGCCACAGACCAAGGAAAGGTTTCCAGAGTTGCACCACGTCAAGACCCACCGACACTGTCGGCGTTCCTCGCTTTTCTCGTTTTAAGTGCCTCGTTACTTTCAGCACCACAGGGGCAGCAGAGTGCTGAGAGATATTTGGTCCCTTGAACTGGACAGCTGCTGGTTAAGCTCTCCAGTAGGAGGGAGACTCTGGCAAGTCCACAAGCCTCTCTTGAGTTTTTATTTCAAATAGATTTGGGAGTTTCTCTCATTGTGTTTCCACTCCGCAGCTTGTTTAGGTGTAAACGTACTGTATATTTGATATACGCACACAGATGCACTTCCTCAACTGGCATCTGAGTTGTGGCTAATCAAAGTCTGCCAAGGAACTCCGCTCATCATCTCTGCCAAGTCATATCTACCAACTCACTTATTTTTACTCTATGGAGCTCTGTTCTGTTTGCCAGTGACTGCATTTGGCATGTATTCATCCCTGCATTTATTTATTCATGTATGCTTGTGCACTTTTATTTGGATTTGCATGCTAGTGTGCATTTGTGCACCGTGTTGTGTGTACAGTTTTATATGTGCACATGTATATATGCAGAAGCACGGCCCCTGATTGGGAAGTATGCTAGAGGATTAGAGGAATATGTGTGCTATGTTATGTGGTGGTGTGAGACACTAGGAGCACCTTCGAGGATTGCCAAAACGGCTGTGGATTGTTGTATTATGCTGGCCGCAGTGTGTGGATTCTCGTTGCACACTGGAAATGACTTACTTTACTGGGCCAAGTGATGGTTTGCAGAGCCGGAAAGGAATGAGGCTGTTCAACAGGCCGGCAGATGCAGTGGAAAATATAATAGTTTCCATTGATTATGAAGAAAGAAAACTGGTGTTTTCTGTGGGAAATAGGCAAAATGGCTCCACTGCTCCCCTCGTTAACTGATGAGTGGTCTGGCTATTGCTCTACATTTAATATTGTTCCAGCTTTTTTTGTCTCATCTTTATGAGATTTAATTTGTACCGTTTGATGTTTTTGCGAGAAGTCAGTAAATTGTCCATTACCGGTATACTCTTTTATTTTATTGTTGATAGATTTGTACACTCATGGGGCATCTTCTCCTATAATTATCATGCGTCCATTATAAGTTGGCAAACGTTTATTTTATATTTACCCTCACCATTATACTGTACACTGCTTAAACAAAAGGAATGTTGACATTACTGTCCAAAAGTAATGTTGACTAATACATCAGGCAATTGACAACAGATGTATCTACAGCAATGATACAAGATTAATGGTTTGAATTATTTATCTATCAAGCACAAATGAAAAACATCTGCTTGTTCTCGCCTCTCAACTGTGTGGAGTTGCTGCTTTTCTCTGTTTTATATCATAACAAATTGAATATTTGGGGGTTTTGGACTGTTGGTTGAGCAATATAAGCAATTTTAAGACATAGACTAAACAATTAACAAAAAAAACATAAATTAATTATGAAAATGGTTATCATCCGAAACTCTGATAGCATGGTTGTTATACTGAGTTGTGGACAAAACAAGACATTTGAGAAGGTCATCTTGGACTTTTGGAAACACTGATGACATTTTAGAGACCAAACAACTAATCAATTAATCCTAAAAATAATCGACAGATTAACTACAATGAAAATAGTGGCTAGTTGCAGCCCTATACCTTGATGACTTGGCATAGAGTCTCTAAATGAATGTAGACTCTTAGTCTTTTTAAATTAAACGTGTATTTTTCTTTATATATTAATATAATTTGTCATATTACCTTGTCATCCATGTTTCCACAGAGGGGCACAGCGCTGCTGTTGGAGCATTTGGCTGGTAGCCTGGCAAGCACCATCTCCGTCACCACCCACCTGGACATCGCACCCCAGCACCACCTCTTCATGAAGGGCCGCAACGGCAGCAACATCAAGCACATCACCCAGCGAACGGGAGCGCAGATCCACTTCCCTGACCCCAACAGCCCCCAAAAGAAATCCACAGTCTACATTCAGGGCACCATTGAATCGGTCTGCCTGGCACGGCAGTACCTCATGGTGTGTACATTTTGACAATAATTACTTTTAACTGCTGAGCTTTGTTTTTGTGGTTAAGGGATGGCATTGGTAATAGATTCCTTACATATACAGATTCCACAGGCTGTGTGGTAACTTTAATGGATGTCATTGTTTCACTAATATCATATGGGATGTGTGAATGATTTTGGGTTTTGACATGGGGTTTAAGAAGTAAACCACGATTGCCTTTTTGGGGTTTTGTATAGCCTTGGGATAGATTTGCTTGGCTCTGCTCCTGCGGCTGAATTGTCCATTTATACAACAATCTGTAGCCGACTCAAGGTTAGCCTGCGTGACTTATAGCCACATACCTGCATGTGAGATGGGCCCACACATTAGCGTCCGCTTGGCTTGACTGTATACAGATTATCCTCCTTGGTGTAAAGGTAATAATCTTGTTTGCGTATACAGTCGATTTTGGTGGATTTAAACATCAGCCCAGACTGTAATTCAGATGTCAGCACATTACCGTTTTTTTTGGACCAGGAGGAAGCGCCTCACATTTAAATTTAAAAATGCTCTGTGGTCATTCTTGTCTTGTTGCCTGTAACCACTGAGGCTACCCTGGTCTGAATTACTCAGGAACATAATCAGATGTTTGTTTCAAAGATGTGTAAAAGTGATGGCTGTTTAATTACCATTGGCTAAAAGCTTCTGCTGAGCTGGTGCGTACGAGACATCTCGGGCCCGTAAACGGCTTCGGCTCTCTGCTCGGAGATCCATAATGTGGGGCAGTAATTCTGCCAGAGCCTTCTTTGTCTGCGGTCTCTCCCATTTGGCCCCAAAGACATTTAGCAAATGCCAAAGTTGTTGCAGTGGCTAAACATGACTTTCTCTCGGTCTGGACGCACAAGAGGTAGCCTCTCACTGTCTGTTTGCAGTGAGGCTGTAAAAAAACGGTTGATTCATGTGTGAAGAAGCATAGAAAGCAGACGATGGGGAGAGGTGGTTGAGAAAGAAGAGAAGGCGAAGAGGAGCGGAGCAGGACGTACGTCTGTTGTGGACTGTGTGATTTGTCCTCTTCCAGCCAAGACTGTAGATTACAGCTCCAATCTCACTCAGGCCCTGTCAGAGCCAGCCAGGCCTCTATACTGTGCTGCTAATTACACCCACTCACAATAGGAGCGCTGTCCAGCACTCAGCCCAAAATATAGATGTCTGTGGTGCTTGTGGTGGAGATCATGCAAAACAGATTGCTCTTTGTGGAATTTCCCAAGCTCTGTGTGGGAGAAATCTAGCAGTGAATCTTGTGTTCATTGGCCTAACATATAGGTCTACAAATAATATAGTATAAAGGGAAATTTACTACTGTTTTGGAGAAATAGCCTATAATATAGGAACATGGTTGTGTTACACTGTACAGCTGACATGATAAAACAAAGAGTATGTTGCTGATATACTTTTAATTTTGTGTTTGCTCTACAGGGCTGCTTGCCTCTGGTGTTAATGTTTGACATTAAAGAAGACATTGAGGTGGAGCCCCAGTGTATCACAGCACTAATGGAGCAGCTGGATGTCTTCATCAGTATCAAACCGAAGCCAAAACAACCCAGCAAGGTATGACACCAAGCTTACAATCACACAGCACGAAGAGTGTCAGTGGATTTCCAGCCATGGTGTAGCAGTAGGGCTCTAGGGGATGGTGAGGTTGGACAATCACTTTGATAATAGACGGAAATATCTCAACAATTAAAAGATGGATTGCTGTTTACATTCATGCTGCCCTGAGGATGCATTTCATTAACATCCCCTCGACTTGTAATGTAGCGGTCCGCATCAGTTCGAACTTTTAATATGTCAAATATTAGTTTTTTCTTTAGGGACAATAATATTGCACCAATGCCACATTCAACAGCATTTACAACCTAAGCTAGTTTAACATGCCTGTTTGTAGATGGGCTTTTAAAATGCATAAATACAAGAGATACCTGGAAAAACTAATGACCAATGCCCATCAACCTCCACTGTACTTTGTATGTACTGCAAATTATTATACCAGCAATGGTGTTAGCATGTAGCTCAAAGCCTCACAGAGCAGCTAGCATGGATGTTAAAACATCCTCTAATACAAGGTGGGTTCTTAATCAGATAAACAGTGCGTACAGGACCACATTTACTGAGCATTTTCAGTGGCATTAAAAAGTGTGTGTAATAGAGTGACCGTATTTTCAAACCCCAAAACTGGGACCGTTAAGTGTACCGCATGCACGTGCACATGTATGCGCTTATGCACACACAATATGCGTGCTATTGTAGACTGTTATCTGGCCATCTTAATATGATCTTTTATGTCAGCATTGTGCAGAACGCAGCATTTTTCTTTGCCAGGTACTTCACGAAGGAATGAGCCTCCTGGAAAACAGACTTTCTCTTCAGCATGACAGCTAACTGTTAGCGTACTGATGGGTTCTGTCAAGTTCTTTAATAATGAGTCTGAAAGAACATGATAAACTATGTAAGCGCTGAAAACAAGTATAACATTATTATTGTAGTGAAAACCGGAACATTTGAGTGTTTCACAGATGTTTGTAGGGATTTGGGAAACCCAGTTGGAAACGAGTACAATACCAGACAAATCAGGTCACTGTAGTGTATAAAATAAATGATTTGGATGCACTGCCCTATTTACATTTTGCACTTGGAACTGACATCTGTAATTGGTAGCGTTAACATCTATTTTAAGGCACAATGTTATAGAATGACCACGATTTAATGAAATTGCTCGGCTCTAACAAACCTTAAACTTTAGAAGTAAACATATCCTAACTTTTTCACCGTGAGAAAAGCAAACTGCTGTCCCACTTGTTCATATGCTGTGTCAAGGCAGAGAGAGAAAAAAGGACTACCAAGAAACAAATAAGCCACTGTTCCTTCCATTGGAGAATTACTCTGCGTCAACTGTCACAGCATGACATTAAAGTAAATTATAGATCTCCATGTCACATTTCATTGCTATTTGATGAAATTTAAAAGGGAAAAACTGGAACCTCACACCAAGGGGAATCGTGCCATACCAGAGTTCTGGCATAATCTACGTCAGTCACAGCGGGGAATCACAGTCTGCCGTGCATATTTCACCTGATGGACTCAATCTGTCTTATTATGCCGCTCCACTATTCCATCTAATAAATAACTGACTTGTTTTTCTTGTTTTCTTAGTAAATTGGAGGTACGCTTATTAAATAGAATTGAATTAGTGAAATATGTTGATCAGTTCCATATTATATTGTGATTTACAAACTCTTTTACAGCGCCTGTGGTGCGCCTGTGTTGTATCCAACGCCAAGCTCTGATGTTACTCATGGTCTACTGTTGTACAACGTACTATTCCCAATCATATTTCAACTCTTGGCACAGTCCCGCCTGTCTCTTCGAGGAGCCCACGTCCCATCCCGAGCCAGGGCTCGGTGCCCAAACCCGACAGGCCTGTGGGGACTGATGTTGAGGGTGCCAGTGTAAACACTGCCCCAGCCCAGATCCTCTTAAGAACCCTTCACTTAAACATTTTAACGAGGTGACGGCTGTAATCCAAAAAAGGCCCGTCCAAATGCATGTCGTAGTCTCGGTGCTCCCGGCGCTTTGGCAGACCGATAAAAGAGAGTGTGTGCGTGTGTCGGAGAGAGACCGGTCGTGATTGGAAGCTCAACTCTGGCAAAACGCAAAGAGCCAGGACATGATTTCTGCTCGCGTACCGTTTATATTTCATGTTTATTAAGGGCAGGGTTTATAATTCTTTGTTGTTGATTTAGTGCCTCGTAGTGTAATAGTTATTGAGTTACAGGCATAACCTCATATTCTCTTCAATGCTATCAATGAGTGAGATAGTGTATGTTATGCAATTGATTAAAAAATGCTTGTCTCCATCTCTCTCCCACACTGTTTATCCTTCCAATCTATCCTAATTCCCTCTTCCTTCCTCCCCTTTTTGTTTGTCTCCCCCTCATCCTCCCTTTCACTCCCTGTCTCTGGTGCCAACATTCCCTATCGTATCTATCCCTCGCCTCCTCCCCTGCCTTTCCTCTTCTGTGTCTCTCTCTCACGCCTTTCCCCTCCCGTCTCTTTTGCCTCTCTTACCTCCTTGTCCACCCCCACCTGTCTTTTTCTTTGCTCCATCACCTCTCAGTCCGTGATCGTCAAGAGCGTGGAGAGGAATGCAGTGAACATGTACGAAGCCCGGAAATTCCTCTTGGGTCTGGAGAGCAACGGCGTGTCGTCCTCCTCGCCCTCCGTGGCGTTGAATCCCGCCGCCAACATCCCGTCCCTCATCTGCCCCGTTGGCCTGGACATCCTGGCCTCAGCTGGCCTGGGGCTGAGCAATCTGGGTATGACACTGTCCAACTTGTTAAGAGTGTACAAACTTTTTCCACGTTGCTGGGGGGGAAAGATAAGTAGTGACCCTCTTCTTCCTTGCAGCAGCAAATGCATTGAAGATGAAATGTCTTTGCAGAGGAGCTAATGCCCTCATACATCAACGTCATTTCGCATCTGTACCTGTGTCACACACGGAGAGAATTCTCCCCTAGCAACACATCCATGGAGGCTATCTCTCAGCCAGATCTCCTCATAGCCTGTTATCACCTGATTAACACTCCCTGAGTGCAAGTGATTTTTCTAAATCCGATACAAAGATCTTCTCAGCATCCACATAAATCACAGCCAGCGAGTCATGGCAGCATCATCTGTATGCGCTTTACAGGAGGAGTTGTTCTTCCGCAGGACTGACCTCACCGTGATGGTATGAATATCGTTCCAAGAAATGAGTCCCGCATGTACAAATCTCAGCCGACCATCAGAAAATAACATCAATTTCAAATTTTGTTGTGCCACTTTGAATGAGTCGTGAGCTTATGAATCATAGGATGATGAACGGTTATAACTGACGTAGGGGTTTTTGTCTGCAGTGCTGACCTCAGCATTAAGGCACAGAGTTCAGTTTTGTTTCCAAGGGTGGCTTTTAAATGGATTTTAGGACGATTTTGTTGTTGTTTTGAGTTGTATCATAGGATTAATATCCAACTCCAGTTATGTTTTTTGCTGTCGTATGATTATATTGGACATATTGGACTTGGAAATGAGGACATGAGTAATACATCAGTGGATATAGGAAAAGCAGATAGTGGAATAAGCTGACAGGAAGCAGCTCATGGCTGTAAGCACATGCCAGCAATAGACTTGTTGTTTTGTTTGGTGTATCTTTATCATCAAACGCTGACCCCAGCACAGACATTATATTACTTTGAAAATTCCCTCCCTGAGAGAGGAGTATTATGACAATAGTTTAATAATATCCATAATATGTTTGTCATGGGGTTATAAGGAGCATGTGAGTTGTTTTGACCTTTTTGTCTGATTTTTGATTAAATAACTTTTCAAGTGGCTTTTTATTTGATGTCCTTCTGTTCCCAGAAAAAAACAATGGTCACACCAAAAAACAATGTGCCATAAAGTTAGAAACTCTCTCGCTGTCTCGTTTTAAACCCAGCGCCCGGGGGTGAAGCTGTGGACGGCCACATCCTGGCATTTAGTAATTGCTACATGCTTCTTTTCCTCAGATTACAGACCAGTCTGCCAGAAGAAGACTGAGCCTTATTCCTGGAGCCAAACTAGCCCCTTGTTAAAGCCACAGACCTGCTTCTTTCTGTTTTCATACGCAGCGTTTGGTTTAAGACACCAAGCACCACATTGTTGGTCCTCTCAATAACATGGGTTTATTGGGTATGCGGACATACGAGATATGTACTTTAGCATCCATGACCTTGTAGAAATGTAAGAAATTCTTCCTCTTTGTTTGCCGTCTGGTTGATGACAGTTTGAGGGAATACCAGTTGAATAGCTGGGTGACCAAGATTATTTTTTGAAGGCCGTAGTGCAAACGTGTGATTAGCTTGATAAATGTCTCGGTGCTTTGACAGGACCACCGCTGATCTATTCATCTCCTGTTTCCCTCCTTTCTGTTCTGCTCAGGTTTCCTGGGAGCGACGGCGGCCCACTGCCTCTCCAACTCTGCTGCACCAAACGCTGTCCTGAACAGCTTAAATTCCTCCATGAGCCCTCTGCAGAGCCCGAGCCCTAGCACCCCCACACCCACCGCATCCCTCTGGCCCAGCTCACTCACCAGCACCCAAGGTTTGTTTATTGGCCAATGTGTTTTTTTTTTTGTACTGGCATGTGGTTCTCTAATATCCCAGTCAACATATGCATGTTTCAAAAAAACATAATAATATTTTTTTGCCCATGTGTTTGAATACATCTTACTTGAAGTACCGGACAGTTGCGCATCATTTGCAACGATTCACAAGCGATATTGCGCTAATGATATTTCAGTTAAACCGAGGCTATAAAGTTTTGCAGATGAGTGCAATTTTCCCTTTTTGTGCATCTGATTGCAATTATCCGTGTGGCAAAGTAAAAATGTGCTTGAGGCCAATGTGTGAGCCTCAATGTGTCGGTTGTGAGGCGGGAGTCAGCCTGAGCCAGAGGACCATTGTTATTCTAATGGCCTTTTAAGAGTTTTTTGTGGAATTTTTTTTTTGAGTTTGAGAAACTGCAATGCTGTCACTGCATCCCAAAATATATGAGTTTGAGCGGATATCCCATCTGTCTTCAGTTACCAGCAACATTCTGAAGACACGGATAATTTCACTGTTACTGCATGTGACTGTTATTGCGATGAGGCTCATTTGCCGAGAAAGTGGCCGATTTTGAGCCAAATCTATATATTGCCTCATTTAAATATGTGCAAAATGGCACAGGAGCATTTAGACACTATTTGCACTTAGGAATGAATTTTACCCTTTGGGGGTGCTTTCAGAATTACACTGTCTTATTTGCACAGGTTTAGCGGCTGCAAAAGGTGCTTAATCCTTTTGTTTATTCGCCCTGATTGTTTTATATTCTACGGTTTTGTATAAATAGGTAGATGGATTGACAAAATAGACAGAAACCTACAGGTCTCAAGGAAAGTTGTACGCGTATCCCTTATGAGCTACTAAAAGTTTAAAATTGTTAATGCGACGTTCTTCACCACTTGTGTTTTCAGGCTTCTCGTCTCAGCTGATGCTGCACCCCGCCGCCCAGGCCACGTTGAGTAGCATCCTGCTGTCAAGTGTTCAGGGTTACACACAGAGTACACCGTCCCCTCCGCCTGGCCTCGCTCCCATAGATAAACAGCCCAACGGGGTCCCTGACTGCAACAAGGGCCCCTGCACTCTCAATGGACATGTCAAGGTTGGCCCAGTAATACACTATGTGCTTTACCATGTATTTTGAGTTCACTTTGACTTTTCTGCTTATTAAATGTGTCTTTTATGTATTTTTCTCCGTGTGTGCATGTATAGCATCCTGGCTCAGTCTATGGGAGGATAGGGACTGCATCACTTGCGGAAACTGTTATGAGCCCAGCCCCATGTGACTCGGTCCAGGAGGCCAGTGGACACAATCCTTCAGAACCGCTGTCCAGCAAGTCCAGCCCAGATGAAGGTATTCCTCTTATGGAGAGAAACTCAACCAGCCTACAACTATATGGGCCATTTTTCCATGTCGAAACTACAGTAATTGCTCTTGAGTTTTATAACAAAAAGCAACTTGATTTGTTTCAGATCATTTTCATAAAAAAAAAAAAAGGAGTGTTCTGAGAGCAAATCATACTTATTCTGCCCACAGTCGGATTTTGGATAATTTGCCCATGTGGCAAAGGGCCACGTGCAGCCTGAGATTTATCACCGTGACACCAAGAAACACGTAAAACATGTCGGTGTATGCAAACGTCCAGTGTAGTTTACACACAACCCTGTCCGCATCTGTTTTGAGTGTTTTCACAGACTATATTAGGCCCTAAATAATGCAGAGTCCCGTGAACGCACATGCATTTTCTACTTTAACTGCTAATTACCACCCATCCAAAAATATCAAGCCGATCTTGTTCCATTTTACTTTCAACCCTTTTTCTTTGGACAATTATAGTCAATGTTCTTTTATAAAATATTACTTTCAACTCGCATAAGAAGTTCGTTAAAGTCTACTTACTGTATATTGGGAGTCTTGCCCTCTTGTGGGTCAGTTATGGTAATGACAAACTTAAAGTCTTGTGATTTATGTGTGATTTAGTTTTTTCTACCTTGGACAGGCACATTTGTTTGAGCAGTCAACATTTTCAACTCTTGCTGGACGTTGCAGACTTAACATAAATGTCCAATTTAAGCTTTTCCACTTGCAATTTATGTAACCCTTAAACCCACTTTGAGAAAAATGCCTTGATTGAACTTATTTCTATTTCTCTGTACTGTCGTCCTAACCTCACACTCCCTCTGACTACGTTTATTGAGTTGGAACGGAGACAGATTAACTGCTGGTCCTCCTCGTGGTTCAGAAAGGCCCTCGTTTCCTCCGTGTCTTACGCTCGCGGTTTTCCCCTCAAACTTTCACTCTCACGCGTCTCGTTTTTCCCCTGCTGTTTTCTGAGCTGGTCCTCCCCCAATCCGGTGCGTCCCGGTAAGGTTTCCTCTCCCTCCCTTACCTCCTCCTGTGTCCCAGAATGTGTTTGGACTGGCTCGCCCAGCCCGACTCTGCGGAATGAGAGTGTGCAGGGGGATTGTTCAAACATTAAACCCCAGAGAGATTCGTTAGATTGACTGACATCATATTATTTTTACGCTATACAGCACACCATGTACATTCAGCATAAACTCACACACACACACATCCTGTTACACAGAGCAGGTTCCTGTCAGGCTGAAAGTGGAGTAGCTGGAGGGAAAGCCACTGTAATTACAGTTGCTGTGTTTTTAATTAATCCAGGATCCAACTGAGACTTGTCACACTTAAAACGCATGCACACATACATACATATGCCCACCAAGTTACACACTGAGTGACCAGTCACTGCATGACATACATTGAAAAATGACATGAAACATGAAGTGTTTCAGCAGTGGTTGTCATGAATTTTGTGTATTTTCTATATAGAAGACAGAGGACTGCTGTAAACTCTTTGAGTTTTCACACATGGACCGATTTAACTAGAAAGTAAATTTAAAAAAAGATAATCGAATTATGTTTTTGTAATGGTTCCTTCAGGTTCTGACACGTTTGTGGAAGTGGGCATGCCCAGAAGCCCCTCGCACTCAGCCAATGGAAGTGAGCTGAAACAGATGCTGGCTTCATGTAAGACGTCATCAGGGAAGCGGCAGGCTTTGGAGCTACTGCAGGGCACCAAGAACTCCCATCTACAGTATGTCTGAATCTACAGCTCGTGTTGCTACTGTTTAGCATGTCATAGCAAACATAAACATTTAAAGCCTGACAAAAATAGATAAAAGGAGGTGGATATTTTGTCCCATACTGACTGTGTTACACACACACACACACACACACACACTTACTCTGGACAGCATGGATATTAGAATAATCAACTGTATCTTAATAAAAAACGAGTACGAGCTGGGAACGTCAACAGCCTTCGTGATAACGTGAGGAGGCGATGAGTTTAAGGACTAGAATTTCTTTCCACTCATGATAATAATATTTCTGAGTAATCCCAACAGCTCTGACTGTCTTCTCTCGGACGCTGAGTCCAGCTCGTCAGACAGCCCTGTGGCCGATAAGAGGGCGCCCGGCAGCGAGCGGGCGGCTGAGAGGGCAGCGCAGCAGAACGAGTGGGAGCGAATCAGACTGGTACCACAAAGCTCCTTCGCCAACATACAGGTACACACACACACACAAAACTACACAGTTTTGGGGGTATTCTTAAATTATAAAGGAATAAAACGATCTTCTGTCTTTTCAGGCATTTGACTATGAACAGAAGAAGCTGTTGGCAACCAAAGGTAAGGTGTTATTTTTGTCTGATCGAATCATTTGATGTCATTTGATGTGCCTTGCTTGAATACAGACAGCCACATAATCTAAAGGTCACAATAGTTATGTGTTCCCTGAAAAACTTCCTCCTTGCAAAATGTGTATCCCTGTGGATGGAAATTCATAATCTTAAACTACATTGATTCTTTTTTGGATCCATTATTGTTCAAACACAAAAAACTCCATCTAAAAATGTAGTTAAGAATATAAGGCTTGCAGCGATACCAACAATGTGAAATATGTGTGATAATAAAAAATACTGTAAGATTCAGCTGCTTAGGTGCTTAAACAAGTAGATATAGTTCAACCAGTGAGAAAAACATCACACTTTAAATCTATTTAATGGGAGCATGGACAACATTTAACAGATCAAATAAATATACAAGAAATATAATTTTGCGTTATCTCTGTAAAAGTGTATCGCTGTACGTCTGCATTCACACAGCTATGTTAAAGAAGCCCGTGGTGACTGAGGTGCGGACTCCTACCAACACCTGGAGTGGTCTGGGCTTCTCAAAGTCCATGCCAGCTGAGACCATCAAGGAGCTGCGGAGAGCCAATCACGTTTCATACAAGCCCAGCATGAGCACCACCTACGAGGTCAGACATGCGAGTGGCCGTTGTTGTCGTCTTGGATAATTAACTTTACTGTCTTCATGTGTTTATTATAGGAGATTGTTTTGTCTTACCATGTACATTGTAGGTAGATGTTTCTGTTTCCTTGTATCCAGATGCTGTGTCCGAACTCTTTGTTAAATGTTTGGATTGTCTTTTGTTTCTTTGCTTTCTGTCTCAGGACTCCCCGCTGTCCCTGTCTCGATCCAACAGCAGAGAAGGCATCGGGAACGGCAGTGACTCGGACAACTGGCGAGACAGGAACGGCCTCGGTAACGGCCTGCCGATTCACGCCGAGTTCCCCTCCGTTGTCGGCAGCCCAAAGAGGAAGCAGAACAAATCTGGTCAGTTAGGCATCTTTTTGTCAAACGAGGACAAACCGAGCACTGATATATTTTAAGAGTTATTCAAAGAGTAACACAATATGTAATTACTTTTTTAGCATTGATGGTGAAATATATAATTTTTTTAAAGTTCAGAGATGGCACTTTTGCTGACTTTACAAATATGAATTCATTATTGCTGCTTTTTTGCTTTCTTCAAAATGATCATTGTGTGTTTTTGTTTTGTTTTTTTCAATCCTATGATGGACAGCTGCAGAGCATTACCTCAGCAGCAGCAACTACATGGACTGCATCTCCTCGATAACCGGCAGCAACGGCTGCAGTCTGAACTCGTCTCCGAAAGGCTCAGAGCTGCCTGAGCTGTTCAGCACACTGGGCTTAGGGAAGTACACGGACGTCTTCCAACAACAAGAGGTAGCGCACACTGTGAACACTCTTCTTCTAGTTATGATTTGAACCAGTGTTTGGAAGGCCCCTTTTCAAATGTAATTGGTTAAAGATTTCTAGACACCCTGTTAAAATGTTATAAGTAATGTAAATATGTTTATTACTTCATCAAAGTTATGTCACTTTTTACATTTTATTTCTTTTTGATTACTTTTATAACAAATGTTTTAGGCTGGGCAATAAAGCAGAAAAGTTTTAAAAACAAACTTAAACCAGGAAGTGTAAACCTTTACTCAACAGTAACCAAAATAGCAAAGAAATTCCACTTTTTGTCATAACTGCTCCTTTTAGCACCACTATGAAATTCACATGTGTGGTTTAGAATGAATAGGACACGTGTGGTAAACATACGGGTTAAAGGAGGGCATATACAGTAGTTCATTGGAAAATTTGATGATGCAAAAGCTCTTCAAGTAAATAAAGTTTCATTATAGTATTTTTAGTCATGGGTGACAATTTTAACACTTGTAGAAGTTGCTGAATTGTGGTAATAGTGGCGTTAAATGGACTTGTTGCTGCTTCCAGATTGACCTCCAGACATTCCTGACTCTAACAGACCAGGACCTGAAGGAACTGGGCATCACCACCTTTGGAGCCCGCAGGAAAATGCTGCTCGCCATCTCAGGTACAGATGAAGAAGAGCATGTGTTTTTCACGTTTTGTCTTTCATGTCCTTCCTCGTCCCGGTCTTTCTCTGCAATCAACTGTCTGGCAAAACCGAAATTGACCAATAAGACGAAACAATAACAATAGAGAAGATACAGTAAAGATATCCCTGCCAACTACCACCTCAGTCTCAAGTTGGTTCTCTACTGTGCTGATAATCCCTGATACCAGCTGGAGCCTCGTCCTGACAACTCCCGCTGAAGGCAGTTCACACAAATTGGCTTATGTGTTTCATTAATGTTTCCTATTTTGTCTGTTGCTGCCACAAGCCTGAGTGGAGCCCAGCTGTGCAGAGGGCAAAGAGTGAACTCCAACTGACAAGAGGTCATCAACACTGCCAACCACTGGCTTTGAAAGCGATAGGTGGCCCTTATTATTGGCAGACTAGTAGAGAAGAGAGTGAAGTTGCAACTACTTCTTTCTCGTAATGATACATGAAAACATGTTCCAGTGATTTGCACCGGCAGGAGTAAATGGGATTAAGGCACATTCTTCTCACATGACTGTGTTGGTTTTTCTCCAGTTGCTCCAGCTGCCTCCCTGATGCTGATGTAGAATCTGTCATGTTTTTTTGCACTGGATGTAATGTGAATGTCGCACTTCATTACCGATGTCATTTTTTGGACGTTGTAATAGCTGGAGGAGTTAGGCTGCGTATGTTAATCATGCTCATGTTGGGATCATGAGCTTCCTGTCATGGATATTCAGTAAAAGTTCAGAATCCTCAGACCGGAGACGTGGGTTGACGGTAAGAGCAACAAGGGGAAACGGGGAGGCCAGTGCTGATTTTTAAGAAAGCGGAGCGATCCAAGGCCAGAATTGTTTTTTATTGCCTGACGCCTCAGCCAGCCCAAGGTCAAGGTCAACTTTCATCTCCACTGACGGGACTCTAGGGCTCCAAACCGGGAACATGCTCGTCTCTGTCTGTCCTCTCTGTCTCTCTGTGTTTTTGCTTCTCATTATAAAGAGATAGAATGTGAGGCTAGGCAATCCAGGTTCAGACTTCCTGCCAGCCTGCCAGTAAAAAGAGCAGCTGGAGCGAGCTGCCTGTCTCCAGTAATCCAACTGAAGGTTTATGCTGGCAGCGACAGAACGTGGTTATCATATGAATAACTCAGAGATGCCGTGACGTGACATTTTTATGAAAGCGTTTTGTCCAAGCTGCTGTGTAAAGCCCAGATGGGTACAAAGAGGGCTTTTGTTGATCTGAGCAAACCTGTAGGGATCTGAATCCAATTTGCTTGTCATTGTTGATCAATGAAGGCTAAATGGAAACGTTTATGGGGAGACACCCCAGGTGCATAGGGTAAAAGATTTAACTAATAAATATCACTACCAAAGATCCCCAGTTTATTACTTGCATTAAGACAATGGCTTGTTGTATTTGTATTGAAAGTTTGGTGTACATTAGTGCTACTGAAGTGGATATTTCTTTTTACATTTTACTCTTATTTTGACTTAACAGGTAAATAGAGTAGAACATGTTATAGATATCACCATGACACTTGCCAAGTTCATTACTTAGGTTATAACAATAATTTTTTGTATTACGGGTTTTCTGAAATATCATGTTTAAATATGCAAATGAGGCATTATCTAATGCTAACTTTTGATGAATTTAGGAGAAATCTGCAGACCCAAATAGACAAAGTAGTTAAATAAACACTTAAATGTGTATTTTGGATGTTTTCTATTCAGTCTGAAAGAAGACAAATAACCAAAAATCTCAAAATGACCAGCGCATGATAAACAATGTTTTTGCCTGTGGTGTCTACTTTCTCTTTTGTTGTCTGTATTTCTTTACTGAGATTTACTACGCCTCCCAAAGCAACACTAGAAGTAGTTGAATCACCTTTGCCTCTGTTGATGTTCTGCGGTGCTTTTGTTTCAACACAGAACTAAACAAGAACCAGAGGAAACTATTTGAGCCACCCATCAGGTCCTCTTTCCTGGAAGGGGGAGCTAGCGGCCGCCTCTCCCGTCAGCTTCACGCAGACATAGCCAGCATCAGTGGGCGATGGTAGGTGCCTCCAGACCTCCGGGCCATCCTAGAAACCGTCCATGATGGGAGACCAGCCTCCAGTGTCATTCTGTGACTCAGCAGCCCTGGTTTAAGCTGAATGAAGACTGTTCAAATGTTGTTGTTGCCATATAGTATAAATATATATATATTAAAAAAAGCCATAGTTTTACCTGAAGTGCCAACAAGAAAGAAGGGATTTCTCCCCGAAACATGAGGTTCAGTGTTCACTCCTCATAGAGCCATTGAGTCTCTCTGGAGCATTTATATATGAAGGTTTGTTGTTATGGTTCTGATGAAGGGTACTGTCCAGTATTTCTGTCCGATTTTCATTCAAGGGAACAGGCAGAATGATTAGTACAATCATTTTACACATTGATACGACCTGCATTTGTATTATGCTGTTGTATCAGTGACATGCACTTTAATATTACTAGACTTTTGCCTGTGAGAGCCTAATTCATTCGATTAGAATAACTGTTTTTTTTTTTGTTTGTTTTATTGACTAAAAAAGCACAGATGCATTTTGTACCAAACCAAATGTAAGCACTTACCAGTGAGTTTAGGGCGCCACCAAAATGAAGTGCAAAATGTGTCCGCGCGTCAAAAGTGGTGACTTAATCAACTTTAAGATGTAACCAAAGGAAAGCATCAATGTGGCCTTTGACCTTTTGGCTGCCTTAAGTGTTTTGATTGGTGGACATTCCTCCGAGGTCAGTGTTTGTGTCCAACCGTAGTCTGTTTGTTTGTGTGTTTACTAGACAAAAAAAAAAAAATCTAATATTTTGTACTCGCTATGCCTTTATGATTTTGTTTTTAGTTTTTATTACCATTTTAGGGGAATGGGTGGGATGTTTAACGGTAATCAGTTTACATTTGTATTTTTTTATACATTCATGAATGAGTTTCTATGATTTTGTAATTAGATTATTAGTATATTTTACTTTTTTTCCCCCCCCTGCCTTTTAATCTGTGGAGCCGTAATGTGGCTGTGCCATGAGACAGTAGCAGAGACGTGAGGCAGTTAGGCGAAGCTTTAAAGGCTTTCTCTCTGATTGTGTCAACAGGCATTTTTTCTATGGTTCTGCTTTCTCTGTTTGTTTATAGTACATGCTCCTTTGTCTCCTCTGTTATTTGTCAGTGTTGGCCTCCCCGTGGCCCCTTCTGTGTGCCGAAAATCTCACAAAGTACTCCTCCTTGTATCCAGACCTCGAGTTGCTATGATAGAACCGTGTGCCCTTTTTTGTCTTCCTATTAACTGGCCGTTCCATTTAGAGCAAGGAAGGACCTAACGGAGCAAGGCCAATGCCTTCTTCTGTTGCGAAAAGTGCCAATGTACATAGTTAGTTTTTCAACAGGGAGATATTTCGCTAAGAACACAAATATTTTGGTCTGACCTTACTCTCCAGTAGGGAGGAGCATCACACAAAGAACCAGTATATTCACAGCCAAATTGGTCTCGTATGAGAATATCTTCAAGAGATACAAAAAAAATAAACCAAAGTCATCAGAAGGACTGAGATTTAAGACGAAAACAAATACAAATCTGGAATGTTCTGGTATCAGTCGTGCAATCTAATATCCAGGAAACCTGGTTAAGCAGAGTTTAATGAAGTGCATGCAGCTGCAGTGTTCATCATCAAAGCTTGCGCTTGTTCTGGACGTATTATGTTCGGTCATGTGTTTTGGAAAAAGGAAAACATCCTTTTCAAACCGTTCATTAATTTCGGATATCTCAAATGTTGTTTTGCGTGATATTCTTAAGATTTTATCTGAAGATTTAGCCTCCAAAACCGATCCGTCTTCCAAAGTCTAGAGCACTTTGTATGCAACTAAGTGCCTCTTTGTCATTTTTTTTTTTTTTTTTCTTTGCAGTACTAAGGGTATAAAATCTAAGACTGACAAAATTCTTATCTTGGCTTAAATGAGAGTACAGTGTATATAATCTTATTAGGTATGTAGAGGATGCTTTTGAGACATTGTCACGGTCGAGTGCATGAACATTTACCTCGCCAAATTGTACTACGAAAGCAAGTAACAGCAGTCCTCACATGGTCTCACACACACACACACACACAGAGAGAAGAAGTCAATAATTTGTCACTTCTCTTCGATTCGCAATGATTCCCTTTAAGGCGATTTGTTGTTTATCATGTTCACATTTAACCACTTTCCAACCTCCCTCGCATCTGATTTGAGCCATTCTCAATGTGGTTGTCACGTAAATAACACTATACTAAATGATAATCTGACACGGTGGCCGACGCCAACCAGCTAATTGTCTTCTATCCCCTTGGAAGTCTTGAGGAAAGCTAATCTAGAAAGGGATTCTTTATCCCGAGAGGAAACCCGGGGGCCGGTTCGCCCCCTCACTCATCATGGTACTACATTGAAACTGTTGAGCACTGATTCTCCCAGTGCTGTGACTCGTGTTCCTGCCTTGCAGACATTTGTTTTCATCCCTTACCTTGTTCGGAATGCGTTTGCTCGGAGGGCAGTAGAGGTTCTTGTCTTATCAAGTGAATGTTTAAATAATATCGACGCATGTTATTGCAGATTTATTACGGATCAGTGAAGGGACTCAAGTCAAAAACGTTTACCGCCAGCTTGTCTAGTCTTTTGCCCTCTTGATAGAGTAGATTCACAATTATGTCTTTGATTTGTTGTATTAGTAATATTGTCGTTCCCAAAGGGATTTATTTGAAGGAGTCTTTGTACTGCAATCAAATGGTACATTTATAATAAATGTAAACCACTAAGGATAATACGTAACTTTTGTACAACTTTTTCATCTTATGCAACCATTGTTTTTGTGTGAGAAAGGTACAACTCTGCACAAAGTTCCAGAGAAGAATTTGTGTATAAACATTGCCATGTGGCCAAAGCTCTGTTCAGTGTGGCATCTGTTGATGCTATTGTTATTCTAATTGTATTGTAGTACAGATATAAACGGGACATTTTGGAGGAACTGTCAAGCAGGCAAAAAAATGTTTGTTCAAATATTATGAAGGTAATAAATTTATGCAAACAAAGTCCCTTTTTTTTGCTCTTTTTTTTTTCTTCTGCATAACACAAGAATGTACAGATATAATCGTCTTTAAGGCAGGAGGATGATGGTAGCTCTAAGCCATCAGGAAATCCAGGCTTTCAGTATCCGCAAGATGCTGTAACCTTGCAACCCCCAGAATCTTCTCTTAGAGCAGATAAGCACAGAAAGTATTAAAATCGCTTCCGCCAGAGTTTTAATATATATTATATAATACATGTACAATATTATAATATATATATATATATAAATGTTATACCCATACAGAATAAGGCTTATAAATATTTAGTCACATACTACATTCACTTTATCTTCTATGTTTGAAAGCCCTGCAGCTGACGGTAATCAAAAACACGTACTATACTCTGCAGGTTGAGAAACAACCCAGTCCCGTGCCATGTGGTTACGGTGCCATGCATGCCTACATGAGGCCTAATCCGCATAGCCAGGATCCGCTTAATCCAACAGAATAAATCTGCTGCGACTAATGGAGATTCTGACGGAGACAATATATAGTGTAATGCTCGAGAACAAATTCATTTTAAGCTCGGTCTCAGGTCTGTGGCTCTTAATTTACTGCCCATCTGTCCTGTCCACCAGGCTCTTGGACCATTAAAGAAGTGGACTTCATATGTAAGATGTTATAAGATGTTATAAGAAGTTATATAATCGAGTTCCTCTGTGATGAATTGTTGGGTGAACAGTTCAGATTTGAAAACCATCTGTCTTGAGTGAGGTCACAAACTCTGCACTGTTGCGCCACGTTTACGTTAAGGCCCCGACAATGTCTCTTATTTAATATAAGCGGAGCAGCAAAATTGGAGAATGAGACGATTGACTGCAAAGAATAGACCACCCCTTGGATTAATGCATTGTTTTCCTCCTAAATTCTCTACATAGGCAGTGTAAATGAAAACCTCAAGGGGGCAGTGTTGCCCCTTAAAACGACTCACTTCTCTAATAAAACATGGACAATGGTTACCCAGCAACAGATTACATGTTTAGAGATTATTAAATAACACTAAAGACTACTGGTGGTTTATTTTATATGCAATTTACATTTTACTTATCACCTAATATATACTTTATATTTTCATTTTTATGTGGTTTTGAATATCTGAATTGTTTTTGAAATAGAGACTTTACACGCAGAAGACATTTTTCAAGCTGTATTTTGCCGGAGGTAAGGAGGGTGATTCAATTTTCCATATTATTCATGTTCATATTTACTGCTCCAAATTTCTTCCACAGGCTTCTCTTTTTTTATGGCGACAAATTCATGTTCCAATAGTGAGTAGAGAGAGGGAGGGAGGGAGGGAGAGCCTCTCATCCAACACAAATGAGCCCTTAACAGAAACAGGTGGTGCCAATGAGCTTGTTCTGTGGCAGCTTGTGTCTCACTCACTCTCTCATCCTCTGTTATTGTTTTCCATAAAGAAAACAGAACGCCTCCATGTTAATACCACAACACTGAAGGATGTAAATACTGGTATGTTAATCTGCGGTGCTCAGGGGTCATGTAGGATATTGACAAAACATTCATTACTGTCTGCTGCCAATTCCTCATATGATAAATCAGAGCTGTATCTCTTTTTCTTGCCTTACTGAGAAACTTAAAGTAGAGCTATAGCTTCCACAGGAATAAATACACTTATAGTCTACCAGCAATCCCACACGCTTCAAGCATAATGGCTTTAGAGAAAAGCTTTTAAATCACGATATCAAAGCCTCTACGCCTAACTTTGGGCGATTATGTGTACAGCACAGCTGGCAATCATTCTCAGTGCCAGGCATGGCTAATTTGAATTTCATGTTCTATTGTGAGAGACGGACAGAGTGAAAGACGGCTAAATTGCAGAGAAAAGAAGCTATGGGCTGTTCTATGACTAACCAACCATGCATTTATTCTGCGTCCTGGCAGCCTCCCCACTGGAAGACCAGCAGAGTCCACAGCATCACATATTGTTCTCATGAGCAGCTTGCCTTTGCAGGAAAGGTGTAAATGGAGAGGAGCTGTGACTTGGTTGCTACCTCACCATTCCTGGCTCTTATCCAACAGACAATATGCTCACAGTGGCTGTCTGGCTCATTGTGTCTACCTGGTTTTTCTTCTCCTTCATGCAAAACAACAAATCTCATGACAGATTATTGTTTGCATATCTGCAGCTCTTAGTGCATTCAGTAGCATTATTTCAGTATGAGATTGTCCGGTAATAATTCATTTAGTGTAGTGTACATTGTGTTTTTCACAATAAGCCAGAACATTATTGGGTTTTTTTTGGTTTAATGTCATGAAAATGTTGGTCGAGCCCTAAATAAAGCTCAATCGTGGTTCAATCATGAATCCTACTTTTCATATAATATATATCAATTGTTTATGGCTTTTTTTCCCCCACATCCAACTCAATCAGCAGACTGATTAACCTCTTCACCTCTTCTAGAGGAAAAGCCCCACCTGCAGGCGGCCGGAAAAAAAATGGGGTTTCAGTGGTACAGAGTAATGTAGAAAATAATATAATCCTAGATTAACGCATGACATAAAACATCTTCGGTTGTTGATGTTATAATTAGTATACATTCTAAGTGGCGGATATAATAATAGGCCTATTTCTCGGAATCGCGAGCGGGAACTGGATGTAGGGAAACACTACTTCCGGTTTTCCGCGCTGGCTCGTGGTCTGAACGATCAACAAACGAGAAGCAGTCCCTTAACTAGCGCGTGTTTTAGTTCAAATTAAAGTAACGAAACAACCGTATTTGTCCTTTTCACAGCTTTCCCAACGACAGACATTTAAAAAAAACATGTATTTTGTGCACAAGAGACGAGGTAACAGGATTTACCATGAAGACAGGCAGTAACATTACTTTTGTGTGCCTTGCTCTTCAGGGAGAATTAAATACTTGTCTACTTAAGAGTCCCCATCGCAAATATTTTAAAGTGCTGGCTGCCGCTTCCAGGCCAGACTGAAACAGCTGAACGTAGTTAGTTGAGATGTGGATGAAGCGGCTGGTGATCAAATGGAGTGAGATGATGTGGCTGTGCAGCTGCAGGAGCGCAATTAGCACCTCCGTCTCCAGGTGAGTGTCTCGTTAACATGTCGCCCACGAATTTGTCAAGGTAACGTTGCTATTAAATTGATAACAGAGAAAGGGAAATGCATGCGTTTCGTTGAAGGAGTGAATTTGTTGTTGATGTTATGTTCGTAAATTATCCAGGCAGTAAAGTTACGTAAACTACGCATCTAACGTAAACATGTCAAGCATCAGCTCGGGGAAGTAATGGGAAACATAAATGAATTTACATTGTTGAGGGACCGATCTTTCAAAGGACTAGATTAGGACTAGATTATCCCAATTTATTTGTAAAGTGACTGTCCTAACGTTTCGTTTTTCCAGTTGCTATAGAAAGTCGAAATTATGAGATACTTTAACACAAGTCATAGAAGCAGCTATGACATATGAATGGATTGTGAGTACATTGAAGACTTGTTTAAAACGTGGCTTTACAACACATGAAATACAGATGATGTTTCACATGGATTGTACTGAGCAAACGCACCCTTGAAGCTCTGGAGTATAAAGAATGAAACCAATGTGGCTGAGGTGGCGACCAATAAACTATGGAAGCCCATTCACGCCAGCAAAAAAAAATTAAATAAGATCACCAAAAAAAATAAAAATAATTAATTCACAAAAAATAAAAATGAATTCACAAAAAATTAAAAATAATAATAATTAATTCACAAAAAAATAAAATATATATATATGTTTTTTACTTTTTCTCTGTCAGCAAAAAAGAAAAAAAAAAAAGATGTTTCCAGTTGCTGTTTATTGGTCGCCACCTCAGCCACATTGGTTTCATTCTTTATACTCCAGAGCTGCTTCTTGCTTAACATTCTATTCAAGGGTGCGTTTGCTCAGTACAATCCATGTGAAACATCATCTGTATTTCATGTGTTGTAAAGCCACGTTTTAAAGAAGTCTTCAATGTACTCACAATCTATTCATATGTCATAGCTGCTTCTATGACTGTTGTGTTAAAGTATCTCATAATTTCGACTTTCTATAGCAACTGGAAAAATCTGGTCAGTGTTATGGTTACAGATGGATGCACCAAAAGTTCTTTTTTTTTTTTTTTGCTGGTGGAAAAAAAGTAAAATAAAAAATTATTATTATTATTTTTATTTATTTTTTGTGATTTTTATTTTTTTGCTGGTGGAAATGGGCTTCCATAGTATTGAGATCTTTTACTGTATAAAAATACTCTGATTCAAGTAAAAGTCATGCATTTAAAATTTGTGTAAATATTAGCATCTAAATAATACTCAAAGTACCGAATGTAGAAGTACTCATGCAGAGTGACCCGTATCAAAATACTATATATTACATCATTGCATTACAATTGATGCATTAATGTGTTCAGCTCTTTAATGTTGCGTCTGGTAAAGGTGGAGCTCGATTTAATTATTTTATATTCTGCTTGGTAGCGTAATCTACACTAATACATTATGATTTATTAGTTGATGTTTTGTATTAATAATCTGAACCTGCAAAGTTCTCAAATAAATGTAGTGAAATAAAAAGTACAATATTTCCGTCTGAGATGCAGTAGAGTAGAAGTAGTAGAAAATGGAAATACTCAAGTAAAGTACACGTTATAAATTGTATAACGCTTATACAGCACCTTTTACATAAACTGTCCTTAGACCTCAAATGTATTTGACGTTTTAAGTGTAATTTATTAACACAAAATGCTAATGTTTTTTTGAGATTCTTCTTTTATTTAATTGGGTGCACTTGATGAGGCACCTGGGGAAAATACACAATCCTTAATTACCAGGGTCCTCTGTGACTATTAAGTGACAGAAATAGCCTTTCCTCAGAAAAGCCCAGCAAACACAGCGTCGGTTTCAACTTCAATAATGAATTAGAGGCTTACGGTTACATTTCAAAATATGACTAAATGTGGTCAAGTCATAATTTAAAAAAATCAAGTTAATGATGCATCTCTTGTCTTTTACACACATAAAAAACAAGAAACAAGAAGAAGTACTAGACTACCGGGGATACAGTAATGAGGACAGCAGCAGTTCCAGTGAAGGACAAGAGGATCATCAGTCATAACCCAAGTAACAACAACAGCCTTCAACAGGACACCAATGAAGACGCAGCAGCTCATCACAAAGTAACTGAGGCAACAATAACTAATAACACTTAAAACTGGCATTTAATGTTTTTATGCTCCTGTGCCGGCGATAGCTGTGGCCTTAGGTAAATGTTTTCAGGTTGTCTGCATAGCCATTCGTGTGATCCATTCCCGTGAAGGCGATATCTCAGGAACACCTTGAGTGAATTTCTTCAAATTGATTGGTTGGCGGAGGCCTGCGAGGCGAGGCGGGGTTGGCAATTTAACTTGATCCTTAACAAACTCAGTGTGTGATGCAGCTCCAGTGTCTGTCACATCAGCTCATTTGACCTCAACCAAGACATAGGGAGGGTCCTCACTTGAGTCCGCCACTATGCCGTCCGGATCCAAGGTGGATCCAAGGTGTGTGGAGCATCTGGAGTGGATGATTTCCACATGCAAAACAATTTAAATAGAAGGTCTCTGCATACCGTCAACTGAACCAGTGGCTCGAGTTCCACTCCTCTCTTATTTCTTTGGTCTGCAGGGCACTCTTAATAACCCGGGCAGAGAGCATTTGTCGAGTGGAATCTGATTTCACTTGAGCTGCCTCACAAAACTTGAGGATTGTAATGCATGCTGCTGCTAACCCAGAGTGGGCTTTTGGATTAATCCTGCGTTCCCTCTTCAATAATCCCTGACATTTCAGGTGACACTCCACATATGCAAGGGTTCAGTCCAGCTACCAGTAACAAAATGTAATTTTGGAAGTGTGTATTGTGGGACAGGTAGTGAGGGTAATTTTGGAGCATTTGGATGGTGAAGTACATACTTGGGCAGCACAGCTGGACACTGATGGAGACGGTAGTGAAATGTTTACAGCAGCCATTCCATCAACAAATCTTTGCAATAAGAGGTTGTGGTTGAAGGGAAATGAGGAATGCTGCACCAACACAATCACAGCAGTGTCATGCCACGTGCACACCATACATGCACCACAACATACATGCAAACTCATCGTTTGCAATTGTCTGGTTTTGCATCTGTAGTAGTTTTCCCACCTAAAACGCCACTCTGCTAAACGTCCTCTAACAATCAGATTGTACCTCTGGTAACGAATTGTCTCGTTGCTGTCAGAATGTAAAGCTTAACCTCTTTGGGCTGCTGTCATTTCAGTCTCTGACTGATGTGACTAACCTCCACCTCTAGTTTCCATTAGAGCCAGACCCAGAGAGTGTCCCAGCTCCGAGTCCATCCATGAGACCCGCCGGTGTCCAAGACCATGTGAGGTATAAATGGTAAAAGCTTCTCGTATATGTGACATCTCTTAAAGGAATAGTTCAACATTTTGGGGAAATGCTCTTATTTGCTTTGTTGCCAAGAGATGGCTGTGAAGAAGCGTAGCTTAGCATAAAAGACTGGAAAAATAGGAACACAGCTAGCCTTCTGTCGGATTTGCTTAATCTGTACAAAACCTGACACGTAAACAACAAGATGTGGTTTTATTGGGGTTATGAGTCCAACATTTCTTGACCAGGCAACCAGCAGAGACTTCAGGATGTTATTGTTCCCAGAAAAGAAGTAGTTCAGCACATAACAAAACATTTTGTTGGATTTTGTACCTATTAAATAAACAAGATATTGAGTGGTGTTGGTAGGTGGATTTTGTTACCTTCAGACAGAGCCAGGCTTGCTCTTTGCGCTAGCTAAATATTTATTTATCTTACAAACACGCAAACAGACTAAGCGAATAAGCATATTTCCCAAATGTGAAACTATTCCTTTTGGCCTTTCCTATATTGTGCTTCCTCCTATCAGTTACATTTATTTATTAATAACATCCCAGCTTTGAATTAGACGTGTGGGCTTGTTGTTGCATGTTGGCTAACATTGAATTTCATTCGATTTGACTGTAACAACAGGGATAGAAGGTGAAGCCGTTTATTTCTTGAAAAGCTCTGTTAAACTGGGATTCCATTTGGAGACCTGGAGACACACATGGCCGTTATCAATCAAACCGCAGCTATGAACTCAAGCCAGAGCTCGCACTGCAAATCAATGACACGCTTCATTGACTTCCCTCAGACAAATGTGTTTGTGGTGCGCTCGTGACACACATTATACCCTGGAGACTTGGTATTGTTTTCCCCTAATGTAGAATGTTGTGGCCTTTGCGCCATATACTGGCTCATAAATGGCCTCTTGGATGAGAAGGGATGTGTTGTTGCCATAGGATGGGTGTGGGAGAGGATGATGTAGAAAGCAGGGAGTAAATATGAGAGGGATATTTGGATTAACTCATTTTCAAACCTATTTGGCCTGTCTTCTCCGACGACACCTCTCTCCCTGCTGTTTCCCCGTCTGTCCCTGTGGCGTCTCAGCTTTAAGCACAGCAGAGTGAGCAAATCAGTGTGGACTTCCAATACAGGGCACACTATGACATACAGTGTACTCAAACACAAAAATGCACATCAGTAATATTCACTGAAATGAGATCTAGAGTAACGGCAGAGCAATTTAGGGAAACTGACAGAAAGAAAAGATAAGACGGTGGAAGGGGAAATTAATGCGAAGAGGAAAAAAAGGTGGGAGGGGGGGGGGTGAACTTGGCTGGGTGCGTTTTGCAGGGTACACAGTGTCGCTCTCCCTCGTCCTCCTGCAGCGCTACTGGAAACAGTGACGCTAACGCAAGATGACTCGCTGGAGGGGATGCGGGTGGGTGGAGGGAGGGAGGGAGGGAGGGAGGGAGGGAGGGAGACGGATGGATGGTAGGATGAGAAGGAACGATACAGAATTGGTCGGCCTCATCCTCCACCTCCTCCTCTCCTGTGCCAGATAAGCACAGCATGCGGAGCCGGGAAATGGGGAAGGGAAGGGAGACGGGGTGACTAAGAGAAACGGATGATGCCGTACATGACAATGAGCTTATTTGGTGTACCAGTAGCTGTGCGCTCTAGTTGTTCTTGTTTTCCATGACTGCCCATAGACCTTTTGATGAACACACTCACTGCTTTATGTAATTATCGTGGAAACAGTCGTTTAAGCAGATGCTGTGTTAATCTGTGGATATCAGTGCAAAGCTCTTTAGTAGGCTAATCAAGCCATCTGAGACAGCAGGGAGGCAGTTGGTAAGACATGCATACAGTAAACATGAAAAGCGTAATGTTATATATAACACACGACACAAATAGCTGGTTTCAAATTATAGATAATTTCATCTGTTGATACTGAATCTAGCAGCATCTTCTCCTCAGACACAGATGGCTCTGTGTCTGCAGCGAGCGATCTGCATGCTGACCTTCACTTCTAATGGGTTGCGTTTCCCAGGCAATTTGAGCCAGATGCAACGTTGCCCTTAAATATGAGTGTGGAATAAATGCAGGCACTTCAGTGGTGTGTCCAATATGTTTCCTACTGAATCCGACTTCCACAGTGATTATGAGCTTACCACGATTTTAATTCGCTTGCCCGCTATAAACCCCTTTTTTTTCTTTAAATCCTCCAATGTGCACGAGAATGCTCACCAACTACTTTACGGAGGGCTATCTAAAAATGGGAAATTGGAGTATAAAAACTGTCACATTGCTCTCTGCTGTTGTGTAACGCTCCCTCTCCCTCCTCTGTACTAACTCCAGTGACGGTTATGATGCTGCTGTGTCAGTGTGCCTCACAACAGAGATGAGTTAGGGTGGCTTCCCTCCTATAATTCGCAGTGTAGCCTCCAGTGCGGCGGCTTCCAACAGCATGACTCAGGGGTCCCATCGGCGCAGCTGCAGAATTGGTTGTCCGGTGAATAGATAAGCACTCTGTCGCCTCAGGGCGCCGTGTGTTGCACTGAGAGAGACCAAAACAAATAGAACGTGACATTGCCTCAGTGATGCTCCCCTGAATGGAAACTGATGTGCTGCTGGAGGAAATATAAGAATGCACATGACTCCATGATGATCAGAAATGATTTCAGCATGGCTCAATGGTGTTAGAAGAGACGGCTGCATCCTCCAGTGCGTTTAGCCACAATACGCCTGTGCACTTGACCTTTTTAATGCCTTGGCAGTCTTGTTCCTGGGAGCCACTGATAAAGAGGGTGTAGTAGGGGAGATAATTATAACCGCATACACACCCAGCAGCCAAGCTTGAAGCATGGTTTTCTGGCTCAGCCAAGCTTGAAGCATGGTTTTCTGGCTCAGCCAAGCTTGAAGCATGGTTTTCTGGCTATGAACTGATGGGGGGGTTTTTGCATTGTATTACGTGTCATTGTAATGCAAGGGGGGGTCGTCTATAAGATGGAAAAGCAGAGGTAAGGCGCTGCATTCATTATGTCGCGCAATATATCAGAGTCCCCAAGCTCATTATTGTCTGGTCCATTTGCACCTGCGCTCCTCCTGCGAGAGAGGCCACCTCACCAAATAAGGACATGTGAGGGACCATTGTTGGGGTGACGTTGGACGTGAAATAGGAAAGAACTGGAGAGCGTGGACGGTTTAGATGGAGACCTAAACCGGAGGGGAAACACCGGGATAATCTGGTTACATAAGAAGCCATTACATTTGCGGAACGTCTCTGCACTAATCCGCTGAAGTATTCATGTTCAGCTGTCCCGCGGCGGAGTAACACACACACACACACACACACACACGCGCACACTCGCTCACTTGTGGCTCTGAAGGCACAGACGCGCTTGCGTGCACGCGGGGCGTATGAAATAAGATAAACGTGGATATCTTGGAGCTTCGCACATGTAAACTTATCTCTGCAGAAGCTGCCATGCCTCACGTTGCAAGACCGAATTGGCGGCTCGTGCTCTTCGCGCCCGTGACGATTCCGCTGACGCGCCACTAGCCGCACCACCCAGGAGGAGACGGGAGAGGAGAGTAGTGAGCGACGGAACGAGCAAGGGACTGACTGGAAGCCGGCTTCTTGCTTTCTTTTCTTCTTCCTTGACAACCGTGGACGGAAGCCTACTGTTGCGCAAGTCCCGTGGACGATATTTAACGGCAAATTCCCCGGTAGCATCACCCAGACTCTTCTGCAGAGATGGAGGTACCAGGCTTGGCGCACAGCATCACCAGTCCATTAAGTCCCTGCGAGGGGATGATCAAGGACCTGAGCTTGGACGCCTTACAGTTATGCGAGCGGGATGGTAAGGAGACGTTTATCTGCTTTTCTGCATAATAACGGTGCATTGGGCCCCTATTGTTAATTTCATAGCCGCTGGAATGCAGACAGTGTGTTTTGTCTTTTGGTTTTAGCTGCATGTTGTACCCTTATTGTGTGTTTGAAAGGAGTAGCCTACAGGGGCCGGTTGCTCGGCCGGTTCCCTGGATGGAGGGATGGTGCGCCTCTGCGTGTGTAGAATAACTGAGTGTCTTAATAGTAGCAACAAGGTTTTGTTCATTCATAAGAGAGAAGACTGCTCAAAAAGATATAATGCAAACTCAACATGCACAGGCGAGGGCATGTTAAGTGATGAGTGTCTTTATTTCAGCACCACAGGGATGGACAGAGACCGGCAGCCACCCCGCCTTTAACCGCTGCTTCTTGTCTTTATCTCAGGGGGGTTACCATGTTTAATTTATCTGCACACAGTGCATCACATTCTCTACACTTTGTCATTACAAAAGATTGTTTTTTATCTCATATATATATCCCATCCTGAACATATATAGACGTCCCCCCCTCCGTTGACATTTATAATTCAAGTCATCCAGCTGCATCCATGCTGGATTGTCTGGTTGACTTCTCCGAATTCAAAAGTTTTTTTGGGATAAATACCATCAAACGATGAGTTGATATGAATTAAATCGTATATAAGAGATAATCTATAAACTAGTTATATAATGAGCGGGTTTTTATATGAGCAGGCTGAACCCTGATGTGAATTTAATGGTGGGGAGCAAAAAAAAGCAAGTCATCATCGGGAGAGAATGAGAGGCTCAAACATGGCTGCACCCACGTGTGTGTGTGTGTGTGCACAGGCGGCACAGCCCTGCACACCCATCAGTGCAATTACACACAACTGATTACCCATCTGATGCATGGTTACAGAGATCGCCTTTTAATTAAGATCGTAGATTAAGTCACATATAGCAATGAAATGAGATCCCACCTTTTCACAGCTGAATGAACTTGATTGGGGTTTTTGTTCTAGCTATATCAGATTTGTTTTAAATCTGTATTTGGATTGGCCAGTTAATGCACTGGGGGGGAGTCAATGGTGTGTCTTCATCGAGCCTCCAAAGGACCCCCAGCATCTGAACACAGTGCAGTCATTGTACCACACCGCCTCAGTTTCTCTGTTGCTCATAATGTAAAACAGCGGGATGCAGTTTATATCCTCTTAGTGCTTTGTTGGCCTGATTCTAAGGCTGTAATTTTAATAATGGTATATGTAGGCTGGGGCTGGACTTCTCCAATGGATCCCGTGCCAGCTTTGTGCTTCCTATGCTGCAGGTTTACTGGTATTTGCAGCACAACAGCCACTTTCCTATTTATCAAGTGGATTACAGTGTAAATAGTGTGCCTGTGTCCTTGAGACACCCACATACTCTGTTTATGGAGTAACATTGTAACAATGCCCACCTTCTGTGCACATTATACAGGACATCATAGCAGTAGTAGTTTCTAGAATTGTAATGTTGAATTCAGTTGAGAATGCTTTGTAGTGTTGTTTATATTCCATTAGTGTCTCTGTTATTTTGACCAACCCTTGAATTTTGCTGTAGCAGTTTCTCTCTTAGAGTGACCTCCAGATGTACGGTCTAGTTTACACTTCCCCTGCCACACCCCATGTAGATGACTGCATCGCCCACTTTTAGCATTCTTGGAAATATTTTATTATTTATTCAATATGTACGCTTTCCCAAGGACGGTGTTCATTTCAGTTCCTCATAGCTCTCTAAATATATCTCCTAAATCCATTAATATTTAATTGTAAGCATGAGAGGCTTATGTGCCTATGCTGACCTAGCAAATGGTAAATGCATGCAGGGTCAGTGGGCCTACTGTCTGTAGGAGAGAGAGAGCTCTCTCACACACTCACACACACTGAGGACTGTTTGAGCTTTTTCAATGGACAAAAGAAATGGTGGGATACAAGTTGTCTTTGTGTGTCCCCTGTGTTAGAAAGGGTGCCGCAGCCTTTTAAGGACTCGGTTTAGTGATGGGGCTGTGACATGAATAAGTGTGAGGTAGTGAATGTTTTGCTGAGAGTGATGAGTTGTGGTACATTTACAGAAGTCTCTCCTGCTGGTGTGCAGCGGTCTGGGGACACACGGAAGTGCCTCCATGATGTTGTAGTGCTTATAAATGTGCCACCAACCTCTGCAAGGTGGACTCTGACGACCATTTTGATTTTATATCCACAGTTAATGCTCACTTACAGTGTTGTGTGTTAGGAAGTGCACACTGCATGTCCTAGAGGGCCTTTGTGCCGTGCCCGCTGACATAATTAACTTGTCATGATGGATGGCTGCCATTCATGCAACCAAGTACTGTGTCTGCTTGGCCTGAAATACTGCTGCTCACAGTGTGTGTGCCCATGATAGACAGACAGATAGACGGGACACACCATCTCCTAAATGTACCTTAACTTCACCAGTAACTCTGTCAAGTTGAAGAAAAGCTCCCTCAGTGTCGAGCATGCCAATTACTCTACAATGGCATTGTTTCCTCCAATTCAGTGCCGGAACAGTTGAGCAAAAGGATTTACTTTTCATCACCCCCGATGAAGAAGTTTTGCAAGATGTAACATGCAGTGGGAGACATTATTTATTTTTTTATTAGCCACAGCAATGTTGGCGCGTCGGTCAGTCCACCACTTTGATCCAGACTGAAATAACTCGACCACTCACTTTTAATCTAGTGCCATCATCAGGTCAATGTCTTTGTCAATGAACTCAAAGCTCCTCTGTGTCCAAGTACAGTCTCCCAGAGCTGCTAGTATAGTTGTAGACTCTAGTCTTGTGTAGAATAGTAACTCCTGTGACAACTTGTGTGGCGCTTATCCAATATGTTCCAACATGATACGACAGCAGGTTGGCCTCATGGCGTAGATTGTCTGAGTAAGTCGGCCTTTTAGTTTAGTTTAGTTTAGTTTAGAGTTGCATGTACATATTATGCAGCCACTTATCGGCCACTTGCAACTGAATCTACTGTGCTACATAGTTCTGAACACTGTTTGAGATTGATTGCCGAGCAGTCGGGCCCTCAAAATCCGCTTCAAACATTCATGCTAATTTTCCTTTTGTATTTTTTTTCAGTGCCCGACTTCCTGCTCTTATATAAAATCCTTCCATACAAGATTCCTTTCAAGCTTTTTACTGCCAAAAACACATCTTAGTCGAAGGTATTTACATTAGCCTGTTGTTAAGGAGTTCAAATTCTATGTAAATGAGAAATGATGACTCATTCTGGTTTGGGAAAGGTCCTCCCTGAAGGTCTTCTGTATTTAATTAATGTGCAAGAACAGGGATGGATCGATTCTGTGCCTGGGAGTGCACTTTATCTCTAAAGGTTGTGTTATTAAAATGTCTTAACCGTTTTTTTTTTCTTTGCTGTTCTGGGGCTTATTGATGGTGGACCACCATTAGTGTAAGCCAGCCTTGTTTATGCTCCGCCTCAGTCTAGCCTGTGCAATGAGAGGAACAAAGGCGTGATTTTCAAAGGCCTGCGAACATCGACGTCTCGTGATTGTCTGTTGCATTGCTCATGTCTACAGTTAAATTTCAGACCCAACACTGCAACTTAGAAAGTAGGAGGCTCGACTGTCTGTTCCCCCTTTAGAGCAGTCAGAAAAGATCAGCAAAAGTTTAGAAATCAAGGAGCACCATAGTCTCACTCAGTGGACACTTTGTATCACCAGCCACCACTGAGAGACACTATACACATTTACATTATGCAGCTGGCTTGAAAGGATATCAAATCACGTTCCCCTCGCCGGTTAAGAGTGATAACAAGTGATTCACAGTATCAAGCCAGGTGTGACTGCAACAACTCCAACCACAGAGAGCCATTAGGACGGCTCTGCATAAGCATGTTAACAAGATTTCTATTGATCCTTCTGCATCTTTTGCTATGATATGATGATACTGTGATATTTGACTGCGCGCAGAGGCCAATATCCAATAATGGGCCATTTGATGGTGCTCAGCAGATTCATCAGAGAAGGCTTTTCGTCTTTTGAAATGTAATTATTGATTAATTATCCTGAGTCATCTTGAACCCCCTGTACATGTGCTCAGCATGTGTGATCACTGCTCTAAAGCTCCTAAGTAAGGTCTCTCCTTTTGCTTAATCATGATGAGGCAACCCTCCACCTCCTGCACAGCAGTATAATACAATAAATACCAAGACATAACAATATAATGGCTTCCTGATGAAGTTATGACTCAACACAATTAATATTGGCTACAGTAGCAACCCTGGTGCAAGTAGCGAGAGCTGATGTACAATACTAGCCCGTGGATTGAAGTCGGACTGAGGGTTTAGGCCTCCCGTGAGACTGTAAAGGGTTTGACTTTCCCTTACCGCCTGACCTTCATCCTGCCTCGTTTCCCCTCTCCCATCCTTCATCTCCCAGAGTCCCTCAGGATTCAGAGTGCAGCTTACACTGCAAGGCTATCTGGAACACATTGTGTTCAGAAGTGATTCATATTTAGAGCCAACAAGTTTTAGGTAATTCTATATATTAATTTGGTCGTTTGTGTTAGTATGTTGGCTCTATTACGTTTGTTAGTGATTCATGTTTTTTTTATATCTTTGCCTTTTTTAAACAATCATTCAGAGCAGTGAGTTGCAGATTTCTGTCTCGTGAGCATTTCCTTAGATTGTTGCCCAGTAAACCCCCCCCCCCCCCAAAGCTTTCAGAGCTTGTTTTCCCTGATAACATCACTTTTAGTCTGACTGCGTAGCCTTAAGAGTATTACGTAAGCAATATCTGACTGCATTTGTGAAGCTCCGCTGTGTCAGTGCAATGCCTCCATTTGCAGGTTAATTAGGAGAGCATTAGAGAGAACAGGAGCTAAATCAGCACTGTGGAGCCACAAGAGGCCGTCATGGGGTCTCCTTTCACTGTGTGTGAGGGGAAACAGCAGTGTTGTTCACATAAAACCTTCCTAAGGACAAGGAAGTTGCTGTTCTTCAGGCACAGCGCAAACAACTGAGTCAGCAGGTTTTTCATCCTTTATGTTTGCTGTGGATGCACCAATATCGAATATTGTGCCGATATTGACTCAAATAGCTGGATGTTGGTGACAATGGGGCCGATCTATTTGTATACTATATTAAACACTGGAATTTTAATTCTTGTCTAAGTTTTTACCAGTTTGTTGCTGTTTTAAAAAAGGTTTATGCTTGAATAGTAATTTTAGGATTTTTTTTTTTCTCTTCGTAGGCATTTTTTTGAAAACTTGCTAAATAAATCCATGGCAAGATTTCACTTCTTTTGAGAATAAATGTAGTCTTTTTCCTGATGCAGATGTCAGAGAATGACAACAGACCGTGTTTGTTTAATTCTTTTGTTGAAGGTCAGCAGCAGAAGGTCTCCCGTGGGACTTTACAGCGCTGACATCACTCTCTGGTCCATGCTGACAAAGGTCTGCTCTCAGTCTGAGCCAAACGTATCTGCTCAGCGGGGTTCAAGTTTAATGAGATGGGCTTTAAATGTGGACCGGCAGCAGTACAAGATGTTTTCACAAATCAAAGAGCGGTGTAGGAATGCCCGCATAGTACTGTAGGGCTGATGATGTAATTACTGGCCCGTTTACATTTTACACAGAAATCCCCTACTTCCAGTAACTACTAAAGTCTAGTTCATGCCATGTGCTGTAAGTCCACTGTTTAAATACAGGGAATTAATGTAGTGTGAAGATTTATATAAAAAAATCCAAAAGATGTGTCTGTTCATCACTGAAAGTGCATGATATATACAGATAGGGTACGGTCCAAGCACGTAACAATTGGAAGTCTTTCTTTCAGTTGCTGTGTTGAGTAAATGTGAATATTTTTGGTGATCAGTTAGTTGTGATGAGGTGATGAGGATGAGGTATTGTCTGATCTGGTGCTGAAGAACATTTCTCTCTCGTGGGTGTTATTTTTAGACAGGCGAGTCGTGATTTGAACACCCTCTCTGTGTAGGAAGTACCTTCTGGTTTCCTAAAATGACTCGACCTACAAATGGTTCGCTGTTGTGTGGAGGCGAGACGGGAGAGTCCACAAAGCCCAATTCTGGGATAACTCTTTTAATGCCGCCCTCTCTCAGCTGATGAGTGGAGATGGATGTCCCGTGCTCCGCTGCCTCTGCCATTGTTTACTCGCTATAGAGTCCGGTCGTGTTGTGCATTACTCCCGAATCCTTGTATTTTACTCACTCTCGTGTTTGTACCCCAGAGGACGCACAGAAAAGCCATTGTTGCCGTGCCAAGTGGGCGTCCCCGAGTGTGTCGCAAAGTCTATATTCATCCTAATTCTACAAAGCTCTCATTCAACCCTGTTTTGACATTTTCACTGGCCTCAGTGTGCACTTTGGGTTGTAGGCATTTGCTTCGTGTTGTGTTACTAGCTCGGAGAAATGTAAGAATTGACCAACTTATTTGATGGAAAACGACGTTGCAGTAAGCTAGAAAATAAAAGAAAAAAATAAATGATCCAACTTAATTAAATGGCTGAAGGTCTGCGACATTCAGCAGCATTTTAAATGGTATTGCTGCAGGCTCGTGTGTATTGAGTACAGTGTGGAAGCTGAGGTTTTATTTTTATATCGTACTGCTGATGATTATAATACATCTCTTCTGAGAGATTTAATCAGCAGCACTTGAAATATGTAATGCCATGTATGTTCTGGAAAGCAGATGTGTGTGTGTGTGTGTGTGTGTGTGTGTGTGTGTTGTGGGGATGGTGCGTTTCCATGGCAGGCTGATGTGTTTCCATGGCAACGTATATAGTAGTCGGTGATGCTGGCAGTGCGTTCTGCACAAAGGGAAACAAAAAATATTTCTGAGGGCTGTATGAAGCTGCACCAAGATGCAGTATTCAAAAGGTGTGCGTTGCTGATTTAATATAGCCTCCAGTTACTCAGATAATACAAATATGATTAAGTTATTACAAGCAAACATTCAAAACTGATATTGTATCAATTTTACATATTGTTCCCTTAGATATTAATTATATCAACATCGCTCATTGTTTTTTCTACTACACAGGAAGTAAATCCTCCGAGTTGGAGGAGCTCCCTGTTCCTCAGAACATCAAGATCAGCAACATCACCTGTGACTCCTTCAAGATCTGCTGGGACATGGAGCCGCGCAGCAAGGAGCGCATCACGCACTACTTCATTGACCTGAACAAGAAGGAGAACAAAAACTCAAACAAGTTCAAACACAAGGTAACGCTTGAATCGGCGCAGATCAACATCTTTTAAAGATGACTCGACTAAAGGCCTCTCGTTGTCTCACTGCATAGCATGTACTGCGTTTCATGAATACAGAAGAAATGTGTCAAGAATAAGACACAATCTGACACATTTTAAGTCCGACTGTACACTGTATGTGTATTAAAACCTCATTATATATATAAAAATGTGTTTTTTTTAAGCTATACTCAACGGTATAATCCAAGGAAGTGTTCATAGGTAATTTACATCTATAAGTAATGCAAATTTTAAGAAAACCAGGTTTCTCTTTAAAAGTACAGCTGTCATTGAGGGGTTCACTTCATGTTCTTGACATACAATCTCCACTTATGTTATTTCTGCTGTATGTTGCTCTGTCTATTGAGTGGACTGGCAGTGAATGAGATGTGTCCCTTCATGGCTATAACTGTAACATCATATTCGTGATTGCGATGCTACAAGCATCTGGAGGTCAGCTCCCTGACTTGTGAAACCTAAAGCTATTGATTTGAAGCAGAGACACGTAACACAGGTGCACCATGTTGTACTTGAAGATGACCTTTCTTTTCAAAGACTACAGCGAGCAGTTGCTCTCGGCACTAATATCGAGTCATTGTAAGAGCAGCAGGGCGACTGCAGCTCTTTTAGTGGACAGTCAGACAATCTTAGACTTATTTCTTTAGCCTCCTTACTTTTCCTCCTGCAGTCATTTCCTGGGTGCTGTGTAGCGTAGAGTGTTTCTCCTCTTCCTACCTAGTGACCCCATACCAGTATTTTGATTTTGGTGTGCAGCAACCAAAGTGTTGGTGGCTGAATGGACCGACTCTGTTGCTAGGCAGGGGCTCCTGGTCCAATCAATGAGCTGCTAAGGCCCACTGAGGCGGGGGGAGGGGGGTAAATAGTGTGTGTGTATATGTATATGTATATGTGTATATATATATATACATATACATGTATAATAAACAAAAGGGCAGCTACTGGACACCAACATAAAATGTCTGCATGTTTATGCTTATAAGCAGGTGTCTGCAAATCCCTGCTTGTGGCAGAAAGAAATGCATCACTGGAGTATCTCTTCCTGAACCAATGTCCTGTCATCTTTCACCTCCTTTTTCCATCCCTCCCTCCCTCCCTCCCTCCAGGATGTTCCTACCAAGCTGGTGGCCAAGGCAGTGCCCCTGCCCATGACGGTCCGAGGTCACTGGTTCCTGAGCCCCCGCACAGAGTACACCGTGGCTGTCCAGACGGCCTCAAAACAGACTGACGGGGACTACGCCATCTCTGAGTGGAGCGAGATTATCGAGTTCTGCACTGCTGGTGGGTAAAATGCATCTTACAGTACCATGATGCATGTTTAGGATTTGTGACATCAGTGCTGCCTTTTTTATTTTTTTTTATTTTTTTTGTTGCCCATATTTGAGCTGCACTACAGAGGTAATTAGGATAGAGCACAACATGAGGGAGCGAAGGGAAAGATGGATGGAGGGATGGAAGAGGGGGAGGGGGAGGTAGAAGAAGGATTAAAGGAAGGAGGGGAGCTGTGCAGTATATGATGCAGAGGTCATCAAGTTCAACATCGCCAGCTAGTGGCTTAGAGTGGGGGAGGGGGAGGGGAGCTGTGGAAGGGATGAAGAGCACCAGTTGAGATGGGAGGACAATCAGGGGAAGAGCAATTGATGGAGGATGCTTAATGATGTTGATCATCTACATCTCCAGCAGAATAAAGATGCTGCTGCTAAGACCTTCCATTCCTGTAAAAGCCTCTCAGTTGAATGAGCATTTAGTCGATTCTGTCTCACTGTCAACAGCCTTGACTTAAAAAAAACAAAAAACTTCTAAGATATCTGTTTGACATTAATAATCTTCCTAATAGTCTTCTTTCATTATTGTTCAACGTTATTTATCGTTGCATGAAAGAGAAGGCAATTGTCCCCGAATCGTCCTTGTCGGTGCGTTTGAGTGCTTGTAGGAAAAAAGAGCCTCGATCAATACGAACTTTATTCTATTCTTTGGGGTAAATCCACACCCTTTTGGCAGGCCTGCTTACATGGTGTCGAGTAAAAGGAGACTGTTTTACAAGGTTTTGCTAAATATGAAGAAGGGAAGATATCGGGTTCTTTGAGGACGCATGCACAGTTCATATTCCAGGGCTCCGAGTCGCTCCTGGTCGTTCTAATTAAAGAATTACATTTCTACTAATGACATTTGTAGACTGGTCTGTGATCTTCCTGAGGACAGCAAAGTCCTCTTCACCGTGATGTGTTGTGTCTGTTTTCCAGATTATTCCACAGTGCATCTAAACCAGCTGTTGCAAAAGGCAGAGGTCATAGCCGGGCGGATGCTGCGTTTCTCCGTCTTCTACAGGAACCAGAACAAAGAGTACTTTGACCATGCCAGGTAGGACTCCCACACCTACTACTGACCTGTACTCTATGATTCCTAGAGTTTCATTTTGACTCTTATTAGATAAAACCTTGTGATGCTGTATGACATTAATATGAACTTTTTAGCTAAGGTTGCGCTGCATTTATTGTTAATATCCTGCTGCAAAGGAATTCTGTGATGATGATAGTTGTTATGCTCGTAGGCCTCTGATTCCGTCACAATAGTAAATAATTGATAGTGAGAAAGCTGCAGCACACTGCATCCATCCTAAGACTCTAGACTACATTTTGATGTCTCACTGCAGCTTCTGCAAACAACATGACCATGTTTTTTTTGAGCTAATGTATTTCCATCTAGAGAAACCTGCTTGTAGCCGAGAAAAAAAACGCGATTCAGTTGAAGGGGGCAGCTGCACAAAGCATTGACTAATTCCTTTAATCCACACAAGTAGAGGAACTACTGTAGCAGCCAGCTGTACCTAATAATAGTCCAGGGAATCATTTGATTCTTACAATAACATCCTCAAAACACACAATAGTACAACAATAAATACAGCATCTTAGGCCTTAGGAGGGGCGAAATCCTACCAGACATTAGTGTAAATAAATGATAGTATAGTATGACATACTATATAAAAATGTTATAATGTAGTATGTCTGTAAAGAAATTTCTTATTTATGGAATACTATATAAGTACTTTATTAATGACATTCTATACTATGACATTTTTTATGGCAATATTTTGGACATTATTTTGACATTTTATCACATACTGTACCATGACATTTTTTTTTACGATTTACTATAGCAGGGGTCACTAATGGACCCAGACGCCGTTGTATCTGGACCCTGGACCTACAACCGATAGATAATTGAGAATTATTTATTCATCAGAATCATTTATCTATGACTTCACTTTTTATCAAATATTTTATAACATTTTTATTTTACATTTTTATGGCTTATTATACTATGACATTTTATGACATTTTTACGGCATATTATTCAATGACATTTTTTACTTCAATGTATACAACATACTGTACTATCACATTTTTTGACATACTATACTATATTTTTGATGATATACTATACTATGACATTTCTCATGATTTGTTTATGACATATCACAAGATACTATACTGTGACATTTTATATTACATATTTATGACATTTTTTATCACATTACTATAGCAGGGGTCACTAATAGGCGGTCCGGATTCGGACCCAGAAGCATCTTCATGGGATACTATACTGTGACATTTTTTATGACATACTATACTATGCTATTTCCATGGCATACTTTTCTTTGACATTTTTATTGAAATGTTTTTCTCGCATACTTTCTACGGCTGTAATGGTAGATTTTTACGTGGTATATATTTCGACTCAGTATATCGTATTCATGCATCAGTAATTTTGCTCTGAACTTTGAACTTCACCGTGTCTCTGTTGTGCAGAAGAAGAGTTCTCTTTTGCCAGCTGGCAAAGATAACTAACTGTGTTGTATGAGAATGTTCCAGCGCCAAGGCCGTCCTGCAGCATGTTTTGGTTGCTGGCCTTTTGTTTTTTCATTGTTGTTCCTATCAGTCTGAGACCAAAATGTCATTGGCCATCGGCCCTCAGCTTTACTCATTCTGTAGAAAGAAAGCGCGTTCACTTTTTTTCTGGCTTCTTCCTCACTCAGCTTGTGAGCACTCTTGCTGGAGCTTTACATCATGACATCATCTGGATAGGCTTCTCCCTTTTGCTGAGTTGCATCTGCTCCAATATAATTAGAGTGCTTCTGTTAAACTGCACCATCATGTGGGGACCAATGGTACCGACATTACCACTTAGTGAGGCCTCTGCTCCAGTGACCTGGGTTGGGAACTGACTAATTCCATAATGCCCACAACAAAGCAACAATTAAGGATATAATGACATCCTCTGGAGTGATAGCAGTGTAGTTACAATTCATAATTGGAGCTTTGGAGCTCAGATTTACTGTGTGGGGGAAAAAATATGCAGCTGCCACGGAATCACTCATTGCTTTGGATGTTCATCTGTTAATTTGTTTTCTGAAAGCTGCTTTTGTTTCCTAACAGTTTGTCGTCATGATGAAGAAACATTTTAGTTAGTTTAGTTCACAGCCAATTTCATTCTTTTTTTTTTTTTCTAAACTCCAGGGAGACGCAGGAGAACCGGATGCTGCGGGCAGTGAAAGACAACAGTGGCAGCCACGGGTCCCCCATCAGTGGCAAGCTGGAGGGCATTTACTTCTGCTGCAACACAGAGTTCAACACAGGCAAGCCTCCGCAGGACTCCCCTTACGGCCGCCACCGCTTTGAGGTCCGGGCCGACACATTCTTCAACCCCGACACCAACCTTTACTTTGGAGACTTCTACTGCATGTATACAGCCTACCACTACGTCATCCTGGTCCTGGCGCCAAAGGGCTCCACGGGAGACGAGTTCTGTAAGCAGCGGCTTCCTGCGCTAGACATCACCGACAACCGATTCCTGACCTGCAAGCAGGACGAAGGTGGTGACGGCAGCCTGGTGTTTCACCACGCCCAGGACGTCATCCTGGAGGTGATCTACACGGAGCACGTAGACCTGGCGTTGGGCACGGTGGCTGAGATCAGCGGGCACCAGCTGATGAGCATGTCCACAGTAAATGCCAAGAAGGACCCCAGCTGCAAGACCTGCAACATCAGTGTGGGACGCTAAGAAGAGGCATATTTTAGGAAGGAGGGGGGGGGGGAGGAGACGAGCAGTGACTGACCTCTAAACACACACACAGTAAGTCCACATTGTACTGATGAAGAAGACCGAAACATGCATGAAGCAGCAGATTTAGTAGGCTCCCAGATACGCACACCAACGTATCTGACACAGCTCTGTACTCTGAAGAGACCATCATTCCCAAAGAAGAGGAGGGTACACGCTTCAACACCTGCACCTTCGTCTCCTCATCTAAAGAGGGTTACCCTCCATGTTAAAAAAAAATAAAAATGTACCTGAAGATATCCCACGTACGGGACCACCAACAACACAGACTCATCCATCCCGCAAGTCAACACTGGCGTACTGACTTAAACCCTTTAACTTTATTAACAAACATGGGCTGCTTCTATTCCCTGTTATCTTTAAACACTTGTCCTATATTTTATTAATGACCTTTGCCTTGTTATTATTGATATGCTGATGATTGCGTTTCCACGGTTTGTGTGGACAAGCATTTTGTTGTTTCCAATTCCTTTTGACTGTCAGAAATGTTTTCTTCTCATTCCACAGTAGACCTTTTCTCCTCCTACTAGTGGCACGGACTGGTACTACAGTTTTCTAGGGCTGCAGCATCAACGCTCATCTTTCGTTACACCAAAGGTATTAAAAACCAGACGTGAGACCTCTGTAGAATCTTAACGGTACTAATTCAACAGCCTCTCAGATTCACCAAGTCTCTGATGATTGAATGTGAACTACTTGTTAACCTTTAAAAAAAAATAAAGCATGATGCAGCTCTGTGCAGCATGAGTATGAAAGCTGTTAGTACCTCTACCACAGCAACCTTTTCTGCAACAATCGCTCTTATTTTATCGTAGTCTGGACGGAAAGAAAGAAAGTAGAACCATAAACTGTGTTTAGCAGAATAAATGTGAAAAAATATTTATTTTTATTGATACATTCATATATATATTATCTCTCTCTATATATAGAAAAGTATATAAACCAGAAGTGCACAATGTCAAAAGCTCTGACCATTATTAACAACTGCATTTAAGGGGAAGTAACTTCATACAGGCAAAATAGGGGATAAACACTCATTTGACAGCATATAGAACTTGCACTGGAATTGTTTTGTTCTCATATTTTCCTAGCTGAACACGTAAAGTGACTTAAGATCAACTCTGAAGTTCTTAATGCATATCATAGCACAATGTAGGACAAAGAAACTGACGTGCACAAACACATGATTGTCTCATTGATTGCATTTAAGCTTACACCTTTTTTGCCAAGATAGCAGTTTCCACATTAACTATGGACAAAACTGTCCAAAACTAGTGTTATGGCAAGGACAAAAAAAAGCAAATAACAGATTGCCATAAACATGCGTATAGTAATTGTAAATTACTAATATGTTGTTACAGCTCATCCTTGACATAAATAAGTGCTTCAGAACATACACTCTGCATCATAAATGACACAGGATGTGTTTTTCGGACAGAAAAACTGCAGTTGTACAGCATTTCATTAAGACTTCCCACCAGTATTATTCATGTAAAGTGCATAAACATCAAGAGCATGGCATGAAACAACCAGATTTTTTTCGGAAATGATCGAGTCCTGTTGAGTATTAAAGTCCCACTGTGAGTTAACTCAACTAGTCTTGGTTGAGTCCCGTTTACTGAGCAGGACCTCGAGGAGGCGGAGCTTCGCTTTGAGGTTCTTGTACTGGCAGTACTCCTCTGCCATCGGCCCACGGTCGTCCTTCTGACAAGCCCTGTTAACAATAAATAGAGAAAAGAGATGCAAAACTTCAGTAGTTTCAAACAACCTGCAGCAGCTTCCACTACTGGTTGATAGTCCCTATGTTGCCTTACTCGGATAGCTTTGAACAGTGTGTATTGTAATCAAAAACTTAAATGTATCGTTTACTTTGGAGGACTAACATGTACAGTACGAAGGATGTGTACAGTTCAGAGCAAACGTCTATCTCTCCGTCTCTTTCCTGAGCTCTCTGTGCTGTATTAACGTTAAGTGACACTGTCGTACCATTACGATGGACTTTCTTTTGTGGATGTTTTTTTCTTTGTTTTTCACAAGGCATTGTTGGAAACCAAATGTTCCAAGTTTATTAAAAGACAAAATAAAATTCAAAAGCCAAGTAGTTTGGATGTGTGTGTGTGTGTGTGTGTGTAACCTTTACCTGCCGCTCTGCATGTAGAAGTGGTCCTCAAAGTCTCGGAGCGCTAGGCGAAGCCTCCGCTTCTCTAATCGTGCCGTCCTAAGATGATCCAGTAACTCAGGTCTGTAAAGAAAGAATCAAAGAAATCCTTAAATCTTTTAAATTTAAATTAGCCTCAACTCAACAAAACCACAAAAAGTTTAAATAAAAAAAACTGAGTAGTAAAATAAATTGAAAATCTCACCATAGAGCTGATCATGCAACACACACACACACACACACACACACACACACACACACACACACACACACACACACACACACACACACACACACACACACACACACACACACACACACACACACACACACACACACACACACACACACTCACTAACTACCTGGAAGCTTCATGTAGTGTTGCCATTGTGATGATCTGTGGCTGCAAATCCTTCACCTCCTCCAGCGGGGACACCAGAGGTGTTTCAGACATTTCTAGAGAAGGCAGGTACAGCAGCTCGTCTGAAGACTCACACCTGGAAGATTTCAGCAGCCTGGGGCTTTGCTGTTTAGGACGCTCTTCATCAGAGCCCTCCTCTTCCTCCTATGTAGACACACACACACACACACACACACACACACACACACACACACACACACACACACACACAGGGTGGAAATGCTTGTCATATGTAGCTCTCATATCTGGCCACTAGAGTGCAACAGAGTGACTCTTCATATGCCATGGACAGTTTGTCCACACAGTTCTACAGATTCCATCCTTCTTCTGTATGAATTTCAGTATCAGATGTTCACTTACAATGGTCGTAATGACGGCTGTAGCAGCAGAGGAAAGCAGCAGCTGCTTGACGAGACGGTACCGATCGTAGAAAGGTTTCATCAGAGTCCGCTCCTGCCTGGTACTCTGAAGACAGAAACCACTTTGTTATTGTTGGTAATATACAAATAGAAAGAAAGAGAAACCAACCATGTTAGGACAAGGAGATAAACTATTAAAGTAAAAACAGATAAACGTGTAGGAGGGGGTCTTACCGGTCGTCCGTGCAGACTCTCAAAGTAGAGCAAACACTTCTGCAGACTGGCCTTCTCCATGGACATCTGGAAATGGGACATCTCCTGCACATACATGCACAGATTACATAGATTATGGGAATGTTTTAGTCTTTACTGTTTTGCAAATCTATATTACAATATTTGTGTGTGTAGTGAAAGCATTTCTGCCTAACCAACCTCCACACTGTCCGGTAGGCTCAGCTCTCGTCGTCTTTCCTTCATTCTGTTGCTGATGGTGTTGACGGTTTCCTCCACGTGTGGCTTGGTGTTGCTGTTGTTAAGTTGCTGCAGCTCAGTGTCTGTAAGTGCTGCTTCTCTCTGGTCTCTGCTGGTACTGCATGTTTCAGCTGATGGGCTTAGGTCTCCCTGTCCTCTCAGACCCTCTTCTGATTGTCTCAGCTTCAGCTCTGAAAAAGTTCAGAAAAATGTAGTAAGACATTTTGATGACATTTTTGTTAAAGTTTTTTGACTTACTATACTATGACATTTTAAAAGACTTTTTTATAATATATTTTATGACACTATATATACTATGATCTTTTTATGGCTACTTTACTATGACATTTCCACCACTTACTTTATGGCAAATTTTTTTTCATGAAAAACTATACTATGCCACTTCCATGACATTTTTATGACATCTATACTGTGACATTTTTATGACATACTATCCAGTATAGTGACTTTTTTAATGAAAATATTTATGTCATAGTATACTATGACATTTTTATGACACACTACACAATTACTTTTTGGTGACATGACATTGTTTAAGATGTTTTCCTGACATTTCATAAGTCACAGGAGCAATTGTTTTCAGAATGAGCACTTTTCCTAGTACACTTAGCTAATTCTACTTATTTGTACATTGTTGTAATTATACTTTTTCTCAAGCAATCTAAATACACCTTCCACCATTGCAATCATTACTCATGTGTTTGAGTGTGTATTCGTGGTTTCTAAACTGACCTTTAAGCTGCGTGCGACTCTTGATGAGCTCCTTCATCAGTCTAGCCACCTCTGGATGTGCATTCTTGTCGTTATGTGCCGGCTGACAAAAACAACAAACTCACATCACTGAAAGAACTTGGTCTCTTGCATTAAGTACCTGTAACGTTACTCTGTACGTTGTCCCCTGGTCTGAGATCTAATTTGAACATAATTTTGTTCTGTAGCAGCCCTCTCAACCAGTTGAACAAGGATGCGTGGTTTAACAAACTGTCATTTTCTAATGTACCAGCAGAGGGAGTAGATCACTCTAGTATGATGTTAATAGCATCCACAGCTTCATTTTACAACTTTATCGTCACTTATTCACACACACACAAACAAACAGGACAAAATAAAGATCCCTCCTATGACTGTGTGAGAGCTGGTTATTGGCTTTGGAAAAAGGCAACACTGAGCTTCACACTCTGAGGCAATAACTTCCAATCAAATCATGACACAGGAGAATCCAGCTGACCGAGCATCTCTGATTCCGTCCCTCACCTTATAGTGCTTCTCCTGTTCAAAACGCTCCTCAAAACGCCTGATCCTCTTCTTCAGGGTGTGAATGTGTCTCTTGAGCACTAAGACGGACACGTCTGACTCTGTATGGCCACTGCTGCGAGCCCTGAAGACAGAAACACAAACCGTTCCGTGATGCAGGGAGGACTGGTTAACGTGCATTTAACGTATCGCCCGGGATCTCAACTGTGAGTCACTATTCCTCAACAAAGTTGGTGAGAAATCAATCGTCTTACATGCGTATGTGCTGTGAGCAGGGTGGAGAAGGGGCTGTATCGGGGTCCAGGTTGTAGCGCAGGCTGTGACCGAGGTTGGGGCAGCGAGGCGAAGGAATGGGGCAGTCACTCGTCGTGAAACGAGAGAGGAGTGGGCTGGTTTTAGGGCCCGGTGGGCTCGGCAGGGTGTCGTTTCCTGACATCCCCTCAGAAGAAATTGCAGTGGACAGGACAGGACTGGACTCGGACGAATGAGGGAATGCCATGTGTACTGTAATAGACAGAAAGGACAAAATATCAACTTAAATCCTGAGATTACCCATAAATAGACAAAATAAGAGACGTGAGAGAGGGAGAAAGAGGGTAGAGGGGAAGTAGGGAAGAGAAAGAGAGGGAGGAGAGACACAAAGGACAATGAAAGAATGAGAAATAGCTCTTTCATATTCAAGCTACAAAGACATCCAAAAAAAACGTTTCTATCAATGTTTAGCCACAACAAAGACATGGAAAAACAAAAGTGTAAATAAAAACTGCATTATGATAAATATTACATATTATTCAAAAAGTCATAGGTGGCTGTGCAGTGCTGCAACGGTAACAGCATCGTAAGACTTGGTGCGCCGTTACCGACACACCCAGCTGTGGGAAAGGATGAAGCTCACAGCTCGCTGGTCAAGACCTATTGGCCTTTATTTAACGTGCAGTTAGAAAGATGCTCTGGATGAAAACAGGTGATGAATTAGATTCTATTAATAGAGTATGAAGTGCGGTTCTTGCACTGACAGGGTTCTGGGTTTGATTCCCAATGAGACCCTCCAAGCTGAAAATGACTGTACTGTGACATGCTCTGGGCATAATTTGCCTCAATACATTTATGACAAAAGTAGATCAATGGGCTTTTTTACGACCCCCAAACAGATATTTCACTTGAGAAATAGGGCTATCGTCACTTCATTGTCTTACCAGACTGTGGCGAGTCGACCGGATCCCGAGCTGGTGGGGATGACGGCGAGTGGAGAGGCAGCTTGTGGGTCAAATTCAGATTCTTTACTTCAGTAAAAAGAGGCTGTTGCTGGGTAGGTAGGTTATCCTGAACTTGGGGGTCTACCGGTGAGGACGGGGTTCCCAAGTCAGCATCCAGGGCTTGTAGCTTGAAGGAGGGGCTCTGGAAACAGAAGCAGAACATGGCTTCAGGGATGCAGGCGGGCAGCGACAGGAGAAGTCAGAAGGGCGTCTCAGTTTGTGTGGAAGGGATTCTTCAGAGAAACCCTGTCAAAAAACATTTTACTCTCTCCGGTGAAAATATATACTCTGCTGTGAAGCGTGGTTCGGCAGAGAGAGAGTTGCAGGACGAGGCGAGATGAGTGGATGCCTCGTCCTCCTGAGAGAGAGAAATGAGTCAGAGTACAGTGAATGCAGCTCTGTGAGCAGGCTGCTTTCGCGGGTGGCTGAAGTACAAAGGAACAAACTTCTCAAAAAAAGCAAATCTTTGATCATCCAAGGCTCACAGTCAGTGACAAACGCAGACAGAAATCGTCATTGCAAGCAGCACACGTGAGGTGCTGCCCCCCCGCCCCGCAAAAGAGATCCCCTGAATCCACATGGTTCTCCTTCAGACCGGCGTTCCCGGCACTTCTGCTGCAGCCTCCACATGGATTATTCAAAACGGGAGAAGGGAGGGGGGGGAATACCGCTCATGTGGGTGCGTGTGGTGGGTGTGCGCCGCGCGAGGGAGGAGAGAGGCGCTGTATATGACGAGGAGTTTCCATGGCAACGTTGTCAGACTGAGCTAAGGAGTCGTTTTGACGGAGCTGCAGGGAGTCACGTAACCTCTGCATGAGAGTATGTGTGTGTGTGTGTGTGTGTGTGTGTGTGTGTGTGTGTGTGTGTGTGTGTGTGTGTGTGTGTGTGTGTGTGTGTGTGTGTGTGTGTGTGTGATTTTGGGTGTAGATGCAATGAATTCTGATGCACGGTGAGAAAACAACCGCACCGAAAGATATTCTCAAACGTCGGAATATAATGCAGATTTAGTTTTTGGGCTTTGGTTTGGTTGATTTAGGTGCTCTGACATCATTGTCAGCATCATCATCATCATCAGCAGCAGCATCATCATCATCATCAGCAGCAGCAGCAGCAGATACGGGCTCTGCTTCTCCTTTCCCATCCTCCCCGGCGCTTCATTCATAAAATTTTTTTTTAAAACACTGCTTTGTGCGTCACGCAGAGGTGGAAGGATGGAAGGGAGGGGAAGAAAAACACCCACGGGCAAGAAAGCTCACACACACACATCACTTGAGGTATCAACTGTCTTGTTGTCACAGATACCCTCAACCTAACCAAAGTGTTAATTGGTGTCTATCTATCTATAAAGATTGCGGGGAAGGAGAACGTACGTCATGGCCATTGTTCCTGCCTCTGCAATCACGGCGTCTGTCAGGAGAACCACTACAGCCTCCTCCGTCTCCTCTTCTCCCCTGCAGAAACAGACCGCATACGCACTGATGAAGTCACATTCCCAAAGCCCACTTACTGACTGACGCCCCCATGTACACGCAAAAATGGAGGTTACAATGACACATGCAGAGACACAACAGTTTAACATCAGCTCCTTTTCCTCCGTCTGTGCTGTGAATCTAACCAAGTATTCATATCAATTTGAAACTTTTCTTTTAATCTCAAGCCTTAGGTGAACTGACTGGACTTTAAGGCTCCTTCAGAGTGCTTTTCATGTGCATTAGTGAATTAGTGCATTACATTTTGCTAGCTCAAGAGCCGATGGCTACAAACTCTCAGACCTGGCTTTCAGAGAATTGAATGAATTTAAAAACGAGGGGGGGGGTCAGTAGAAATGATTTGAAGATGGCAGCCAACGCTCGACAAAGGTCTGTTTACCGTCTCTTTGGCTTCTGTCTTGTTCTCTGTGCAGCACAGCTCGCTGAAAAACAAAGACTGTCAACAACAGGTAAATACGATAAAACTGCATTCAAATAAGGACACCGTTTCTCCCCGTGGTCCACAATCCATGTGACTTTAACAACCATTGGGCTCCGTCTGTATTCATAATCAATGTTCCGAAGCAGGACCGCCCAACGCTTTCTGTATCTTTGAGGCCATACAGTCATTAAGGTTATGGCTTATTCATGTCTGACACTAATGAGGCATAACTGAGAAGACCCGAGGCAGCGCAGACAAAAGCTCAGCGTGCCGCCGTGCTAGCGTCGACCTAATCTAAGCTAGTTGGTCGGCTCCACGTGAGCCCCTGTGGCAAGTCGGTGTTAGTTGGACTGGAATCTTATCAAAACCACGACTGTGAGCAGAGCAGTGATCTGATAACCTACTTCTCATCTGACTGGGCTGAGAGATGAGATGAGATGAAGCAGCATCCAAAGGAATTAGATCAAATTAATTCTGATACATTTTAACTGCTCCAAAATCTACTAACACAGACAATGTTGTTGGTGGTTCTTCTCTTTGACTTGAATTTTGTTTTTGAAATTCAAATAGCTGATTTAAGAAGAATGTCAAATGAAGGATTTTTATTCCATTTGGACGATATCTGTCAAGACCAACGAACAAATGGTTGCTGCTAGGAAAACAGTGCAGAGCAGAAACAAAAAGGGAGGAAAACTCGACTGCAAATAAATGTCTCTGTGCAGAAACGTTCCTCTCACCTCTCCGCCTGCCGAGTCCGTGTTCGGTTGTTGTTCTGCGATTCATTCGCTATGCGGCAGTCTGAAATTGATGATTTCTGTCCAGCATCTGTGGAAGCCTGAAAAACAATTCAGTTCCACTCACATGTTGAGCTGGAAGATGTTCCACTTTAAACATTAAAAGCATTATTGTGCTTTGTTTCTCTATTCAACACTACATACACAGAATATATTTTTGCAGCAGGGGCAGCGGGTGACTGCACTTCTTTTTTTCTTATTTAATTGACCACATCTTTAGAGATGTGGTCTAAATATAAACGTGTAAGATCATAGAAAGAGTTTAGTCGGGAGGTGTTAGTGCTAAAAGCTGGAGATGGTTTAATGGAACCGGAAAACAAAGAAGGGAAAACCAACAATGCACACCGTTGAACAGTCGTCTTTAACGGGTGAGGAAGGTGTCCTTCTGTTTTCTTCATCTTCCTCCTCTTCCTCCTCTGGCTCCATTGAAAAAATCCTGTTGATGAATAAAAAAAAATCATTAAAATGTAGAGGAGCTGTACAATTCCAAATTGTTGTTTTAATGAAAATGTATTGTGACGGTTGAGTCTTGAAGGGGGCACATGTTTCATGTGTTTCACCTTAAATGATTTCAGCTGATAACTATGGAAGCCCATTCCCGCCAGCAAAAAAAAAATAAGATCACAAAAAAAAAAAAAAAAGCCATGTTGTAAAGCCACGTTTTAAAGAAGTCTTCAATGTACTCACAATCCATTCATATGTCATAGCTGCTTCTATGACTGTTGTGTTAAAGTATCTCATAATTTCGACTTTCTATAGCAACTGGAAAAATCTGGTGTGTTATGGTTACAGATGGATGCACCAAAAGTTATTTTTTTTTTTGCTGGTGGAAAAAAAGTAAAATAAAAGAAAAAATTATTAGAATTATTATTATTTATTTTGTGGGTGGATTTTGAATTTTTTTTTGTGATCTTATTTTTTATTTTTTATTTTTTTAGTGATCTTTTTTTTTTTTTTGCTGGCGGGAATGGGCTTCCATAGAAAACATCACCTAAAAAGGAGAGACAAACAGAAGAAGTGCTCACCCCCGTGTGGTACACTGCAGCTCCGCTGGCTCCCCCTTGAGGCTTTGGGATGGTATGCTCCGGAGCGAGTGCTGCTCTGACCCTGGGTCAGTGTAGCAGGAGAGCACACAACCTGCCTCTGTACCGTCACTTCTCTCCTCCAGAGCCTCCCGGTCTGGAATCAGCGTCTGAATGTCAGCGCTGACGTCAGGGCCGGAGTCACGACCCTGCACCAGTGCGTCAGGACTATGGAGAGACACAGAAGGAGAGAGAGAGTGAGATAGACAGAGGAGTGCACACACAGGAGGAAATAGCACTCTCTGATGAGGCATCCTTTATTACGTGTAATACATACAATATGGTAATGGGTAATAAATCAATGACCAATGCTTTATAGATCAGATACAAGGCTTAAATAGGAACAGAGGACATCTAAGGAACTTTTAAAGACACAAAGATACTCATGGATGGACTGCAACAACCTCGCAGTGTTCAAATCTGCTTCTACTGATTGTTATGCGTGATTAATATTGTGTGTTGTATACTTCTCGTGTATTGTTTTGTGCGATCACTTTATCTTACGTAAGTGTCTTTGAGTACTATGAAAAGCACTCTAAAGAAAAAACAGTGCCTCAGTAGAGGCACTCGAATAAAACTAAGATAGATCCATGTCATGTTAGCAGGAATACAATATAAGTCAAATCTAACAATACATGTGCGACATCTGCATATCAAGTCTGGAATGTCCAACTATGATTCGCAGAGAAAGCTGCTGGCCTCCAAACAAGGTAACATGAATCAGGAGTGCTTGATCTAATGCTACACTATGACATGACTCATGGAGCTCTATGGAGCTGCTCCCGGTGACAACAGCACAGCTGATATGCCTGGACACACGACACACGTACTTAAAGCGGGTGTACGACTCCAGAGCTGTAACGGGTCAGTACAGCAGCATCAGCAAGACACTAACAAGACGCACACATTAGCCGCTGCTTCTCAAACCACAGAGTTCTTTATGTGTCCATAACAGCATGCTATAGCGGTCCAAAGACCACGTTGCATTATCTCACTCACGTGAGGAGGACCGTAGACCCGTGGTTGTTGCCACTGAAGCAGATGAGACAAGAAAACATCCTTTGCCAAAAAAACGTCTCCACCCAAAGCAGCTAGAATACGGATTTACATACGACAGCGAGCAGGTTGCTACTTTAGAGGGACGGAAAAAAAGCCAAAGACATGAAGAAGAGAGAGCACAGATGAGGAGGGCTTGATGGTCAAAAACACAAGTGACACCCGGAGGCAGAGAGTTCACCCACCCGCTTCAATTACCGGTGCACACACACACACACACACACACACACACACACACACACACACACACACACACACACACACACACACACACACACACACACACACACACACACACACACACACACACACACACACACACACACACACACACACACACACACACACACACACACACACACACACACACACACACACACACACACACACACACACACACACACACACACACGCACGCACACACACGCACGCACACGCACGCACACACACGCACACACACGCAGGGACAAGCGCACAAGCTCGCAGACCCAGATATAAACTCCCGTAGGGCAGCACATGTTGGGGATCAACAATGCCAGTTCTAGCACTATGTTGGTTGAAGTAGGCCAGAGAGGCTGAGAGTCACAAATAAGACAAATAAATGCAACACAGACGCAATACATTCACACTCAAACACGCCAGTTTAAACGGTGACTGATGTGCTGAATCAGAATTATTGACAAGTAATACTGATGTATAAAACCTGGGAAGATTATTCAGGAGAATCGAACAACAAACCCCATTTATATAACATATAGTTATTGACCTTCATATCCAGACTTTCATTTTAGGAATAAATTACATTGCTTTCATGTAAGAGACGTAGGAAGATGTCACTTCAGTAAATGACTTTGAATTTAACAGACACTTGTTTTGAAATCCAACCCTTTGTAGGTATAATTAGACTAGAATCAATATGGACTGTGACGTTAGTGGGAAGCTCAGAGGTCCAGACATAACCAGACGGAACAGCATGCAAGTGCATTTCTGGAGAAAGAACATCCAAATGACAGATCCCAGTCTGACATGAATACATGAAAACCCACATACATACTGTAGGTATTTAATCTGGACGCCCTCAGTTGAGGAAACTCAGACTAACAACGAAAGAGGAATTCAGACGATCCATTAGATCTAAAGGACAGACAGCTGACGATGCAGCGTCTTATGCCTGCTTAAACAGATGAGAGTGTGAAGCTGTGAGATGAAAAATCATTGCTGTTTGTTTGCCCTGTCAGTGCTAAAAAAAAAAAAACACAGGCGCGGGACAGCTTCTACTTGAAGCTTGGCACTCAGCAGCTGTGACTGATTTTAAGGCTGAGAATCTAATAGCCTCTATATGAAGGAGTGTCATATGGGCCGACAGGGAGACACTGTCTTAGTGTCTGGTGTTATTACACTCGTTCTGCAGGCGGGCAGCTGGATTGAGTGCATCAACGTTGAGCTGTGGAAATAAATACAAGTCTATCGGTGTGCTGCAATGCAAAGACTTGAGACGGCCACCAACCCTTTTACCCCATCTAAGCTGTAAAAGAGACACACACACACATTCTGCACATGTCATGCCACCTGCTGACTCCTCTTTAAACAGACACGTAGTGTACAGAGTAGTTAAATTACAGTCTGGCCAGTCTGACATCTGGCGGCTCCGACCTTTAGATATTTCTAAGATCTTCATATCAAATTTTGCCAGTAGCTCACAAGGATTTATGAGTGTGCATATTTTGGAATAACATCCTCATTGACCCGAATTCCACCGAGGACAGATCTGTATCATCATAAAGTAAACAGGAGGAACAAGTCTTTATCTCCATTAACTTCAAGCAGAACTCCCGTCCACACACAAACACAAATGAAGATACCAGACACACAACTATACTGACGTACTGTCACTTGGACGACAGCCACGAAATGAATACGCGGGAAATGTTCCCCACAAGCAGATGGCAGCTAGTATGTAGATCCTGTCTGGGGGACCAATTCGCCATTGTCCCATTTCTCTGTTCCTTCAAGCAGCAACACTGTGATGCTATTCTTTTTATATTTGCAATTAGAAATCAGCTGAACATGCAACAGCTGAATACAGAGTGAAATGCAGGTCCAAATATTCCCCGGGACAAGATTTATAAGGGAGAGAATTGTGTATATTCATTCCACATGACTATTCAGTGATGCCTGTCTGTCTGTCTGTCTGTCGAGTGCAGTTACAAGGTTACAGATGCTAAGGTAACGATAGTACCTGTTGAGTTGACACTGCATCCGTATTGTTTGGTTAAAAGCAGTGGTCGCTGAGATGGAAGTGGTCTCTCCCTCCAAACTCTCCAGACTACTGTGCTCTGAGTGACAGCTGCTGGATCGGACCTACCGAGGACAAAAAGAGTAAATACACACACACACACACACACACACACACACCATAACAAAACCTCAAAGCTTTTTTTTAATCTTTTTATCTTTATCTTTATGCATTTAGGGGTTTCTGCAAATTAAGTTGAAGACTTTTTAATAGCACAGAGAATGAAATGTTATATTGTTTTCATGATGATACATTTAAATCCCATTTTCATCAGTGCTTCCCATGCTGAACATATCGATAATACCAAGTAATGTAATTAATCATTTAACACGGCCAGTAACCAGATAAGTGGACAGGCTTTATCCATAGCTAATGTAGCTATCAGTAGCAGCAGGGTTTGCTCCAGGTCTGATGGTGATGACTCAGACTCCACAAAAGAGGATTGAACAGCTACTGCACAGTCCACTGATGCAGCAATCCCACTTCAACCGCACACAAAAGATATTTATACATAAAGCACGGCTTACCTCAAAGTGTGAAAGAGCAGATAGAGTAGGAGGAGGGGGGGAGGAGGAGGTGGTTGAGGAGGCCACTGTGGCCTCGGCACGGATTGGAAAGAGAACCTTCTGATGCCTCAGGAGATGAAGCAACAGGGCGTTACACACATACTGCTCCTCCAGCATCCTGGGACCTGAGGGAACACTGCACAAAGACAACACAATGTCACATGTACTATATGTTCAAAATGGCCCTCTATTACGAGTCAACATAATGGAAAAGGGTTCCATCTAGTGGAAGAGAACTGAGACCAACTGGTCAGACTGCATTAGGTGACTCAAAATCTACACTGACACAAAAAAAACAACACACCAGGCACTAAATGCTTGTACGGCTTCACTTTGACAATGGCGACTTTTAAATTGTGAGATGTGACCAGTTTCTGGTCAATTTTTACGTAAAACATTCACAATATGGAGGTAAGCCCCATCCTCAGACCAAAATAGTGGTTGCATGTTTACCTTGAAGCCGCTGTTAGTTTGTAATAAGCCATGCCGTGGTTGACATTGTCCACTACGATGTATACACGGCAGGTAAAGAGGTCAACATAGCATACAGGGAAGAGAAAGTGTCAAATGTGAGTATTAATAGATGTGTGTTTACACCGCAGACAGGTCATCTGGAACGACATGGATTACATAACAGATTCACACGAGGGCAAGAAGCTCTTAAGACTTGGATGACAAACATGCGTGAGTTATTGGGCGGGCGGGCGGGCGGGGGGGCAAAGAAACTGTCACACATGCTGCATGGCAAGTACAGTAAAAAGAAAGAAAAAAATGTACCTAGATGTAGCTTAAAAACGATTTAGTTGCTATTCTTCTCATGCCTTTATAACCAGAAACAAAAACAACCTAGGACATTCTCCAGCTCTCTGCAGCTACAGCAACCTAACCCCCCCCCCCCACAATTTTTCCTAAGCATCTGCTCCCAACTCCGCACCCCCTAAACAACTCTCCCTCCCCCGGCTATAATCATCTGACATTTTCCCCTCACACACACACACACACACACACAGCGTGACTAACACCACATTCCACTGTCATGCCGTTAACTTTCGGAGAAAACAAGGCTGGATGAGACGGGGAGATGGAGGGATGTGGGAAGACTTGAAAGGTTGTTGATTGAACGGAATACATCCTTTCCTCTGTGGCAACAACTGAACCAATACAGGTCTAATTATAAGTGTGACAATGTTTACAGTGATAGCGGTAAACAGGAGGGGAGCAGTATCCTGATGACCTCTCGTTATATTGGTCCATCTTTGTGTGTGTGTGTGCCATCCTCTGTGTTATCAGCCACACCCAATTCCTGGAAAAATCTGACTCCACCCCAAACTTAGTGGTGAAGCTGTGGAAAAATGTAGCAGAAGACCAACCGCTGAAGCTGACAAGAAGTTTTTTTCTACATCTGGATGTGACAAAGAAGCTTGATGAGAGCCTATAGCCACTAACTGTGAAGGGAACAATTTGTGCTTTGTGGTACTTTTAGAGAAATCCAGCTACATGCCTTCAAAACAAAACAAAATTTTACTGTCTTAAAATCCAGTAAACCAACTGCCAGCTGACGCTTAATGTGAGTTAAGTCTACTCAGGCTGTGCTGATTTGATGGCAGGAATCTGGTGTCCCAGTACAGGTCTGGAGAGGATTTAAATGTGGCATCAACACCAGCAACTTACTGAAATATGCAAGGCCCAAAGACGGTTGCCAGACTATTCACAGGCATGTGATTTGATTGGCTGTGAGCGGCCACTCTGGATAGGAAGTGGATGAGGTAAGACAAAATAATGAGGTTGTCATCAGGGAGATGGCAAAGGTTTTCTCTCAGAGACCGGTTCATCTCTGCCTCATCTGCATATCCTGGAAATAAGCAGAAACATCATAAAAGCATTCATTAAAATGCACTTTAAATCAGCCCTGGTGTTTTCTATTGTTACTTTACTTAGAGAAGAAAACATTGAGCACAGAAGGTAAGAGATACATTTATAGGATGACGTGTGAGAGATGGAAAAACAATCACTTGCCATAATGTTATAAGAATAACATCCATCCCACAAGTTCTCACACTGGTTTCAATCAATTGACCTTAGCCATAGCTTAGAGACATTAATCATCAACGTTTAGAATATCTTCGACCATAAAGTAGATAATATAACTAAATCTAAATCCAGAAACAACTTCATTACTATTGATTCATTTAAATGACTGTAGAGCAAGGACACTATTTTGCTGGACATCTTACTTGTAATTAATAGCAGTACAATAATCCAATTTGATTACTATAATATTTTTATTATAAATATATAATGTACATTCAGCATCACAAAGTTTCTTGGAGTTCTAACCACACGGCTCCACAGTTCTCTTTTCCTGGATTAACCTCAACCCAATTAAAACTACAAAGGCTCACTCAGCAGAGTGCAGATCACCGCTGCTACAACCAGCCCATGCGTCCTCAGACAGACTTTGATTAAAATGTCAAAAACAAATTGAATATTGATGCTGACTCTTTGAGCGATTCAGTCTCTTGATAAGTGACACTTACAGATGTTGTGTGCAATTCATCATGTTGTTCTTTTTAGACGTGACTTGTATCGCTTAACCCTGAACATATGCAGACGTTGCAACAGCAGAACTCACCAAACCCAAAACAACAAAGAAATGTATCTAAAGTCTGACTTGCTGTAGTATCCTCCTAATTAACCCAATAATGCCAGTCGAACATGCTTTCCTAGTACCTGTGAGGCTCAGAACCAGCTGTTCGCGCTGGGGTTCGGGAACTATGGCGGTGGGCATTTCCCGAAGGAAGAGCTTGAGGAGCGAGGCCACAGTGGAGACATCTTCCTCATGCTCCAAGTCCACCCTTTCTCCACGGTCCCATCTCTGCCTCAGCTTCCTGGTCCGCACCACCGACCCACACAGGCGGAACAGACCTCTGTGGTGCATTCCTGTAATAATAAAACAAGAAGAATCAGTCAGTACACATACACGTCACGTTTGAGTATTGTTTTGCATTGAGAGAGCAAGATAAAGATAGGAGAAGGAAATAGGGATGTGATAAAAGTGAATGAAAGAGGAGCAGAGGAGTCACGGAACAAGAGTAGCAAGGATGTGCCTCAATTACCATTGTTATGGAGGAACTCCACCATGTCTCTGAGCACAAGGGGTATTCCACAAACCATTTGCCCTCGCTCTCTCAGTGTTTCAAAGGCAACACCAAACACACACCTGGCGGACACTTCAGGCTCTGAAACCAGGGTGGGAGCAATCGGCTCTGGACTGACCTTAGCACTTGGCCTCAGGATTCTCACTGAGGACGGGTCACTCTGCATAAAAAGAAGAGGGCATGCAACAGATGACTCATACACAAATCATATTGTCCCATAATATACAATAGTATATATAATAGGGGGGGGGGGGGCAGTGAGATGGTGAGTTTTAAACCAATGAATAAGGTCAGAAGAGTGATCTCATTTCTTTTCTTGTGTTTTTGTTGCAAAACATAATCAGTAGACCGAGAAATGTGTGTGTGTGTGTGTGTGTGAGTATGTGTGTGTGTGTGTGTTTAATCCATTATACAGCCAGATAGACCACGTGAATGTTAAGCCATCAAGATGATATCATCTAATCATTATTACATATGTACATCATTTAAAGCTGTATTTGATGTTGTAGCTAGCTTGTTGAGTGGGAGCTAACTGCTTTAACGCTATAAGCTGCTGGGTAGTGTAGTTCATAGTGGTGGAAGAAGTGGTCAGATAGTTAGCTATAAGCAACAGTACCACAGTGTAAAAATACCCTATTACAAGTCCTGCATTCAGACGTTTTATGAGCAAGATATAGACTACTATAAATTTATATTTCTTTAGAGATGAATTGCCATTCAACTGTAAACCAGCTTTTTACAGTTGCAGCTCTCTGTGGTGGAGGTCATTTTAAGAACCCGTGCTTATACACGTACTGTTGTAGGCTTTCCTAACCCTCAAAATGTAAATAATAAAGTACAGGTAAAAATGCGTGAGTAAACATGGGCTACATATTTATTTTCCACCACCGTTCATAATAAAGCATCATATTCAAATAAGTCATATAAATTGAATAGGAAAAAATAGATCTGCCTCCAAAATGTGGTGCAGCAGAATTAGAAGAACTGATGGGAATACTCAAAAGTAAACAAATGTATTTTCTTGTCAGTTTGGAAAATCCCGTCTTTTATTTAGAAAAATACAACCAGAAGTCGTAACGTTACATGTTGATGTCAACATTCTCCAGTATGGCTGACTGACTGAAAAAATGTAGTTTTGTATTACAAAGCTAGGGGATAAAAGGCAGGAACTATTTCTTAAAAACATAATCTGTGCAGTTCTTGTGATAAATTCAACATTTCTTGTCATTTAATTCAAGGAAGAGGCTTTAAATTCTGAAGGAATACAAACTGGAAGTAGCGTTGTTGTTGCTGGCGAAACAAAAGTAGCTTGATGCTAACTGCAAACATACTAACTTAGCTAGCTACATATTATGCTCAAAATGTTCTCGTGTTGACAGTGACAAAGCAAATACTACACGCAGGCACACAACGTTCAACAGACACGCTTACTTGTAGGTAAAAACGCCGGCCGGCTTTTGGAAACGCCGGCCGGCTTTTGGAAACGCCGGCCGGCTTTTGGAAACGCCGGCCGGCTTTTGGAAACGCCGGCCGGCTTTTGGTTCGCCAAAATTACCATTAATGCTGTCAACACATCCAGGAACGTAGTTCTGTCCTTCACAATAAGATATCACGCTTCAACAACTCCACCGTCGCCCGAGCGTCGCTGAGTGTTCTTTCTGCTTTCTCCCATCAAAGTCACTTTCCTATAGTATTTAGACATGTAAACGTCCATATATATTCATGAAATTTGACACGTAGATTCTTTGATATGTATGAATTAATATTATTTACACTTGGATGGCGATCGCCGAAGAAAGTGTGTCACGACAGAATCGTTCGAGATAGGCCAATAGCGGCTAGCGCCGTCCAGGCAGGCCATCGTTACGTTACGTTGATTTGACTATGCATTGTCCGTTAATGACCAGCGTCCCGTCATGCACGGATTCATCTGCACCATAGCTGTTCAACTGTAGAAGGCCCAGGCATAAAATGCACGGCCCGCCACTGGTTTAATGTGTGTGTGAAATAGTTACTTGATTAACAATAAAATGATACACTAAGTTTCCTCGATATAACGTGTAAATGTACATTCAACTGGCTTGTCAAGGCAACAACATATGGTGAACAAAGTCACAGACACCAGATGCTGCAGATGTCCATGTCACAGCAACAGTTAGCGTCAGGTTAGCTGTCTTTAGCCCCATTAGCTGCCCCAAACAAGGATAAATCGGTTGGGCAATGGACTCTAAAACACCGAGGAATGTAACAAAATAACTTAGCAGTTAAACTTACACAGAGCGACACTGAAGCGCTTGCTCCCATTTTTTCAGCTCACGGGAAAACTCTCCATTTCTCTCCAATTGTAGAAGTATTTCCCCTCCTCGACATGATGAACCACTCTGAGAAAAGCTCCGAAAGTCCGACGCACGACGAATAATCACTGCCATCGCCCTTACATCCCAACGGTGGACTCACAATGTGTAAATAAACGCTGTTGTGATGGAGTACGGCTAGCTTACTTCACCACCGCTTGTGTTTACGTTGCCAGTCACGTGACACTCGTGTAACCATGGTGACTCGTTCTGGGGTTGCCAGGAGAAGGGAGAGCAGACATGTTTTTTGTTTTTTTATATTTTCACGGGAGCTTCTTCTCCAACAGTGCGCCCGTTTGCAGCTCACAAATATGCCCGCAAGGCTATATTACCGTTAACTTGAGATTCAAAATGTGGTTCAGACTCCATGATAAATACGTCACAAACCTTGACACTAACTATCATTAATCCAAATATCTTTTATTGGCACTTTTTTTTAAATAAACTGATATAATAAAACAATAACATACATAAATATTGTAATACTGGCATACAAAATACCGAGTGGCTAAGAGGTGACAGCCAAACCTGCTGTCTCTTCTAGGTCAGTACTAATTGCTCCTCTGCACCTTGTGAATACCCTCTACAAACACAATAAGCAAACGCTATTGTCCCAGATTTACCCTTATGCCTGAAACTAGAACTATCAAAAAATACATTTGTATTGGTGTCTTTAACAACATTTAAGTGATTCTAAAAGCCTATTGCAATGTATTTATTACAATTAGGATCACAATAATCAACTTACAACTTAAACAAAAACAGTTTTTTACAGCTCTATGGCCGGTTTTGTGCATATATAAGTCACTAGCACATAGGACTTTACAAACTAGTGCTAACACAAAAGTTTATCAAACAATGCACACGCACAATGCTGTGCACGTATGTGAACATGCGTGTGCAGACACATACACACACGACGTAAACATAAATATATACCACACACAAACAGTGATGGAAAAGGACCAGCCTGGTCTAAATCAATGCTAGCAGAGGTCATGATGATCATGCCACAAAGATAATAAACATGCTGTTAAGGTTCAAAATACAGTAGGATCTCTTCTGTGTTTTTACATATTTTTTAATCAGCATAACTTATTCAAAAAGTCTCTACCTGATGTAGACACAGGAGGTATGTGGAACTCAAAAATTATCTATAAAGCAAGGCTTTTGTATTGTTCCAACAGGCATTATGTGTTGACAGTCATTGACTATCATTTATGCTTTGGAAAGATACATGGTTGTGTAATTAAGATATACAATAAAACCAAAATACCAAATAGAAATGTGTTGCTATAATAACAATTATCAAAAAAGTGCTCCCTCCCTCGTTCCAATCCCTGTATTTTCTGTTCCAGTAAGATTCCTAGGAGATTTTTGTGCATTTGCAAAGTGGTTTCCAATGTTGTTATTATGTTAAATTAACACCCAACGTTTTTCTCCCAGGTATTATGAAGGGAACCATGTCTTTTTTTCAAAGCTACAGTAAAGTGAAAACCTGTGTTTACACAAACACAATATTGAATTTGGGAGTTGAACAATATTGTTCAGTTGGCCTCGTAAAATGAGGCAATAATACAAATAAAAAAATCAACACAGGCATCAGAGGCAAACCTTTAAAAAGATCTACAGTATATGGTTTGAACCTGAGAAATGCAGGCGAAGTATAGAAGAAAGGCCTGTATTTCAAAACCTCTGGCAAATATTTTGGTATATTAGAACCTGGCAGCAGAAGTAAGGAGGAAACTCCTGTAAAGTCAAAGAAAGAAAATTCCTCCCAGAAGGTTTTTGTGTGTAGTTTATCAGAGGACAGTTGCTGGGCAGTAAGGGAAGGATTTGAGTCCTTCTGAAAGGTGTTTATATTCAGGCTACAGAGGCAACTTTTTCACAGTTGCTGGTGTAATGGACATCCGGTCTGTCGTTCTCCGAGTGCTTCCTGTTCCAGCAGGGAAGGTTGAGCAGAAAGAAAATTAATGCTCCCAGCTCCACACAGCCCCCACTAAAGTAGAAAGCCAAGTCATATGACTGTGTCCAGTCAAAGAACCACCCTGGAAACAGATGAGAGAAACATTGTGAGCAGAGTCAGCAGGAATTCCTGACATATACACCAGTCAGCTAAATAATGACAAGCTGGTTCCTTACTGAATGCCCTTTTCTTTTCTTTGCTCTGCCTGATTTAACATTTTGACTTTTGAAATGTCTCTGACAACATGGCCTTATGACAGAGTTTATCCCTGCACAAAAAAACAATATCTGTACCACTTGTATCTAACCAATAATTGCTGGTGTAGCAAGATACAGCTCTCTTACCGACAACAGGGGGTCCGAGCATGATCCCAAATCCCCCGAAGAACATGAGGATGCCGTGGGCTTGTGTCAGTCTGTCCAAGCCGACAATCTTAGTGGTGATGTAGGAGGTGAGAGACCAGTTTCCAGAGAAGAAACCCAGGACGACAGACAGGATCTGCAGTCCCAGATAACTTTTAGTGCTAGGGATACAGAGCAGTGCCAGACCTCCAGCAAACATTGTGAAGCCATACAGATAGATGCCGTTAATCCACCGGATGTCCACCAGCGTACCCAGCGCTAGTTTACCCACACAAGTGGCAATGGCCCCTATTGATACCAGAGGAATGACACTAACTTCTTCAATGAGTCCTTGAGTCTGAGCCACATCCTCTATAAAGAGCACAGGAGGGAATGCCCCCAGGCTGAACAGGAAGATGGCAATACAGAAGGACACCATGGCTTGGTCCTGCATGATCTCGTACATGGAGTGCATGTACTTGCAGTAAGCCTGCTGCTTCTTCTTGATGACTTTCATGATGGTCAACCCAGCCAGGAGGCCCCCTTTCTTCTTCTCTGTCTGAACGTCCGAGTCTTTGGCATCAACGGTGATGAGCAACTCTTTCACCGTGAGAGTTTTCTCTGTAGTGGTTGAGGTGGAACCTGCAGTGATCTTCAGGTCATCCAACGGGGGCTTCTGGAAAAGCTGCTCCTCTGTGTTGCGTTCCAGGGCAGCCTTCTGTTTGAGGTAGTACCCTGGCATGTTAAGGGGCCTCATGAAGCCCGCGCAGACCATGATGTTTAGTGCTACCGCTCCGATGATTAGCAGGCAGCCATCCAGGCCGAACAACACGATCAGCTCGTTCTGAGCGGAGGCATAGATGAACGCTCCAACACTTGTGCCTGGGGGAACAGAGGTAGACAAAACTTCAGTTTTTGTAAGAAAAGGACAGATCAATCAATACAAATTAAAGCCATATTCTGAAGAGTACGGCACCTTTTAAATTCTGCTGATGGCATGAGTCTTTTTGACCATCTTGATTAAAAACCTTGGTTTTAAAAACCATCTCTGTGTTCTGTGGAAGCCCATTCCCGCCAGCAAAAAAAAAAAAGATCACTAAAAAAAAAAAAAAAAAAAAATAAGATCACTAAAAAAAAAAAAAAAAAAAAAAAATAGTAACTTAAAAAAATAAAAATAAATGTAATTCACAAAAAAAAAAAAAAATTATTTTACTTTTTTCCACCAGCAAAAAAAAAAAAAAAAAACTTGGTGCATCCATCTGTAACCTATGGAAGCCCATTCCCGCAGCAAAAAAAAATAAAAAATAAGATCACCAAAAAAAAAAAAATGTATTCACAAAAAAAATAATAAGAATTAATTCACAAAAAAAAAGAATTAATTCACAAAAAAAAAAATATTTTTTTTTTACTTTTTCTCTGTCAGCAAAAAAAAAAAAAAAAAAAAAGATGTTTCCAGTTGCTGTTTATTGGTCGCCACCTCAGCCACATTGGTTTCATTCTTTATACTCCAGAGCTGCTTCTTGCTTAACATTCTATTCAAGGGTGCGTTTGCTCAGTACAATCCATGTGAAACATCATCTGTATTTCATGTGTTGTAAAGCCACGTTTTAAAGAAGTCTTCAATGTACTCACAATCCATTCATATGTCATAGCTGCTTCTATGACTGTTGTGTTAAAGTATCTCATAATTTCGACTTTCTATAGCAACTGGAAAAATCTGGTCAGTGTTATGGTTACAGATGGATGCACCAACATTTTTTTGTTTTATTTTTGCTGGTGGAAAAAAGTAAAATAATTTTTTTTGTGAATTACATTATTTTATTTTTTTTTAAGTTACTATTTTTTTTAATTTTTAATTTTTTAGTGATCTCATTTTTTTTTTTTTTTTTTCTTAGTGATCTTTTTTTTTTTTTGCTGGCGGGAATGGGCTTCCATAGTATTCACAGGTTGTATCCATATTTTTTTATACTGGGGGGCACCAAAGCCAGAAATGTTCTGATTCTACATGGTGGCTTTAATCATTTTAAAGAGTAACCTTCCACTAGGATGGAAATCAAACATCTGGTTGAAAGTTTCAAGTCTGTTTCACCAAACCCAACAATGATGTCAGAGTGTACTGACACACCCTTGAGTACACCTCTACATCACGACAGTAAGGTTAAACTATTGGAGGTCAGCAGGAACAAGATTTTCACAGGATGTTAAATTACTAATATCCAGACTTTGAGATAGCTCAGTAGTTGTGAATTAATAATGGACCTTAAACTTTAAAGATAAACTTTGGGTGCTACTAATAAACCTCCCCAAAACAGATCTAGTCACTGGTCACCAGTCCACTTACCTACCTAAGAGAAGACTCTGCCTTTGCTACACTACAGGTGTTTACCTTAGCATCCCAAGGCTCCCAACAGCTCATACATGTAAGCAGTGAGCATGAAGAACGGGTGTGCACCAAGTGAGCGCAGGGCAGAGTGGGAGTGCGGCAATACCTGTGGTGACAATGCCGAGGGCAAGGCCACGTCTCTTGTCAAAATATTGACAGGTGATTGTCAACGTGGCTGCGTAGACCAGACCACAACCCAGGCCTATGGTAGAGAGGGGAAAAAGACAGACAGAAGAAGAGGAAGACTTTATATTAACTCAGGTGAAAAGGGCAAAAGCTTTGGGAATTCAATTGTACAGTGCATGTCAGGAAAATGTGTTGTACAAAGGCCACTTGCATTTCTTCCAAATTCTAGAAATATGTATATTAGCCCACTACTTTGCACAACAACATTGTGCACTGTGTATTTCAGCGGATGAACTCAGGAAATCCTTGCAGTGTACTGTGCATAGGGTTTCTAGCGCAATGCAATCGGCAAAACATATGTGATGTGACATATATGATGAGCAGTAAACAAGCTGCACGTGGATGTACAGCCACTGCCAACATCTAAGAGCATCTCTAAATATAAATAACTGTCTTCAAATATGCATGGCATCCCCTCTCCAGTGATGCCTGTGAGAAAGGCAGTGCTGACTGTAAGGGGTTCACCAGGATTAAGCACGGCTGAGCTGTCACTTAATGCACGATAACAGGTGGTGTTGGGCCCACACATGCACAGCGGTGAGGCTGCAGAGGCAGTAAAGCATCACATGGGGATCAGGCTAAGCCAAAATGTCCTTTTTGTCATTCTACATACTTTCAGTGGAGATGGTATTCATTCAACTGGTAATTTAGGATAAAGTCAGCCTCTGATGTTGCATAAGAGTTGAACTTTGCATGTGCCCCTGCTTCTTTGAAATCATTATGCAATTTGTTACGAGACACTAGATGTTAGAGGGATAAGAAGCTCAGTTAACACCATTACCAAAGAGACATCAAACACTTTTTTTTCACACTGACAAGACCCAAGCCTCTATCTGATGCACTGTCCACTTTGCTGCTGTGATCCTGTGAATTTCCCCACTGCGGGACTAATAATGGATTATCATATCTTATCTTATCTTATCTTATGCAGTGTTTCCCCTACCATTGTATTAGGGGGGCACCCCGCCCCCCCCCCAACGGCACCCTCCGCCCCCCCTTGAAGGTCGAGTTAATTTTGTTAGAGTAGCCTAAAAACACCCAGATACATGGCCCCCCCAAGGTTATCATCAAGTGTTTCCTTACCAACCACGATCCCATAGGAAAAGATGAGGAACTGGACATTCGGAGCAAAGGCACTGAGCATCAGGCCGCCCGCCACCATTACGCCACTGAAGATGGTCACGGGACGAGCCCCAAAGTTGTCCACACAGGCACTGCAGACAGGACCTGAGGGAGAAGAGTATAGATACAAAAAGGAAAAAAAGTGAGTGACGGAGGAACAAAAATAATCAGGGAACAAGGGATAGTGGTGACACTGTGTTGCTTGACTTGTTGTATTCTGGATAAGAAACAGTTCCTGTGAAAATCAACTAATTCATCATGTGACATCTAACGTTTCCTTCCCTCTAACAAAGTACTGCAGTGCTGCAGCTGTCTGACAGCTGTCTGACAGCTGGGACACGTGTCGAGGATTTGGCTGCGCCCGAGGCCAGATCAGTCCGGTCAAGATGTTCACCTCTTGAGAAAGAGGACAGCAAGAAACCAGGCTGGCGAGTGAGCGCTGCCTTAGACGGAAATGTCAACCAAGACCACAATCACTGATCCTGTTTGCTCAACACAGTCTTGGAGCATATCTTTATAATCATTTCAGACATTCCTGTAAAGTTTGTTTGTTCACACGCCAGCTTTTACCGTGGATTTGCATTTTCTATTAGCTTTTTCTCTTTTCTTACATGCATCAATTAGGCATATATACTCACAAAATTGCTCGACAAATACAGTCATTGTTAAGACTGTGTTTCTTCCCTATCTGTCCCTCAATCTGTCTTTCTCTTCATCCCTCTATGGGCAGATTAAGGGCTAAGTGATCCTCCCACATTCATAGCATGGATGACTTGCAATTGCTTTGCTCTTCGAGGAAATCAATAACAGCAACTCTGCTCAGGGAGCCACAAAGTGCCCCTCTCTGACACGACATTGCTGTTTCTCTCCATCCTGTTGAAACATTACAGTAAGTATAACTTTTTAACACCTGAAGCTACAGTAAACATATTCCTTGGTGATGGGTTGTCCTCATTACATGGCAGTCATTGTCCAGACTTTGAACAAGCCTTGTGTCTGCTTTGTTATCAGTGGCATCATGCATGGCATCATGTGGTACAACGATTGAGATGGAAATGGAAGGAAGATAGGTGTAAAGGTGAGTGTTTAGTGCTCTACTTTTAGCACTAAGCAGAGAGTATATCCCCCTAAATCACACGTCAACAAATATATTGCCCATAATGGCATGCAAATGCCAAAACACCAATTTACTACTCAGTATATAATTATCAGATAAACTAAGGGGGGAAACTTGCTGAACGATTACACACAGTTTTCACCATTTGCATCTACCTCTCTAAAAAGACGCACTAACATGACTCCAAAACTTCACAGCAATATCCGCACCCTCGCTGATCTAATTCAAATGCCAACTATTTTGGCTATTTAACCCCTTATGTAGACCCATGTTAAGGATTATTACATTATAACAGTGGGTGCTACTCACTGGCTATCAGTCCCACTCCAGCCACAAGGGAGCCCACCCAGGCTGTTATGCCTTTGCCCTCCTGGAAGGCATGCAGCCACTCCGGGTACAGGACGCCCACTGACTGGGGTGATCCATAGGCCAGGAGCTGGGCCATGAAGGAGGCCACAACAATCACCCATCCCCAGCCTCCGTCCAACACCACGGTAGATGGAGACATGGTGCTGATGCTACTGCCGCCCTCTGGGATCTGCTACAGCTTTGACAGAGAAGAGGTTCCTGGGAAAGACAAACACATACAGTCGTAAGTTTGACAGTAAAAAATAATTCAATGATCACATGTTAACAGTATTTTTAAACTTGACCTATTAATAGCTTCCAAAATATGCACTTACTTAAAGCCTTGATGCAGGGAAGGCTGCTGCAGCACTTAGCCTGGACAAACAGGCAGGCCACCTGTGTGAGGTCCTGAACACAGACCGACTGGAACTTGCCCATAGGCAACTGCCCTTTTTGTTCCTGTCTCTATTTAACCACACCTTGGAGGTGGGGAAAGTAAAGAAAGCTGCACTGCTTTGTGCCCCCCCTCTATGATTCAGCTCTGATCCTTAGACATATGGGAGAGGCCTGTCTCCTATGCTGAAGTTTTTCCAGACCTCTTTCATCAATAATTTGTAGCCCAGAGCAACTTTATACATCACTGCGGCAATTGTTTACAATGCGGCTTATTATAGGGGAGTTGGTGCAAAGCTCCTCACATTTCAGATGTGCTTTCCTACAAAGCAGGCTTACAGCATGTTGACAGTAAATAGTCTAATCCTGAAGAAAATGACTGTATGATTCAAACGATCTTCTTTATTCACCAACAACAACCGCATTTCCTCATCATATGTTATGCTATTACTTCGATACAAACACGGGCACGTTGCGCTTGTTATTTTTGTTAGAAACACATGCGACACTCACCTCAGCATCTACAACAACAGCAGCAGGACCCTGCAGAGCTGCGCGCTCTACGGGAACTTTCCATGTAGGGTTTCCCCTATTAAAAATCCCTTCTTACAAAAATCCCTACAAATGACATAAACAAAAAAAGCATCGCACACGGATGCTGCGGAGCTTGAATCTGTGCCGCTCGTGTGTCAAGACAGCGCTCTGCTTCAACAATGCGCATCATGCATCCGTTTCATACCGCTTTGTAGCCGGCGATGAAACCGGTTCTAAGCTGTTCTTGCTGGTCCAGCAGCAGCTTGAACGCAGCTACAGGAGGAAACGCGCTGCTTCCTCTTTGCGCGCCTGGAGGGCACCGCAAACAGAAGAGCACAGAGTTCATCCGCGCAGACGGTGATGTGGCGGCTGTGGCCACAGCCTTATACGTGCTTGTTGTTTTTCTCTGGACTACATCTTGAATTTCAAGTCATTGAAAAGTCATGAAGGAGGCTGCACACATACAGACCCGCATATGAACAGACACAACACTATTTTACTTATCTTCTTGTTATACAGCACCTCACAAAGTAATTGAAAAGTTAAAATAATACTTTGAAAAATCATGTACAAAATGAATGAACATATCTAAATATACTTCTGCCTGGTCTGGCTGAAAGTTGGGTGGGTTCCTGTGCTGACGATGGGGGCTGGGTGTTAATGGGTTCTCTCCATGAACATATTGCCATGAGTCCAGTCTGAACCGGTTGATGGATGGTAATAATAATAGCACCACACTGTACCAGCAGGGTGCACTGCTTGGATTCCTCTCCGTGGTGAGCTTTGATTAAAGCAATAGGCTACATGCACACAACTCATAAAATAGTCTTAATTGGCCTGCCCTTCACTAAAACACAACAAGAAGGTGATTGAACATTAAGAGGGGAGATAGATGACTATAGGATATGCTTAGTCCTTGTGTAAAGGATCTGTCTTGTCCTCATTTAACTGAAGGAAATGATTGTCTTTAATGTCTTGGAGCTAGTTTTGTAATTGAGTTAAATCTGCCTGATTTTGTGAATTGAGAGGCATGGATATGTTTGTCATCAGCATATGTGAAAATGAATGTTATGAGATTGGATGATTCTTCCCATTTGGGAGCATGTAAAGACAGAAGAGCAATGGACCTATAACCGAACACTGAGGAACCCCACACAGACATTTGCAGGTATGGAGGATGAGCTGCCAGTGAAGAGTAGTAGATAAAGAGTAGGCACACATAAACACAGAGTGGTAAAGTTAAATAGATGTATCCAAGGAAACATAAGTAAATTATAGGCACTGACAGAATAGCTTGAATTAATACTGCTCCACGAAATTAAGATCAACAAAACTTGGTGGAGTTTAGTTGACAACTTAAAAACAATCCTGATTCTGCAGAGAAACACCCAAGTAGCCGACTAAACATATTTTTTTAATTACATTTAAATGAACACAAGCCCAATGTCGGTTACAGACTAATCTTCCTGTGTGAAAGGAGAGAGAATAATTGCTCTTGGTCACATTGCAGCAGCATAATAAAGTTATATCATCATGTGATAGCACACATTCTCATAACCTCAGGTCAGCAACACAGTGAAACTAAGTCAGAAGAAAAAGCAGAGGAAAGGAGTGGAGAGAAGGGACGGGAAAGAAGAACACAAAGAAGACACACGAAAGATGAAAGAACGAGGGGCAGAGTAAGAACACGGGAGGGATGAAGAGAGCAGATCAGAGGTCAGACTGGTTTTCACTATGAATGCAACTAAAATTCTTCAGGAACTTTGATGCTTTTTTTCCCCCATAACTGAGGTCTGCTGCCTGGAAGGGTCTTACAGGAAAGATTTAGGCTTCATAATCCCTTTCTGCCTGAAAAATGATGTGGAAAAAGAACAAGGGAGGCACAGTTAATTGTACTCTACTCTGGCATTACATTGACATGTTGCCCCAGACCAGTTTCAACCAGATGTAGTGCATGTAGGGGACAGTGTGTCGGAATCTGAGGGAGGGGAGGGGAGTGGATTACAGCGCGGCTAGGGCGCACTACGAACACAATCAATGTTGGTGCTGAATTTCACTTGCTTGCATAAGGTATTTAGTACATTTATTGACACACACACACACACGAAAAATATGTGAAAACTTACCCGGTATTGGGCCAACTTGTCACAAAAGCACATTCTGTACTTAACAATTTATAACTCTATATTAAAGTGAGAAGTAAAAATCGAAAGATTATACATTTGTGCACAACAATTTATTATTTCATTTTATATGGCAAATGAGTGACGAGATGACCTGTGCTCCCCTTGCTCTTTCTCCTGCTGGACAAATATCCTGTATGACATCAACTGGTTCCACTGCATTAGGGTGGAGACACCTTTGACCTAAATCATTATTGGCCTATCTAAACTGGCTAAAATCCTAGACTTACCGGTAAACTCACAACTCTGTCCCTTCCTTGAGGTCAATAATGTCCTTTCAATGCAAAGGACCCAGAAGGACGAGTTAATGTCCCTATTAAGCCCACATTCCATATGAAACCCACTTGCAAGTACTAAGTGACATTTTAAAAAAAACCTACATCTTCGCTGTCTGATGTCTCTTCCAATGAAGCTGCTTGTTTATATTTGACACTTTTCTTATTGTGAGTCAATCAATCATGTCGATAATTCAGGCCTTTTCTGCATTGACAAAAGACTGGTCACGCCTACTTCAAATGCCATTTGCAAGACATAGGCAAAATAAAAATAGCTATTCAGAGCTCCTTTGGAGCACCCATGGCCTTAAATGGTACTTTAGGTAGGCCTACCCATTAAGCCCATGCCAGTCTTTTGACATATTTTGACAAAATACACAATAAAAGCAATAGAAATTGACATTGGCTCTGGACGTTTTGTTGGGTATATATATCAAACTAAGCTAAGCTCCTGATGTTGGTGGTCCTCTTGGAAAATCCAATACTAACACAATGTTCTAAACCTATGGAGAAACTTCAAACTTTGCCTAAAAGCATGTGTACCAGCTGTTCGGTATTCCTCATACTACTTCTCCCTGGAACAAAGTCTTGGTTTTGTTTTATGTATAATGTGTCATATCATATCAATGTTCAAATGCAAATGTTGCTTTTAGTTGGTACATTTTTTACGTCTGTTCAAAACATGTTTGTAATTGTTATTTTTGTGCTAGTTTATAGTTTTAACCATCAGTGAGGTGGACATTACTTTTCTTCAATACCATATTCTACTGTTACATGTTTGGGTTTTTCTTATGTGTTATTAGCTGCAGTATTGGCAATCTGATAAATCAATGAGCAAATGTCAAAAATCATCTTATTAAAGACATTACTTCTGCCCTTGCTGCAGAGCTCACGCTACTCATCCACGGCCCATAAATAAACCCACATAAACCCACTTTTCTTGGCAGCTTTACACAAGCTAACCTGGTATTCTGACATTTCCCCCAGCACTCTTTTTGACACCTTAGAAGCAGCAGCCTGCTGTTCTTTTCCGTAAGAGGTTTGGCAGGTGTAAACATACAAGCGCCACCCTGCAGTCTGGATAAACATCTCTTGATTTCGGCCGCCCAGCTCCATAAAGCTTGCAGAGGTCAAAGGCCCCGTTAGCACCCAGCAAGGCCACCCTGAGCCTCCAGTCCAGATTCCTGCTTGGATTAGTTCAGGTTGCTGGCTTCAGCAGCGAGAGAGAGCACTACGGCGTGGTAGAAAAACACAGGCTACACTTCAGTCGTATCAGAACGCTCAGCAAGTCTTTGGACAAAGATATACTCATGTCACTCTTATGATGGGGTGTATATTTTCATTCTGGTGAGTTTGAAGCTATAAAGTGTCATCTTTGCCCCGTTCTCCTCCCACCACAGGTTGTTGCACCCACATCACAAAGAGTTTACTATGTTATGATGATCAATATGGAAAACACTACTCTGGTCTTCAGCCGGTTAGAACCGGCTAAAACCATGTCGACTAGGAAATGGAAGCCACACACTGACACAGAATCACGAGTCAATGGAGCTGCTGAGTGTGAGAGGCTTATCACATGATACAGTACGTGTTACAAGAGATAACCACCAGAAGAGGCATTGGTGGTCGTCTTCATCGGCCAAGAGGGAAATAACAAATACTGAATTGATTCATATCCAACACACAAGGAGCAACAGACTTATCAGAAAAGAACTAACCAAAGATATGAAGCATGGCGTCTGTGCTGACGTACTCCACATAGTTTTGGTTTGCTCTTGAAGAAAATTAGTCATTAAGAGTATTAATAGTTATTTTTCTAGATTTACTAAAGAACAAGGGACTCAAAATCCCCAAAATATGCTCGTCAGTCCCAAACTCTGGCAGCAGCTTTAAGCTCGTCACCGAGGCCGATGGGAATGTCATCTTGCAAGTATACGGCCATTAACTAAAGCTTCAGAGAAGAAGAATATCTGACCTGATTGATGGTGCTATAGATGAAATGTCAGGGGATCAAACTTATTACAATTCATCCTCTGGGGACCATGAATGTCTCAACTTATTTTCATAATTCCCAAAGGTTTAACTCAATGTCAACCTCATGGCGGCCCTGGGAGAAAAGTCAGGGGATTACTTATGTAATAAGAACTATAGCAGTCTAGTATTTCAGGTCATAACGTATGGCAGTAAGACGACGATAAAACACGGACGTTTTGGAGTTTGGTGGGACCTCATGAAGGAAACATTCCAGTGAAGCTAAATACACGAAAAGATCAATCTAATTCAGAATCAGTCCACCTGTTAAGATCATAGAGAACAGGGTTATTTCAGCAGCTCTGACGTCTACAAAGCCTGCTTATCAGTGTTTCACTCTTATTCTCACAAAACAAATAAGTAGCAAATGTGTTATCCATAGAACTGACAGTTAAAAACAGAGGTCGTCATCTCAAGAGCTTTAATCATACATAGAAATTTAGTTCAACAGTACCATTCACTTAGAATGTTTTAGCAGTATGTATATTTAGTGTAAAGAGCGTTATGGTTGTTTTTTTTTCTGATGAGGAATATCCACATGGATGATAGAAGCTTTCAGAAATACACCAGAGAGAGAGAGAGAGAGAGTACATGACTAAGTTGTAACACCTCCGACTACATTTTTAAACACCTCAAAAGGCGACATTTATCTGTGGTTTATGTACCAGTGTCCATCCACTAAATAACTGTGGCACGAGCTCGGTTTGATCAATGCCCTCTAATGGAGAAAGTCCAAGTGAGGTTTCTACGACGCCTCTCGTTTAACCTAGTCGAAGCTGCGTTAAGCTCGGGGTGACTTGTTGACACTGTTGCAGAGACAAAAGGGGGGGGGCTGGGGTGAGCTGGAGTGGAGTACATTACTGCAATCGAGTGTCATATTATAGGCATTAAAAGAATCAACCACATCCATCTATCAGTTCATCCACTTCTCGAGCCATACATCAATCAATCCGTTGATTCAAACATCCAACCTATCGGAAAACACCACCATGAAACATACTTTATGTGCTGTTTGTGCTATCTCAGAAGCGCCACAACATCAATTTTCAACCAGCTAAAGTTCCAGGCAAAGAAAAAAAAACAAAAAAAACATCATGTACAAGACAGAAAGTGGAACAGATTAATTGGCCTACAAATCCCCAGAAGTGAGTATTTTTCAGTCCATCCATTCCTTTTAATAGTTAAGTAACGCCACGGGTTGATTTGGCAGACGGCCGGCTTCACTGAGGGTGAGCCGCCAGTCTTGTTTCTTTTTCCCCCCTCTAAGACATTTGAAGCTGCTTCTTTTGTGGAGTTGGTAAAGAGTAAGAAACTTGACTTCCGGAGCTGGTAATGATGGAAGCGGCTGTTTGCGGTAGCGTCGTGGCATTCAGCGGGCGCGCTCACGCGTAAAAGACAAGAGACGGCGTGACGCGTTAAGGCTGGGAGGGAGGCTGCTGGGCTGCGTGCTGCGACATAGCTGCCGGGGAGGACATGGACTGCACCATGGGCTGAGCTGGTGGGGGGGGCGGAGGCGGAGCCTGCTGGGCCCCCGAGTGTGTGTTGGGGGAGGGCGGGGGCGTTGGACGTTTGAATTTGTCAGGACTGGTGCTTCTTCGTGGCGAGGGCCTCTGTTTTGAGAAAGAGAAAAAAAAATAAAGAAATGAATAAATAGGCCTCATCTTTTATAACGAAACCAGTTTGATCAAAGATTAAAAAAAACAATAGAATACAAATATAAACATATATGAACTACAGAGTAATAACTAATCATTGTAAAAGCAGTAATACTGACACCAGTGCAAAGTAGAACTAAAATAGAAAAAGTAAATTACAACATTAGATTAATTAAAAATATAAAATGTATAAGACGTAACTAACACCGGGGCCGAATAGGAACTAAAATAGACAATTAATAATGTCATATTGAGAGTAATATTATCATTGATGATAAAAACGAATAAGCAGTTAAGAGGCAAAGTGTAAAAAAGAGAGCAAGTTGTGGCAGTTATTTTTGTTCAAACTACAAAAGTACATTAAGATGGGGAGTGCTGAGGTTGCTCGTCTCCGTCATGGTTTCCATACTGAGCTATTGGTTATGATCCGACTACTGAAATTGTTCAGAGGACTGGAAAGAGAAAAGAAAAAAAATGAATCTGACTGAGGTTCTGAGTTATTTCCTTGTTTAACTCTGGGTGGTCTGAGTGGTGATGGCAGAGATGTGGTCTGTACCATCCACACAGATCAAGAGAACATGAAGGGATGTAAAATACCACAGAGGGAGAACACAAGAGATGGGAGTTTACAACAGAACAGTGAGAAGAAAGGTTGAAGTACGGAAGGAATGAACATCGTGCTGTATTGAAGAAGACTTGACACTAACGATTGAGAGGCCATAAACTTTTACAACTGAGGAAATAAATCAAGTGAGAAGTAGAGTCCTTTTCTCACAGACTTCCATACAGTCAAACTTCTTTGTGCAACCAGAGGAGTCGCCCCCTGCTGGTCAGGAGAGAGAATGAAAGTTTATATCACCAAGTACGATATGAGTCAAACTGCTGCAGTGAACACAACTCTATTTATTAATTTATAGTTTATTCCATATGGACAGATACAGCATACTGTCGTATCAGAGCTATGTTGCATGATAGATACTCTGACACTTAAGACTGCGTAAATGGAAGAATTAGGATGGAACGAGTGTTCTTCCTCGCTGTAGTCTCCGTGCTCAGCAGCTCATTTCTATGCATCAACGATCATACGGTGCTTTGCATTGACCGTTCATGGTTGAATGTGGGCGTGTAGAGGGCGGGATGTGAGGCAGACAATGCATGCTCAAGGATCTCTAAACTAACAGCAATAGCTTAAGAAATATTACTAGTAAGACATGAATGAGATATGAAGACGTACTTTAAGTCATGCTGACCTTAATTGACACAGTCGATGTTATTCATAACTGAAACTAAAAACACATCGGTAGGCTGGGGCTTAACTTCCTGAACTACATTTTTGAGCCCTGGGTTGCAAACTACCCGACATGTTGTTCAGGAGGCGTGGGTGGGGATGTTACTTACGGCTACGGCATGAGAGGAGCTCCCGTGGACGTGCAGGGCGGGGGTGTTGTAGTGGGAGATGGCCGCTCTGGACAGTGTAGCTGGAGGAGTGAAGCCAACTGTGTGGCTGCCATACGACAGACCTGTGACACAGACAGGAAGGCCAGACATGAAGAGAAAGTTGCACATACTGTATGGTCTTTCTTTGTATTGAACTATAAATACAACTCTTGGTTGCTGAGCCTGAAGTACTGCTATGTCTCTACTGTACACCAGGTATCAGGAGTGATAGGGGGTTTCTCTAGAGCGCTCTAGCACCGGCTCTCTGTTTTATCATTGTGCAAACATTTAGGCCGTAAACGGATATCCCTCTGAATCACACCGAGCAGGATTGTTGGCGACATGACATTCAGCTGTATGAGAGCAGGACAGAGCAGCGGCCAGTGAGCTACACCGACATGCAGGAACATGCACCAAGAGGCTGGCACAAAAAAAAGGAACAGCTCAGATAACAACACACACACAGAGGGAGAGACACTTCTTCCTATTGTCAGGTAGACATTACTCCATTATAGCTTTACATAGAGGATAGTTGTTCGCTGCCATATTAATGTTACGGATGTTAAATACAGCTCCTTTAAAGTGAAGCCCCTAAATGACCAACAATCAGCTCAGGTACTTCAAGGCTCCTCCCCTAAATGCCAAATGCATACTGTTACCCTCACAACTCACTCGCCCAGTCACTCAATATTAACACACTATAAAGTACTTTAAACAACTCATTAACTGCAGTGATGCACCAGGAGTACAATTGCTTCTCCTGAACCCTTTTTTTGAGGAATATCTGTAAACTGTATATAATATTAAAAAAAAAAAAAAATAAAAAAAAAAAAGCTTTGTTTTGGTTATTTGGTTTTCTGTTCAATAATTCAGCAGCTGACTCCAGTGAAATACAAGATTGTTGCTACACAACCACCGTCTCCTGTGAATCTTCATTAGATAAATTAATTTGGTAGTAAAGCATGTGTTATGCAAGCAGGATGACTTTTTATGATCCTGCTGATTTCCTCAGAAACAAAAGCCACAGATAGCTTCAGTAATAAGGAAGCGAGCGGGTCATTCGATTGGACGGAGAATACGGGGCAAACATTATTATTTTACAGCCACCTGTAGAGAGAATGCATTTATGGTTTCACTGACCTTTAAAAGAGTTCAACTTATCAATGATGTTCCACATTTGACACGATATATGATGATGATTTCATTGTTAATCTTTGTTCCAAAGATAAAGCTTGTTCTCAGGAAACAAGTTGTATATTTTTTTACTGATTTCCCGCCATCTTAGATGTACTTACCAGGAGAGATGGGCCGGCTGGAGCTGGGGGACGGGGTGTAGGGGATGGGGCTCGACACAGTCCTCGCCCGCAAGCCCTGTGCAGACATCTCGTTGAAGTACCTGAGGGCGACATGACCCGGTCAACGAATATACAATAGCTGTCGATGTGAACTCTCTGTGTGTGTGCAGGAATGTGTTTCGATATCTTTGGTTCTTTTCTGTAAATTGCCAGTGCTTCATCTTTTATGTACAAAGCCAATAGTACGACCTTTCAGGAGGTTTATGCACATGTCATTTCAAGTACAACTTCATCGACATTATTCTGTTAATATATATATAATGTACAGTATAGCACCTTTTAGCTACAAAATGACAAAAAGGTACTTTAAAAAAAAGCAGGAGCACAAACAACAAAAAAGCTTCACAGACAAAAATAAAATCAACAATGACATAAGCAATAAAGTGAGTGCAGTAGCCAACAAAAAAAAAAGATAATGATGAGATGATCTCATACGAACGGAGATGGAGCAGTGTGATTGTTTTTGGTGACTGCCATCACAATAAACTCATATTCAATTTCACAACGGACCGGGGAACCATCTGGGGATCCCTTGGGTGCCTGAGCTTTAAGGGTAACGGCTGCCAGTAGGAAAAGGGATCCCACATAAGAGTCCAAATACTCTGTTCGCTGATAGAGAGAAGGCAGTCTTTGGTTCAAACGGACCCGATAGTTCGGCTCTTTTTCCAATTACACTAAGCAAACAGATCTGGCAACATAAAACCAGGCAACGGCTAATTATTTTTGATATCTTCCTGTATCAATATTGGCGTCTTATGCAATCTTGGCGTCTGTGGCCTGAATGGAAACTGTGCGGCAGGACTTAGCAAGTGGCCAATGGAGCCAAATGCCTCTCCAGTACACAAACCACGCCTCTCTCTCTCTAAACAACGTCACTTGATTTGCTGACACATGTGATTTTGGTATTGTGACCGGTTTGATCATTCTCTACCTCTCATCGTCCATCTCCAGACTGGATTCGCTCTCTGACAGTTGTCTGCACAGCGCCTCCCTGCGCTCCATCTCTCTCTGAAGCTTCCTCTGCAGCCGGATGTTCTCCTCCCTCATGTGTCGCTCCTCCTCGATGTACTGGGCTCGCTTCTCTGTGTCTGGGGGGGGGAAACACACACGCAGAACAAATTACATCAGTTGAGCTGTTGTCAGGATCACATCCTCTCCACTTAATGTCAACATGAAGGACAACAGCATTCGTGCGTTTCATGTCAGAATTGCACAATAACCCAATTAAAAAGACCATTGTCTACAATCTGTGCAGAGATAATGAAATCCCCTTCAAAGAGCTTAAAGGGCAAACCCAGTTTGTTTTAAAAATTCTCTTTCACAAAATAAAGTGAGTGGGTCACTGAAGATTACAGTTCCTGATAAGGTGAGCAACGTCGTGATATTTACAGTAGCAGTACTGGCAGTTGGCTCAGCGTCTCAGAAAGTAGAATAAAGGATGGACAGACAGACTGACAGCGCCCTCTAGTGGCAGAAACAAAGCACAGACAGAATAATGCTGAGAGAAACTTCCAGGCATGTGACCAGACTTTTTAAGTCATTACTCTAAGTCATAATTGAGCTGAATCAACACTTCTGATTATCTGAACAACAAACAAGTGTTTGACACAATAACTTTTGCTGATTCGCTGTCGCTGTACTGCGAGATGCTTCTACTATTTTGTCCACGCCCTATGAGCCATAAGACATGTCACTCTGCAAACACAGTTGATAATGCAGTGACCACGATTAAAATAAAGTGACGGTAGGAGTTCACTGCAGCAGGTGTGACCGATAAGCGAGATGTTAAAAAAAGCTGCCTGTTATCTACAGATAACAAAACGTGTACCATGTTATTTCATTGCAATGTCACAAGCAACAACGATCCTTTGTTACACTCACTGGACCATTTTTTGACACGTTTCTGACCAGAGTTTGGCTGTTCAATAGAGTTTCACTGATGCTCCCTAAAATCATAAAGCACGTCATGTCACCAGAGGACCGGAGATGCAAGTGTTTTTGTATTCTAATTTTCTTGCCATTTATTAATTTTACCTGTAGCCTTATCTTATCCCCAAACAGATGGTTATTATCACAACAACAAAGCTTTAATCTGAACACCATCTATAGACTTTAGATTGATTTCATAATTCCAGACAGTTTTTTTTTTTTCTATTTCAAAAAGGTATGGAAGTCTACTTTAAGAGTCTGGAATCATCTATAAGGTTGGCTATCAATCACAGTCTCTTTATGGTCCAAGTATCTTTATCGGCAAGATAAAATACAGTTGGGACTGTTCTGAAAACTCCTTACTAGTGCATGTGTTTATAAAACAACATAGTATGTTTTAGTCTATTCCCAAATAACATTCTATGAACTGCCACTGCCAGATAAAATAACAGTCCTCAGAGGCATCCTTAAATGGTACCCACTTGCATTTCCATGCAGTATTAATGTACATGTATATATATAGTATACACTAGATCTGGACAGGGGGTCTAGCTTGCTGTGTTAGTCGGTCCTCATGTTGTATATTTAATAGACGGGCTTTTAGTGAAAGAAGGGGGGAAATGCTTTATGACTAACATTGACTTTCATAGATGCTTGTTGTTGTGCAATTCCACATCTTCGTACACTTTAAGTATCACCAGGTGTAATGTGACCGGTGAATAACAAGCAGGTAACTAAGATGTAAAGCATGTCAGACAACACCAGAGAGTATCCGGTTCTTTCCGGTCTATGGTAAACAAGCCGTGTCTGGGTGTTGGGTGAGTTCTCCCCTCATACTATAGCTCATCAGAGGATCCGTTTTACTAATCACACCCTTAATCAACACTTGAAGGCACATCTGCCCCCACTGAGCCCACACTCCCTTTTAGATCATGTGACAAGTTGAGAGGCCACTTACGTTGCAGCTCGGTGGTGCGCAAGCTTTTCTTCAGCCTCTCCACCTCGTTCTTCAGGAAACGGATATGCCGCATCATGTTCTCTGGTGAGTCTATCTCCATTGAAACGTCTCTCGGGGAGGGAGGAGCTGATACCGGCTGGTCCAACTTCTCTTGAAGGATTCTAGTTCGGAAAAACAAAAGAAAGAACACCGTTATTAAAATGTATCAACAGAGACGATGGGAAGATAATTACATACAAAAATCCGGCCCTTCAGGAGGAAATGAATCAGCCTGCAGTTAGTTGATCTTTGGTCATTTTACTCTGTCAGACAGAAAATGGACAAAAAAGTATCTAAAAATATCATTGTGTGTTTCACCATGTTCAAAAAAACAAGGCGCTATTAATGAACTGCTACATTTTATATTACGTTTACAAATATATCAAAAGCAAACAAAATAAGCAATACACACCAATCACTGTATTAAAACCTGTTAAATGTGAGGTGATGGCACAATTAAAAGGTTTAGTAATTAGAGTGTAATATAAGTCGTTTGACACATATACGCCACAGACCAACCCATCAGGTCTTATACTCATAAACTACGTCTACATTTATAGATTAGTTGAGAAACAGAGGATCCCACAAGATGTTGCTGAAAACAAAGCTTTACATCCAGGCGGATGTTTAAATGTCCGTCGTGGTGGACATATAACATGATCATTCCGCACCTTTTCTCGGCCTCCAGTTTGTCCATCCGTTTCCACAGTCTGTTGACCAGGGCTTCTTGTTCCTGCTCTAATGTGTTCTCAAGATCGATCTTCTCCCGCCTCAACTGGAGAACAAAAGGAAGAGTGACGTTCAGAGGTAGAAAAACCTTGAAGTTGAAAAGAATCCACAAGACTGCACACAAAAGACGCTGTAATGCGAAACCCAAGGTCTCTGTCCAGATAAGCTTCTCTTTCACAGAGCTACATTCTCTGTGCTCCTAAAGCTATTGGTGTTTCTGTGGTGAGGTTAAGTGACATTCTTGGTAAAAACATGAATTTAACTAAATGTACAGTGGCATTAAGCATCACTCTGACATACACATTGATGAGTGAGCAGCAACAACGCATCTCCAGAAAGATCCTGTCATCACAACATGGAAACACATGGCTTGGCTTCAGCACACACAGGTTGGACTCAGACCACAGACCAAAATGTTCTTTCCAGCTAAAATTCTGTGGGACGAATTAAGGATGGTGAAATGTTGGCGTCTCACAACACCACAACTGGACAGACATGTTCAGGGGTGCAATGAAACGTTCTTGCTCGGACACAACTAGCATACCTGTTCCAGAGTTAGCTGCTTTGAGATGGTTTCATTCTCCATCTTTTTGATCTTTTTCATGAGCTTGTTGACCTGGAACTCCTGCTCTTGCTCCAAGTGCTGCTCCAACTCGGCCTTCTCATGCTGGAGCTAAGGATGGAAAAAAAAGGGAAAGAAGGCGGATGAACAGAGGAAAAGAAGAGGAGGCGGATGAAACGAGAGAGAGAGAGATGAGGAAGAAGGAGAGAGGGGAAACGGCACAAGAAGAGGCACACGGTGAGTCACGTAAAAACTATTCAATGACCACAGTGAACAAACACAGGTCATCACATTTAGCTTACACATTCAGAGTTCAGCAAAACAGGAAGCCAATGTTACCATTTGATCAGACGCATGGTGAAACTTCCCAGAGAAGTAAACGGCATAAAATAATGATTTGGCAAAAGAAAGTAACCACCGTTGGCAGTCCACCAATACAAAGACAGGGTGTGGCTCAGCACCGATTCAAACTGGGATGGCTGTGTGATGAATTATATAAGAGATTACTCATTACAGGGAATAGGATGCAAATCCATTCATAGGAAAAGACTGGAGAGGGCAAAATAACCATTTCCATCATGCTACTAACAGAAACAGAAACAAAGCAGGGCAGTTTGTTTTAACTAACAATGGCTGCATTCATACGGAGTCGAGTGCTCCGCAGAGTCCTGACTGAAAGAACAAGCCACCAAGTTTTGCCACACCCAGTGCGGTCATTTTTCTTCCAATTAACACACCAACAATGTCAGGTATTGTTTTGATAATTTGTCTCCCTTTAGCCAAAAACAACTGCCAGCTACAAAAGGTTTCCACCCAACTGTGCTGTGCTGTGAGTGGCAACTATGCCTGAGTCTTTTAGTTTCAGTCTATGGACACCGAGCAGAGATATTGTATCTCACTTGGGTTCTTCTGTTCGTTTGTAAATAATACATGAACAGTGGCACTGTGCTCATGTCTGCATAATGTACATAATAGTGCCTCTAAAAAGACAGATCTAAATTGGCACATTGCAGGATTTAAGAAAGGGGGACACAGTATAGCTCATAAACTGTGCTGACAGGACATCAAATACCTGCTGATGTACTTGTATCATTTGGCTACTCTAGTTTAGACAACTAAAGTAAAACGTCCATCATGAAAAGTAATGGTGGGGAAAGCGCAAGTCAGAGAAAAAAATGTTTACAACAGTGCCTCTGCACAGGAGCATTTCACGCCCTATAAAATAAACGACCACATTTGCTCAACTCTCCCTCAGTCGTCACAAGAATATAACATTTTAGTTTACAGAATATACGCGTATATTCCACCAAGTCGACGGACAGAGACAGGTCTGTTTCATGTTGAGTGAGAAGCAAGATAAAAAAAAACAAGTCCATCTGTATGACCTTAAACAGGGGCTGCCGAGGCATTTGCGTGTATCCCTTTCCAAACTCCCACTTCTTTGCAAATCAACAAACCATTAGTCAGCCTACAGCTAGCCATTGAAAGTGTGAGCGCATGCGTGTACGTGCTGCTCTGCAGTTGGGAAACTTAAGATGTGGAAAACAGACAACCAAATAACCGTCAGAAATGGAGGAGAGTAATTTGAGAGTAATTTAGAATAGCTAGCAGCCACAGTGAAGTCATCTTGAGCCTTTCCAGGCTTCAGGGAAGTACCAATACAGTTGATGATAATGCAATAGCTGCTGTGCACTCATACTTGAGGTTGGGTGCATAGACACCCAACCCTGTAAGCTCAAGCTGTACACGACAACAATACTGCAGCCATTTGCATTATCTGTACATCAACCAAGTTGATGTTGGGGTATTCACCATAGTGCCTGGTACAAACAACTTCAACCAGTGTATACCAATCCCCCCCCCCCCCCATCACTCACATGCAGTAGTTTCCTTGACAGTTCATTGGTGAGAAATTCCTCCTCCTTCTCATAGTTGACCGCCAAAGTCTCCTTCTCCTTCTGGAGGGCCTGGATCTTCTTGAACAAGGTGTTGCTGATAAATTCCTCCTCTTGCTCCGCTCTTGCTTGCTGCAGGACAGAAACAAATGAGAGAAAGTGGCAGGGGGCAACATCAGGGAAGTAGACTCTTCTGAGATCGGGCACATCACATTTGTATGCTGATTAAATTGACCAGCGAACACTAACCGTGCCGCAAACATACGCACCAATCAAACTAAATCTACTGCAGTGAAATCTCCCAGCAGAAGAGGAAGCAGAATTTTCCCTTAATGACTCAATGGGTGTTGCAGTACTGACAGTGAGGGGAAGAGTGAAACACTGAGGAAACGTGTGGGACAGCTACAACAGCTAGCATTACAGTGTGATGATACGTCTGTCCTTGTTGGTACCAGTCTCAAATTATCCATCCCCGTTCTTCACCGACCTCAAAGCTAAAATACTGTTTTGCAAGCTGGTAGAATTTGTCAGTTGTTGAAGAACAATGAGGGGGACAACATAAAGCAAACAGCTATCTGAGCCTCACACGTTTAGGGTGCATTATGGCTGACTTGCCAACATATGAGCCTGGCATTTAGCTAGCCCGCTAAGTTTGGCCTACATACTTCCCCATCTATCCAACAGATCGGTTACACATTTCGTGAAGCTGTGGCTGATAAACCATGACGCATAGGTCCATGCCAATGCTGCGAGGCTATTTATTTTCCCCCGGTTACCGTATCCTCGTCGGGCATAACGTGGTGACAATGTCTAGCAGTGAGTTATCAGATGACCAAATAGCTAACATCCGTAGGTAACTTGCATCGTGAGGTGCCCACCTAGTTTCACCGCAGTTCAACGTAACGCTACCAGTTGAGCTAACGTTAGCAAAATATTAGCAACCAAAACAAAACAAAGCAAACTAGCTGGCTGTAGCTGTCCAACCACCTAGCAACGTTAGCCCCACTGGCTACATTAGCAACATACCAAACTAGCGTTAGCTAATGTCAGTTGAGCTAGCAAAACACCAGTGTGTTGTGATAAAATACAGATAACATGTCCATGTAACACTTCAAATGTGTCAACACTGGCTATTTAACGGTAAACAAACACCATTAGCCATCGCCAACTTGCTGACAAATGTAATATAATAAGTGGTTAGCATGTAGCTAAGCTAGCTAGCTAACGTTACTCACAATGGTGACGCTAGCTTTGCGGAGGTCCCGATTCTCCTCCTGCAGGGCTTTGCACTTGAGTTTGAACGTCTCCAGCTCAATTTTAAGAACTTTATTCTCTTGCTGTAAGGAGGCCAGGCGGTTCGTCAGTTCCTCCAGGCGAAACTGTGAAATGACTACGCTCGGTTTCCCCGAATTTGAAGCGGAGGAGGACGACATCGGGGTGGCCGAGCTGCTGCCCGCTCCGTCGGTGTCGCTCTCGCTTGCGCTGTCGGCCATGGCTGTGCGACAGTGTGGAGTGTGTGTAGGGAGGAGGACGGAGGCAGCTGCAGCGTTTGTGGAGCGCAGACAGCAGAATGGTACACCCTGTGACCTTGCGCTCGCGTGTCGGCATAGCGCCACCACCAGGATGTCTCCAGTACCGCGCGATGCATCCACGACACATGAAACTGGAACCTTTAATGCATTTTGAGCTGAACGACAAGAGCATTTAAGTGTGCCCTGTCTTTTCTACCCGTTTAATTTAAAAGGTGGATATTCCTAAATGCATTTGTGTTTATTCAAAGCACCACAAAGAGGTGAACATATGGGACTGATCTTGCTGTGGGAAGATTTGCTATGTAAAATAAATAATCAGTAAGTGGAAGAGCATTTCTCTACTGTGTTCCACCTGTAAGAAAAGACTAGACAGTAACACTAGTATACATCTTTTCTAGTCCTTTAGTAACAACAAATTATACATCAACTGCATAAAACATAGGATAGGTGGAAGAGCATGTATCTATTGTGTTCCACCTCTAAGAAAAGACTACCACGATCAACTGGACAGTACCACTAGTATAAATATTGTATAGTCCTTTAGTAACAACACATTATATATCATCTGCATAAAACATCAATTTAAAGTGGAATATGAAATGTTCATAAATCATACATGTGAGAGGCAAGACTTGGTTGGACTGCTTTGAAATAATGTTTACTTTTTATTATTTATTGTGGGGCGGCTGAGGCTCAGGGGTTAGAGGTTATCCTCTAATCAGGGTTGGTGGTTCGATCCCAGACTCCCCCTGTCCACATGACAAAGTGTCCTCTGGCTTTGTAAATGCAGTCCATTAATTACTTATTCAACATAAATTAGCAATATCCTCATGGGGAAACTCTTGTTTCCTGGCCCCAACAAGGTGGTCCAAACATAGAAACAAGCAGCCCTGGAGATTTTTTTTGCTGAAGGACACTTTGTTGGGCAGCACATAACTCTGGTTGAAGGGCAGTGTCTCATCACTTACATAATAAAAAAAATGTTCAAGGACACAAAGACAAGACGAGAAACAATTGTATTGCGAAATCAATGCATTTTTATTTTTAGGATTTTTTATTTTTTTTAAAGACGTCTGAAACATTTGTGGTGGCATCATTGCTGCTATAGCCTCTAAAAGACCTTGAATAACCAAAGTGCTAGAATAGTTACATTTCAATGGCTTCACTCTTGTTAGTAAGAATTGTACATCAAAAAATCTGCTCAGGTGAAAACACATATCAAACAAAATTGACAATTCAACCATATCAAAGGATCGTCTACCCCCTGATTGACACAGTAGTATAAGGGGATGTGGTACAGCACCCTACCTGACTTCCTTTTTATAACCCCCCCCCCCTCCCACCCAAAAAAAGTCACATGATTTTCATGTCCACAGCATAGACATCAGCATACTGAGCCATTGCATCAGTAGAACACCACACTTGAACTACATGGGCATCTAATGAAAACCAATACAAAGATAATTCCTAATGTAAAGTAAAATTTTTCGACACTGCATATACAGACTCTCAAGCCTAAAGAGATCACACAATTTCAGAGTTAAACACAATTTATTTAATGCTTAAATCATTGTTTTTGACCATCCAGTGTTTATGTCATAGAATATGCTATTCAGAGCTACAATCAAATAATGTCTTTATGTGTCCTTAATGTGAGTAGGTTTTAAATTAAGGAAATACGTCACCAAAAAAAAAAAATCAAAAATGAAATGCCCCAGTTTTCCTTTAATGCCACAGCAGCCGTTAGAAAACCAAATTGACACACTGCTAAAATGATTACAAACAGTCTAACAGTGTACAGAGACTCCTACATCTTATAGCCAATACGCACAATACAGTTATAATTTTACAGCGAGCCAGCCTACTAGCAGTACATTCAGATTACTTCCTTCTTGTAGCAGATGCTGCCCTCCGGTTTTACACAGACAGACAAGACATCACGCCCTCAAGAAGCTATCAAACTCTTTTTTCATCCTCATCCCAACATGATAAAGGTTTTAATGGTAGTGTTTTTCACTTTAAAGTATAAAATCGGTGACAAATGTTAGGGCTATATGTGTACACAGATAACAGGGTTTATTTGTCATTTGAATACAGTGTTTGCAAACTTGTAAAAGTTGTACTTAAAATAATGTGAACAGCATGCATGAAAACATGAGTACTCTGAAAGGCTGCATTTTGTAGGATTAGATCCATTCCCACTTTGGGAATTAATGAAATTAGATTTTCTGGAAATTTCCTTTGTTAAAATCAAACCAGCTTTTTTTGTTTCATGTACAAACATTACACCTGCTCTAATAGTTAATTATACAAGAACCTGTGAAGTTACACTCAAATCTTTAAAAGTGGAACCGTTTCAATAAGTTTTGAAAGCACTTGAAAAGGTTACTCTCCTCAGTGCGTTCTCAACCACTAGCGTACGCTTTATTAAGAATTTTACACATTGTAATTTTATATACAGAAAACAGCTTTTGTGTTAGTATAAGTTTTAAAAAGGAAGAAAAAAAAATCCCAAAACAATTTACATCCTGACAACAATGGTTTTCAAAAAAAAACTATAAGGCGAGTGTTGAAGTTGGATCAGAAGTGTTCCATTAGATTTTTTGTTTTGTTTGTGTTTTTGTGTCTACTTCATTCTTTCCACCCACCTCGTGGATTGAGCTCTTGTGCCATCTTTGGTCACAGTTTACACCTGTGCGGCCGTCAGTAACGGGAGTCTTTTATCGCTTTCACAACAAATGACGCTCCTCAAACAAAGCTCTGACAACACCAGTGGACCGATGGCACGTATCGTTTCACACAAAACAGGAAGCAGAATCATCGTCCACGGGGTGTCCACCACAGTCAGAAGGCCAGAACCTCTCGGTCCTATCATTGACAGGAAGTGAGTTTCTCATGCTCATGCGTAAGTCAGAAGGGTCAACTCCTCTCACGTGAAAAAACGTTTGTTTGAAGCAGATAGTTGCAGACTGGACCCTGAAGTCGTCACACTGAAGCTCTCTAGCCCTCTGAACTCTTATTCCCAGGAAACATCCGACTTTGTTCCTGTACCTCTGTAACACACAACATAGTACATCACATATTGGAGCACACTATTTATAGATTACAATTGCCAGTAGTAATGCTGAATGCCATACATTTCCTAATATCTACAATTGTACATTGTTTTTAAATTAAATGTTATCTTATTGTACATATTCAATTCAATTCAAAGGGTGTAACCGTTCTCTCATGTTTTCTACATCTTCTAATCCTTTGAATGACAACATGTTAACAAGACCTGATGGTCTGTGGGTTGGTATAGGGACCTCGGTTACCAAAGAAACCCTTTTCCAGGCTTCACAGTAGTGCCATATTATTTCTGAGTCAGTTTTGTACAGATGGAATGATTCACCGCAAACACAACACACGGGTGAACAGCAGTAGGGATTAACAGTCTGGCCAGTGGGATAACAAACTCTTTTTGGATGCTACAATGCTGTTGTGAGTTGGGGATTTAGGGGACAAAAACAGGCATGGAGGGTATCAGTGGGGCAATATAATGCTGAGGTGTGTACCGCCCGTCAGCCTGTTCCCTGTTCACACACACTCAGTGAACACGGAGAGCAGAAATGTTGCCAGGGGATAACCAGGCTCAGACATCAGTCAGCCTTTTTCCTTTTGAGTCTGTCGGACAGTGAGACAGAACCACTATCTGGGGATGGGGTAAATTAAAGGGATAGTTTGACATTTGGCTTTGTTAAGATCAATATTACTCTCAAGTCTGTGATCAGGTACAGAGCTGCTGCCAGGAGGGGATTAGCAAAGCATAAAGACTGGAGGCACAGGGAAACAGCTAGCTTGGCTCTGTCCAAAGTAAAGAAAATACAACTACCAGCATCTCTACAGCTAATTAACGCATTGTATCTTGTTGGGTTGATATCATGGACATATCATAAGAACTGGATACCGGACCTCAAGTTAATGCCTACAAAAGTTTTCTAGCTTCCAGGTTGACTTCCGGGGGTGTGCGGTCCACTGAATATGCTCAGTAGTGTTTCTCCTGCCGGGCCCCGCACGCAAACTGTTGCTCTGTTACATTGTAATGACGTCACAGGTGTTTAAATTGCTTTTCTCGGCTTATGGAAGGTTTAACAAATTAAAAAGAAAATATTCATAATAAAAATAGATTTTTCGATGCAATACCGCGAGCGGCCACGGGGCAAAATTGGAAGCAAAGGCTGAGCGGCGGCTCCGTCACCACAGTGAACAGTGTACCCCTATGTACAGATACATACTGCACATGGATTCATTCACACTACACACACACATGCTATGCTGATTGTGTTACGGCACTGTACCTGGTAGAGCACAACCATCCCTATGAGTGTAGCTTTTTGTCCCCTGATCTTCTGTCATCCTTTCGTCTGCTATTCCTTGACCCTTCTCCTTGCTAGAAAACACAAACACACACAGAAATATAGTTGAGACGTGGCATTCTTATCATCCGATAGGAGGAAAGCAACCCGACACACACACCTGGAACACAAAACTGAGACAAAGGAGAAAGCAAAACTCCACACACTGTAGGAAAAGCAATCAGAAACTTGCACATGTTAGTAGTAGCTTAAATGTTAGGAATATTATCAGGACCCAAACCACACAGCAACCAGATTGATCTGGAGGAAGACGGGTTCTATTATTGTGGAAAGAGTTAGAAATAAAAGAGGCAGATTGTATTTTCACAGCAGAGTCACGGCACGCATTAGTCATACTGTTGACTAATCGGCTAAACACTTTAAAACACCAGTAAAACCACACAGTCAGAAGCAGAGTCAGCATCCACTCTGTTATGCAAACACAATGGACACCACACAGTGTCAAAACACAACATGCAAGAATGCACTTCAAATGGCTGCATTTACATTTTTTTGCCCAGAAGAGAGATCATGAGAACAGTTATCCTGAACCAGTTAATCCAGTGTTAATTAAAATTTCCCCTGCACCGCTGGAGGACACTGTGATCACATCTAACTGATCCTCTGTTTGACTTTTTGACTTAAAGCTGCACTCAAACAGCAGTGAGATGTAGAAATAAGGTGCCTGAAAATCACATGTGGTATTAACAAACTGCTTCTTTTAGAGACAGTATTTCTTTCTCAACCTCTTTAACCCAAATTTCCCCTTTAACAACCCTCCTAAAGAAGCTTTAAAGTTTTATTCACATGCGAGAGACAATTTCCCACAGTATATGCATTCTGTATCTGCTTGTTCCAGCACTTCGGTGAAGCTATATGCAGCTCACATTGAGGGAAATATTGTGAAAAAATGTTTTTTATCTATAATTTTATATCAATTTCTATCAGATTCATTACATATTTCCAATCTTTCTTTTCTGTTACAGCCCCAGTTTGTGGTTTAGGCTGTTTAAATTGTATTTTGCAGTGAAGCTTTAAGCCTAACTTTTGTATTATCTGTTAACCTTCCACCAGTTATGTTCTCCTAACTCCTCATCCAGCTAACCCATCCAGATTAGACCGTGAACCCGGGAACAAAGTTAAAGGGTATCCTTCATGCCAACCTCTGACCCGTCTTCCTGCAGAGGGGGACTGTGCTGAAGGTCTCGGTGCCACTTGTCACCTCCTTGGTTTTCTGGTGTGGGAGTAGAAACCCGCCGAATAACCTTCCTGATTACCTGCCCGTGCAAGAAGGATGTCAACAAAAGAAAAAGAAAAGATCTGATGGAGTCTGCTTTTATAGAAACAAACTCTCCCTGTGATGGTTTCTTTCAGAGCTGAATGAGAAACGGATCAGTGATATAAGTTATACGTTACTTTTCTACTGACGAGGTTACCATCGTGGTCCATATAGTGTTCCTCGGTCACAGACTCGCCTGGGACATTCTTTGCTTGTTCTCCCTGCAAGCGTTTTTGTGGTTAGCACACGAATAAAAGCTCAGAAATGGCTGATTCAAACGTGATAAAACAATCCTTCACCATCACCACACCGAAACATCACCTCAAGAGACAACCTCCGTGTCAGAAAGAGGCTGAGAACTACGTTAGTTTTCAACCAGCCAATCTAAACACCATGAGCTGTGACGGGTTGAATAGTCATGTACACAAACATGACTATCACAACATCTATAAACTATCAGTACACCAAGCAATACCACTACAATGCACACCAGACTGAGCGGTCTAAACCAAACCAAACCAAAGCTCAGCCCAGCTTCTGCTCCAGGCTTTCGGGATACCTTTAAAATGAGACGGCGTCTGAAGATTCTGGTGGTTACGGTCTGTTCTTCCTCTGAACCGGAATCTACACTAAGCCGCTGCCGAGGAAGGTTTTATAAGATCATTACACAAACACATGGAGGGAGTCAAGACGAGGAAGCAGCAAGATAATTAGTTAGTTGAGACGTTTTTGTTGATGTCCTTTATGAACTTCAACTCCACGGTTGGCTGTATCAAAAAAAAGAGAAACCTGGAATACAACACTGAAGTTTATGTTTCTTCAGCGCAACTTAGACGTGTCTCCTGCAATAAAAATAAAATATAGTGCTTTGGCAGCTACAGATAACTATGTTCTACGCTGTCATAATGACTGTTTAGGGTATTTTCAATTGGTTAATTCGTATTACCTGGACTTTTTTCTCCGACACGAGTGCTCCCTCTTCCTTTCTGCCATTCGATGATCCCGATGAGCGGTCCTGAGGTGAGTGCTTTGAGTTGTTGCCGTTCTGTCGGGACCTCCCTGATTCGCCCCGAGACGAGGAAGTGATGGAGTCACTGGAGTTCTCTTGGCTGTTGGCGAAGAAGCGCAGAGTTAGGATTGTAGCAGGATAACGTGTTTAAGTATTCACATGCAAGACAATTTCACACAGTATATTTATTCTCTATCTGCTTGTTCCAGCACTTCGGTGAAGCGTCATGCAGCTCACACTGAGTGAAATATTGTGAAAAAATGTTTTTTGTGACTGAGAAGATGTCTGTAAAAGACGCACAAGAAAAAGCAGTAGATCTCAAATTAAAATTGACAAAAAAAATTGTTTGCCTATAGTTGTTTAATACTTTTACCTTTCCCGCCTGTCGAGCCGGTCTGAGCTGACACTGCGGCCTGGCGTTGGTGGTTCCACATTGACGCTGGATGAATCACTGTGCCAACCTGAAAGTGAACACACTTCTTTTTCTGCCTGTTCAACCTGATCAAGAATCTCCTGAACACTGGCCTCGGTCATCTCTCTGTCCTCCTCCTTCTCCTCTGAGCCTTCTTCTTTCTCCACCTCCTCCAACAGAGAGGCCTCTTCTGTGCTTTCTTTGTCTCTGTTTCCCTCCTCCTCTTCTTCCTCATTGGATTCAGACTCACTGGGCTGACGCTCCCCAAGAGCCTCAACCCAGTCCTGAGGGGAGGCGGGAGGAACGGCTTGCTCCTGGGCTGCCTGGTCCCCTTCTGTTGTCCCACAAATATCTCTTTCACTGCCACACAACCCTTCTTCATCTTTAAACTGCAGTTGTCCACCTGTGTCATCCTGGTAGACCCTTTCCCCACTGCCCCCATCAACCTTTTGAACCTCAGCGGTTTCATTTACACCCTCTTTGACAGCCTCTGCCTCTATTGTGGTACAACCTTTTTCCACTTCATGCCCAGTTTCTATAATATTATGCTGCTCCTCTGACAGATTCTGCACCTCCTCCACCTCGCAGGCTGCTCCCTTATTCCCATCATTCATCACATCTTTCTCTTCCTCTGCAAAACCCTCCTTCTGTTCCTTCAAAATGTTATTCTCCTCTGCCAGTGTAGACCTATCTTTTATTATCATCTCACATTTTCTTTCCACATTTTTAATCAAGTCCTGCTCTACCCACTTTTCCACTAATCCATTTCCCTTCGCTAATTCTGCTGCAACCATCTCAACAACCTTCTCTATTTCCTCTGTCACTTCCTTTTCACAACGTTTAAAACATAAATCCTCCTGGGATACATCGGGGGAACTCATCTGCACTCCTCCATCTCCCATTTGTGCTCTGTCGGGCGATGAAGGGGTTATTGATGATACTGATGAGAATGAAGGGGAAGATGTGGAGTAAGCCATGTCGATGTCTAGCTCACACATCGCAGGGAGGGAGTGTGACTTGGGCTTGTGGCTAAGCTCCATTTCTTGAAAAGACCTGTCCTCCTCCTCGCTCAAAAGCAGCTGGTCGTTCAGAGCGATGTGGGGCTTCATGACCTTGGGAGGAACAGGATCAGGGAGTACAAAGACTGGGACAGACAGGGCCAGCTCACAGGGTCTGGGGGGGCTCCTAGGGGGGCCGTCCGGCTCTATGCTACCTGGCTCTATCTCCGGGCTCCAGGGCAGGGGCTGAGGCTGGGAGTCAGCCAGCAAAGGGGTATCTGGTTCTGGGTAATGGTGGTGCTGGTCGTGGGCAAGGGAAGGGTTGGGGGTGACGGGGAGTTCGGGCTCCAAGAAGTTGGGGTTAGAGTGCAGTGTGGCGGGGGACTGCAGCTCCGCTAGAATGCTCTGATAATCTGTAGGTGACAGGATGACAAATGTAGAGACATACACACACCGAAGCATATCACAAAGGAAACACAACACACCGAAAAACACACACACCCTAACACAGACACCGTATGACATGGACGATGGCACAGAGGCTGAAGTGTAAAGCATGTATCCAGACAACCACTAGCTGAGATGGTGATATGTCAGAAGCTATGGCAGTATGACAAACCATTATCAAACATACCCAGTAAAATGTAATAAATATATACAATACATTGTAATGTATATGTTTGAAAATGCTAATATTTAACACAAATTAAAATAATATTTAAGATGTATAAAGAAATATACTAAAATTGACAGTAATCATAAAAGCAATGTCATGTTTATTAATAGTTGATTTTCAGATATGGTGAGGTAAGACATTGAAAGTGGGACACATTAGTCACGTAAGGCCTTATTAATCATGTAGTGTGGGATGTGATGAGTGTAAGATATAAATATTTGCCAGGGTGTTTCTGTTACATGCTCACATGAGACAGTTGACAGATGAGAGATGTGAAAAGGAAGAGGTAAGAAGAAGGAACAAGATAAAGGATAGAGCATGCTAAAACAATATTTCCATTGTGGAAGGGTCAATGGGGGTTCGAGGTGGAGGTGGGGAGATGGCCGGCACAAAACTACACTGGCAAGCAGGACAGGGAGACAGGGAGCGGAGAGGAGGGGAGGAAGGAGTGGGGCTTGGACAACGGGACCCAGAGGCAGAGACGAGAGGGAGAGTAGACAAGGAGAGAGGGGAGACAGGGCGAGAGGAGGAGGCCAGCTGGGTCACTAGAGACTCTTTACTTGGAGACACGGTGACAGAAGGTGAGGCAAGTGAGGAGGAGATGGGAGGAACGGGTGTGATGAGGGTGAGGTTGGCGGGTGTGGTTGCTGTTATAGAGGGTGCAGTAGTATGACAGGAGATGTCAGAGGTAGATCCGGATAATGTGAGAGAGGAGGCGTTTGGTTCAGCGACTGAAGGGTTTGGAGCCGGCGTGGTGAGTGAGGGGGAGGTTGGGACGGACGTGGGAGAGCACGGAACTGAAGAAGTAATGGGTGAGTTAGCAGCAGGTGAGGGAGATAAAGGTGAGGTGATGAGGGGGATTGGGGAGGACGGGCGGGGCGAGAAAGGGAAGGCAGGGGACTTACGGAGGTAAGTAGGGAGGCACTGAGGGATGAGGCATGGGGGAGGAGGGGAGAGGAAGTTGAACTTTGGTGGTTTGAATAGCGCCGGAGGTGCCAAGTCTTTGAGGGAAATGGAGGACTCGTAACTCAGAGAGCGGCGTGGGGAAAAGGGGCGGCAGCGAAGTGCTGCAGTGGGTGTAAGGGGACTGGGTGGCGGGGTTGGGGTCGACGATGGACAGAAGGGGCTGCGTGTCTGCAGGATAAAGGCAGCTTGAGTGCTTCTGGGGGTTAAGGGGATAATCACACAAACTACAGGAAAGGAATAAGGCAGGATGTATGCAGAAGAGACAAAAAGTGAATTGGAGGAAGAGGGAAGAAAAACACATATAAGATTGTTTAATGTGAAACATGCTTGCACAAGAAGACAATGAATGATGTAATTCAAGGGTGTGTGGAGGAGGAGGCATATGAGGGATGGATAAGGGCAGGGAAACACATGACTCTTAATTTGTTAAGAGCTGTTATGTGCTGTTATCAGCAGTAGATGCTGCTGTGGGTAGGTGACGGGGAGGAAGAGGAAGAGGAAGAGGAGGCAGTCTGGAGAGATTCTCTCATCTATCCAAGGAAGGCTCAGAGGAACTGGAGGAGAACTAGGAGAACTAAACTAAAGCAACAGAGAAAAGCAAACTCTACAGGGTTATATCATTTCTACTTAAGTCAGACGTAGTTGAAAAAAACATTTAAAGTAGTACGTAGTATGCAGCATGCACTAAGAATGAGGTTTTAATCGTGGATATTGCTCATTTGTGACAACTGGAAACACAATTGTGATTTGGGGAGCATTCACCCTGAGCAAGACCTGATGGTTATGAATTCAACAGAAGCCAATTAAAATCAGTGCAAGTGTTCAAGTGCTATTAAAAGCATGGCTAGAAATTGAAAGTAGAATACCATAATCATTTCTATGGCAAGTAAACTGAAAGCATGGCAATCAGGAATGCTTTTGGGGAACATTAGGAGCCAGTTGTCCAAACAAAATCCAAATCTGACTATTAATCAGCTTCCCTAGAGATTTGAACCAGGACTATAAATACGTCATCCATGCATTGGCACAACCAAAAAAAGGTAGCAGGGAGAGGTAAGAGGTCAGCTAGACGGAGCTAAACTTTACCATCAGCCTGATCCCGGAAAACAGCGTTATCATCGGCAAAACATCTCGTGCCTGAAATGTTACCATAGTCAAATATTGGGCCCTCCAGTAAAGTCACAATATCCATCCGATTGACTTTGGTCAGCACTGACGTTAAGGCATCCGCTGCGGAAAAAAGAAGAGAAAAAAAAAATTTATTGAGTCACCTGAAAAAACAATGAAGCAATGTTTGTAATTATGTGCAAAACTGCTTAATCCAATGTAGCAATAAGCCTGTTCCAATGTGTAAGCATCTTGCCCGGGTTGATGCTTAAGGGTGTCTGAACAGATTGACAGGTTTGAGATGAAAATATAGACAGAAAGACAGACAGTGAAGGTACTTTGACTAAGATGGACTACGCAGATGCTTGTGAAAAAAAAGTAGTTTTAGTGAACTAGCATTAGAAGTTTGTCTTCTCAAGGTGATTCACGTTGTATCCATAAATCAAGAGAAGAAAGACTGAAGAGAGCAAGAAAGAGATACAGACATTTTTTTTTCAATTTAAAAAATAGTCTTACTTGTGGCGTTTCTTCCTTCCCGACTGACCCATTTCTTAAGTAGCATGAAGCTCTGGGCTGTCAGAGAGTTGGGGTTCTCTAGCCTGACGTGGTTGATCTCATCCACTGTGAAGTTCATCTCCCGAGCCATCTCTGTGATGAGACAAAGATAGTAACTCACACAGACTGCAGAAGGTGGCTTAGATAGCCAGCATATACGTATATTCTCTGTAAGTTACTCTGTTAGCCTGAAGATGGCAGTAAATAACAAGGTTTGAGAGCGAAGAAAGAAGGTCGAAAAAAAGATGCAATGCAGAATGTTTGTCACCTGTCCAACTGAGTCCCAGGTGATCTGCCACAATAGCCATGCGCAAGTCTGTTCGCTCACAAGGACTCTGGGGACCTGAGAAGATAGAGGACAATGACTCATCAATACAATTCACATTCTTCTCTCCCTATACACTTATGTTAGAGAGAAATAAACATGTACATAATTTTCCTTTTCTGGCCACTTGTTCATCAGAATTAACATTAATTAAGGTTGTGTTCAAAATAATTATATTACAATGGGTTAGCATATTAGTGTTATATAGCTGTAATATAGGTTCAATTATTTCCCCAGGATGGCAAGAAAAGGATATTTCATACTAGAGACATTATGGGCAACTTAAATATGTTCATAGAGTAAGTGGTGCTCTGTGACTGTTTGTGGTATGTATCCTCTAAGCAGGCAGTAACTGTCATGAGAATCACACAAAACAAAGCATAACATGACTCTCAACAACAGACTCATTGCTTTACAAATCTAGGGTGGAAAGATCTATGTTAGAATCTAAAATGTCAACATGCGAAGACGCTTTTGTGTGTTCTTTGCCAACACTAGTCAGCTTAAATGACAATTGATAGTATGAGAAATTCTGTAAGAACAAACTACAACAATAACTTGGTAGGCACCCCGCACAGACAGACAGACAGACAGACAGACCAGGGAGTCAAAAAGGGACTGGTTGTGCCAGTGGACCAGTCACTACTACTGGCATGCTCAATCTACTTTACGGAGGTTTAAAATGGTTGAAAGAGGGGAACAGAGAAAAGAGAATCTTGCAACAAGGACAATACAGTACACAGTACATCAATGACAAAAAATAAATATAAATGACAGCTACTGTTCTGAAGAGAATATGTAAACACGCCACAGGCATTCCAGTCAATCCATTAAACGATCACAACGATGTCATGCAACTAAAAGTGAAATATATAAATATATAGATGTATTTTAAACATAGTGTGAAAGTTTTACAAACTAGGCTTGATCTCCGCGATGGGAGGCGTTCGAGACCCTGTGAGTCCCTGACTGCCCTCCTTCCCACCAGTCCGCCTACTCCTCCTGCTCCTCTCACTGCCGGAGGCCCTGTCCGTCGTCGCCACCTTTGCCCTTACGGACGCGGCCCCGGCCTCAGCCCTCGAACCTCTACCAGACCTGGATGAGCGGGAGGGCTGGGAGGGCTGGGAAGGCTGGGAGGCGTCCGACAGAGAGGTGCTCCGGGAGGTGCTGTCTTCCTCCGACTGCTCTGTCTGCGTCTTTTTCTCCTCGTCTGACAGGCGGTCCACCAACTTTAGCGTCTCCCCGCTAATGCCTTTAAAGTATTCGATCGTGCGCTTACAAACCTCACTAGGGTTCTCCTGTCTGTCCTGTCTACATGCTCCCTCACTTTTTACATTACTGACCTGATGTCTATCCTTCAATGGTAGCCTTGTGGGCAACTGTATGGCTGCTCTCCCTGTGTCCAATGCCCTCGTTGGCTGTGAGGTAACCCGAACTGAAACAAGTGAACTAGCTGTGGCAGCAGGGCTGCTCTTTTTAACATCCTTGATTGGTATTCTAGACCTGGGTTCTACTTTGGCTATGGCTGGCGTTCGTCTCTTCTTGACCTCAACCTTCACTGGTTGTTTGGGCTTCTGTTTGCCTATGGCTGTTCCCTGCGTGTGAAATGACCAACCTGATGCTTTAACTGGAAGCCTCGACTTGGGCTGCTTCACTTCACTTTCTTTTACAGTTTCACTTTTCTGCTCCTGCACTTGACTGCTGCTGTGTACTTCCACTCTCTCTTCTACGTCCCTACAGCACAGTGTTTCTATCCTGCTAGCTTTTTGAAGAGTGGGCTCAGAGGAGGACTGCAAATTAAACACCACACTACCACATTGAATGTAGTTGGCCTGAACACTGGAGGACTCAAGGTTATTGTTGTTGTTGCAGTTTTCAGAAGGGAATTCTCTGCTCTCTAAGTTGGGCTCAGTGTGTCTGCTAGACTGGCTCTCTGTACACTGACCCTCTATACTGATGTATTCTGGCACCATCTGACCCTCTGACATCTCAGCTTTACAATCGGTGCGATCCCCTGAGTCTTTTTTCACAGTTATAGAGGCAGCTATGCCCATCTTAATAGGAGTGCGTAATTTGGGATCAACCTTAGAGGCTGTGATTGTGCATGAGGAGGCGGTCTCAGCTATGGCTTCACAGGTGGGGGCATCAGTACCGGTATAGCCAGTGTCACTGCCAGGCTGTGCAGTGCTGCATTTTGCTGTTGTTGTTGCTGCTGGTGTTGTGCTGCTGTCTGTGGTAGTATCTATATCTACTGTGGCCCTCTCCCCTGACTGAGAGGAAATTACCCCCAGGATCTTGCCCCCTCTCCCCTTTTCCCCTGTTTTAGGGTCAGAGGAATGCTCACCAATCTGGAAAAACTGAAGCCTCTCTTCAACAAAGTCCCGCTTGCTCATGTCAATAGCACCACTGCGGGTCATCTCAAACATCTTCCCTTCGTGGAACGGGAAGGGGTTAGGCTCACTAGTCGGTGTGCTCTCATCAGTCGGTGTTCGAGCAGGGGTTGTGTCAGGTGTTGTAGCCTGTGATTTGTCGTCCACCGATAAACCAAAGGGCTTGGGGTCCTCATCTTTTGTTTTGGACTCAAAAACTCCATCATTATCACCCCCTTTGGTTGACCAGGGGTCAAAGTCCAGGCCTTTGGTGGCAACAGTTTTAAAGGTTGAATTCAGCTCCTCTTCAAGTTGGTAGCCAAAGTAGTTTTCTGCTAAGCTCTGCCTTTCTGGATGTCTTCCTTCAAGGGTATAATCTTTCTCATCTCCACTGGCTGAGGATGTGTTGGTTTTAGTCTTTCCATTATCCCCCCCTTCCTCACATTTCTCTTCCTCTATCACTTCAAGCTTGGATTGAGTAAATGAGCGGTCGGTTGTTTTCCCATCATTGGACAGACAAGATGTTTTAGGGTCCTCGCTCAGTCCGTCATCCTCATCCTGAAGGTCATACCCATCTAAAGAGTCGACTTCAGTAGCATCTGTGTCATGGGAGAACTCAGCAGTGCTTGCTATGGAGCAGTCAGTGATTGACTGGTCATTGCCATTTTGGTCAAAGTCAGCATCCTCCTCCTTTACGACACAATTGATCTCAGACTCCCTATCATTTCCATTTTTCTGTGAATTTGTGGGCTGTTTCTCTCCCTCTTCCTTCATCTTGAAAGTGTACTTTTTGACAGGGATGGGATGGAAGACAGACTCATCATCACTGGAGTCGCTGTTATCAGCTCCAGGGGGAATAGGGGATGGAGGCTGGACCCTGATGATAGGCTCGGCTAAGAGGTGCCTATCATGCTCCTCTTGAAGGTTCACCTCTATCATCTCTGTCTCTGCCTCAGAAGAAGCACAAGAACCCCTTTTCTCAGGGTCAGACTGCTCTGCCTCTAAAGGAGGAGGAGGTGGAAACTCTATGTAAGCCACTCTTTTACCCCTTGACTTCTGTCTCTCTGTATCCTGTTTTCTACTGTGATTTTCTGAGGAAGCTGGCTTTGATTTTTCCTTCGAGGGCCCCTTGTAGATGAAGGTCTTCCCTTCTTCCTCCTCAGACTCCTCTGGGATAGGGCTTGGCATGCCAGGCATGACGCCTATCACAGAGTCTGGTGTTCTTGAGGCCAGACTCACGTCCTCTGAGCTGGGAGTCTCGGGGGTAACAGGACTTTTACCAGAGCTGTCCAAGAAAGTTACTTGTTCTAGAGTGTCATCTTCTGGACTTCCTTGAGGAGATGGAGACTGCTTTTGCTTGACAGTGTAAAATGCATCCCTAGTCTCATGCACTGTCCTACTCTCATGGCTTACTATCTTTTTGTACGTTCCCAGCTGCCCCGAGGCGGTTTCTTTTTCATACTGCTTTCCTACTTGGATGCTAACATACACAGGTAAGGGTTTAATATCTTTGAAACCCTCTGTGACAACTACAGGAGTTAAGTCATCCAAATACTCTACTTGGTCACTATCAACACCGTTGCACACAACATTCGACAGGCTACCATCTGATGAGTCTGTTGATTTTCCTAGTGATGATCCACGAGTAGACTTGTTGGAGTCAGAGCTACTGTGTAACCGATTTCTAGCTAAAGTAGGTATATGAGACCCTGTCCTCTCATGGGGTTCAACAGGGGCATCTAATTTTAAAGTGGTGGATTTGGGATTTTCGGAGAAATTAGATGGCTTTCTTATAGGAATTTGTGATTCCGAGTTTTTTTTTAGACTATCATTGCTATTTGGACTTTCTCGGACAACGAATTCTGTGTAGATTACTTTTTTGGTGGTTTCTTGTCTTTGTGAATCACTACTATTGCCATCTTTTATAGAATCATGGATTAAAGACTGAGATAATTTGGGAGATTGGGGTTTATAGTTCCCGTAGTCTTGGCTCTCCCATGTTTTGAATAACTTTTTCTCTTCCTGATCTTTTCCACTGGTCTCATGCTTGGGTGAGAACTTGTTTGATTCACTATCTAGACGTCTTCTCTGTATTCCCGGACTGTCTGGTGTTTTTGGAATGTTTGGACCAGCGAACACCTGATACACAGGTAGCTTACTTTCCTGGAGTTTCCTGATAGGAGGATTTGAATTTTGGCCACTCTGAGGACTCCTATCTTGCCTTTGAGCCTCTTGTTCAAACTTTAGCCTCACTGCACTGACTTTGGAGGAAGACATTTGAAAAGGTTTAGGGTTTTCACCTGTGCTCCCCTGTGATTTAGTATCTTCTTGTTGTCTTGGGTCTGATTCGCTGTACTGCAGCAATACTCTCCTCTCTGGACTGCTGGGCAAACTGGCACATTTCCTGTCACTGGAGCTGAACCTGTCTCTGAGCCTTTCTCTACTCCACTCTTCCCCACTACCTCCATTCCTATAAGCTGACCTTTCTGGACTGCTGTGTGTAGAACTGGGCCCGGATCGTGATTCTCTGAAGTCTGGTCTTCGAGATTTCTTTTCTGGAGACGAGAGCTCATCATTGAGCTGTTCTGTTTTATCACGAAAGAATTGAGATACCTCACTGAGTTTTTCCTCGGCCTCCTTTACAGTCCTGTCCACTCTGTCCTCATACATAAGCTGTTCTCTCTCCTTACTCTGTGTGTCATCTGACACACGCATCCAAACTGATTGTTTTGGGCTACCAGGCTCAGACGAATACTGCAAAAGCGTCAGTTTGTCAAAGTTATCATCAACATTGGCCACTCTTCCAGATTTGTCAAACACATTTCTCGACGATCTAAAGACATACTCTGTCCTTGGTCCAACTGATCTACCCTCACTGTTACTGCTTCTGTCTGGTGAGTGGAAGCGAGACCTATCTCTCAGATATTCCTCTGTGTCAGAATGAGACTGGTCAAATTTCTCAGAGAGTAGCATTTTCTCTGCAAAATTATAAGATTCTCCCCTAAGCTCTGACGCTTCATCGTCATTGTACTCTACAGATTGCTGGCTAAGTAGCTTCAGTGTTTTGTAAGAGTCATCTGCCATGAGCTGGGCTGAACTAGGGCGACTGTCTTCCTCTTGTGACATGGGTGTGTTCACTCTGGGGGAGTCAAGGTACACTGGAAGTGATTCCTCAGGCTCCTCCTCTTCCTGTCTAGTCCCTGGGTAGTAATACATTTCCTTCTCTGCATGGTTTTTTGTCTCTCGGATGATGACCTCTGTTGGTTCGGTTTTATTGCCTTTTTCAATGTGAACCTCAATTATTCTTTCAACCTTAGGTTTGGAGTTGATGTCCTCAAGGACTCTTTGTGATGCTTCCTCATTGCCAGACTTGTGTTCAAACAGTCCAGCCAGCTCTCTAGAAGGGTCTTTGCCTGACTGAAAAGCCTTCATTATATCATGCACAGACATAGTTTCCTCACACCTCTCCGATGCTGCTTCTTTGCCAGGTGGTTTGTGGTACACCATCCTTGTGGTGGTAGTGATGTGAGTCTCCTCCTTTACCCTCATCCCTTTTCCCATTGGATCCTCATCAGGGCTGACCTTTATTGAATAGCATTTATTCTGATCTGGAGTTGATGTAGCTTGATGCCCTTTAGAATCTGAATCAATATATCTGACAGGATGTGCATCCTCCATTGCAGGTTGGTTGTTATCCTCTGGGGGCTCATAGCTCCTGATGACATGAACAACCTCAGTCCTAGTTTCAGTGATTACTGGGGGAACTGGGATATCCTGAAAAAGGGCCTTGGGGCCCATGCCCTCAGCACTCTGAGGAGCAGAGGGTGTCCTTTCACTCCGGGTCTCAAAGCCACTGTCTGAGAGGGGGCTTTTATCCTGTTCATGTGAGATATCATCAGGGGAGTCTAGCACAGTGTCTGCACCAAAAAGCGCATCTGCTACTCTACTGATCTCTTTGTCTGAAGCTGATGAGCGCATGTTTGTTGGAGGCATTTTGAGCTTATGCTCCTGAACTGCTATTGTGGGTTTAAGGACACGTTTCTGCTTCTCCTTGCCCTCTCCTTCTCTCTTTCCCTCATCTGCTTTATGTTTTGTGTCATGCATTTTGGAGAAAGAGCTGCTCCCAACATCATTGGCCAGGTAGTCAACCACTTTGGAGAGATTGAAATCTCTATCTGGTATTGTTTTTGATTTTGCTTGAGGAACCACAGTCTCATATCTTGGTGGATAGCTCCAGTTGCTTGGTGGTTGTTCGACTTGTACTTTTGAAAAGTGTATGTCATCCAAAGAACCTCTTGCAAGGGAAACCCTACCATCCTTCCCAGCGCCTTTGGTAAGGATTTCGCTCACTTTTACCAAATCTTGTTTTACTTTCTCCACAATTCTATATGGCTCCTCATCCTCTATCCTAGCCTCTTTTGAAGAATCAGACTGAAATCCTTTATTGGCTGTAGAATTTGGGTCTGTCTGCAAAATGGCTGACATTCGTATCAAGTCCTCTTTCATTTCGGCAACATCTTTCAGAATCTCTTGGCTGGAAGAAAGTGGTGATGTGGTGTTTGATTTGAGGCCAGCAGAAAAATGAGGCCCTTTGATTGGGGAGAGAGTTCTGGCAAAGGAAGACTGCATCTGAACATTCACCTCAACGGGCACCGCCTTCCGTGGGGACAGAAGGGCAGCAGCTGGCTTGGACACCTCAGGTAACTTTTTAAATTGGGGCTCAGGCAGCACATTAATAACAGAGTACACCGGAACAGTCATTGTACTGGATGTTACAACAGTGGTGGTGTTAGGAGGGGATCTCAGAGAGGCGTAAAGGGAATTAGAAGCTGATGATCTAATGGACTGATATGAGGAGGATGCTGAAGAGGACAAGGACTTCAAGGTGCCATAGCCTGCAGAACAAGAATTAAATGTTTTTTCAACCTCATCAAAAGCTGCATTGACACTTGTAGTCGCAGCGTTGGTGGTTGCTTGTATTCTCTCTTGAAGACTGTTTGCGAGAAGAGATGTTGGGGATGAAGAGCGGTACTGTGTAGGCGACACAGTTCCATTGATCAGAGCTGCAGCACTTGGTGGGGTGTTTGATTTAAGTGGTGACGAAAGTGAGGAGAACAGGTTTCTTGCAGGGCCAGTGACATCTGAGGCAAAGGAACGCACAGAGGAGAGACCAGGGACTGTTTTTATGGGTGAGGAGGAAGATCCTGTGCCACAAGAGCCCCCCATTACGGTCTTGTATGGCAAGGGTGAACTGAACATACTCAGAGAAGATTTGGGAGAGGTTGGAGGGGTCATGCTTATTGATGTTCTCTCAAGAAGAGGGCTTCCTCCTCCAGAGACAGTTATGGGGGAGGTCCTAGCAGACAATGCTGCCAGTCCTTTCATGGATATATTATCTGGGGTGCTTCTACCTGGTGAGGCCAGGTGACTGGGGCTGACCTGCACTGGGTACTGGGCTTGCTGGACTACAGTTTTTATAGGAGAGGAGATGGTTCTGTAAGATCGGATGGGAGAGGCCATGTCACTAACTGACTTTACGGAAGAGGCAGGTGATCCCGGGATGTTGGTCTTGATGGGGGAGGCAGAGTTGATGGACCAGACAGACTTTAATGGAGAGGCAGAGGGCGTGTTGGATGACGAACTGGAGAGGGAGCCAAACCCAGACTTGGCTTGGCTAGGGACGGCGACAGGAACAGGCGACCACGCCTGATAAGATCTCGTTGAAAAGACAGGTTTGTGAGGGTAGCTAGAAGGCTGTGTTCTCGGCGAGCTTCGATCAGTTGTTTCTTCAACAATAATTTAAATCAAAAGCAATAAAAAAGTAAACATAAAATGTAACGAAAAAAAAGTTGAAATAAATCATAAAAACCAGAAAGAGAAATTTGAGTCAGTCAGAAACAGCATATTCACAGCAGCAATACAAAGGTTTACACAGGAATTGTAAGAAAGGTCCCTAGTTAAAAACCCAAGATGACATGGCAGATGATGGTCTAAAATCATTGACTAGTGACAAGATACACCCGATAAAGAACAGAGCATGTATTGGAACAAGATGTTTGACATGTGGTAGACTTGACAAAAATGACATGATAACTAAAAATCACAATTCCATTGACTTTTGATGTGCTTAATCTATTTGCCTCCTTGCAACAGTGCCTTTTACTGTACATGTTTGATTGACATGTGTTCATTTGGTTCATTTTCAATGCCAGAGATGACCCCACAAGTGTATACCATTAAAAAAAAGATTCACTTAACTTGTTTGGGCAGTAAAATATGAGGTTGCACTTTACAAAGAAATAACAGTAAATTAGCCATTCATGCCTGTCCAGCATTCCCTGCAATTTAAGTCATATTTGAATTGACTGAATTGATTGATAACAACATATTTATTTAATAAAAAAGTTGGATGGACAATGCTGGAATAATAAAACAAAACACAGACAGTATCTCAAAATTTGTAAAACTTCTGTGTTATAGTATGCATTATGAAGACTTCCCCTAAAAAGGCTTGCTCTAGCACAGTCTAAATGAAGGATAACTCAAGTTAATGTAAAGTGCAACCTGTTACCACATTAATATACACAGCCGCACACAATCATAAAGCCAATAAGAGTGAAATGGCCACTAAAAAAATGAGAACAATTCAAAAGAATATTTTTATTCAACATGAATCAAAAAAATTGTTGGTGGAAATGATAAATGAACAGACAGACATTGATTCCCAGTGTTTCCACAAATGTGAAATAACAGAACAATTGAAACAGGGAGACTTTTGGTCAACATGGAGTGGGTAAGCAAAGCGTAACACACAGTAAACCATGCAAATGTTTGATGAACGACAGATGTTCAAAGAGTATGTATCAGGTGAATAAAATAAATGATTGATGAACAGGTTTTGTCAGGTAGATCTCTTTCTATACTATGGCTATATGAAAGAAAATATGTACACTGAATAGAGGGACCTTTAGACACTAAAACTAATTAAAATCACATTAACATCTGAAATCAATCAAAAATTTAATGCAAGTAAAAATGGGAAACTCACTCGCTGCTGGGTCGGTCAAATAGCTGTAGCGCTTACGCAAAGCTAAGGAGGCAAAGGTATGACGTCGTTCTGGCTTTTCAGTCTGAAACAAACAAAAAAGAACAAAAGATGCTTTAACATAAAAAATATGGTGAAATGGGATTCTGATCTATCAGAATTAGGTCTAAATATTAATGTTAATTTGTTAATTTAGATACCTCAGTGCACGAAAACTGTCCTGTTTTTAGTGAATCAGCACATGCTGTTAGTACTGGCACAAGGAGACACTGCAGGTGTACTGTAGTGCCTCCTCTGGAGAGTAATGCATCTCTTCACTCACTGCATTTCTCAATGTCATAGCTTCAGACAAAATGTGCTTTGTCTGTATGGCCTACTCCAGTAAGTGGTCAGCTTTGGCAAAATCCAACTTCCAGTTAGTTACGGTTTGTAAAATGAACGTTCTCTTATCATGAAGATATGGTACACCTTCCTAAAATTAAAACAATAGTAATAATTGTTTCATTTAAATATTAGGACAGTGATACAAATTTTGCCTGGTCTCCAAAAATTAAGTTTATATTGGACAATTCTGCATTACATAATTTACAGTATTTTACAATGCCAGTGCAGTTAACAGTGTGGCTTTTATGTAACATGGTGAAAAGTAAAAGGGCGGAGCGATGAATGTGTGTCTATCTTTCATCCGCCCCTCTCACAATCAATGTTGTTTTGAAACTATGACCTTTTACAAATCTTAACATAATTCATTGTGAAAATAAAACCTTTTTTTAAACTCAGAACAATGCTGAAATGATGATGAAACATTTCAGCTGAAATACTAGACGCTTCAATTATTTCAACTCTCCTGTTACTCTCCCTAAAAAGTCTTAATTCAGTTCATTCAGAACGCTGCAGCCAGGATTTTGACCAACACCAAAAAAAAAAGAAAACTTTAATTTTAAGTCCCAACAAGAACGCTCAGATCTTTCACTGTTGTTCTTTTAGAACTTCCTAAAGTGTCACATAAGAAAACTGGGGATTGAAATACATGCTATATTACAGGTTTCTACTTGGGTTATTGCTGCTCTATTACGGAGCACTATGTAAACAAATTGAAATTTAAAGGGTTCATATTCTAAAAATGAATGCATATTTGGTTGTTATGATCAGGACTAATATTGGTTTAAAGATTTAACTCAGTGAAAGTGGAAAACAAGGGATTTTTAACGGATGCACAAGAGTTAACCATACTTTAATCATACTTATTGTTGGAATATTTTAGTTGTTATAGTCACTAAACATAAAAAAAAACTGTTACTGAACATAATCTAGGTTTAATAACCTTCTGAATTGTCCAATATCAACATTTTGTCCAGCGGGTGGGTCAATATATTTATGTAGAAGTAATATAACACATGTGGCCGCTATAATGTAAGTACTCAAACATAAAAACAGCCTCATCTCCCTTTGGTTAAAGTCTCCGATACATGTTTTGACATGCAGCTGAGAGAGTTAGTGTTCTCTGTTGCAAACAAGCCAAGGACAAGGGTGAAGAAGGGAAACCCCAAAAACAACAAAACAATGACTAAGTAGACAAATGATAAGAGTCAGGGTTTCATCTGAAGCTGACCATAGTCCCGTGTGAAACTTTCTATGAGTTAATAGTACGGATGGAGACGTGGTGATTTCCTGTTTGACATGTATGGAAAGGAAGATAGAGATGGAAAACAAGCTGAGGTGTGGCACAGCAATTGGCTCCACTGCACTTTGGGATGAATACAACAACAAATAAATCCTTGCTGATTAAAACAACTGCCACTTCCACTCATGCACTTCACGGGGTCACTTCAGAAATCACGTAGCCGTGTAAAACAAACATGCAGTCCGAAGCATCTTTCACACCAAGGTACCGTACGGAGACAAAATATCTGCGACACGCATATTTACTACAGCATCTGCAGTAAAGCCAACAGAAAGGACGACAAAGAAGAAGCAGTTCCATGTGATGATGAAGAATCTGTTTTACCTCATCATCAGGATCAGACTCCATATCCTGTGGTATTCCAAGATGCATTGCAGGAGAGGAGAGAGATGACACAATGGAGAGCAGGGACGTTATAATGAGCGGGGAGGTGGAAATAAAATTCAGGGGATGAAAATGGAGCAGCAAAAACAACAAAAGGCATCAGAATAAATCTATGGGATTAATACAAAAATAATCAGCAAAATCAAAAAAGCAAAAGCAAAATAAGTTTCAGTTTCTTGTGATCAATCGATACCACAACAAACAAACAAATGAGGAGAGTCGTCTTTTTGCATAATTCATATGTACCCACAGTGAGCCAGGCAATAGGACAAAGCACGATGTGCATGTGCGGCTGCATGTGTACGTTGTGGGGTCTTATGACTGGCACAGGCTTTAACACTAATAAAAGACACAAGCAGCAGGCAGTCATTTCTAGACCAAATGAACTTCAATGCCTCCTCTTGATGTCAAGACAACATTGCTTTCTGTATTTTAATTTCATTTACATGTCGATGATATGATATGGCCTGGAAGGATGAGCTATTCAAACATGGTGATCCTACCTTCTTGTGGGTTGGCAGTGTGATATTCAAATTGCATATGGCAGTCTGTGGAAGGCCTTTACTGGATTTTGGCTCTCTCAGGAAGGAGAGGCGGCCACATGGCTCCTGGCCCATATCTCTGACCTGCAGAGGACAGCAAAAGGATTGCATCATAAGTTGACCGTGACAGAAAAAAATGTAAAGAACGACCATGCAAAGTGGAAAATGTGTAAAAAAGCTTTTCTTCTTTCCATCCATGTAAAAAAGATTAAGACAACAATTGAGTTAGTGTGTAGCTCTGAAGAAAATCACTATTCCTACGAATGTCGAGTAATTACTAGAGGATGATCTGACATTTCTGACATGATTTAATCAGCAAGGCACATTTACAAAGGAGACCAGAGTGAAAGCGAGCAGAGAGAGAGAGGGCGAGACGAGGGATACATTTTATACCTTCACGTTGTAAGGAAGCCTGTTTTCCTTGAAGGAGAAGAAGTTAAAAACCAGCTGTTGCCCACTTTTGGTGAGAGGGGACAGATTGCCATAGCAATCCACGTGGATGGGCTTGCCCTCGAGAACCTACAGAAGTTTACAGACCATCATGCGGTTAAATGAAATTGATGTATTGCATTTCAATTAGTTTTTTATCCACAGGAACACACGACCCCACCTCGATATCTTTGCTCCGGGCCACTTCCTCAAAGTTCTCCTGCTGCTCGAGGGTCTTGTCCACTTTGTCGTCTGTCATGCAGAAGCAGCGCAGCCGAGCCTCGATAGCGTCGTTCATCTTGGCGAACACCACAAACTTGGCCAGGTACGGCACGCAGATCAGCTCCCGGTATAACTGAGACGCTAGACTCACCGTCTCAGGAATCTGGTGACAGTCTGCGAGCCAGAACCTGTGGAGGAGAGGAGAGGAGGAAAGAGGAGAGGAGAGGAGAGAAGGAAAGAGGAGAGGAGACACAAAAAAGAATGACAAATCTGGAAGTGAGCCAAGTGAACAATTAGGATGATTTAAAACAGCTTAAAGTTTGGAACTCTGCGCTGCACATTTAAGCCATTTTTGTATCACACTGAAACTCAAGCAATAAATCAAACGAGCTGGGTTTATGATTACTGAGTAGTGATCTAATAACAGAACACCAAAAGGGTGCTCAGTTAATATCAGGCTGCACACTTGCCACATGATCCCAGTCTAGTTAGGATGACAGCTCATTACTTTTTTGTACTATAACCAAGAAGTTCACTTGCTGAGGTCAGTTTAGAGGCAAGTATCAACAATGTATGGTCAACATGACTTTGTACCAGTCAGCCAATAACATGTAGAGTCAGGCAAGTGGGGAACTTGTTTATGTGTGTAGTAAAAGGATGCTAAAGTCAAGAAAAATGAAGCTGTCCAGAGTTGAATTTTGCCAACTGACAGTAATCTGAGTTTTTGTCTTGTGATATATTTTGGGATTCACTGCCAACTTTTCCTTGCTTCCTGGTACTGCACTGTCACCATTTTGAGGCACACCGAGATGTCTTCTGGCAGCGATTAAAAAATTCCTTGGATTTACATCTACATTCCAGAGTGGTAGGACTAAGGCTGCAACTAACTATTATTTTCATTATCGACTAATCTCAATCATTTTCTCGATGAATCGTTTGGTCCATTACAACTTCAGAAAACAAAGACCCTTTAAACCTGGAGCCATTCAATCATGGTCAGTTTTGCTTGAAGAATGACTTTATTATCAAAATAGTGGCAGATTAATGTTTTTTGAACGCCTAATCGTCGTATCTCTAGATCACAGGACCAACATGTACTTAATTTCTACAAGAAAAATAAGCGAAGCAAGACTTTATGAGGACACTACAGTGAAAGATCAATGAAGCGCAATATTTATCCAAATGGTAAAAGTATACATTTCATATATTTTACAAGAACTGCAATTAAGTGTTAATTACTCAGCTTCAGAAAAATGGTTGTAATATTTTTCATAGTGATCAAATACATGGCACGCTATAAAAATAGAGCAGTTCAGTATGAGTCTCACCTGGCCGACACATTTGTGGTGAAGGAGACGCAATCGGTTACAAAGGACAGCGGTGTGGTCCCTGTGATGTCCTCCCACTGGGCTGGGGACGTCCCTCCTGCGTGGAACAAGGGCCAAAAGATGAGCTCACTGCCTTTCCAACCCTGCCAGAGTTTGAGCTTTTGTAATCCTCATCCTTTTATCTGCTCAGCGCTTCATCTTCCCTCTATCGACCGGTGGCTTTTTTTTACATCAAAGTATTCCTGATGTGCCCACGGCTATTCAAATCAACAGAGTCACCAACCCTGTTTCATGTGAAATAAATGGATGACCAACTACGGCTGGTGTCACTCAACACATTTATTAGCATCTAAGGATACAATGACTGTCAAAGTATGTGTAATAAATAAGTTAAATGCTAGGCCTGCAGAAGCATTTGGGATAGAGGAAATGCTGCAGTGCTGTCGTGCTCTAGTTATCTTCAGGTCTACTTGCCTGTGATGCTGCAGAGCAGACGCAGGCAGGGTGCAGCGTCGCCCCGGTGGCCGCTGGGATGGCCTTCTGCCGATCGAGGCGGGACGGGGATCGTCATAGTGATCGGCTTGTGGAACTTCCTCCTCCTTGGCTCAACAGTGACGATGGGGCTGAAGGTGGCTCTGTTTCCGAGGACCGCCCTCGCCATGTCATCTGGCACAGGCTGGGCCTGGACAGGAACACGGGAAGACAGAGGAAAACTTTGTTGAACTGAACTCCCTGAACTTTCTATGAAATAAAAGCGTCCAGGCATGTGAGGCGGAATCAAATATTCAACCACAAATAGGTCTGGTACATGAATAAATAATAGGTCAGTGGACAGTATTTGCGAAGAAACAGCTGAGTCATGAAACAGATTCCTGCCGTATACCTGCAGGCCGACACGGATCTTCTTGGTGAGCGCCCCCTGTGGGAACGAGGCCTGGACCATGGGCACGGTGCTGCTGGACAGCATGCCTCCGTCAGGACCCATGTGGTTAGACTCCTGCTTGATCCGCGACACCACGGCAAAATACTGAGGGAAATCGCTGGTGACGATGCGGCAAATGCGCTTCTTCTCCAACTCGATAGGACTGTCCAGCTCTGTGACAGAACATGTTACTCTCATGAATGTGAACATTTAATGGTTGTTCTCTCTTTCCTAAGAAGTCACTAAATACAAGTTCTGACTTTATAAATATATGTTAATGTTAGGTACTATTTAGGTATGATATTTTGGTCAGTGTCGCTACAAAACAGGACAGTAAATAGGCTAAGCAGAGTTTCTGGAGTGAAAGTTAGATTTTCTAGGTCACCAGCTGACACATAGCCCTGGGTTATGTAGTGTAGGTTTTCCTAAGTGGTTCAGTTCACCTTCATCCATTCACTGCGGACACAAAAATAGTCTTTGCACACAGAATAACCTTTCCTTTACCTTCATCCATTCCCGTAAGCAGCTCAAAGAGGTCTTCTGGTCTGGCGTCAGACTGGTGCTCCTTCCACGTGTCACCATTGTCACTCCTCAACACAATCAGCTCCCTCTCTTTCCCCCGCATGGACCCAAAATGAGGGATCTCCACAATCACAGGACTGAAAGAGAAAATAGAGCACGATGAAACTTAAATAAGTAAAAGAAACCCCGAACTTTATGGCAGCTTTGAGGTTTTAATAATAACTAGTTAATTAGCTTCACTGGCAATCCATAACCACTGATTTTTCCACTAGCCTGCTGAAGACTCATCAACATAAGGTAAAGAAAAATCCCAAGCGTCCTACCCGAGGAACTGAGCCCCAGCTGGTCCAACCTCCACCAGCCGGCTGACCAGCCCCTCTCCCTCCACCATGGGTGGGGGGTAGGCCAGCTTGTGCCTTTTGGCCAGGCGACAGGTGATGCGTGTGGGCGCCGTGCACTTCCTCGGAGGGATGATGATGCGCATGCCGTTGTGGCGGCTGCCTCTCATGGAGCCACCTCGGGCATCCACCATGAAGCTGACCAAGAACCTGCAAGGTGCAAAAGGAACAATGTTAAGAGGAGGAAAAGACAGAGACAGACAGAAAGATAGAAGGAAGCTTCACCACGGACACAAGTGAGGAGGACGATTCCCATGCTGTGATCACCGTACACCCAAACAAAGAGAGAAAATAACAAAAATAGAGAAAGAGCAAGAGATACAACGATAGGAAGAAGAAAAAAAAAAAGATGCTTTGAGTTCTGAAAGTTAGCAGCTCTCACCTTCACTTGCCTCAATTTAAAACATTAAACAGTTTGAAACTAAACAGGGTGCTAAGGAAGTTGCAGAAAGTTTAGTTTCCACTCCTGAGGCTGAAGGTGAGACTGTTGCCACATTTCAGTTCCTCTAAAGCAGCATCAAATGGTGATCAGCACCCGGTGATCAAATATTAAAACACCTGCGCAGATGTTTCACCAAGATAGGATTAATGTGATTCATATGTGATGTGTCTTCAAATAAAGAGCAGGTTCTGGCATCCCATATAATCATTGACACAAGTAAAGAGCTAAGATGGAGTAGGATGTATTTTCTATGAGCAGCCCTTAAGCCTCAAGCCAAACGTGGCTGTTCTTTACACTACCAGTGATTATGTACTGTATGGCTGCTTTTTCTATACTGTATGCTGGAAGTAGCAGAATCCCTGTAAAGTCATGGGGAAGATGTATTTTCAATGTGCGCTGTGAGAGGAAGAGCGATGGCACATCAATGAAAGGACTACCAAACACGTTGACTACACACTTCTAATATCTAGGCAGTGCAAATGAAACACCAGACCGCACGGATGAGACGAGCACAGAGCGGAGGAGAGAAGGCCAAAGACGGGAAGAGAGAGAGGGAGTGTCGAGGGGAGAGGGAGACAGAGGTGGAGGAGTGAGAGGGACGTCACTGCGGCATCATGGGTGAGAGCAGCGAACTCAGTCATCACCTGGAGTCATACTGAGGGAGCGGGGAGGAGAGGCTGCAAAATAAACACAATGGAGGCAATGCAGGAGGCAAACCCCCAGAACCTAGTTTTAGTATCAACGTTTCACAGTCACTGTTGGGATCTGTAGCAACTACTGAAGATGAAGGAGAGATTAAAAAACTGCAGAGGTGGAAAATCAACGGAAAACACAAGACACACTCAGGACGAAATTACAAAGAACAAAACAATAAATACATAGACAGACAAACACACAAGGCCTAATATTGAGTCAAACAATGACAGACTCCAGTATTTCATTTCTGAGCAAATCATGCATTAGGTTCTGTACAAAGACAGCATCATTCACCGAGAGCATGTCATATATTCAAAGTACGTGAACGAGAGCGAAATCTTATCCAAATGAAACACGCGAGCCACTGTGCCATGAGCTCACACAGAGTCTGCTCTTTGTTTCTGCGATGACAGAAATAGCGCTGATGTCAGTGAACAAGAGGGTGACATCTGGACCGTGTCTTTAGACTTGCGGTATGACACGAGAGCTTTTAGAGGATAGACTGTGTCTTTTGTTGCTGTAATGTAATGTGTACAAAAGCAGCGCTGCAGAAAGCCCACAGCTCTGCATCATGTCTGCATCAGTGCTGCAGGGTTTTGCTGAATATTGACTCTTAAGGGGGGAACAGAATACAATACACCAGTTGTGTGCAGTGAGCATAGAAAATGTGTTATTTATGCAGTATGTTATGTGAATATGCACGCTGTGTATATGTCAGCCTTTGAATGTAGGGTATATATGTGTGTGTGTGCACGCTGGTAAACAGATCGGATGAGACAGTGCCGGCTGGTCTTACCCAGAGTGAATGGGACTGGACACAGTGTTGTGGCTGTGGTCCATGGTGTCCGGAGTCCAGCTGTAGCGCCGCATACACTCAGAGCTGTAGTCTCTGGTCACGGCCAGGTGCTGGGAGAAGAGGATCCAAAGACAGAGGCGAAGAGACGAGGAAGAAGAGATAAGACGGAGAAAGAGGAGGATTAGGAGTGGCAGATAGATACGAGGGGAAAAAAATGTGATGCACCACATAACCCTCCCTTCTTTTTGCTCTGCCATGCATGATATGGGGCAATGAACATTTACAGCTTCTTAACTCATATTTCAACATTATTAACTATTATTTACAGTCTCACCACGATCAAGACAAAAAGACACAATAAATAACACGGTGAATGTGCTACACTGAAACGTACAAAAGTTACATCCGGCAACTATTAATGCCTGGAAAAACTAGAAACCGGAGACCAGCTTTAATAAATGATGTAAACATCGAATCATGAGAACTCAAGTACACGGAAAGTAACATGGGAACGACCAAAATACAGACCAGCACGAATGAATGAGATGAGAACGGCATGGATCCAAAACAAACAAATATACAAAACTCAAGAGCAATGGAAGCTGAACCACAAGTGACAATAACAAAAGTGACGAATGAGTCGGACATCCGTGAACTCTTTATACCTTATTGAGTGGGTCAACCAAGTAGGAAATGTCTTTACAGACACTCTGAAGCTTAGGGGAGAAGAGAGACAGTTCAGAAGTCACACCGAGGTCCAGACAAATGAGTTCGTGGAGCTTTGTTTGACTAAAAGATCGAATTTCCACCAAAGGAAACATGATCCTATCTCTGCGAAGATTAGATGGTTCTGTATGTAGCAGATTATACAACGATGAACGGACCACCGTGGAGGAATGTATATTTTCCATTTGATATGATACCAATGTAATGGGAAGCCCTTTGGAAGTCCAAAACATTTGCTTATTTTTGTTACAGAAGAGAGTTGAGGAAAGTGCATATTTTGGCCATGTATAGTTCGAGATCTTGGGTAACGATGTCATTGAACCTGTCGGTTATGTCGCTAATATTCTTTATGAGAAGAGGTTACAGTTTCTGTTTTTGCTCCTGACCACCAAAACAAGCGTTGGACCGGCTAGACGAGCTCTGCAGAGCGCTGCGTTTTCTCCGCGAGGAAGCAAAGAGGGGCCTCCCAAAGCCCTTAGGTTTGAATAAACTCTTCGTCAAGGTGCTATACACTCTCCCTCAGCACTTTGGCAAAAGAAAGCATGGCGTCAACGCTGCTTCTGTTATGACCTTTGTGCAAGACAAGTAAAGCTACCCTGATTTAATTCTACCCAGCGTGCTTTTTCTCACCAGGCCACTGACAGAAAGTCCACCAGGGAATTCGATGAAGAAGAAGACACTAAAGCTTAAAAAACAGACCGCTGAAGGAAAAAAATGAACGAATACAGAGAGAAGGAGAAAAGGGCAAGAAAAGAAAGACAAGAAATGTATCTTACCGTGTCCTTTGTGGGCGCCAGAATCTCTTCGATCATCATGCTGTCCCGTGCATAGGAGCTCCGGTTGAGTGTGTTGGACCTATCCGAACTGAAGGAGCGGAGGCTACATGTTACCACGCAACCCGGCGTGAAAAGTGACGGGCAGGGGAACACGACATAAAACAAAAAAGCAAGGAATCCATTACTACATGCAACCTCCAGGGAACCAGGTCTCTTTTACTTACTGGACGGAGAGAGTCCAAAAGTTATAAGTGGAAAATAGAGAGCGAGAGAGAGAGAGAGGCTTCAGAGCCTGCAGTTTGACAGAGATAAGAAACTGCCGCAGGTTATTCAGAGATGTAAATGTGAGCGAGGTCAGTTTGTTTGCATTGAGAGATAGAGCGGAGGAGGAAGAGACTGAAGGAAAACACAGACGGCTGTTCAGAGGTGTGGTTTGGTGCGCATCATGAACACAGATGTCACTAAGTGGGTCTAAATGATGAAATATGACAGATTTTGGGGAGAGTATGCGCAGCTCGCTGACACGTTTTCTGCGTCGACAGTAAAAAAGGAAACGAGATCTGCTCAAAAGTGTCTCAAACGGTTAAATCTGACTCGAGCTCGAAGACTGACACCACTTTACTCTAAGATTAGCAGCTGACCCAGACCTGTTTCTGAGCAGCAGAAATATAAAAAGGGAAGCTGGCCGTTTCTATCCGTCCTGCTGCAGTCTGCTTTATGGCTGTGTGCGCGGTGACGTGTGCCTATTTTTGCAGCCTCTCAGGCTCACTGCGGTGCTGTAGATTCCTTTCAGGTTTTTTTTTTTTTTTTTGTCCTGTGCTGTGTTTTGCTACCGGGTTTAGATCAGAGCAGAAGAGCCGACGCACAAATCACGATACAGACATTTAAATTGTGCGCACTTGTTAAGGGCATACAAACGACATTTATGATGAGTGTGCGTTTGTGGCTTGCGAGGAGATACGATCCCACCAACAAAGCCTCATTTTGTATACTGTACGTGTGTGTTGATGTGTCCTGTGTGCGAGTGCAAAGGGGGGGGGGGGGGGGGGGGGGGAAACGGGTGAGCGAAGGGGGGGGGGGGGGGAATGCAGAGCTCAGCGTGTTTGAGTGGGCACACTATTCAGCGCAGAGAGAAGCCCTTTATTCAGCACAGCCTGCCTACCCCACCATCGAAGTTACCAAGCAACTCTGTGCGGCCTGAATGGACTCGCTGGCATGGCAGCACTATGCTACCCCCCCCCCCCCCACCCCCACACTCTGTTTGTTCTTCACAGCTTCTTCCTCTCTCTCATTCTGTCCATCCTCCTCTCCTCCCTAAACACTCAAGCTTCTCAATGTCCTTCTGTGCCTCCTTCTAATGATCTTGGTTGTCCTCTCTATTGTCTGTCATTTATTTCTGCTTGTCATGCCAACCGCTGTCCCCTTCATCTCTTCCTCTATCTCTACCATCTCTGATGTTAAGACTCTACTGTTTTAACGAACAGTTTTGCTCAATGGAAGACTCCTCTTTCCACACCACTCCATTCATTTTAATGTTGATCAATCCGTCTGCCTCGCGGTAAATTATATTATCCAAATCACTGGATTTTTCGGCCTGGCACCACCAAAGGTCCTGTGCTTTTAGGAAGGCAACTGTGTAGACAGTCGTTTGTGTCATTGTGCGTACACGCGAGTGGTTGCGCGCAAATGCATCAGTGTGTGTTTGATGCCCGTGTCTGTCCTCGATGATTTCTAAATGCTGGAGCAAATTTCCAGCGAAATCTCAGGCCGTTAAGTTTCCATCTCTGCAAACCGTGACTTAACATCCATGTTAATCCGGAATAAATCTTCAATTACTCCACATGTAAATAGAGGGGATAAAAGGGGCCGATTATTAAGAAACTGATGTGTTTGATCCCTGGAAGTTACACCCAGTGGCACTACAAAATGATATATATATATATATATTATAAGTGCCACTTAAGAACAAGCCACCTCAAAAAGTTACAGAATTATTCCAAGAAAAGTCTGCAAAAGAACAACAACACATATGTGGCTTTTATCCTCTCATTTCGAGACCGATTGCCTCTTTTCCACACCTGCATCAAAAACATATATTTTTTTAAGACGGATTAGAAAACATGATGGATGGTGATCAGCTTAAATGGAGCGACGATCTCAAAAATACAACACGTGACAGCAAGAAAGTGTCTGTTACCACAGACAGAATGACGACAACACTGGATGATGGTCAATGGATGGACTCATGGTTTGGGTTAGTGGTTCTAAATGGGTGTAGGGTTGAACGGGGAAGGGGGGGGGGGACACCATTCACGACTAATGATGCTTACTACTTCTACAACTACTACTCTGTTCTTACCTGAGTCTAGGGCTAGAATGAGGGACACGGTGCAGGAAAACAAGGAAAAGAACAAAATAGAAGAGTGAAAAAAGCGAAGCATTTTGAAGACATTCAAGCATGATGTGGCTTTCATTTCTTTACCCCATACGACATTGATGCTGTGCTTTTGCATGGTGGTGTGCCTGTGACTAGTTATTTGTTAAGTGTGTGTGTTTGTGTGTGTGTGTGTGCAGCCCAGTCAAAAAGCAAACCATGCAATGTCGATGTCATAAACAGAAAGTAAGGAGAAGGAAAGAACTTCATCATACAATCGTTGATCAATAAATTACAAGATTTCACAACATTTTACCCACGAAGAAATAATTCTCAACGATTTCAGCTTAATATTCTTCTACTTCATATGCATTACACAAAGCAGCGGCATAAAGGATCAGTTTAAGTATGTGTAGCTCTAATTTGAAGCAGATGGAGATATTATTTTTCCCAATATACTTTCTCTGTGGTACCCTTAAATACCAATGAACGGTTAACAATAGTAAAAAAAACAGCAGTTTTCAAACCCTCAAATGTGGTCCCAATCCTCTTAACTATCATCATTTAGATATTTTGAACTCCTAACAGTAATTCACACAATTCACTTCAAATGTCTTTCCAGTAAACGACCCGTTGGACTCGTCAAACATGCTTGTTTATGGAATCACTCCATTTAATTCACTGTTTCCCATGTTTTTCTAGCGACCCGCTGGTGTTAGCAGCTTCCTGTCACAGTTAGTGTCGCTGTTTTTATCAATCTAACCATCACAGTACATCAGCCATCTGTCCGTGTGGCTACAATATACACTGCACAACACTTGTCCTGTGTGCTGCCGATGTGTTTTCGCCAGGAGCCTGGCCGTTTTCCACTCCATACTTTGTTCACTATCTGAAACTGTAGTTAGGCCTGTGCCGAATCTCGATGAGCAGCTGTTCCCGGAGAGTATCAAAGGCCTCACAGTTCAAAGATACAGCTTATATCTCTTGTGTTACACTATGGGCCATTTGTAATCTTTGCCTGGCTTTGACTGAGGCCACATAAAACGCTGAATCATTTGGTCAGGTTGAATCATTGGATGGCAACTTTCCAGCTGCTTTCTCCAGCGATTTCCATTATTCTGTTGTGTGTCAGTGTGTGTGTGTGTGTGTGTGTGTGTGCGTGTTGGAGGGGCTGTACATTATATGATCTGTTTCAGTCCAACAATACCATATCTGATGCGTAGGGTGAACAACCACACCATCAACATCAGATACATACAAAACATAGCCTGGCCACAATATTCTACGGACAAGTTGGACCAAATAGCTACCAGCACTGCACCAGAGAACATCAGTGACATTCATAATATTAATGACAGGTGCTTACCTGGCTGAGCGGGCTCCTATGCTGAAACCCATGTACCCCTCCTGAGGAAGAGAGTCATCCCCCAGCTCTTTGAGGTCCTGAGGCCGCAGGTATTTGTCCGTGTCCCCGGTCAACGCATCCTCACCTGGTAGGGGTGGGGGTGGGGGGTGGGGGGTGGGGGGGGTGATATCATAAAATCCTCCTGTTAACTTCATAAGCCAATCCGGGCAAATAGAGGTGATGCGGCACCTCAGGAAGAAAAACAAGCCCTCACTGCCGACATCAGTCTCTCACTTATTTGATCATGGTACTTAGAGGAGGCCTTGGATCATTCATCTGAAGCACTCGGCTGTTTAACCCAACATACATCACTGCAACTTTGTCTATTCATTTGGCTGTGACACAACAACAACAACAACAACAACAACAACATGAAGCTGGAGGACTGAGCAGCGCCGATGCTTGACTGTTTTAGAGGTTAGACAATAATCATGTTTTAGAGGAAAAATGCCATCAGAGGCAGCAGCAAAGCCACTTTGCGGTATATCTGGAGCTCTCCTGTAAAACCACACGCAGCTCCTTTCACAACACTCAGCAGACGGAGCGCAGAGGGTTTAACAGCGACCAAAAAGCATGAGCACAATAAACAGAGAATATGCACAGAGTGCAGAACCGCACCGCACCTCGATCGGCGGACCGGTGGACGATGACACGCCGGTCAACGAAGCCGGCGGAGCGGCTACTGTGTTTCCCCTTCTCCCTCATGTCCGGCTCTGTGCTGCCTGCAACACTGTGCTCCTTCACCGCAGCCCCTCCCCCTGCCTTCAATACTGCCGCACTCCGATCAGGCACCAGTGTCAAGCTGGATGACAATGGTAAGTAGGCGTTTCCGGTGTCACATTTCAAAATAAAACCGTCGGTGAAAAGATTTCTATGTAGTCAAACCTCGCCTAAAACAATGAAATGAACCCCTGTTATTTAAAACTCACGGAACCAGGTGACCAAATTAACTCCCCAAAGCAAAATGTATATTGAAAGTTTAAGTTGTATGCTTCCATTGGGTTTGCTTTACATCCCTCTGTGTTATTACACAAACGACCAACTTCTACTGTCTACAACAGGAATATAGACCTATATAAAAGTCATATGCACTGGCTCTGTGCAGCCAAATGTATGAAAATATATCATTATGTTCAATGCATTCAAGAGTTAATTTATCAAGAAGTGTAGAAAATTCTTTAGTTTCTCTCTGCATACACTTTATCATCTTAATTTCCTAATCCCAGAACTACCCTCAACTATCCTGAAGATAATGCTGTATTAATCAATATACATGAGAGTAAAGACAAACTGCAATATGTTTCCAGTGAAATAAAAGTGGCATTAATTGAGGAAGAAACTGTTGGATGTCAGAGCAAAATGATGAGCCTGGAGCTTTACATGCACCTTTAGTCTAACACTAATCATGCAAAACCTTAGATATCAACTCAAGAAGAAAGCTGAAAGCAAACTAACATAATATTACGGATTTAAAATCCAAGACAGGCTGCATAATTATTTAGGTTTATGTAATGCTTTTATTCTGATGGTTAAATTGATCACCTAACTTCCTGTGTTTTTCTAGCTGTTTCTGTCTGACTTGACACAACTGGGAGACAATTGGCTCCCCGGTGCTGTAAAGTATCACCGTCCCATTCAAGCTCAGTTACCCCACACACACACCCCGACACGTCCACACACACACCCCGACACGTCCACACACACACACACACACACACACACACACACACACACACACACACACACACACACACACACACACACACACACACACACACACACACACCTCCTATTGTTGGCCATTATCTGTGGTACAAAGTCACCGCATCAAACCTCACTCTCTCTAACAGCAGTAAAAAAACAAAAAATAAATGTAAAAGGCTGAGTGAATTGCCATCAATCTTCACCATCCAATAACATAAAGAAATAATAATGACTAATTTCACATCGGTTCTCATGACACTCCACTTTCTGTCTATCGGTCGATCCTCTGTGTTATATGTGTTTTTTTATTATTCTATTTTTTTACATCACAGCCTTCAAAACTCCAAAGAATGACCATTTAAACTTCATGATGCTCTAACGACTTACCTTTGTTCAACGCAGCCATGATCACAACTCTTCTGATATCTTATTTCTATTTTTCTAAAGCTCCGTTAAAAACGTCCCCAGGATGAACAGTAAATCCAGTGAGAGGTGAGGAGGACTATCAAGTAGTCCATTCAGTGCTTCTGGCGCTGATGGAAAATGTTGCTCTCTCTTCACCCCACGCACTTAACTCCACTCAGACCAACTTGCGCGTTTGCCGCCGGTGCGCACATCTCTGACGCGTCTTTCTCCGCAAATAAACACAATTCAAGCTTTTTTTAAGCGCTGACAAGTGCACATCGCCGGGAAGAAAGAGTAGAAGTCAAAGCCATCTGCCATCGGCGGCCACACCGGGGGTTAATTCTCCTGCAGGCGGCTCAAAAAGCTCATCTGATGGGATTTAAAGAGAGAAAGTCTCGGTGCGCCCTTTGGCTCACCAGCATCCACAACAAACTCCGGCTGAAGAGAGTCAACAAGGGGCCGCACTGAAAGTGTTTACCCTCTCTCTGTGGAGAGCAGAGTCAGCTGACAGGTCGCTTGAGCAAATGCTTGGGAACCTCCGCAGAAGAGACAGTGACGGGGAGAAGAGGAGAACTCTCACTGGACACTCCTCCTGTTTTTTTCTTCCTCTATGGTGGAAGTCTGGCTGCATGTCAAGCTGGGAGTGGGGCTAGAATAATGATGAAATACCCACCATCACTTTGCTTCTTTTTTTTTAAATTATTGAGCAACATCTCTCTTCCTTCTACATGTTGCACACAATGACTAAAACTTGCACAAGTACATTTAGAACATTTATGCAAGAGGTGTCTGGCAGTTAAAGACCTTCAGTACACACAACACCAACTGTAGTAATAATATGCTCTCAGGCCAGTGAGGGAGTGTGCAACTCAATACTAGCAACTAGCAACTTAACAAGGAGTTAAGTTGATCTCTAAAGACGGTACAATTAGTGGCAACAAGTAGTAGTCTATAGAAAGCATGACATGAGCATGTGATTGCACAGGCAGGCCACACACACACACACACACACACACACACACGCACACACACACACACCAACAACAGCCAGAGACCAGGAGAGTCCTTTACACCTACAGCTTAATAGGATTGGCTTCAGGATTAAACAGAGATGTGGACAGTCTTTACTTCCTAACTCCCTCACACACACACACACACACACACACACACACACGCACACACAGAGAGATGAAGGAGTGCAGGCCTGAAAGCAGTAGCTAACTGAAGCCGGTCTGGTGCTGCTTTCTATTGGTCAAAGTGAATCTCCAAGTGTGCGCTGCACCACTACAATGCTGATGAATTATGCACACAGTATAAACAGTTATGTGGAGTTCATGAGGCCGTGGCGACTCATATTAATAATTCCTGCGCGGTAGCGAGAACACATCGAATCGTAGATTTGCCAATGAGGATCTTCATGGTGCAGCTACAGTGTAAACTCATCCTTCTTCACCTGATATGTGTGTGTGTAGTACGTAACTTGTTGATTCTAGCTGTATCACCTGACATAGAAACTCCACACCCCCCTCCTACTGTCCCCTAAGCAACAGCCCATGAACAAGCTCATCAATTTTACAGGCCTGTTGGCTCTGCGGTTCCAAAACAAAGGGCAGGCGACTGAAGTGGGCGGCACGAAACAATGCGACTTGTTCTGTAAACCTGGCGGTGGCACTCGGTCCTGCCCTGCTCCAGCAGCTATTCCGGTATGATATCATTATTGTTATGTAATTTATTAGGGTTTACATACAGTGAGACACGATTGTTTCATTGAATGCATGCAGGCCTTTTCATAGTCTGTCTCAACTGAATAAAAACATGAAGTGAGTCACATTGACCTTGTTTTTCAGGATTTCACAGCAACTCCTTTCAAAGGGATTTCAAGCGGATGAGACTTCACAAAGTGTCTTTGATGAGGACGATCACGCAGTACGAGACTGATGATGTGCAAGTAGTTAAAAATAACAAATGTGCTTTCAAGTTGCAGCGAAAATAACATCGGCAGTGTCAGTTTGTGAAAAGAAACAGGACACTCAATCCTGCCAGAAACACAAGAACAGATTCAAGACTAAAACAGCTAAAAAAAATGTTGAAGCTTGTTGACGGTTTTCTTCAACAAATTGAAACAGCTGAGACTTCATTCCTTGTCTGATGATGGCAGGCTGACAGTAAATAAAACAAAAACAAATATCTGCTATCTGACCCTCTTATTGGCTCTTGGGATGAGAATATATCTTTACACCAACAGTATTCATAAACTGCATAATAACTAAAGTGCATGACCACAGCATTCAGGTACAGTGTGTGTGTGTGTGTGTGTGTGTGTGTGTGTGTGTGTGTGTGTGTGTGTGTGTGTGTGTGTGTGTGTGTGTGTGTGTGTGTGTGTGTGTGTGTGTGTGTGTGTGCTCTGGCTGTCTGGTTGAGTCTATTCAGATTTTGCCTGGAGACTTTCTATTAAAGATGAACAGCAAAGCTGAAGCGTAGTACCGCAAAGGCTTGACGGTTAGCTGTTCAATGAGACAGGTGAGTTCTGCTGCAGTGTGTTGTGTTAAAGCGAAACAAACAAACAAACAGAACGGTGACAAATACCTTCATCAACATCTGAAAAAGACTCCTCACTGAGAATTTCTGGCACATTGGCCCGAACTGTGTGATTTGAATACACATACGGTGAAACATGCGCATGTTAATGAAAACGACATCACATAGCACAGTCACAAGTGTACGGAAATCATGCAGGGTATTGATATTACTTTTTTTTGTAGTCAAATCATGAAGTCACAGCAATGGTTTTGCAAGTATGCATTAATGTAATTTTAGTACTAAATGTGTGAAACACAGTAGAATGAAGCAGTAATTTGAGCATTCTTCACATACCTTCATCGTCGGACATGTCCAGGAACTCATTCATGGTCTCTGGGACATTGATTTTGTGTTTTTCTGATGCACTCTGCAAATGTGGAAAAAAGATGGACAATTGAACCATTCAGTTTTGCCAAAATAAAAAAAATGTCTCAAACATATTTTATTTTTCTGGATAAATCCCTGAAACTTTAAACCTGTTCCAGAAGGAAAATATGAGTTACAATGATTTAGTACACTTTTAAAAAGAACTTGTCAATGACACGTTCAGCATTTACATTCCAACTAAAGTGTGACCTTCACGTATGTTTCCTAATATGGACATTCACACTGAATCTTAGCCGTGGCCTCTGTCACAGTAAGAAGTAATAATACCGTTTGTTTGAAGGCCATTTTGCTCCACATAACTGACCAGGCTGCAGATTTAGGTTCAACAGAGACATAAAACAACAGCAGAGGCCTCTGCACAGTGAGTAATAGATCGATCCCACAAAGGTGTAGGGAATCAACCTTGATCTTTAAGTTACTTCACTGTGCACAGAGACAGTTACGACTAATACACTTTGCTGCTGATTGTGCAGGATCCTCAGTGCCCTCTTTGTTCCGTCTCTTCACTCACCCCCCACTCTCACTCCTGTCACCTCGCCGTCATCCTTCTGCCTCTCTTTTTCTCTCCCACTATCTCCCTCCCCCTCTTCCTCCCAGACACGTGTGTGGGTCAGAATGCTGTTAGTGACCTGAGCTATTTGAGGAGAAACCTTAAGCTCCAATCTAAGCCCTCTTTCTCTCTTAATCAGGACAACTTCCCACATGTGACATAGCGTGACTTACTGACTTACTGGCTTAATTGCAGGTTTCATTCGATCACATTCACAGTTTGTTGCCAGCTGACTCGTCAAGCTTTAATTTGGGAGAGGAGTCGTCACATAATTCAGTTCACTACAGCTGCTCAATTAGGAGCACTATAGTGGTTTTACATTTTCTAAAGCATATTGGAAGGTTTTAGCCAACAGCAAACCTCTCAACGCAACACTTTTTTTTTTGCCTTGTAACTCTTGATTGCAATGCTTTTTGGTGGTTGTTGGTTGAGATTGATAACTTTTCTAATGATAGTTTCAAGTTGATTTTAATACAGTTTAGAATAAAAAAAATCTGTTGCTGGATGAAAAGTAGAAAATCAATTAAAATAGTTTTCTACTTTAATACGTTTGAATGAGTATATGTATGCAAAGTATGAGATTCGTAAATTTGCTGAAACACGCTTAACTGAGGATGCTGAATTCTCACTTTTGAGATGTTTTTATTCGGTCTCGCTTTGCCTGGGTTCTAAAAAACCTCAAGAACAACTTTTCAACGATGCTAATTAACCTCAATGTCACATGCATTCATTGTAATAGGCTGGCTCTTGTATTCAACCCGTTTCCAAGTTATAGAAAAATATTCATCAGACTTAAATTAGCTTGAACTTCATTGGTGATGTGATTAGAGCTTGTGTGCATTTAATCATATGAGATTAGCCGAGAGACAAGTGCCTCACCATGGTGGTCAGGTTTTCATCCGTCACGGGCCTCAGAGTGTCCACCACAGAGATGTATCCAAGACGACGGGCGATTGAGAGTGCAGTGTTCCCATTCTGACCAGGGAGAGAGCAACAGGAAGGTATTCACAGGGAGGCGCACAGCAAACACAAAAGAGCATTCAGTATTTCATCACGCTTCAGCTCTGGTGGAGTGTGTGTGTGTGTGTGTGTGTGTGTGTGTGTGCCTGTGTGTTTGTGCACTGACCACGGTGAGCTCGTTGGCGGTGGCCCCGCGCTGAAGCAGCAGGTTGATGATGTGGGTGTGGCCCTGCTGAGCTGCTTGGTGTAGAGGAGTGTACCCGCTCTAGACAGAGACACACAAACACAGTCATATTAAAATTGTATGAAATCTGAATGTGACAGAAAACCGGGCGTGTGACTGTGTGTAGGTGGGCGAACATGTGTTTCTCTACCTTGGTTTTGCCGTTGGCTCTGGCGTGGTTCTGCAGCAGGAAGTTTGCCATCTTTGCGTTGCCATAGTGACAAGCCACGTGCAGCGGAGTGTAACCCATCTGCACGAGGAGGAGACACAGACATGAAAGGGCGAGGAGATGAAAAGGGGAGGAAAATACAGCTACGCATGCTGACTGGCGGCCTCATCTTGTTCAGTCACAGTTTCTGAAAGAACTATTTATATAACAGTGCATTTTTTAAAAGAATCTTGAATAATTGTGCAAGAAAAAAAACTGTATTTTTAGCATGCCACCTTTGATTATAAATATAACTTCAAAACTGCATCATATTTCACGTCCTCGTTGAATTGTGAGTACAGTGCATAATGCTAATGGATGAGATCAGTGAGTGAATAACCTATTTGCTGTAAACAAGTGTCCTGTCAGCACAAATACACACACACACGCACACTACATAACCTTGTGTAAGTCCAACCTTCAACTGCTGCAGGTTTGTCTCAGCGAACGGGCCTGTTATGGGGCCTGTGTGTGTGTGTGTGTGTGTGTGTGTGTAAGTGAATGTAACTGAGTGTGACTGAATATAAGTGCACGTACGTGCTCATGTGCATGTGTGTTTGTGCTGCAGTGTGCCCCCATAAAGACATGAACACCTTCCTCTCAGGTATCAATCCTTTATTTATCTATCACCCGAGATGATTGCGGACCAAGTGTGTGTGTGAGTGTGTGTGTGTGTGTGTGTGTGTGTCTGTGTGCCAGATTATTTTTCTGATGCCACGACTAGACTAAAACTACAGAGGAAAATCCACTTCAAATAGAGAGAAAAACACGAAGACAATCATAGAGTTAATGATGTGTGTGAATGAAAGGTTATGCATCAAACCCCAACTGTACAAAGCGATTTGAAGACCCTTATCTGTGTGTGTATTTACAGTGTGTGTGTGTGTGTGTGTTTGTGGGTATACGAGCTGAGAAACCTTTACCTTCGTTTGTGGGTTGACATCAGCCCCGTGGTTGAGAAGGACCTCTGCCACATTAACCTTGTCCTCCTGGGCTGCCAAGTGGAGTGGTGTAAGTCCGCTCTGGGTATGAGGATAGAAACACGTGTGAATACACAAAATAAATGTGTTATGGTGGAAGCACATAAGACTGAAACATGCTATCTCTCTCAGTAAACAAGATGCTGGAAACCAGTGGTCGACAGTGTCTTTAACTATATTCTAAAAATGGTGATTAAGGTGATAATAATAGGATTATTGTCTAGTAGCTGGTTACATACTGTAGCTCCGTCACTGATTTTACCTTATTGCACATGTTGACGTTAGCGTTCTTGGTCAGCAGCAGGGACACCAGGTCCACGCTGCCCTCCTGAGCTGCTAGGTGAATGGGGCTGATGCCTTGTCGCGTCACTGCGTTGGTGTCGGCGCCGTACTCCAGCAGCGTGGTCCCAATGTCCATTTGGTTCTTTTTGGCAGCGATGTGGAGCGGCGTGTAGCCATTCTGAGGCAGGTCAAAGAGATGCAGGGGTTTAGGAGGCTGGACTGAGCTCTTCTTCTACTTTAATGGATTATTTGATCTATTATATTGTACTAAGAATTGGCTTGTTATGCTCAGTGTTGATTAAAACAGGGATGATTTCCATAAGCGGGTTTCCTCTATAATGTATTTCATTCCATTCTGAATCAAAATGGAATTCAGTTCATACATTATAGACTGAAGTATAGACAACGTTTTAGGAAAGACCACTATGGTAAGTCATTTTCATTACATACAAAACATTTGAAATAATCACAGCACAGAAAACCAACAGATTTTTTCTCCACCGGGGGAAGCAAAAACAATGAGCTTCTACCAAGAAAAGGTCCAGTAGAGGAAGTTCAACATTACTGCAACCACAGAAGTAATAAAGTGGCATCAATCTCAACATATGCATTTAGCCATGACACCAAATCTACAGTCATGTGATAAGATTTTAACACAATGGCCTCAGCTGTCGATTGATTGAAATAAATTGTGAGTGATTTTATCTTAAAAGGGAGTAAAAGGCCGAGGTGAGTGAAGATAAAGGGAAGAGTCACATATATTTCTCAGGTCATCACTGTCAGCTGAACTCACACGTTACTTCCAAACTGTCCTCATTTCTTGGACTGTTTACAGCGAGACTTATTGCACGAGTCAATTTCGCAATGTCAGATCATTCTGTCTTTAGTACAGAGATGTGACGCGTGCACCACGTAGCTTCTGCTACAAGTCTGTGATCATGCACTCCTCGCCTCTGAGTGTGTAGACGCTTCTAGACAATTCCTCGTGAACAAAGGATTGATCCCTTTCCAAAAGCCCTCAAATTAGACCAAGCACACCAACTTTAGCACAAAGCCGAATTAAACACAATTTATAGAGGGAGAAACTAATGACTAAGAGTGTGGGAGGGACGAAGGAATAAAAAGAGACAGATACAGATTCAGAGAGAGAGAGAGAGAGAGAGCTAGCAGGAGACAGTGACAAAAAGAGAAGACAGTCTCTTTTTTGTCTCTTCTTGCAGTTGACAGTCCAGCCAAAATCAGGCACTTCCTGCCATATTTTGGTTGGCAGTTCGGCCATTCTGCTCATACTTTAGACAGACTGCCAAAGCCTAGCAGGAGACACGCCACCACTTGACCATATGTCACCGACCATGTGTGTTTGTGTCTGTCAGACGTTTCAACAAGAGCAGTAACTTTTTACTTTTTTTTCTCTATTTATTGGTAACACACAAAATGTACAGCTCTGGAACCGACTTCACAAAAGGGTGCTTTGAAGTTGAGACAGACTATGGATTCATTTACGACATGTACAACACATCACTAGTCCGTTCACATGTGCTCTCCAGTTTTGTTTGATGAGAAACATGAAAATAAAGCATCCAGTAAACCACCAAGCCCAATATGGTGACAGAGTGTGTTAAATTCTGGCTAGTTGAGTGACTTCAAAGACTTTGCTGAGCTCAGATAAAAAGCCGCAAATTCACTCACAACGTCAAAGACTAGACCAGACGGAATGGGAGAAGATGGGCGAGCATTAGATCTTCATACATTACATACAGAACATTGTTAATGGTCTGAGATGGAGCTGAGGGCACAAGCCAGATGAATTCATTGTGGTACATGTGTTGATGTGTGTTTGTGTGGATACCTTGGCGGCAGCGTGTGGGGAAGCTCCCTGATCCAGCAGCAGCAGTGCCACTCTCTGATTATCGTAGTGAGCGGCGACATGCAGTGGAGTTAGCCCACTCTAAAACACCCACACACACACGCGCACACACACACACACACACACACACACACACACACACACACACACACACACACACACACACACACACACACACACGCATGCAACACATCACCAGGTTAGAAGTTCACTGAACACACACAAGCACAAACACGCCGATAAGTAAAACTGAAAGCACCAAACCAACAGAATGTAAAGACGTGAAGGGAGATGGACATCAAACTGATGAAAGCGAGTTAGTGCAGCAGACAGTTTAGAGGAAGAACTTCATGCTGTAATCTGGAAGCAGCAGCTAGAGGAAGCATGTTTTCGCTGGTTTATGAATTGTATGTCCAAATTGTCACCTTTGCTCCAATTGTTTTTTTTAAATGGTTTATTCAGCTTGAATAGGATACTTTTCTCAACACATAAAGGAATACTTAAAAGTGTAGTCCACTGATGTAGCATTGCACTCCTTTAACACTGTCGGACTAACGGTGGACCAAAAAAACTATCAAAGATGATGCAGCTTTTTAAAATCTTTTTTATTCCAGCCAATGTAGCCACGAGCCACCATCTTCAAGCAGAGATGAAGAGCGGGCTACAAAAGTCTGGTGAGTTCAATTCTTTCTAACTCAACACCACCAGCCTTGCTTTTCATTTTTAAACTTGTAGTCTTCAGACCCACATATTTAACAAACACTCAAATTGACTCAGAAAAACTGAGCAGCATATATCCTGATAATCTCATAAACTGCTGTAAACTGGTGTTTCAACTGTCCCGGAGACGTGTGAGACGTGTATAACATTTTGAGTTCAAATGTGAGGAAACCAATTAAGTAATTGTCTTTCTACTCATCTCTAAAGAAAATGACTGTAATTGTAACTGCAATAAAGACCTAATTTTGCTTTTGTGTTTGGACTCAGTATTACAATGGGGCTGATTTTAGCACGACACCCACCAGGCATTGTGGAAGCTTCATTATCATACCTGACTGCCATTATGTTAAACGCTCTCAGATGGTGGCACAGACACACACACACACAACTAGCCCAGACTATAAGCAGTGCCAGTAGGCCTATGCTAAGTAAATGCATCAATATGTGTGAGTGCACGTGTATACAAATGCCTTTCTGCAAGGGTGCATGTTGAGGTGGAATGAGTGCATCATCCGGGGAATAAAAGCAAATCTCCCCAGAAGGTTTTTGCAACAAGACAAGCATCTGTTGGCTGTGTTGTCCTGAGATCAGTCCTAAACCTGTCGCTCCTCCACACAACCTCCACACAACCTCCCCCCCCCCCCCCCCCCACCACCAACCCTGTGTCAGAAAGACGTGCGGGATGATAAATAGTCACGGTATCTAAATGGCTTCCTGATTTGTCTTGATTTGTTGGCCAGAAAAGTTGACTGTTTAATCCCCTTCAGGATAAGTCAACAGCTGCGTATGTATACTTTATTCTTGATGTTTTGTTCTCTGTTACATAAGGTTATCTTCTCCATACAGCTTATAATAATCTGAATGGATGTTTTCCCCGGGTTTACAGGATTTTTTTTAAGGATGATTTGAAAACGATGGCTCTGATCGTGACACACCTTGTCGTTGCTTGGTTGTCACGATGATATAGAAATTTAGAGTTTGTACTGTTGCCTTCATTTGTCTCTGCTCTGCCTAAATAAGTGGAGTATTTTCTGTGCCAGGTTTTTCCCTCTTCAGACAGCTCATGTTTTCCAGCAGAAACACATCTGTAAACACCCTTAAAAGTTGTTGTCAAGATAAAGATCGACTCCCTGAAGCATGTCGCGCACTAAGCCTCTCCTCTCTTTAAAGACATCTCACCTTCCCAGCAGCATCAGGCGGAGCTCTCTTCTGTAGGAGGAGACTGGCCACCTCCATCTTGCCGTACTTTGCTGCCACATGCAGGGGACTGAACCCTTTCTGTTGAACACAGAATGAAATACATCAACAAAATGAAAGGCAGTGGAAAGACGGAGAGGATGGGGAGGAGGAGTAGAGACGGGTATTAAAACAGGAAGTGAATATTTACTTTGTTTCGGGTCAGCCTTTGCTGGCCTGGGTCAAGCTCTTCTTCATAACAACATAGTTTCTCACATAGTTGTAAATAGCTCATCTGGATGGTTAAGTTCAGTGTCCACTTTGACTTAAAAACTTAGGAAATAAAGGTTTTGTACCCGAAACGTGTCTGCCGACATGAACTCACTGCAACAAATAATGAGTTTGTTCTCAAACTGATAGAATGTGGCGTTTAACAACCAATTAAAAACACTCTGTTTCATCCTAAAAGGAATATGTATTTTAGCTACAATGTTTTTGCATGAAGGTTTTTTCTTTGGATGACATTAGACCTGACATTATCATTCAAAGGCATTGTCGACCTGCAATATTCGTTGCTATGACCTATAAATGAGTGTGATCTGTGCATTACTAAGTTAGTTTTAACAATAAGGTATGTGATACCCTGAGAAACTAAGGCAAAAGGCCCCTATTTCCTTGTGTATTCCAGATCTATAAATGTCTGTTGAATAATGTGATCATGTTAATCCTGGCTTCCTTCCTGTGTGTGCGTGAAGATATTTTAAGACATTAGGTCATATTTTCCCGAGGAATGTGACTCCCACAGATTCCCATTCCACGCTCTGAAACACATGACCTCATTTGTGTGATTGGTTAATATTCTTACAGCTCATACGGTAAAGGGTCATTTTTTTAGAAAAGACTAGTTTTAAATGTTTTCAAATGCGGGCACTTTAACGATAAATTTGTTTCATAAACATCACAAGTGGGTCAATTCATGGTTTCCATCCCACAACACCTCTCTTCCAAGATTCGTGTGACACCGTTATGTCGAACAGCTGATACAAGTGAAGTCCCAAAAGATGTGTGTGTGTGTGTGTGTGTGTGTTAGAGAAAGCTGGCACCGTGGGGTTTAACGTTCATTAATCTGTTCCACTGACGGAGGTCACCTTCAAAGACAGCCCACAGCAACATACAATCACACACATGCACAAACCAATTCCATGAAGTCTACTCTGAATCTCTTTTTGACCTTGATCCGTGCAATTAGTCGCATGTGAAACCAGCACCACCAAAAACTGACATCATCCGTCCATGTTGGGCTGCACCTATATGCATTAAGTGCTGTCTTATATTAGTGGGTCAACACTAATACTGCCACTGACCTGAATGTGAGCACTAAAAATGCATGTGACTCCTCTATGTGACAGAACGTAACATGTTTGAGCCTTGTACATACGCTGGTTATTGGTCTCTATGAACGCTTTTGTTGTGACAGAATATTTCAGCAGCGACAAACTCTGACTGATGAACATATTTAGATGAGCATCATGGAGACTATTGGAAACTGGTGCCCACTAGTGGAGAGGCACGGCACTGAAATAATGAAGCTGATCTGTTCTGCGATGCTTGGTTCTTCAGATGTGTGTGTTTGGGTTTGAGTGTGTGTGAGTGGAAGAAATCGAGACATCCAACTCCATGACGTCATGACGACCCTCCATCGGACCCACCTTAGTCGAGGAGGAGAGCGAGGCTCCGTTCTCCAGCAGCATCACAGCAACGTCTTGGTGTCCTTCGCGGGCAGCCAGGTGAAGGGGGGTGTAGCCTGAGGTGGTGGCGGCGTTGGCAGAGGCGCCGCACTGCAGCAACTGTTGGACAATGTCGACCTTCCCCAGCCGACTGGAGATGTGCAACGCTGTCTGGTCGTCCTGCGGAGAAGAAGAAAGTGACTTTTGGCCCAGTATTTTATCCTTGTTTTGTTTCATTTCTCTCCCCGACACAGTGATTGATAATGAGGCTCAGTGTTCTCACCTTGGACTTGGTCTCCACCTTGGCTCCGTTCTTGAGCAGGTATCGGACCACGTCTGCCTGACCTGCCCTGGCTGCCATGTGGAGAGATGTCTCTCCTCGCTGGAAGAAACACGGAAAAAAACGGTTTTCAGTGGGAGCTTTTCACATGCGATGATGTGGGACTCAACAGAAACATGTACATTGAACATGTAACAGTGCATTATAAATTCATCCACTCACTACATTGGTCGTGTTCGGTGAGGCTCCGTGGTGTGTCAGTGCATGGACAATGTTCTCATGGCCCATGAAGGCTGCCACATGGATGGGCGTTAGGCCAGACTGTAGACAAAACAAGCCCAAACAAAGACAAGCTCTATTAAAGCAAGTCACAATGTATGAAATAGTGCAGCTCAGAGTAGTTAAAAGTCAGCGCAGTTTAAAGAAACCACTTCTGGTGCCAAGTGCGAAACAGGTAGAGTCAGGCAGAAAATAGTGCTCAGTACCTCAGTGACAGCCTGGATAGAGGCTCCATGTTTAAGCAACAGCTCCATCACTTTCACTCTGTTCTTCTTGCAGGCGATGTGAAGCGGAGTGAAACCGTTCTGCACACAGAAAGACAGAAAAAAAAGGCTTGGTGTGTGAAGCTCACACTCACACACAAGGGATGCTAAAAAATAGCATTCAAATATTTGTTTTTCTCATTTCCTGTATCAATTGAATTCATTATTCTTCATGAAGGATAATTACCTTTTTTTTGCCAAGCAAAACATTTTGTAGGACACACTGAATGTTTAGTAGTTTTAATAGACTTTTTTAGCCAGAAAATTATCAAATATAGCACCCCTTAATCCCTACCAGAGCCTTGGCGTTCGGGTTGGCCTTCTTGTCCACGATGAGCTTGGCCACCTTGTAGTGACCACAGTGGGCGGCAACGTGCAGCGCCGTCAGGTAGTCGTTGGTGACGTCGTCCACCGGCACGTCGTGCTGGAGCAGTAGCTGGACGCAGTTCAGGTGGTCCCCCTGAGTGGCCATGTGGAGCGGTGATAGCCCGTTCTATAGTGCGGGAGGAGAGAGGTAAAGACAGAGAGAAAGAGAGAGGCAGACAGAGAAAGAGACAAACAGAGAGACAGCGACAAACACACGCAGACGGACACAGACAAATGGACAGACAGACACAGTAAGTTAGGACGTGGCCAAGCGCTGCACAGACAGACTGTGAAGGAAGTTGTTGAGAAGGTTACAGGAGCATTGTTATAACGAGGCCATTACAACAATGTCTATTTTGTTACACTGGTCGTCCTGCGCGGTCAAACTGTGGGGCTACGCAGCGGAGACAGGCTGTTCTGGAGAGGTCGCACAGACGTTATGGAGACAATGCGACAACACTACAGCAACAACAACAACAACAGACCTGCTATCTGATTGGTTAGATGTCAAATAGCTCTGTGTGCTGAGGAAAGCTAGTTTATACAAACATCTGTATTACATAGTTATTAGCGATGTGTACCCTGTTTCAAGTGAAGTGTGATCTATTCTGTTTTATAGCAGTCAGAGAAAAACAAACATGTGACATGAATTTGTTCCCTTTCCTATTCTGAGCTAAGCAGCGCCTCCTAAATTGATCGTCCCAGTAGCTACCTTGGTCTTGGAGAGGAAAGGAGCTCCTCGGTCAAGTAGGATCTCTACCACTTGCTCGTGCCCGCTCCTCGCCCCACAGTGAAGAGGTGTCAGACCATCCTGGAAGAGAAGAAAGACAGCTCAAGTGTTAATAAATCACAGAAGAGTAAAAAAATCAGCCTCAGCCTCATGGGCTTCTGAATGTCTTTGAGCTTTCTGGGGAGAATTGGTCTCACCTTGGTCTTTGCATCAATTTTGGACCCTCTGTCCAGCAACAACTTGACCATGTTGCTGTTGCCCCTTTTTGAAGCCACATGAAGCGGTATGATGTCATTCTAAACAACAAAGAGGAGACAGATGTTATGATTCAGCCGTCAAATTAAATGTAATGGTTTATTATCTGCACAAAATCATGCACTGGCATTTAAAAGTCTCCAATTAAATTGAATTTATTCATTAGATATATAACATGTAATCTTATATCTTAAGTTGTAATATAAACCCCTACGCTCTGCTTATTAAGGGTACATAAGCTTTTATTATCAAGCCAACAGCTGTAAAACGGCTTGATTGTTTAATTTATCTCCACTGCTGTAGAATGACTCTTTAGACCTGAACCTGTAATCAGTGTCAAAAAACAGCACAAACACAAACACTCCTTCACACACTAGCTCATATAATTACGGGCCACTGTTGACTCTGCTTAGCTAATGTCTAATAACGTGGAAACAAACACATTTTTAATGGCACCCTTTCTTGCATTACAATGTAAATAGCACAGTAAATAAAAAGTAATCCTACTCTGCCTATTATAAAAAGCATTTCTTTAAGCAAGAGTGAATCCTACAATGATGCACATATTATGAACACACAGTGTGTAACTTTGAGAATGCACACACACAGCGAGGTGCAGACCGATGTGAGTGAGCTTCAAGTCCATCAAAATCATGGTGGTTATATACACTCTATTAATCAATCGTGTGACTCGCAGATCACCATAGACAGTAAGTATACAAAACAGCTTTACCATCATCTCCATTTTTTTTATACAAAGCGGCAAATTCTGTACCTCATTTTTCAACAACACATCATACTCAAATCCCTTCCATGTCTTTATATTCATGAATATCTTGAACTAATTTTAAAGTCAATCTCAGGTGGATTTGCCATTCTTTAACAAAATTTCCAGAATCCAAATTGTATCCAGAATAATCTACCTTATCATTTAACCCTCTTGGGCAACATAAGATACCAAAAAGCTGCCCTCTGAAGGAGCAGTGAGGGACTGCTCAATAACAAACTAAACCACTGTTCCACATCTGTACAGGATCACTGTGTTCCGCATATGCAGCCTATCTCCACCTTCACTCCCGTTTACCTTTTATGCTGGTAGTACCCCTCCCAAACAGCAGAGGGCAGAATAAACTCACCCGAGCCGTGAAGTCCACAGCAGCTCCTCTGTTCAGCAGAAGCGTGGCCACGTTAATGTTGCCATAGTGAGCCGCGATGTGGAGGGGGGTGAAACCACTCTGAGGATCGGAGAAAGGCGAACAAACACACACGTGCAAACAGACAGGCACACACATTACGTTACACACTATGAAACCACCACACATACAGGTACAGACCTGGAGCTTTACAGCAGCCAAGACAGGCCTACTGTTGAGGTACAGAGGAGGACACACACTGCTATACACTGTTACACTAACACCTGACTTTCCCCACAGTGGCAGAGAAAGTCGTTTAATCGAAGCATCAAACATGGGTCCAATGGTATGCTGACAACGAGAGGGGTTTTAGATTCAGTGTACCATATGGGCTTCTATGCGCTTTCATGATCACACTGGGCAAAGTCAAGTAAAACCATATAGGCTTATGTGTTAAATACAACTCCAGTTATTTACCGGTAATCTAGATCATCTCGTTTACAACATCCTGATACTTTTAGAGTGTAAAAAAATTGTCCTGCAGATGAACCTAATGTCCGTTCGTTACCATCTTATATGAAGGTAATTCCCCCGGCAAAACCCCTGGCTTAGTAGGCAACAGCTGTGAAAGCAACAGAAGGACACTGGAAACAATCTGTCCAATAAGTAAATGAATCTCACATTAAGCTATCTAATCATTGGCGTCCCAATTTCAAATAACCAATAATCCCGAGGAGAGCAGGTGTCTCAGACATGTGTATCCACTCTGCTGATATCTGGTGTTTATTATTATTAATTATCTCAAAATATATTCTTACACTCAAAAAAAAAAAGTTAACCAAAAATGTAAAGGAACCACAAAAATCCATCTTTTTATAGTCAGTGACTTTTTTCCATCTTCCATCAGAGTACTATGTAAATATTTTTCACCACGATGCAGGAGCCTCAGATCACAAAGCCATTTTCTGGATGAATCACATCAGATAACTTTCCAGTCAATGCCAACCAAAACAGGCACACACAGAGGGTGGCCACCTGACTTTGGTGTGACGAAGGGGGCCTTGTTACCATACAAGCAGTGTCGAGGTAACTTGTTGCTTTGATCCCATGCAAAATGCTTTAGATGCAAGGGTTGAGGATTAGATTAGACCATCTAAAAATCAATAGAGCGTAGTAAACTAATTAGTCTGTTGCTCGAAGGCTGGGTTCCTTTACGGCTTAATGGGGGTTTGGGTTGCCATGCAGGTTATGTACAAACCGCTGCTTTTCAATGAATGATAACCACTTTTCATGCTAACACTGGTTATCATGTTAATCGGTTTCATGGAAGGACTGTGTCAGGACACATTAGGACAACATTTTGTCAACAGTCACAATGAATTTGGGAAAAATAACAGCCGAAGCTTTGGACACCATGAAACCATTAGAATCAGCTTGATACCCAAGCCTCCAGCCTCAGGACTTACTGAATCAGTATTAGTAAAACATGCGCTTTTACTCTGACTTTCTCAATGACTAGAGGTATCCAACTACATGAATGAAAAGATGGAGAGGAAGATGAGACTGAGGGGGGACGACGACAAAGGGCTGCAGAAACACGACTGCATCAAGTCAGGGGCACTGAAGTGTTTGGTGTTTGGTTTTTCAGAGTTTTTCATGAGCTGCAATGGAGAGACTACGTAATGTACAGAGTAGAGGTGTACCTCTGTTGTTCTATTCACCATCATCTACAGAGTCAGCCAAGAGAGGAGAGAATGGGCAGTTAGTGAGCAAAAGAACAGAAAAGGTCCTCCACTGACATGAAGTGGAGGAGCACAGAGAGGGGAGAAGGAGATCAGTACAAAACAATTTATGGCAAAAAAAGTACTGTTGTTACCTATGATTTTAAATTTGAGACAGACATTCTCAAACCAGAATCCTTTTCCAGCGCGATCATAAAGTACATTCACAAATTCCTGTTTCTGTCATCTGAAACTTCTTATGTACATTGACTGTTATTCTGATCAATAATGTGATTTAATATATAACAAACAAAGAAATGTACTTCTGCATCTCTCCCCTTTCTGCCGAAAAGATATTCAAAAGCAAATTTAACCAAGAACGAAGAAGAGAAAAAGGCAGCAAGGAAAAAAAAAACTGGCTTTGTAAACCAAAGATTTAAACAACAATTAATCAATCAAATAATCAGAGATAAAAAAAAAAAAAAAAAAAGAAACAATCAACTTGGCTCCACCACTTGGCTGCATCAGCGCCGTCACTCACCTTGGACTCAACATCTGCGTTGTGGTCGTTCTGCAGGAGCAGGGCCGCGGCCTTGGTGTCATCCTTGCGGGCAGCGATGTGCAGGGCAGGTAGGCGTACCTTGCCCTTTGTATCGTTCTCCAGCAGCAAGGAGACCACCTGGTCATGGCCCTGCTGGAGGGCCACCGCCAGAGGAGTGAAGCCATCCTGCGTGTGAGGAGAGAGAGAGAGGAGTCACTGGAGGCTGGAGGGGCGCCGTAATGCATTACCGGTGACGGGGCTGATATGAGATGGTTAGTGTGACTGGATGGACGGACTGAATTATCATTTTGCTGCAGGCAGAGAGGACAGCAAAGCAAGACCCCTGAGTCCTATATACATTTAAAAGGTTATTAATGGTCCAATGAACTCCAGCACGTTATCTTTTGTTTTAGAAGATCTTCTTTATAGTGTACAAATGGTACTTTAGTCTGAGAACTATATAGAACTTGATTTTTGTTCCGCAAAAATGTCAAGAAAAAGCTGAAGTGATGGGAAACATGAGCGCAACAGTAAAATGTTTCCTAATTCTCCATCAAGTCAAACTGCAAACATTTTGTTTTTGTGTGATAATTTTATTCAGAAACAATCCAGAGATTACTTTATGATTGTACCTGGAGGTTACATTTTCTATATTTATGTTGCCACAATCAAATATCTTCTCTCTGAGGAAAAACGAATCATCTGGAAACTCAAGATAGAAAGTTTAACCTTTAGACAGTCTGATCTTCCTGGAACATTTAGGATAGTAAATCATGACATAATAGCCCATTTGTCAAACAGATGTAGAGATTACTGTACACTTTCTGTGTATTCTCAAGCCTTCTCACCATATAGGACACTGATGTAAGTTACATAATGAGATGATGGGGTGGAAAAGGCTCACATCTATCTCCTACACACATTACTCTCATGATGCATAATTCAGCTGGAGGCCACAGCAGTGCGTTTCTACATACTTCAATGTGTGTGTGTGTGCAGTAAGTATTTGTGTACGTGTAGGTGTACCTGAATATATATATCATGTTCACGTTTGCAGATTGGTGTGTGTGCACATGTGCAAACATATTCTATGTGCATACAGTACATGTCCTGAAGGGCATCCCGTGTTCAACCATGTAGCCCGTAGATGTAAGCTAGTGGACTGTAGACGGGCTTGGGTATTGCATTAGCCCCATCAGCTATTTGTCTCTGCATGTGCTTGTGTGTGTGTGTGTGTGTGTGTGTGTGTGTGTGTGTGTATACGTGTGGGGACTGGTAAGTATGTGTGTGTACGAGTTCCACAGGCTGAGCAACGTAAATCAGAGCAGTAACAGCAACATCAGCCGTGGAGGAGAGGCAGCGAGCGGAGCGGACCTCATCTGTGACCCACTCAAGGTCACTCTGCCTCCACCACCGTACAGTACCAATCAATGACGCTCTGCCTAGTCCCTCATGAGGAGATGAGGAGGGAGGGAGGAGGGGAAGAGGAGAAGGAGCAGGCAGAGGAGGATGGTGGAAAGACAGTGAGGTAGACAGAGTGGGAATGTGAGACAGAAAGGACACAGAGACAAAGGAAGAGTGGAAACAGACGGAGACAAAGGCAGATGCAGAGCGAGTGGGGTCGGGATCATAAAAGGAGGAAGGGGAGGAAAGAGAGGAGAGGAGATGAAGGTGGTTAGTACAACAGATGTAAAGACCACACATGACCGAGGCAGAGAAAATGCATGGAGACTTACTGTAACGGTATAGAGAGGTGGACACAGGACTGGCACACGCGCACACACACGATAACAAACACACACACATACACACAAGCGCGCGTACAGTACCTCAGTGGCCATACTCTGGCTAGCGCTGTGCTCCAGAAGGAACCGTACCACCTCCAGGTGATTCTCCTGGGCGGCCATGTACAGAGGAGTGAAGCCATTCTGGACACAACATAGACCAAAACACACATTTACATACAGGCTTAGATCATACTTTGCTGCCACTCAAAGAGATAAATGTGTCCTTCTTTTCTGGTTGATCTTTTCCTTGTTACATTACACTGAAAGCAATGCAAAATGTCCCAAATATGCCTTAGATGAGGACACTTGTACTATCAAATGATAGAAATGTAATTAAAAATCTTGAGAGTGATACAAACCCAGACACAAAACAAAATGTTCAGGTAAAGTCTGAAAGATTTTTGCGTTACTGTTACATCTCTATTGGGTTTGATCAGAGCAGAGAGAAAGAAGGTGCTTGTAATCTTTCTTCTCACCTTGATCTGATAGTTTAATTTAAAATGCAAGGACATCAGTTTCCTGGAGAGGCAGAGGCCTAGTTGGCGTGATGCCAGATCGTGTCAGTGAGGATCTTTCCACTGAGTGATTCTCCTCAGTGTCATTGACTTCACAATGCCATAGCACGCAAAAACAAATGTGTGAATTGTAATTACACTTAAGTTGTTTCAGGTCCTAAATGTAGACCAACGGGACCTCACTGTCATTTTGACATTGTTGCGTGTGTGTGTGTGTGTGTGTTGAGTGTGTCCCACCTGTGATTGTGCGTTGACATTGGCTCCATTTGTGACGAGCTCTTTGACGACTTCCGTTTGGCCAGCCAGCGATGCTATGTGCAGAGCAGTGTTTCCTTTCTGGATAGCATGGAACAGCCAAAGGAATGTGTGTTAAGCTCTGCCCCACCTGTCCAATCGTATTGCTTGTGTGTGTGTGTGTGTGTGTGTCTGTATATATCCATGTCAGTCTCCATGTGCACCAGTGAATCCCCCCCCACGCCAACCACACTTTTGTACTGCTGTCATTCCAGCTCTGGCATCCCCCTGCCTGCTCTGCCAACAATGTGTCACTTCCGATGCTCCGCGTCCCACACATAAACGAGCTCCCCTTGAGCCTCGGCCATAAATAACACTACAGGAGGCGTTCTATGAACCGGTACGGGTCCTTGTGAAGGCAGATTCGACCCCCAGCCTTTCTCCTGGCCGCGTGATACTGGGCTCTGTTATTCGTGCTGTTACACAATAGTGATCATCTGTCACATGTACTGTATACTGTAGCAAGGAAATCAGGTAGTTGGGCAAATGAATAAAGAGACTGAGAGGCTGGTTGGTAGATAATGTAGCTGAAGACAAGTGTGTGTGTGCTATACTGAGTCTAAAGGCTTTTCTGGAAGACAAAACAGTAAAAGCTATTATTCGATTAGTTTATGATCTGAACTATAAATTGAAATTCTGTTACTATATTATGTTTGAGCTCACTGACTATGTTTTATTATAGATGCTTGATCTAGATTTGTTCCCACAGCATCTTTACTGTAGTGTATATTCTTTGGAAAATGGTAATTATCTGAGCCTTTGATAGCAAATATGATTATAGAATGTAAATGCCTCTACACGTTGGACACAATGTCATCATTTTAAGTGTAAAAGAATGCAATATAATGCAATAACTATGCAATATGCAGAATACTACCTTTGAGAAGCTTACATGATTCAGCTTTTGTTGAGAACAATATATTGATCCTCTTCTCAATACAGTTTGGTCAGAGATTCAGGTTTGTTATGCTAGTAGCGGCTAATGTAGCCTTGAGCCGTTAGCCTTAAGCAGAGATGAGGAGCGGGCTACAGAGATCACTTCTTTCTAACTCACACACCCCCAATTTTTCTCATTTTTTCTGCAAAAACGGATGCTGCCTCAAGTGACAGCCATTTATAACATTTTCAGTCCAGTAAAACACACAAACTACAGCCCCAGAAATTGTAAATAAAGTTAAGTCAGCATCTCTCTGACAGTCTCAACATTGTAAGCTTCTCAAGAATAGCATTTGTTATTGAGCTGCCAAGGGGCTAATGAACCGAGGACACGGCCTTTTGTTTTACTCTCCCACAACAACAGCAGCACAACATAAGAGGGGCGGATATACAATTAACTTTAGCATTAAACACCCACAGAGCCTAAATGCTAAAACACTTTGTGTTCCTAAATCTAGGTATCCTAGATAGCACTGCCTTCCTAATTGTCTCCATCGGCCGTATAAAATAGAAACTGATAGGCGTTGGGGTGCAGGCGGTGGATTCCCAAAATCTCAAACTAATCCCTCAGCATCCTCAGGGTCACAACAGAGAGAGGCTTTAATTGGGGAGATTTTCTCCTTGATCTTGAATATTTCATTGTGTCCTCTGTTTATGTCAGCACTAGGCACGTGGCCTGTGGCAGAGAGGCTGAACCAGACGACTGAATGGGAGTGAACGCCTTCTGGGCTCAAATCTGAATAATGTTTTGAGTGACTCTCTATCTTAACTCCTTTTGGCATTGGAGTAAAGATGCTTCAAAGGAAGAGACCCTCTCCTGATGAATAATACTGTATTACAGTACATACAATATAGCACTTCTGCTGTTCTTTATTACATATATTTAATACATTCCACTGTGGAAATTGTACTGAACTCCCAAAGCTTCATTCTGACTTATATCTTATTTTTACTTTTTCTTGCAGCATTCCCCACAGGGATCATTAAATATTGATCCAAAATTAAACTCTAAACGAAGGCTGCACACTTGTGCTGCAATCCATTGTCAACCTACGACATAGAAAAGTGCAAGTCGGAATTCCAAGGGGCACTGCACACATTGAATTACCTTTTTTCATCATTTTTTACTTTGTGTAGTGTTTTATGGGGCGTTTGTGTCGTGAAATGTACTCCGTAACAACGCTGTAATTGCCATTTCCATTCAGTTGATTTGTGCTTCTTTGCCAGCATGCAGTAGTAGTTTAATCCTCCCGTCTCTTACAACAGGGTTCCTGTGGATCCTTGAAATGTCTTAAATTAGATTTACAGAAGTATTTCTCCACAGGATTCTCTACTTTTTCATTTAAAGATGGTTACTTTATACACTTCTTCTCTCTGTTGTGGTAATTGATGTAGGTCCTCTGCAGATGCTGAGACTTGTCATAGAAACATCAGTTTGCTGCGGGCGTCCATTGTTTTCTGAACAGATGCACTGGCACGCGTTTAGATTGTAAGTGGGTAATACCTACTTGGAATTATTGACTTCTGACTTGCAATGGATTGCAGTATCACAGTAGTAGCACTGTAGCAAAGTGCAGCCATGTTTTGTTCTGGATCCAAATCTAGCCCTCCGTAACATCAGCTGAGCTGCGATAGGTGATGGGGTGGGCGGGCCTTACCTTCGTGGCTGAATCCACATCTGCTTCCAGCTTCAGCAGCTCAGCAACAACCTCGACATGCCCCTCTTTAGAGGCTAGATGGAGAGCGTTCAGACCATTCTGAGAAAGGAACACATTTAGTGCAGTCCGTGTAGCTCTTCCACAAGGATATACTATGAGATAACGTTACGGTTAAAAAGGATAAAATATTTCATCTAGAGGGTGAAACTGCTTGTTCAGTTGAGCCCTTGAGCCCTCAATTCGAAAATTCGGCTGATGCAGCAGTATGGTGATAGCATGTTTATGTGTGCAGAAAAGAATAACTTAAAATTTGTTTCGATAGCCCAAGGGGGACAGACACTCGCAAGAACATTTTAGTTTCTAAATAAGTGTCTGAGAAAACATACCTGATTGCAAATGTTAATCTCAACCCCAGACTTGAGGTAGTCGAGGACCTTTTCTAGGTTTCCTGCCCGGGCGGCTCGCAGGTAACTGGCATTGCTGTCAGACTGGAGAGGAGAAAGCGAAGAGACAGAGAAAAAGAGAGAGGATGTGAGTACGTAAAGTCAGACTTCAGCCACGGACTTAGCGGCATTAAACTGTTAACTATTAGGCATACAAGAGAACAAAAGCACATACAAATGCCAAAAAATGTACTGTACCAGGTAGAACTCTGTCATAATTTCTCAGGCATCCACAAAACATCTTAACAGGGGAAAAAACAGAGCCAATATCCATACACACAGCAGGTCCATTGTCCCGTTAAAACCAATGTAGTAAAGTCCACTGGTGTCTCAAATGAAGACCACGCTAAAACATCTCAAAAAGTAAATCCATGAAAAAGCGGACAGAGCGACAGCGCATCTTCCCAACAATTCAAGTCATCCAGCGTCATCCATCAGATCCCACCGAACTGTTGTTTCAGCTCTGTTAAAACCAAATGTCTCCGATTCCCAAAGGTAGGAAGTTCAGCGACCGGGTGGTCCCTAGTGCTGCCACAGAGACCTCCTCTCTTTCACAGAGATCTCTCTCTGAATCCACCAGTAAAGTAGTTGAATGTGTAGGTCGCTGTGCTACCAGAAGCAGAGCATTCTCTATTGTGCTTGACTGTCCTTCATTTCACTACAGAAATAGGGCTTTGCACACCAACAAAAAATGATGAGGCAAGCATGTTTTTGCCCCTATAACAAATGTGGTGTGTGTGTGTGTGAGAGAGAGAGAGAGAAGGAGAAAGCGAGGGGGGGAGGATAAGAGTAGACAAGGAGATGTAGAAAGCTAAAAAAAGAGAGAAGAAGACGAGAGAGAGGTTGTGTTTCTCTTCTGTATTCATGTTAGCTCCTTGGACATTTGGTTTGACATTAAGTGACACACAGCAAACTCTGCACATTTTGTCTTCCTTCTTCTTCTTCTTCTTCTTCACAGCAGCAGCAGCCTTGCAAAGAGCATTTTGTAAAACTCAGCACTTGAGCTGCTGAGAGAACGAGGGAGAGAAGCGGTGATACGCTGCTTCATAATAGAGGCTCAAAAAGCAAATTCCCCTGAATTATCAAAAGCCCCAGACCTGCTAAATTTAGCCTTGCGTCCGGTGACACTTTGGATAAACTCAGCAGGGACGAGCGGTACGAGCGGTTATCCAACATTGTACTCTCTCCCTCCGCCGTGCTTTTCCAGAAATAACTCTGACGAACACAGAGGGATCTGACCCAAAGCCAAAGTGTGAGTGAACAAGACATCCAGCATCAGATTGTTCCACTGATAAGCCAAATACAACTGCGAGAGGAAAATATTTGTGTCTATGCGTGCTCATGCACGAACAAAAATAATGGCAGATAAAGCAGCGGTAACTGGAAGTCATTTCCTGATTACAAGAAACCATTAAGCTAAAGCTCATATCAGACCACATCACGAAATGTCTTCTTCCTTTATCCAAACCGCCAACCCCCCCGAGAGAACTGTTTGACCGCACTGAACCACTTAAGATCTTTCTGTTCTGTTCTTTCTGTTCTGTTCTTCTGGCCTGAACCATCGTGATCACTAGATTGTGTTGTGTTTCTGTTATCCTGGATGTCAACCACAAGAAAAGACCGAAACAGCAAACTACTCGTCATCTAAATATGATTTAATTTCTACCTCATAATTCAACAGAAGTAACAGAGACCTCTATACTCCACTACAAGTCAATGGACACCAAGAATCAGCGTCCTTCATGATGACCTGTTAAAAATGCTTTGGCTCCCCTCCAGCCTAAACCCAGCCACCTCAACACTCCCACTCAAGTAAACTCGTTGCACTTATGCCACGATAGTTCTACGTGATGTCTACATACTTATGATATTGACATAAGTGATTGGTTACCAGCGGTGCACTGCAGGAATTAAAACAAGGTCTTTGTGATGAGAAAACATGCTAGAACGTTGGGAATATAAACTGAGGATCATGGTGGTCATTTTCTTAAAATAAACTTCATACACTCTCTCTTTCTAAACGTTTACATTTTAAAACTTGCCGTTCTTCTCCATCGTCTTATTCTGGTGTTTAACAAATTTCCCAGGACAGATTTTTATGGATGTTTCAAAAGATGATAAAGAAAGACGCTGTTAGAATATGCTGTATATTTCTTTTTAGATGGTGCTTTTTTTAAAGAACTTCTTCATAAAATCTTTGAACAAGTCCAACCATATGATTGCTATATTTAATCTCACATGTATTTTCATGGTATTTATAAGACGTAAAAGACTTCTGTCTTTCTCTTTTATGTGCATTTTATATTTTCACGTTTATCTATCATTATTATTTTAGTTATCCGTTTCTTTAGTATTATTGTCTTGTATTAATCTTATTGTATTTTGAATACGGTAAAATATGTATACACTTACCGCAACACATTAAATGACTAAAAGCCTTGCATATCCAGACCTATCTCCACAGCGCTGTGTCAGCTCTAAAGGAAGGCCACACATTAGCACTATGGCTTTTTTAAAATGATTTTCTTTAAACCAATCACAATCGTCTTGGGCGGGGCTAAGCACAGGATGCAGCCAAGGTGCTCTTGCAAAATATATATCACAGATAGCGGAAGGGGAGGAGAATGCTAGGCTTATACCCAAAGTCTACAATCCGGAGAGTCATACTAGTTCATGCCCGACTTCAAATCATTATTATCATCGACAACTACTCAGTGATTTACACAATCAAACATCATGTAAGTCAAACATGAAATATAATACTGTAGTCTTGTATTCTTCTTTCAATCGTTCAATGCAGATATTTTGTAGGAGGCCATAAACTGAGACCAGACTCAGCACTCAGTTCTCTTTGCTTCTTCTTCTGCATCTGCCCAAGCTTAAGTGCCAACAGATTAAGTAGTCTTCATCCATAAGTCACTATTCATTGCTCTCGTCAGTTTATCCCTTAATGCTCGCAGTGAAAACCAGGGACCAACATGTCCAACCCTCCATCCATATCCCAGCTATGTCCAAAATGAGGGATCTTGAAGTCTTTGTGAATGAAGCATTACGCAGGACGGGGCAAGAGATTAGTAAAAGAAATATCATTAAGCCTCCACAGATCAGAGGTTCAAAGAAAATGGGGCCATTAAAGACTAGGTTAAGCCTGAAGGAAAGCATTAATCTAATGTTAGATAGAAGAGAGGATGAGAGAGAGAGAGAGAGAGAGAGAGACAGAGACAGAGAGAGACATAGAGAGAGGAATCTGACTAGAAAACTAGAAAAGCTGAGAATTTAGCATTCTCAATTACAGTCTTACATAGTCAAAAATGCAGCTAATTTCCGCGTGAGTCGCTGTAAAAATGACAATTAACCATCTCAGTTCTAATTAAAAATGCCCTCTGGTCACTGACTGGTGTCTGCACATTCTCTTTAACAGGGAGAGGAAACATAACAGTGACGCCTTAGTATTATTATAGTGTTGAAAAGCCGTAATATGTAGGTTTGATGGGATTACTATACATCTATTTAGTATTAAGAGTCAGACTTTTCAATCAAAATCCTGAAAGCTGAACAACCCATTAAAGCTTAATCTGTAAAATCCTGTAATATAGCCCGACCTATATGTGTGAGGCAGATACCAACATCCATAACTGACAGTTTAAAATATCCCCTAAAGGATCCTCTACATTTAAAAAACAACTGTTCACTATGTGGAATATTTGGGGATGAAAAAAAAATGTCGTGCACTCTGGTGAACTATGTTATAATGACACTGTTCATAAGGACCTCTGGACTGCAATATCTTGTTACTTATTGTCCCACATAGTACTCTGATACTGATATATCTGCGATAATATTGGCCAATACATTGGCCTGACCAATTCAATGATGAAACAATTCTACATTTTTAACAGTCCGAGCCCTGGCAACCATCTTCCACCATTGTAACACACATTTTGTACCAAAAATATTGCCGTTAAGATGCACCTTAACCACTTCTACCATATCAATGGTGGCCAATTAATGAGAGATCTTTTTTTTCTAGCTTGGGGAAAGCCTCACGTTTGTATGCACTCACTAAAGATAGAGTCCATACAAAAAACAACAACAACACACTTAATTATTGAGTGCTATTGATGAACGCTATTGTCCCACGATGACTGACTTAGACAAAAGAAATGGAGGAGCTACTTGCAGCTACAAAACATTAGAATACAAAGTATCAGTAAGTATCATTTGCTCTCTTTCTTTTGAAGGTTAACTGGCAGTTGCATTCCGAAGTCTCAGTTTGATGTCCAACGCAGCACATACTGCATCATTTCCTTTTCGGATGAATTACTAAAGTATATAGATTTCATGTAACTGCATAATACAGTACAACACATAGTAAAATAATAATAATACAAGTAGTATATAGTGTGACACAGTATCTGTCATGATCTGCAATAGAAGCTGGGCAGTCAGGTTTTTGGGTTGTTCACATCGTTCCTTCATTCTTGGCATAGAGATTTATGACATTTTGGAGCTGCAGAGCATTTGTATTTGTTTCTGCTGAATCTGTACTATGTACTTCCTCTCCTCATGACATCAACACAGTGATCGTCTAGATGAATGGAGGATATTTAGATGTATAAAGACTGATATCCCCGGGCCGCCAGACTGCGATGATGTCAGTTTGGCACTCGAGCGTGTAACAAAACAGAAACTGAATACACGTATAAGAAGGAATGCATATCAACACAAATCAGTCTGCACACGCTTTAGAACAGTGTCCACTAAAAACAAATGCAAGAAAAAATATGTACACGCAAACGGAGACAACGCGGTGAATGTTGCAGGCTGTGGGTAAACTGAGCGAGCTTAGAGGTGGGGAGACAGACGAGCAGCGGCTGTATTGTTTCACTATATCCCCTTCTCTCCTGACAACACAAAACACACATCACAGCTCCGCTAGCACAAAGCCAGGGGCATCCAGTGGCAGGCCACAACACCCACCAGTGCCAAAGGACATCACCTCACCAACCTCCACATCTACTTCTCTGATCTCTAAACTGTCAATCTTCTCAAATCCCCTGTCCTGCCCCTTACCCTCATCCTGATATCTCTGTTTCTCTCAAGGCTAAATATGGATACGCTATTGATGAATTAATGCCCCCATTTAACTGTCACCAGAAAATCATTAGTAAGGCTTTAGGAGGTATGGACGCAAAAGCATGTTGTTGGCAACACAATGAATGGTAATCTATAACCGGAGATTTTAGAGCCTCCTCTGATTCAAAATGTACGAGATGTCCTATGTTCAGTGCATCAACATCTGCCTCGCAGCTCTCACGACTGTAAATATCATATGCTGTCACTCTAAAACATCCCTCTATTGTAGTAAGGTTGCTTATGGAAAGCACCACACATTTCACGAGCACCACAAAGAGGAAACACGTGGTCCAATGTGGCATAACCGCTGATGGCCACTAGGAGAAATGATTGTGAGAGACAGAGAGTGAGTGAGTAAAGGACTGAACCCGCGGTCATTCCTTAAAGCACTACAAACAAGCCTTACATCTCACACCACATGCTTTTACTCCATCGTAAAGAAATATATTTGGGAAATACATTATTTTGCTGTCTTGCTGAGAGTAACATGAAAAGATTGATACCAGTCTTATGTTTGTATATTGAATATGAAGCTGGACCCAGGGGACTGTTAGCTTAGCTTAGCATAAAGACTGGAAACAGCGGGAAACAGCTAGCCTGTCTCTGTCTAAAAGTACAATAAAAATGCTCACGAATGAACACATTAGAGTTTATTTTGTTTGTTAAATGTCTGAGAAAGCAAATAAACGCATTCTCCAAAATATCAAACTGTTCCTTAAAGAGAAAAAGTATTGCTCAATACTTCACACAGACCTCTATATACCACATGCAATTAACTTTCTCGACTCCCCGACGTGTGCTGACAGAACCTCCTGCATGTTATTACCCTGCAGACAAACATACACTTTACATCTGACAGCAGCAGATTACTTTTACAACCAGTCATGATGAATGAACTCACAACACCAACCTCTGAGACAGTCAGTAACCTCTGTTACATTGTTTTCAAGATAATACCAAACCACAACACAAATCTAAGCTATCAGAATAAGAAAAAAATATATACAATTTAAATCCAATGTTACTCACTTGTGTTAGGAAGACAACACCCTCCTCAACAGCCATGTTCACTCTCCCTCTTTCTGTCTCTCCTCTGTACGAAGAGGAGTGAAACCTGAGCTAAGAGTGGCCAAGCAGCCAACCAGTCATCTATCAGTCAGTTGGTCAGTCGGTCCTTATCTTAAACCTCATGGGCATCCATCCCACTGAGACGAAAGAGCAAGGAGCCATTGGCTCAGGTAAAAAAAAAACATCAAAGCCCACCAACAAATGTGAGTGCTGGAGGTCGCGGATACAACAGTTCCTTCCGCTGTCGGTGCCCTGCACATGATGAATAGGGATGGTGGGAGGAAAGAAGTGAGTAGAGGTGGAGGAGGGGGGGAGAAGAGGATGCCGGGTGGAGAGCAAAGGAGGAGAGGGGGGTCTATCTAACTCCTCAGTGGTGACGAAACAAAGCGCTGAGCGTCTCGCTGTCTTTCACGCTGCAGAAAGGACACGCCACAAATCCCATCTGCTGCCTCCCTGTCCTCGTTATATCTGTATCTTTTTGTTTGTTAAATATGTCAACAAGGGTAAATCCCTGCAGCCTCGCAGAAGCTGGCCCCTGCCCTACAAAGCACCTTTGAGTGTGGGGGCGGGGGGGGGGACTTACCATAGTAGCTGAGGCTTCTCCCTTCCTCTCTGCCTCCTTCCCTTTCTTCCTCACCTTCATCTACTCTGAAGGGGGGTGTCAGCGTGATCTTGATATCCAAGGTTGGGGAGGCGAGCAGGGAGAGAGGCCAAACTGAAAATAGCAGCTGAAACAAATACTTTAGCTAAAATGATTCGGCTGTGATATGTCAACACGCTACCCCCCCCCCCCACCCACACACACTCTTCTCTCTTGTTATCCCACACACTCTCCCTCTTTCCCTCCCACTCATTCCCTCTGGTTCACTCTCCCTTCCTCCCTCCGACTCCACCAGCAGCTCTTTATTGTCATCCTGCTTATCAGCTTTTCCCCCCCCTAACAAAGACCAGCGTGATGCGTATGTGTGTGTGTGTGTGTGTGTGTGTGTGTGTGTGTGTGTGTGTGTGTGTGTGTTGTGAGTGTATGTACAGGCTGGGCTTGCTCTACCTGGTTGCATGACATCAACCACAGGGATCTCAGTGATTCTATGTGTGTCTGCTAAAGCGGGTTTACGAATTCACTAACAGCTGAGAACAACAACAATAACACCAGACGCTATTTCGGGGGCGAGTGGGCCGGTGGGGGGCGCCCCCGAACAGTCAGTGGGGACACTTTAACAGAGGATTAGGGGCTTTTCCTCTGGTATTAGGGACACCCTCTGTCCTCCCACCTCTCACCCCTCAGCAGACACGCCCCAATGCAGTCAGAGAGCTGTGGATAAAAAAGCTCACCCCCACTGATTTCTCCTCACAAATCCTGCTCCAACACAGGAAGATAGCAGCCAAGTAGACTCACTGCTCTCCTGGAAAAATGTACACGAAGAGCTTGAATGTGATTGCTATCTGTGATCTAAGACAGTTGAGCAGTTAAACGAAACATGCAGCGTAACTACCCGTGTCCATGTTATATGTTTGATCTTGGGTTTTTACACCTGTGGGGGTGGTAAGTGATCCGATTATCTTATCTTACCACCCACAGCTGTATCCCTCACCTTTTTACCTTTAGGGAAGCAAAACTGTTTAGATCAATCCCTATTACTAGACTGAATGTTGATTAGACCCTTGGGGGTCAGGACCCCCCAAAGAGGTCACAAGATAAATCTGAGAGGTCATGAGATGATTAATCGGGTAGCAAAGAATCAAAAAAACATATTCTGCTTCACAAAGTCGTGACTTTTCCATGACTTTAACCCAATACATTCTCAGAAATTGTTAAAATTAAACCATCCAAGAAGGGCCAATCGCTCATAGCCTAAAGGAATAGTTTGACATTCAGGGAAATGCATTTAGTCCCTTTCTTGCTGAGATTAAGACGAGAACATTTATACCATAAATGGCCGACAGTTATACAAAAACAGAACTATAAAAACGAGGTTGTCAGGTAAGCGGTTGAATCTACGACTTGCCATCATTGCACCTTATAATCCGGCACATAATCGGCCATTTTGTTTTACACCTGTTGATTAGCAAACTTTAGTGATGCTGGTAGGGGATTTTGTTACCTTTGGACAGAGCCAGGCTCGCTATTTCCCCCTGTTTCCAGTCTTTATGCTAAGCTAAGCTAACCGGCTGCTGGCTGTAGCTTGGTATTTACCATACAGACATGAGAGTGATGTCAACCGTTTCATCTAACTCCCTGCAAAAAATAAAAGACCTATGCATAGAAAAAAAGTTAGGCAACAAACCTTAAGAAAAGAAGAACACTGATCACTGGTCTGTGACAGGATGCAAACTTTGGTTGCTGGCATGAATTGTTCAGTAAAAAAATAATTCCTACTCGGCTAAAGAGATACTTTTGTTGTCAGAGGAACCTGTGTGAACAAATGATGTGATTAACGTCCGGCACATGGAAAATCCCTGGGACACACCACTATGTGGTCACTCTTCCCTTCTGGTATTTTGATAATAAACGATCATCAGTATCACACCCATAAGCACTATTTATAGCGGGAATACTGTTGTTGTGGCAGCGCTGTCTGTAACATCATACACACAAACGTACAGAACAGACGGTAACATGCAGCCAGCCCTCCCCTCAGCCGCTGCTTTCACACTCTGTCACTATTCCAGAGAAAATGGCACCACTGCATTGTGGGCATTTTCCAGCGCTATCAACTTTCAGGCGAGAGATGAAGAGCGTTGGAGGCAGCCGGCGAGGGTCAGAGACACTCAGAAGGAGGGAGCGACGGAGAGCGGTGTACGTGAGAGCTGACAGAGGGAGTGACAGATGCTCTGGACCAGAAGAGGCGAGTTGAACATGTGATTGGTGGATCACAGGCGCCTTCACGCTTACGCCTTCCTTGGAAACGACAGGGTTACCATGGCTACCGGGGGAGGGTTACACCAGAAGAGGAAGAAGAGTCGAGCCTCCTTATGGAAAATTATCTCTTTTGACACAGTTATGCTCACACAACCACACGGCACCTCAATGGAATATTTGAGTTATTATTAGCAAGAAGTAAACAATAGAAGACTGAGAGGCGGTTCAATGTGAATAAAACCTTCCAGCATGTATTTGTGTTCATGATTATGTGGATACATGTATATGTATTTTTAGATATGCCAAGCAACTATACAACTTTCTATTTCTCACAGGTGACTAGAGTCCCTTTCTTGTTTCTTTCTGTAATTATTTTCCTCTTTTTTTCTGTTTTATTGTTATTTAAAATATGAACTGAAGCTAGAAATGCTATTTGTTTATTTGTTATTGTGCTAGAATTGTCAAAAAAGCTTAGAACGATCACTGAAATGTCAGCTCGCCCTTAAAGGCCTGGGGAAGAACACATTAATATCTTTATATTACAATAACTAAATCAAAGACCAGATCTCATATCAAAATGAATTGATTTGTTATCCACCAAATGCTCACGTGCACAAATAATACCACAGAGCACCAAACAAAAGCACTGTAATATTTCTTGAAAGCGCTTTGCTCCAAAACTGTATTATGCTTATGGCATCCAACCTTAAAAATATGCTTATATATTCAAAGGGAATAGAAATGGCTCTGGGCGAATCCAGTTGTCTCCCGGCTGGCTTCCCTTTCCTGGTTTCACAAAACACGCTCAGGCGAGCTCCTGCCATCTCAGAGGAACTGTAAAACATCACACCGTGCTCATTCTGGGGAGTATCCTCAATATTTGTCGATAGACAGCAGATATTTACTGCTCGTGCAGCATGGAGCTCACTCAAGGGCACAGCTCCCCTCTGTCAACCTGGGACATGAAAACCGTCGGGGGAGGGAGGGGAGGAGGGAAAGATAGGGAGGGAGCTGAGATGAAGGGTAGAAGGGACAGAAAGAGGAGGAGAGGAGGAGAGGAGGGAGGAATCTTGGGAAGAGAAATAGGTGAACCATTCAACTAGAGCAGAGAATGAATCATCATGCAGCACTGACATATGTTCAGATTTTTTATGAAGTTTACCAGAAAAGCGTGTAAGTAAAATATCTATTGATTACATGATCGGGACACCTTTGGAAATGGGATTCAAAATGTCAAAGGGGTTATCCTGGCTAAGTAAAGGTCGAATGAAAACAACAACAACATTAAATCCTAGAATCCTATTGTTTGTGCTTGCTGTTATAATTACATTATTTACCACCTTATTACCACACTGTATGTAGTACTGCAGCTCTACTACTGCAGCACACATGAAGCCTCATGTCTCTCCACTGTCAAGGACCGGGCACAATAATGCTGACACTGACGCGGGGAGAACTTGAATGTCGCATTGGATTTCATCCAACTGACTCGTCAGCTGTACAGGTGAAATCTACACACTAGTGTACCGCGCTTGATCAATAGCTGTCCCGCCAAAAAGTCACCCGAAGACAGGCTCCAGAAGAGCAAAGGTGAGACGATCAGATCCGTGCAGAGGAGGGGGAGAGGTAAAAAAAAGGGAAAGTGGAGGTGGGGATGGTTGAGAGGAGAGAAAGTCAGAGAGAAAAGTGAGTGACAGGAAAGGAATAGGAAGGTTATACGTATGAGAGACGTAGGAGAGGGTGAGACAGAAAAAGAAGAGAGGAAGACACATAGATGGCGACAGAGACGTGAGTTAGAAAACAGAAGGACCGGGCTCACGGCCAAACTGTGACAAGAGACTAAAGGAAAGTAAACAACATACCAGAGTTAAGTTAAATCAAACAAAGTCAGAGACATCAAACTCCTCCTCCTCCCCCTCTTCCTCCTCCTCCTCCAACCTCCTCCTCCTCTAGCCTCAGTTTGACCTGCAGGAGACTCTGCTAAACAGTCAAACACTGGACTCTGGTGGACGGTCTCCTGCATGACAATTATTTGAAACATGATGTCTCTCTGTGAGGTTTCCTTCCAAGTGTCCACAGCTGGCGTCTGGATAACAAATTCTAAATATACCTTCAAGATGTTTTGCTCCACTTAAATGGAATAAACTGCAACAGGACACGTAGTTGGACCACTTTGATTATTAGGCTGGTCTTACAGTTCTACAATGATTAAGTCCATAATCAATCTAGCTGTATACATGCAACACTTAGATCTGAGGGAAGTGTAATTCTTTAAGGTTAACTTGGCCTGATTCCCATACGTTTGTGTTCAAAGTGATATAATGCTGCTTTAATGCCTTTCTTTCTTTAGCTTGTCTAAATGTTTTGTCTTTGCTTTTATTGCCCCTGTGTACAACAGAGAGTAAGATCCTGTTTAAATGAAAGTTGAATGAATTAAAGAAGATACATTTCCCATTATATCATACAGAAGAGAGAAATCATACAAACATACATATTGTGGTCACGTGTGTTGATGCAAAAAAAACAAAAAAACAAACCCACACGAGAGCAGGAGAAACGAGCTGTGAACACAAAACGAATATATTATCAATGACGTTTTTAAGGTGACATGCAAACTTTGCAATCAGTTGCCTATTTACATACTCAGCAGATACAGAAAACACATTATCATTCATTTGGTGCTGTATTTCTGTCCACCTGATGCACGTAAGTCCAATATTCTCTCTCCTTTTAGCTCCTGAGTGAAATATCTGTCTCTTTAGCTTCCAAATGTAGCCAGCTATTATCTACCTGTGTCTGTCTGCAGTTTGAATGAATGAATGAACGTAAGTTCCCAAACACTAAGGAGTTATTAGCGCAGTTGAAATGTGTCTTTTACCAAACACACCTCCAGGTTACAACTCTCCTTTGTCTAATTTCAATAATCCATAGTTCATATTGCTGGGAAGTGAAGCCATCTCGAGGTAATGACTGAAGAGAAGCCCATAAACCATCTTAAAACACATTTTATGTCAAAAAAGGCAGTTCTCTACAGATACATTCTATTATGAGTGACTTTCCACTCTTTGTGATTCAGTAATGGGACATAAAAATGCAAATGACCTGCCAGTAGATGGAGGGAAATGACTATTCCCAATAATAAGAGTCAATCTTGTGTGAACAGCGGGTAGTATACACGAGCTGCGGGAGCTGAAATTGAGATGAGTTGTGCTGTAAAATTGCGTGTGTGTGTGTGTGTGTGTGGCTATATGGAAGAGAGAGAGCGAGAGCGAGAGAGAGAGGAACATGTGACACATATGAATTCCAGTGTGTGGGAGAATGTGACAAAAAGAGAGGTCATCTCTATTGAAAAGATAAAAGCCTACAGTACAGACGTTGATATCACCAGGTTTCCTATAATCCTCACTAAAAGCTCCCTTTCTCTTCCACTTTGATGGACGTGTGTTAGCTCAAAATTGTCCACCAAAATGTAGTCTCATTGACGCAACATTGCAGCCACATGCTCCCCTGGTTGCATAGGAATGCATGGATTGATGCTGTAATGTAGATACAATTTAAAACGACTCTCTTCACACACACAGAGACAAATCCACAGGCCACAAAGAGAACATGGATCAATTATATTCTTCAGTTTCTCTGGGTGTCCTATAAACGTGAGCAGCCTGAACTGATATGACATGATTAATCTAATCACAAGATTGACTTTTTCCTCCGAGTCAGTTTGTTAGGGGACTGAGCCCGTTTGCGCTGTAAGGGTATCTGTTACGAGGATGTTAGATATCCACTGATTCAGAGAAGGAAGAAGTAAGAAGATCCACCTTGCTGTGGAAAAGACATGAAAGCGATGGAGGCACAAAGGGAAAAATAATGCCCTTCTTTCCCTTCTATCCTCACACCTTTAGGTCCTCTATTCCTTCCATCTTCCCCTCTCTTCCTCTCATTCAAATCTTTACCAATTTCCCTTTCTCTTCTCCCTCCCATCCGTCTTTCCACTACCACTCCATCCATACTGTATGCATTTATTCTTGTGAGTCAGTGTGTCTCATTTCCTTGCCTCTGTCTTTTCTCATACACAGCCTTCAACATTCAATATCTCTAAACAATGTGTATTACAGTTGATACATTCTCACTCCAAACTCTTTAAATACCGACACTTGGTCCGTAGCTCTAAGCTTCAAACTATGACGTTCTAGGCGTCAGTTTTGTCTTTTCAATATAAACTTCTGAGGTAGGTTAACTTGGCAACAAAACTACTTGGTTGGGCTAATGAAAAGATAGCCCACTTGTTATGTTGGTGTTACTTAAATACTTAAGTTACGAAACAAAGTCAACGTTGACTTGGTTTCACACAGGACTCACTACAGCGGTTTCTTGATTGTGATGTGGGTCTGCATGTGTGTTACAGACAGCGTTAGACTGTGCTATGCTATGTACAATTCTAAACCACCTGACATCAACAAGTTACTTCAGCTTATTTTTAGCCTTGGACATGTCCTATCTGTTCCACTGGGTTAGCGCCGCAGCTGGGCTACAGTAAGTGAAAGTATTTTGGACAGGGTGAGGGACTGAATATCCATCTGGCTCCTAAATTCAACAGGGCATGGTTAAATTGAAGTCAAGATGACTTTCAGACTATAATAAAATTTGAATGAGTCTCTCGTGATGTCTTGCCAGTCCGTCTGTCCGTTTCCCTTTCCAATGCCCTGTTTATTGGCAACGTATGTCGGACACACTGCACTGTATCTACAGTGAGTGTGTGTGTGGTGCTGAGACCCCTTCAGCAGACAGAAATCCTCTTCTCCAGTCTTTATGAGGAGAAAAAAACCCAAGTCTAAAAGCTTCTTGTCCACATTATCACTTCTCACAAAACCACCACGGCAGAGAAATACATTGAGCTCAGTGCTCTCACATCCAGGAAAACACCTATTGAATCAGTGTGTGTGTGTGTGTGTGTGACCATGGATTCATTTGTATGGAGGGACTTTTGCAAAACTCATGATGCCTTTAAACTGAGAAAACCAAACAAAGCAGTAGCAGAAATCCCCCTGATATATTATTAAAGTAAAGTCAAGCAGTTTGGATGTTAAACACATTCCTCCCCGTCAATGACTATGCTGTAATCTTCCAACTACAAATTTCCCACAGCAAAAAGAGCCAAAAATCAAAAGCAGGCCGTAATTGTCAAATAAAGTCTGTCAGAGAAACAAAACAAAATCTGCTGTAAATGTCATTTCCTTGTAGCTTTCACCAAAACATTTTTGATAGCTCATAAAGCTATCATATAAAACAGAAAGAGGTCTGCTTACTTTGGCCTGTCGAGCGGGGCCGAGTGAAGCTGAGAGCGCTGTAACTGTTTTCGCCTGATCTTTGGCAGGCAGGGAGCTCCAGACGAGAGCAGACCACGAGCCATCTGTCCCCCCTGAACCCCCTCAGTCTCAACACACACACACACACACACACACACACACACACACACACACACACATGCACGCGGAGGCAGACACAAATGTGCACACAAGGACCTAAACTAAACATACACGTGCACGCGGATGGCTCAGTAAACATGTTAAAATTAGGGGACAATATTCAAATCCTCCTTGATCACCCTTTGACACGAGGCCGAACAAACCAAATGACACAGAGGGAGGAGGAGAGGAAGATGAAAGGGGAGGAAGAAGAAGGAAGTACGAGTGTGAAATGGGGATTTACATCCACCAATACAACTGCTGATCTTTCATTTATACTAAATATACTGTGTACCCTCCTCCACAAACACAGAGGTTATTACACATTACAGCCTCCCATACTGCAGTAATGGCCTTTCAGATCCTGGCGTTTCTGCTTGGCAAACAGAAGGCTATTAGATGCTGAAGCAGCCAGCTGCCCCTCAGGCAACACAAAGTAATAGGCTGTTGAATGGGGAGGCCCAAATCCATGGCAGCAGCACTCCCCAAACGTGGCAACAAGACAGGTAAGTGTGGGTGTCGAGAGTAAAGAAATTCACCTACGTTTTGTCGCGATGAAATGGTCAATAACCCAAAACACAAACCACTACAACTGCAAAATGATATTCGGTCATTCAGTCAGCTGTTGGAAAGCAGCAAAAACTCACATAAATGATGCCATGACCAAACCATCAACAACATCAATCCACGAGGTCACAAGAGTTCAAGGGGTCAACCGGGTCAAGCGGGTCAAGCGTGCCCTGAAGGAGGATTTCAATATATTTAATGGGACAGAGCAGTGGAATGGGCATTCAGTCTGTCTTCTCGGAGAGACTCATTTAGATTAATAACAGCAGCAGATGTCAGTCCCTATACACTGGACTGTAAACCAGGAACCGCTCTGGAATGATTTGATCAGGCGAGCCACATCTTCGTCCTCTTTTACGACTCCTTTTAAAACCTACTTTTTAAAATTCGCTTTTACTTCAGTAATTCCTTCTTACTATTTTCTCTCTTGTCATTTTATTGGAATCCGTTTGTATTTTGCTGTTGTGAAGCACTTTGTAATACAATTAATTATGATCATTATTAACATTTTTTACACAGAAAATCATATCTTGTGACTTTCTATAAGAAAAAAAGGAAAACAGGAAAATAAAAAAAGCTTTGTCTGTTGCTGTCTCTCTTTCTAATGCTTACGGTATGAGGAGTGTCTCTCCACCAATTGTGCTGTGTTTAGCACAGGACATGGGACACGGAAATCGATAGAGGGAGGGGTACAGGGTGATCCAGAATGTCACTCTCCCTCTTCTCCTCTCCGGGTTAATTTTGGGTGGCTGTTTTCTATCTGCTAAACAACGCAATATGAATCAGATCCACTGGCATACAGTAATACAGTCACCTCAACTCATGCACTGCTGGGCTCGGGATGCGAGTCAGCTCACTTACAATCACACTGAACACAAGGACGGCAAAACAGCTTGAGCATCATGCAAGTCACCATTTGGTGGTTCCTAGAGCTTTCACTGTGGGCATAAACACAGCAGTTTATTTAGCGGATGCAAGCTGTCAAAGTGCAGCTGATGGTTGTTCTGATCAGTTATCACCCAGTCTGATGCTGTACAGTTCACAAAGCACTGTGCACAAATGAAAATGATTAGGTATGCAGTATTTCCTTCATACTGTGGTACACAATTTAATGACACTGGTCGGGATAAACATCAGACAGAAGAGTTTGTCGATTGACAAAAACAATCCCCACTGAAGCTATGCGTATCCTCATCATTATCATGCACACCTCTTCAAAAAATCGGTGATATTGGTGAATTATATCAGACAACCATAAAAAAAAGAGCTTTGATCCAATAAAATGACAAACTACTGTTCTCCCCTTGGTCTCTCGGTGGACAAACATGTGTTTGAAAATCATAATTCAGACTGTGCTGTAAGTGGTTAGACACTTACATCCAATATCTGGGTGAGAATTTGACGATAAACTGTGGTTTGCAGATCACTGTGTAACTGTCAGAGTAGGTGAAAGGCAACCACCAGTAAATGACTGGTGGCAGGTGGGCCTATTGTCCTGCACAGCAGACAGTTTATATTGTGGGTGGCAGCACTTTTACTTCAGGCCAGCGTTGTTCCCGTAGCACTAAAATCTGTGACTGACATCCTTGTGAGCCCCCCCCCTCTGTACGAGAGCGTGTTGGCCGACCCCCTCTGACCCCTCCGTGTCCATCCATCCATCACACACAGCCAGAGCTGACTGCTCATCAAGGCCGCAGCCACGTGTGCGCTCACACACACACACACACACACACACACACACACACACACACTTAAAAAACATCACATACACATACAGTAACACATATTTCGGGCAGTGTAATACACTTAAGTGCACACACACACACACACAAACTCATTTTGCCAACTATGATACATATACATGCTTCAGCAGGTAGCGTCAAGGTCGCAGCTGAGCAGAGAGACTAATGACCTATAATAAGACACAACCTTGACTGATGGGTACAGTCAGTTAGCTTGTGTATAGCGGCCAAAAGAGCAGCACACACACACACACACACACACACACACTCTGTCCCACACACACACACACATTAACGGATGCACACGGTGCTCTGCTCTCTGCAGCTCAGCTCTGTGTCTGCTCTCTTCACTGAGGTGGATTTTGATCCGCCAAACTTTTTAATTTCGCTTCATCTTTTTCAGCAGTCTGGTCTTATGCCTGTCTTTGTATTTAATGTTTTTGTTTTTGTTTCTGGCAGAGACTTCCTGAGAAAACCTGTTATCAAAAATGTAAAAGGTTTGATAAAACTGAGAAAAACACCGACGATTGTCTGTTTATCAAAGTTATTGAAATAATGGGTGACATGTTTTTTGCTTTGTGGGGAAATTGCTCTTGACATATGTTCCCTCACCACAGGAAGGAGATACATACAGTTTAATAGCAATGAAACTTTACCACGTTAAGAATGGGTGTGTGTTCCTATAAGGACACTTTGAGGCACGTTTGTTCAGTCTCCAGCCCCACACTCACCTTTAAATGTCTCCTATATGTAACATTAACATGTGTGTAATCCTAGAGGAAGGTATAGCGACACCGATTCAAGCACTGACACAATGCATGTTGACGTTCACAAACTGGTAATTTACACACAAAAAATATGATGTATTTATGTAAAAAGATAAAAATAGAACACAAACATCACTTTCAATCAGCCATTTGCACTACAGCCGCTCACTACACCAGCTGTAAAACAGCCTGTGACTGACTCATAACATTAATGGCGACATTTTATTCAGTTGACTGCCACTAAACAGACTAATCAACAAGATCTGACAGGCATTTAAGTCCATTCTAAATCAATTTCATCATAGAATACAGTTTGTAAAAGATCTTAAATGATGTAGAAGTCATGCTGACCCTGAGAGAATAACAAGCACAGCTTTTATTCTGTTGTTGTCTACTGTGTCGTTCCTGCTTAGTTTCAACCCTCTAATTGGTCACTTCAGCAACTTGTGTGTGTGTCCGATGTTTTTTGTTCCTAACAGCTGGAGCGGCTATTTGGCTGTCAGGAGTGAAGGTCCCAGAAAACTTAAAAGTGCCCTGGAGGTGTCAAGATGGCTGACACAAAGACAGCTGACAGAATCCCAGTCAGCAACACACACACGTGCAACCCCCCCGCCCCCCAATACACACACACGGTGACAGCAACCTAGTCAGCAGCAACACCAACAACAACCTGACTCATATTGCTGCGTCGCGGTGCATCAGATCAAGCCTCCATGCTGACAGATAGAAGAAGAGTGCTATTAGACAGAACGTCATAGAGACAGAGAGGACGATTTAATAAGGTAGTATGTCATTATCTTACAGTAACTTGTGGGATTCAATCCTATGATACAGAGCTTAAACTAATGATAACTTTCATTGTAGATTAATCTGTCATTTTTGGTGGATCAAATTGTTTTGTCCATAAAATAGTGAAAATGGTCATCAAGGTCTTCAGAGGCATTATTCTGTTCAACCAACTGACGCACAGTACTGACTTTTTCTCCCAAATACCAATTCAGAAACCTCAAGTCAGCGAACCTACAAGTACTGGATAACAATTCGATCTAATTACTCTCTTTTCTCCAAATCTAAAATCGGTACAACACCTAAGACAATATCATTCACCAGGGATAGCTGCGGCACAAAAAAACTGCAATGTGACTTAGTGAATGCAACTTATTGCAAAAACAGAGAATCTTATCATGACATTGCAAGAAAAAAAATGATTTAATGTGGATCCCAGTCCTGATCGGTCTGTGTTATACGTTTTTCTTTAACAGGGGCCATGCACAACACAACCGCTGAACCGCTGAGTTAGCTATGAAGCTAATTTATGTCTTCGATCACTGGGCAGGAAGAATAAGGTCCAAAACCCAAATATAGATAATTTACAAAAAGCAGCAAATCCTCACATTTGAAAAGCTGGAACCAGCAGATGTTTGGTATTTCTGCTTAATAAATGACTTCAACAATTGATTAACTTTCTGCCAAAGGACTAATCAATAAATTAGCACGTCAGCACAACTACAGCATGATGATGATAGAGAGTTAAAGCATGCTAACAAAGTTATCTTTGATTTAACCTCAAAACTTGTCTGCTCTAAAAGTGAAATCCATTTCTGTTCTAAAATAGTGACGAAGTGACAACAAACAGACTGTCAGCGGTGTTGCAGCTCTTGGCGTTATTACTCACTTCCCTCCAGGTGGGATCATACTACTACTATAGATTTAAGATGAAACACAGTTTACAGATAGAAGGTGGGGTGTCTCTGAGTTCAGCTGAACACAGAAATATCCAGAGTTTGTCAACATGGCGATACATGGCTAGAAGTTGCTGTAGGGCTTTTTCTATTTTCAACATGATGGGTGCTTGTGAAAGCGGCAGTAACCAAACCGAGGTGAAAGAACCACCAGACGAGGATGAAGATACTTTAGATTATATGCTAGCTGTCTGTTAAATATACAATAATTATAAATCACACATGAGAATGAGAGAAATTGCCGTGACTTATCAGTTATTTCTGGGCGAGCAGGCTGGTGAGTTGGTAATGAAACGACTGTGAGGTTAAAGCTGACACAGCAAGGATTAAGTTTCACCATCATCATCAGTACAATAACAGTCGTCATCCCCCGCTTTATGTTTAACATTAGCAGCTTTTCCGCGGCGACAGGTCCCTCTTTATCCCAGTAACAGGAAATGCAGGACACAAAATTTCCCTTTCAGATCGCAACTAACCATTATTTTCGTCATTCGTGAAACTAATCGATCGATTGTTATCAGGTCTATTTTCATTGGGGATTAATCTGTCAATAATGTTCTTGATAAATCGATTCGTCATAGAGGAGTGAAGAAACCAGAAAATATTACAGAAGCTTGAGAATTTGACTGTTTTTCTTTAAAAATGTACTCAAACTGATTAATAGATCATTGACATAGTTGCCGATTAATTTGATAATTTAATAATTTAATAATAATTTAATAATAATGATTTAATAATAATTTAATAATAATTTAATGATTTAATAATAATTTAATAATAATTTAATAATTTAATAATAATTTAATAATAATTTAATAATAATTTAATAATAATTTAATAATAATTTAATAATAATTTAATAATAATTTAATAATAATTTAATAATTTAATAATAATTTAATGATTTAATAATAATTTAATAATAATTTAATAATTTAATAATAATTTAATAATAATTTAATAATAATTTAATAATAATTTAATAATAATTTAATAATAATTTAATAATAATTTAATAATAATTTAATAATAATTTAATAATAATTTGATAATAATTTAATAATAATTTGATAATAATTTGATAATAATTTGATAATAATTTTATAATAATTTTATAATAAATGTATTAAGCCCAAGCTGACTTGTTTAGATTGCTTGTTTTGTCTGACTAAAATATTCAGTTTACTATTTAAGATAAAGATAAAATAACCAGCAAATATTTTCATTTCTGAAGTTAGCGTCCGTGAATCCTTTGGAATTTTTGCTTAAAAATGACAATCAACTAATCCATTAACTGAGTAATCGTTCAGCTCTAATTATAACTACTACTAAATGCCCAATACAGCATATGATGTCCAATCTGACGTCCAAAATCCAAAGATATTTAGCTCATGATGATATTAAACAGTGAATCCACACAATTTAAACGATTTTTGCTTAAAAATGACTTAACTAATATATTATCAAGATAGCTGCCGATTACACTTCAGCTGATCGACTCATCTATTAATCGACTAATCCTGGAGCTTTCTAAGTCCTGCTTTTCCATTTTTAGCCAGCACATCTTGCCTGGAGCTTGACTTTACTGTTTAACTGTGACTTTACAAGTTGTTTTTGGTTTCCCTCCCCTCTTGTGTTTCTGCTGTTCAGTATGAGAGATGGATTCCTGGCAGGAGAAGAAGGCTCTGAGGGCACCAAGAACCGGAGCACAGCATCAATCCTGAATACCTGTTCTGCCCTGCGGGTAAACTCGAATCCCAACATGGACAGAGAATGCCCCTCTAGCACTGATCCTGTACTGTCTTTAAATTACATTCAGGCCTTCATACAACTATGTGAACCCAGTTTAATCACACATTCAATACAAAAAAAACAGCACAAAATGATCTAAAAAAGATGAACATAAGCCATGAATAGTGGGTCGCCTACAGTAATGTAGCCTACCTGATGTTCAAGCCCACCTTAAATGTAAACCCACGCTGATTAGCGCCCTTAAAACTAACATTTGTCGTGCTGCAAGTCGCCGTTTACTGTATATTAACGACCTAATGAAAACGTTTAAATAATCACTGATGCTTATTGATGACGCTGAGGAGGGTGGCCGTACAATGACAAGATGAGAAAAGAGACACAATTCTTTGGTAACAACTCCAGTCATTGATTTCTCTCAGGAACAACCAGGAAGAGGGCGAGAGGGGAGGACAGAGTAAAAGAGGAGAAAACTTTGGGTGAAGACTACGGGTTTAAAATTCAGGACAACCCCATTTTTTTGGAACGATATAAATCACCACTTTGCTCTGTTCCCAGCCTCATCCTTCAATTTCAGACACAGTACAATATGATAGGAATCCTCTCTGACCTTTCTAAATCCACCACACAGCAAGTTTACGGTAAACTAGGTTGTGCTTCAACTCATCTTTCAGTGAGGACAGTCTTCATGGGTACGATGAAATACACTTCCATCCCACAATATGCTGTGAGTGTTCACTGGTAACATAATCCAAACATGTTTGGTCAAAGCTGCTTGTGAATAATTCAGTATCAAACGTTAAGTAGACAGAATGCTTCTATTCTGACTGTCCACATAACTGTTAGCAGAAACACAAGGAATGCTGCCAAAGACCTCTCTTGTGTGTGTGTGTGTGTGTGTCTCTGTGTGTAATGTTCTACTGTCTAAAGGTCTATTTTTCCAGTGATCTGACACACAACAAGCTGAGTTAAAGAATACCAATCCCACCTTGGAGCTACAATCAACCTTTCCCCATCAGCCGGCAGTACACTGGTTTAAAGACGTACACTACTAGCCAGCAGATGACAAAAGCGGTCGTTTCTCTCTGTGTTTTACCTCCCACTGTAATGCACAGTACACCCAAGGCCACAGACACACACACACACACACACACACACTGAGAAAATACAGAATTTCCATGCTCAGATTACATCGCAGTAAAGACTGCAACCTTTTCACACTAAATTACCTCCTTTAAGCTGCAATGGAGTCTTTCCCTCAGGGCTAAAAGCAAAAATACAGAGTGTGTTGTGACAAAGACATGTTTAAGAGCCCGTGTTTTAGCTCAGTCTATTAACTGGACATTGCAGGAGATTTATTGCGCTTTAGAGGGTAATAATACACATTTCAGAAAAGAAGAGATATGCAGTGCGAGAAGCAGATTAATAATAATGAAAAAAGAGCAAAAAGGACAGAGGTATCGGTGGATGAAGTCTACACATACTTTAGCTAAAACACCCAACAGAATCCGGTTGGAGCATGTTCAGACAGAAGGGTGCATCCATGTTTGGGAGTTGGGTGGATTGGATTGAGGGGGCGGGGGCGGGGGCGGGGGTGGGGTCATATTTTTTCTCTAATCATGAATCTAGGCGTTTTTCTGTTCTCAAGGGAGCCCTGCATATACAGACCCCCCCCCCCCGTCCCTGCTGCCACCTCCCCCTTGCTCTCCCCCTCTCCGTCCTTTCCTCTCCCTCCCCCCACACGAGAGAGCGAACTGTGAAGAGGTGTGATTACCATCGATCTGTCCTAACTCAGCCCATTTCCTCAGACCCAGAGCCTCGGAGCTCCAGCCTGCGTGGCGGGGGCCGCCACAAGGCCAGGACCACACAGCACTGCCCTTGCCCAGGGACAGAGAATTTCTTTCTGGGGGAGAAAATGTCAGGGAGGGTAGGTGAAGGATCCAGAGCTGCTGAGGTAGACAGTAACTGTAAAATGTTAAACGTGATACCACGTGATATATTGACTTATAACAGGTGAATCCTGTTGAATAAAAGTGCGTGTTTTCATTGCTGGGGTCTTTGAACAAAGTGGAACGAGTCAACAAAATTGATGACCGCGCGATTCTTGTTATCGCTGCACGTGACGGTGGAGTGGCAGGTGGTTAAGTGGAGAACAGGGAGACGGCGTTGTGGTAGAGGTGGAGATGGGTGGAGGGGGGGGGGCAAGCTAAAGAAAGTAATTATCAAGCCGTACGGCATGAGTCCCAAGGGTCAACAGAGTAGTGTGTGTGTGTGTGAGAGAGAGAGAGAGCATCACAGAACCATTTCAATAGGATAAGCTTTATCTGTGAGTGTATGAGAAGCACCTGCCATACATGCATAAATATACACACACACACACACACGCCTGTGACACACCATTTGGCGTTTAAGAGCCTGATGGAAGAGGTCTGGCATTGATGCACAGTAGGGGATTAATGAGTGTGATGTTGTAGGGGCGGGGGCGTTGTCTGTCTCTCTCACTCACACACACACACACACACACACACACACACACACACACACACACACACACACACACACACACACACACACACACACTGCTGCTTCAGTGAACAGTGAGTAGTGAGTAGTGAATTGGCCATTGACAGACTTGTGCATCAAATGGAAAGGAAGGAAGAAAGAAAGAAACCGTATCGGTTGTAGAGCTGCAACGATTAGTCGACTAATCCATTAGTAAAATAATAAGATAATCGATCAATCGAGAAAGACATTTTTCATGCAAAAATGGCAAAACTGAATATCTAAAAGACATTTAAAGACTCATCACCATTTTGGACTGGGTTGCACATTTTTCCCTATTTTCTGACATCCTGAGACCAAACGATAGAGCAATTAACCTAGTAAATAATTGGCAGATTAATCGATAAATATGGATTAAAAACAATCGTTAGTTGCCGCCCTCGTGGGTCGCATTAGGCTTCTAAAGTATAATTAGGCGTTATATCAACTGTAGGTGAAAGAGATAACGGTGTGTGTACACGTTTGAGTGAATAGTAGACGTCTTTCGAACACCAATTCTGTCATCGCCTGACGCCCAGTTTTCTATTCTTGTCCCTTTTCTCTTATTCCTTGTTTTCACAAAGTCACCTTTTCCCCTCTCTCCTTTCTGTATCTCCTCCACACCTGCTACCCTCTTGGCCTCTCTTTCACTCAGTCTGTCCTTGCCTCATCAAGTCTCTGCTCCCTTATCTCCTCCTCTTTCCAACTCCTCCGTCTTTGGTCTCCCTCCCCTCTTACATACCATTCAGCTCTGTAATCACATCATGAAGCAGCGGCGAACTGCACTTACTGAACTCCTTCTCTGTCTCACCCTTGAGCACAAGGAGGTGAGTTGGACCTATTTAAATGAGATGAATGATGGAGACATGAGTCCATGGTGTACTTGTTCAGAGAGGAGCTGCTTCTCTCCAACATCTGCTCCTTACTGCCCTCTCATTTGGCAGCTACATGATTAATCCTGCATCCTTATAGGACATCGGATGGATACCAGTTTATACTGGTTTATGTATTTACATGCATATTATATTCTCTGGTCCTATAGCCACAAGCTACAGTATGTTGTTTCTGCGCTCACAATGCTGTAACTAACAGTTATTTTCATTAACGATTAATCTGCCAAATATTTCCTCAATTAATCACTTAGTCCATAAAACGCCAGAGAATAGTAAAAAAAGAATGCCAATTACAATTTCTTAATCCCAAACATATGCCTCCATATTGCTCGAACCCTCAAAACCCTATTCAGTTAACCGTCACATCAGAAGAAGAGCAGCAAATCCTCAAAACTGAGAAGCTGAAAAAGGGAAAAGTTGAATATTTTTTGAAAATAAACTAAGAAATCTGTAATTTAATGAGTATATTTCCGTTCATCAACCGTTTTGGATGTAGATGCAGCGATCCTGTCAACGATTCTCCAAAAGCACATGCAAATCAAGCCCAACAGACATGTTGAACAACATTCATATGGGAATTATATTATATGGACATATGTATATGTAAATACAGCCAGCAATGAGCATTTGAAATATTTGAAATCTTTCCACGTTATTATGTGAAACCACATCCAGCAGTTGCACACAGGACACCACATCAGAGCGAGCGAGAGGGATGCAGAGGAGGGAGGGTGCACGTGGATTTGAAGAGCGTCAAGAAAGACGCCACTCACCTTCAAATAACCTTTAGGCTTACGATCATGCTCTCTCGTCGCTCTCTCTCTCTCTCTCTGCCTCTATACAGTAATTCTCTCCATTTCTTCTTATCGCTTACTCTCTCCTCTCTTTTCCCTCTTTCTCTCTCTCCATCTATTCGTCCTTATCTCTTCCTCTTTCTTTCTACTTCTATATCTTCCCTCTCTCTGACCCTCTAACGCTCACTTCCAGACTGTTACAGGACCTCATTTATGTGTTGAACAATAGGTAAAAATCACCTGCTGCACCATAAAAGGGTGAAAGACTGCCAGATGAACCAGACCATGAACCACAGCTAGACAACATGGATTTCTCCCCCCCCCCAGCGGTAGGATAAACAAATCCCCACATACACAGGTTTCCAGTTACGAAGGCTCCCTAAGAAATCCCATCACACACACACACACACACACACACCATCCCCCAGCAAGTCTGATTGAGGACCCTTGAAGTGGTGGATCAATAATTAGAACAATCCTTATTACACGCTCTCATTTCCCCTTAGAGACTGAAGCTAAAGTAGAACAATAGCAGCAGCATACAGTAGAGTGAGGACGCTGTGGCGCACGCCCATTGGAGGATCCTGCACGTTTCAGGCCATGTTTCATACAATAGTGGGGGACTAAAATGGTCTGATGTAATTAGTATTAGTGTTGTGTAGTGTTTATACATATGTGAACGCATGGATAATATGATGCAGCCACGTAACACGAATTGTCAATGTTTCGGTTTGTCAGTGTGTCAGAAAGCCTCTGTTCGGTGGACCTCGGGTGATTTGGCGATCACCCAAAAAAAATGACTAGTGCCGTGTTAGTAGATACATTATCGATAACCAATCATGGTCAGAGCTGACCTTGGTGACAAGGTGCAACATATTCTGATACGGAGAAAAAATGACTGTGGATTGTTGCATTGTTTCTGTGAATTCCCTTCACTTAGGAGGGCAATCTGAATCCAGCATGGCGAACTCCACCACGACCAGCAAAAAAAAACGGTATATAGAGACGTCATTATTGTATGTGAATACATTGAATGGCTGCTAAAGAAACAATGCCAATCAACCATAAAGAGTTTAAACGAAAGGATTATTTATCTTGGTAAAAAAATGGTTCAAATTATCAATACCACTAATTATTGAATGGAGTTCATGCTTTTGCAAGAGATGTAAGATATCTTGCATTCTGTGTTTATGTTTTTGTTTTTTTGTGTGAAAAGTTTTGACAAAGAGTGCCCTAGTTTCAGAAATTGTGTTTAATCAAGTGCAAACGACTGTAAATGAAATTGACTGGACTCATCCTAGCCCCTAACAGATCCCTTCCTACCAATGCAAGTGACGGGTAACACATTTCACACTCCTCGTTTAGTGCAAAATTGCATTTGAAATCTTATCAGATACATCTTCCAAAGTTACAGCCCATTTGGTATAAAAAGCACTCCCTGTGCTTCCACAAACAGCGTTTCTGTGCTGAGTTACAGTAATGGCAACAAAAAGAGTGAATTCTGTACTAAAATGTGAGAAAGAAACTTGATTCGACTTTCTGAAGCATCAAATTAGTGCAACTTCAGATAAACGTCTCATTCAGAAAAGGCAGCAGAAAGGATTCATGTGTTTTAAATCTCTCTGTGACTTTGTCAAAGCTATACTACAAACTAGACAACAGCTTCTTAGTTGAAAAATCTAAACTAAATTGCATACATCACATTCCAACTGAGTGAATAAGAAAAGCCATATCGGCTCCTTCAATTGTCACTATTTCCACAAACAGAAGCTTGGCAGCCTCCTCAAAGTCACGCTAGGCGCCGTCCAGCCGGTGGCCATCTTGATGGTGAAAAAATATTTGTAACACTGGGAGGCGTTCCCAATGCCAATGCAATTAGCTGAGGCATGCATGAGCACCAAATTCATTAACCTCCATCTTTTATGGGCTGCTGGGGAGGGGAGGAGGTGAAGGAGTGGATAGGGGGAAGGAGGAGCGAAGCAACACGCGTGCCGGCTTTGTTTCAGCCAAACCAGAAAGTGAGTGGAGAGAAATCAGGGAGTGAAATGAGACGGAAAGAAAAGAAATAAAGGAGGGGAATCTATTAAAATAAATATTGATATTATGCTTCCTCTCTCGCCGCCTGCCTACAGCCTGATGGCTCTTTTCCCCCTCACGGTTTACTTTTCCTCTTAGGGCCAAGCAGACTCTTGCCTTCCCACTGTTGCCATGGGCTTGCTCTGAAGGCAGCACAGGGCTGAAATCCAATTTCAACACTGCCGTTCGCCTTCCGGCAGTCATTTCTAAGTCTTGCTTTAGATTCACTACACTGTGATCCGGATTCAGAACCTTTAATGAACAGTGATGATGGCAACAAGTGATGACCACTGATGAGCTCTTTGGAATATATAATAAAGGATGACCAATTTTTTTAAAGCATCCAATTAAAAAAAAAAAAGGCACAATATTAGGGACACTGGTGCAAAAAAAAGCTGAGAAACAGGCATAGAATTTCCTTGGAAGAGGAACCACTGATTTGACTGCAGAATAAGCCCGTGAAAAAAAGAAAGCTAGCACATGACCCATATAAGCCCTATGAGAGAAACAATAGGTACTGTACCGACGCACACGCTGTGTACCGGAACAGTGTGTAAAACTGGGACCTTTGCTTTACTTAGCGCTCTCTCTCTCTCTCTCTCTCTCTCTCTCTCTCTCTCTCTCTCTCTCTCTCTCTCTCTCTCTCTCTCTCTCTCTCTCTCGGGCTCCTGGCTCTAGATAATGTCATTAGAAGTAAAGCAGCTTGGAGAATTAATGTAATGGGGATTTCCCATTCAGATGACCACTGCGGCCACTGAGTTTTTTCACTGACTCTCTCTCAGAAACTCTCATAAAACATATGAAAATGAACTCCAGCATTCATACAGACACACACTCATAGATAGGGCTCTCTCTCTCTTTCTCTCTCTCAGGTTAACATCCCACTATTCCCAGGGTGCTAATGGTAGGGACTATCTCCCTCTGTGCCGCTTTCCTAACAATACACACTGTAAATACGGAGACACACTACACCAAGTCGTTAAGCATGGGTAGCAGGGATCCCTCCCCTGACACCCTGGACTCCATTAGGCCTACACTGAACTGAGTGCTGTCTGATAAAAGTCGCAGGCCTCATGTCCAACTATCACATGCACTTTGTTCATCTATTTTTGCATTTTGATAGTTGTTACTATAACTTTGTCCTCAAAGTACTCCCTGCTTTCTGCGTAACCCTCCGCCATTTTATTTGAGGGTCCGAATTCTGACTGTATTCACGACATACTGCCCTCAAAGTGATGTCCATTTTCTACTAACATTTTACAGATGCACAAACAGATGATTAAAAAGAGTCCCAGATCTAAACTTACTGCTCACTAAACTACAGAGTTTAGTGAAGAAGTAGTGAGTGAGTGAACAATGGAGTGAGCAGATGTCTCAATGGAGTGCATATCATGTTTATTCTGATATTAACCCAAACAAGACAGGAAATAAAAGCAGTATAAACACTATTTTCTGGTGACCTTATCAGCACAATCTGTGATCCACATGAAAACAAAAGCGTAGCCACTGATGCTCAAGACACAAGACTGGAATCTGCTATCACTCCCAAACTGGTCAGACGTTGTAATAAATGAATTAACACTAAACAACATTCAAAAGTAATTATTAATTAAAAGAACTGAACCTTTAAGAGGATTAATGGCCATACAGTAACTAGAGTGAGCATAAAAAATGACATGCAGTGTATTTCATGTTAAGTCCCATTACTGAAAGTCATTTTAGATATGCATCTTAAATTAACTATGAATCCACCTGCTTGGGGACTAATGCAAAAAAAGAAAAAAGAAAATGTACGAATGGGAAGACACACCACTCTACATTAACAAGTGTTCTCTGTACCTGCTCCGCCATCTAAATATAGCGTTTGTAGAGCTGTGAAAGGAGTGAGTCAAAGCAATTTGTTGCACAATGTGCACCAAGAAGACCGTATCAGTTTAGCTACAAGACAAGTAATGGAGGGAAACTGACAATGTAACCTGTGAGTGTAATGCCCTTTTGTCTCTTGTATAGTCTTTCTGCACGTGTGACTCTTTCGTCATGTGTCTCTGTAGACTCTGACACCTCTCAGTCAGTCTATTACCACTGTATAGTGGACACAGTGAGAGTTGGAAGGCCACCAACAGGGGTAAACAGCGCACGAGCAAGGGCAGCCAAGGAATAAAACCACTACTGCGTATCTGTACGTGTGCTGGAGAGCGAGAGAGAGAGAGAGAGAGAGAGAGAGAGAGAGAGAGTGACTGACAGCGGATGGCCTACAGTGCACATCCCTCAAGTAAACGACTGACAAACAAATTAACTTCAGCGTTTGACTTTGTTTTGTGACAGTGCATCGTTAAAATTTAGCAGCATGAGCCAAACAACAGCGCTAATAATAGAAAAGAAAAAGCCAAAGAGAGTGGCTGGGCAGAGAGAGAACCTAAAGGTGATGGGACGAAGACACAGAAAAAAAGAGACGGAGAGGACAGACGGAAGGATGCAGGGCATGCAGGCCGAAAGTTTATTATGCTCACGGATGGTGCTGCGAACAATCCAATCAATACAACTCTCCCCTCTTCTCCCCTCATCATCTCTGTCTCCTGTTCTCTTCTATGAAACGTGACCCTTCATAAGGACTGTAAACCTCCTGTGCAGATCAGCATCTCAGACACGTATCATTTTCACACACACGTGCACGCAAACATAGACAAAAGGAGGATGTAATGTGCAACTATGAGTGTACAGGTTTAAAACTTGACTGAGAAGTAGATCCATAAATTCACTTGACCTTATGAATCTTTTCTTTTTTTTTGGGGGGGGTTTGGAAAAGATTAGGCCATGATAGCTCTCGCCTCTTGTTTGTGCTGAGGTCAAATAACGTTGCCAGCAGCATAATTCAAAACCAGGCACCCACGGGCGCAAACTTCAGTAAATGTCACTGATATTGAACAGATCTCTCGCGGTCAAATCTCCCCACATTCAATACGCAGAATGCAATGAATGCTTTTCTCTAAAACCTAAGAATAGAACAGACAGCGGGGAGTTTATTTTAATGCATAACTGTGGACAGACGAGCAGTTAACTTTTGTTTTTGTTCCTGTTTCCATCAGTAGTAGCTTATAATTTGCTATAATCTTCATAAATACCACCTTTTTTTTGCGTGAGTTTCTCCCACCGGTCCGTGAAACAGGGTTCTCCGACAAGCTGACATGTAAGAGAGGAGGAAGATGAGGGAGGAGGAGGAAGATGAGGGAGACCCACGTGCATTTCAGTTCCTCCTCCATCATATGAAAAGCTTTGTCATCAATAAATCACTCGTGTATGCATTATACATGGCTGTCTGTGCATCCAAGCACACGCGCACGCAGACACAGACACACACACACATACACAAGCAAGAACCCACAAAAAAATGCACTGAAGCGCTCACACATTTCTAAAACCACGATCAAGTGAAAAAAGAGGATTTTGTTTTTCTATCTCATGCAAACATGACCTTACACTCTTTGCAACTGCCACAGCATTCATCTCATTTGGTGTGAAGCCCACAACAAGGTTAAATTACGCCTGTGAAGCGCTGATTAACAAAGCGTACTCTGCACAGGGTGATTTTCACAACTGACCACCTCGAATTCTCCTTAAAACAAGCAAGGGTGTGCAAATATTTGAGGAAGCCCTGTGTGTGACGTAGTTTTACTCAACGGACGGACAATATTAGGAAAACGTTCAAAGAGTCAAGAGGCAGGAAAACAAAAAACGCTCGACGTGTCCGAACAGAGTTCGCCTCATCTGGAGACGGGTAACTATAAGATCATCACGTACAAACAGGTGACATTATTTTTGACTTTGAGCCGTCATGTATATGAAGACATACAAGGCACCAAACATTATGCTAACACCGCACATGCATACCAACAATAAACAAACAGACTCCCACATGTCGAAATAGGGGAACACCATCACACTCACACACACTCACACTCACTCTCACACATTCAGTACACAAGGTCAAAGATGCTCTTTAAATTGGACTAGTGTCAAAAGAAAAACAGAGACTACACATGTGTCTTGAATTATGCTCAGATCTGAACATGTACATTTATGTGTGACGAGGCAACCTCCAAGCCCAGTTGATCTAGGTATTCAAACTGAGGGAGATGTAGCACACACACACACACACACACACACACACACAGAGTCACGCTCCAATGATGCTAGCTGAGCGGAGCAGATGAAGCCACCAGCCAGCCAGCCAGCCCTCGTCTGTTACCTTTCTCTTTTGTTCCCGGGACGCTGCTCTCCTGCTCTTCCTCCGCTTCTCCTTCTCGTCCTCTAATGCATTCACATCCACTTCCCCCCGATTCTTCTTCAATTGAGAGGCCGCGTGAGCCATGATAGGCAATAAAAAAGATGTAGAAGCACCACACACTACACACGCGTGCCTCACCTGAAATCCCAGAGAAGTTCAGTGGCTGTAATTGACAAAACCGGGATCTCAGAGGAAAAAATTCGGGGTAGAAAAGGAAAGGGGGGGAAAGGGAAGAAAAATGCCCTCCTTGAAAAGGAGAATGGAGAAGAGTAGGGTATCTTTTACATGTATGTATATCCTGTATGTCCTTTCTTTAGGTTGTTGCTCTGGTCTGGTCTGGTCTGGACTGCTCTCTCTCTCTCTCTCTCTCTCTTTTTTTTTCTTTTTTTTCTAAAGTGATAGAAAGACGGGAGAGAAGAGACAGCAGCTTCTCCTCATCTCCTCCTTCTCCTCCTCCTCCTCCTCGTCCACTGGCAGTGTGAGAGGAGCGCGTTCCAGGAGAGGAGAGGACAAACCGGATGGAAAGAAAAGAGACACGAGCATCACCAGCACAGAGGTGGAGGGAGGGAGGAGAGAGAGAGAGAGAGAGAGAGAGAGAGAATGGAGGTGGAGGGAAGAATGGAGGGAGGGGAACGGTTACTACGGCAACCACGCTCTGTTTCAGTCCGTCCTCCTAAATGTTTCTCTTTCTCTTTCTCTCTCTGGTCCCTGCTGCTGTACCTCGCCTGGTTCTCCACCATGCCTGTGTGTGTATGCCTGTGTGTGTAGTTGTTAATGTGTGTGTGTGTGTGTGTGTGTGTGTGTGTGATACAGTCTGAGAGAAAGAGATTAATTGTGTGTGTGTGTGTGTGTGTGTGTGTGTGTGTGTGTGTGTGTGTGTGTGTGTGTGTGTGTGTGTGTGTGTGTGTGTGTGTGTGTGTGTGTGTGTGTGTGAGAGAGAGAGAGGGGGTGTGAGTGCATGAATGAAGCAAAGGCACCGGTTAAGATAGCAAAAGGAAATGGTGGCATGGAGCAACAGCAGAATGAGTGAGTGTATGTGCGTCCATGTGTGTGTACGTGTATAACCCCCCCATCAACTATCACACACACACACACACACTACCAGCTGGAGGTGGCCAAGTGACCGGATGGGAATGGGGAGAACATGCGAAGGACACGTGTGAAGGCGAAGAGGGAGAGAGGGAGAGAGGGAGGAGATACTGGATGTTCCTGGTGGCAACAGTGCATAAATATCACCAATACACACCAAGAGGAAGCTATAACTGATGATATTATCCAATATTGCCAGTCAATTCTTTCAACTTTGAGAATGCGTATGCTCACTCCTGAAGATGAATGAATGTATAACTCAATGAATGGCAAACCAAACCAAAAATCAACCAAGAGAATGAACCAATGCAGGTAACAAATGATCAGTGATTTAATAAATAAATCACAAGTCAAAATGAAAGAAATAAATGCCTATTTTGCCGGAATTTCTCAGTGAATTGAACTGAATCTCCTGTGCTGTCTTGTGCTTCTCTAAACTCAGTGTGGTCAGCCCACCATCTGGGTTCATTGACATCGTGATGGAGAGGTCAAACGGGACCATGGGAGCTTTTGTTTCACCTCGTGTCTTTGTTGACAACAGAGAGACAGAGGAGGAGGAGAAGAAGGAGGGAGAGACAGGAGAGAAGGTCTACACAGAGAGATGGAGAGACAACAAAAGACCCTGTTTGATTTTCTGCGAGATGTCTTATTCAGGATGTCCTTCACATCAGCCGTGCTCACGTCAGACGTGGCAGCGTGGAGACAGACGGAGCACGCAGCGGCCATCTTTATGTTTCTCTTCCCCCGCGTGCCTGCGTGTCAGAGGCACCTATGAGCCTGGCTGGGTCCTTGTCAATACCGAGAGGCTGCCTCATCACATGCCTGTCTGCTTTACACAAAATCTACTGTGCCTCTTTATCTGTACTTAAGGACTACATGGGAACCATACGGAGAAAAGCTGACACGAGAGCGAGATGATCGGTCACCACTGCTGGAGGAAGAGGAGAGAACAACCCTCCGGGGACAGATGACAGGCTTAGCCGGTGGACACCAGTCATGTAACGATGTGAGTGTGAAATTCCCTTTTCTCTTCCTCAAATATATTCACCCTCCCAGTTTAATTTTCCTTTCTTTCGTAGCCCCAAACACCAGCCACCGGCATAAGGGGGGGGGGGGGGGGGTGAAGCTGACTTACAGCCCCCATCATGCATCAGGGGGTGTCACATTATGCCAAATTATCATGCGGTTGCTAGGCGAGGGCCAATGGGGTGGCTTCAGGGAGGACAGGATGGATGGATAAGGAGCGTGGAGAGGTAAGAGGAGGGATTGGGAAGGGAGGCAGAGGGGGGGGTGCATGTGTGCGCGAGTGTATGTAGATGCACGGAGAAGACAACAGGGCATATGTGCACATGATAAACAAATCGCTATTTAAAAATAAAAAACAAGCCTTTGTCCAAAGAGAGATACGATCATGATGAATGAACTTTACAATCCTCACACAATGTCTTCTGCAGCTCAATATACCATCGCTGCCAGTACTACCGACTTTCCATAAATGAATTCATTGATAAAACTCCACTCAAACCCCCCCCCCCCCCCCCCCCATAGCCAATAGCCTTACTCGTAGTAAAAGCCACTGCCAAGGTGTCCTATATTTCAAACCCCAGCATTTTGCACGTTTACTACAAAAGAGCAGAGTTGGCTGTTGGCCGGTGAACTCGAGAAGTGGACGTATATTGGATATTGTCCACTGTTTTCCAGGCGCTATGCCATACACACACAGCCAGAATAAAACTACCACAACCAGAACGATAAATCACACACAAAATGAAGAATATTTTGCATCGGCGCATTATTAGGATGGCAATTTTCATTTAGTAGCAATAGTAGCTATAATTTGAGCTGAAATGATCTCTTAGGTTGATCGACAGAAAAATCAATTTGATTTGATTTGACATTTTATAGATCATTACTCAAGAAAAATAATAGTTAGTTGCACATAAATATGACTAAATTATTATTCATTATCATTATTATAATATTGAGGATATTGAATCTATCATCACTCATTCAGGAATCTGATCAGAAATGAAAGAATGTTTAAATTGAAGTATCCCACTGATTATGAGATTATGAACACTGAATATACAAGCAAAGCAAACTAAATCCTCATATGTCTTCAGACGCCCCTGAGTCCATGTTGCCTGGGTGCGTCTCTTCTCTGTGGTGAGTCTGTGTATCTCACTGGTGCGTCTCCCACGGGTGCAACAAGACCAATCACAGCGTCAATCTCATTGGCCTCTTTGACCTCCGCAGCCACAACAGCGTGTCCCCTAACACACTAACGAAAACAGGCAAAGCTAAGACGGCATCTGGAGGCTCTGAGCTGGACAGGTCACTGTGAGGTTACAGAATAACCAACACACAGGAAATTACACTGATTCTTTTAATTGAGCGGTTGTATGGGATTTTAAAGGAAATTGTTCTTTTGAATGGATTTGAAAAAAGCTGAGTGTTACTATTTTGTGTCCTGCCCGTGTTAGGCACACAAATATTTCTTCCCTGTGATCATTTCATCACTTCGTCTATATATCCTTCATTTACATGCACAAACACAGTCGCCATGCTGCAGGAACTGAAGAGCAGGAACTGTGCATGTGTTGTCATGTATAATATCTGTTTTGAGGTTGTGAAAAAGGAGAAAATAATGAGCCGGGCGTTCAGATGGACTACACTCATTTTTTGTAGTCTGCTGCCCTCTAGTGCTCAACAGCATCAACAGTCCAAACGCTGTCCTGAGAGTGCACTATCTGGTCTGATACACTGCATTTATTCATTAAAAGAAAAAGCTGTTAGAAATACAATCAACACGGAATTTGTCAACCTAAACTGAACTGTGATTAAACAGCACCAAAACAAGGTTTGAATTCAGGTAACATATCCTAAAATGTAAAATATATGAAAAGAATGAAAGAATCTCTATTTTCAAGATTTACATTTTTTTTCTTCTTCTTCCTCTCTGCTTCAGGATTTCAAACCTGAAAGAAAAGATCTAATCCAGGTCTTACTATGGAATCTATATCTCCTCCTTTCCCCCTCTGGTGGTCCCAAATCGTGGAGAAATCTTTGTCTGCTCTGACTTGACTGGGAACGCCTCCAGCAAGAATAAAAAGAGGGCAGAGAAAGGAGACAGGTGCCAGGTCAAATGGCAAGTGGTTTTGGACTGATGGGAAATAGATGCACCCACGCAGAGAACCCACCCACACACAACACCTACACTTGGCCTGAAGGCTTATACATCAACATGGGGGGGGGGGTAAGAGGTGGGGGTTGGATATACCGTATCAGTATACAGATAGAAGAAGAAAAACAGAGAAGGGAGGTGATAGCAGAATCAGACAGTGTGTGAAGGATGTCTGCAGCCTGGACATTAAGGCCACAGCTGAAGACAAATTACGGCAGTTGTTTTGGTGAGGTTCTCGACACTCGACCAAACACACAAACTGGTTCTCATTCGCACACTCACACATACACCATCTCTCTCCCACACCATCTATTTTTCGTATATCCCCCAATCCCAAATCTTCTAAATTACTCTAATGTCTCCCCTCCGGATAAACAAAAAGTACCATGAGATGTGCGCTTTAACCCAGTTAGCTAATAGCTACAAGTAACCTACCTAAATGTGTGTCACGACCAAGCGGTCCCCTTCAAACCAGACCAAAATGTCCTTCCATGTCTTCCCCACTGAGGGGCAGACAGACATTCACAGTGGAGGGGGATAAGCACTCACACATACACACTCACACAGGCAGGCAGAGTGTACACTTTAAGGTGGGGTCTTAAACGCGTTGATTCATTTGGTGAGAATTGTTAGCATTGAATGCCTATCACTGCATGTTAAATGAAAGAGAAAGATAACAGTGTGTTGCGTTTTTTACCCTCACAAAAACAGATTATGTGGGTCATAATGAAGCCACTAAATGAATTAATCAACAGAAAATTGCTTTCTGTTACTGAAAAACGTGGTCACAATTTAAAGAGGGAAATCACAGAGTGTAGGATGATCTATAGATTGAAAATAAGCCCTCATATCACCGTGCATAATTAGATAAAATAGAATTCATGTCAATTTAAACATCAAAGCATCCTTTTAAAAAACGATGATTCATGCAGCGTTAACAGGGGAGCAGACTGCTGCTATCCACTGCTATATGTAACAGTTTATGTGGGAATCATGTGGGATTTACACATCAAACTAAAATGAATTGGATTGATGTTCTATCACATCAGTGGGAAGTGGTGTCCAGGTTTTAACTGACAAACATCAGCCACATTTTCAAGCATTTTAAAGCTACTATGTGGTTTGGTGGAAGAAAAGCAAGTCATTTTGAACTACCAAAAGAAAAGGTTTATTTATCCTGAAAATAATGTGAAAAAGCTAGAAAACTGGTCACATCCATGTTGCGTAATCTGCCAATTCCCCATGAAGCCATTGTTGCGGAACAAAGTCACTATGAAGAGAAGCAAGAAAATATAATCAAGACTTTTAATAGATTGGAAGCTTTTCCTCTGACAATATCTCCGCGCTACTTCAATGACTTCAGTGGGCGATCCAAATAACAACAAGAACCAACACAGTTGCCTGTTGATTAAGAACTTCCGTGAATCAACGGGGAGTTAATTTCTTGGCGGAAACCAGTGGTCGGCCTGACTGCTGCGACAGGGGGGAAGTGATCCCTTTTCTGTTTTACACAGAAATGGCAGCAGAAGAATAAACAATTTCACGGTCTGTTGGAAACAGTTATACACGGCGTTGCACAATCACACCCAGTTTCTTCCTATTATTCACACGCTGCTTTGTATCAGCATAGCGTACTGCAATAAGTCATTTCACCGGGGCACAATTCCGCGGAGCGGCTTTAAAAAAGTAGGCAATATGTTCTACAAAAGAGTGAGAAACAGAATTGGTCATTTTGGCACTGGCAGTGTCTAAACTAGGCAGGGCAATTATTTAAAAGTGATGCAAAGTTTACATTATTTTACTAGCAAAAATGTTCTATGGTTCTCCTGTGAACTTCTCTATTAAAAAATGTATCTTAATTCTCAGTCCAATTATGTTATGTTGTCCAGGAAATGTCCAGAATGATTATATTTGTGGCTGAGGAGAAACTTCAATTTGGGCATTAATAAAACACAATTTCCTGATGGTAACCATTATGAGTTGGCCTAAGTGTTTTTTAATTGAAAACAGAATCTAATGGGAGGGCAATGGAAGATGAAGGAAACAAAACAAGGAAAATGGACTGATGGCGAGAAACAATAGAAAGAGAGACAGGTGAATTAGAGACTTGTTGATGGCTGAATACAGACGGCCTCACAGGTCACTCCAGCCAATCACAGATCGAGCATGCAGTCTTCTGGGATATGCCTTGTCACCACAAAAAGCAGTCCCTTCACAGTAATAGACAGAGTCCTCAGGAACTCTCTGGTGGGCGAGTTGGTGGGATATTCAAAGGACACATCAAGGAAACAAAAGTTTCCATGGTTACCGGAGGTTGAATTTGCTGACGTGGGATTTCGGGGGGGTGTCAAAAGACTGAGAACTGCGACAGTTCTCTCTACAAACAGAAAATAAAAACACTTACAGCATGCAGCAAAACAGTGTCATTGAAATTGGTAGTAAGATTGTTTTTGGAGTTATTGTGTTGTTTGGTCTCTGTGTTTGTTGAGAATTATTGTTGTAATTCAGATGATAGTATTGTAGCAAATACATTTATGTGGACTCCAAGAGGGGCAGCTATTGTTGTTACAGCAACCAATGAGTCTCGTTTATTGTTCAAATAGCAACATGACTTTATTTTATCAGTCATGTTAATAAAAAATGAAGGAACAATATAAAAAAAACTTGTGTTTGTGTGTGTGTGTGTGTGTGTGGAAACCTTTGAAACACAACTTAAAATAGTTTTGCAACCAAAGGACTCCCTTTTCCATTAGACAACTGAAACTAATTATGTAATCAAATGGTGTATTGTATTGCATTGTGAATAAAACTGCAGTATTTGTTCTTTGATTGAAAAATCCTAAAAACTGAAGGGAGCTGCAAAAGGCATTGCCTTTCAATTTTTGGGGAATAATGAGACAAAATGATGCAACCCAAAGAGATTTTTAGGCTGTACTTTGTGTGCTGTGCTCAGTGATTTGGAGTCTGATCAAAGGCAAGCACAGTGCCTTCCTCCCATGCGAAGCAGCAAAAGCCACCAGCACCATATGTGTGTGCCCATCAGTGGGTCCACATGCCATATGCCTGAATGTGCTGGTGTAATGCTTTCTCTAAGCCAATCAACTCACTGTCCGCTCAGCAATAGTGTTCATTAGTGCAGTCCTGGGGTGGTGGTGTGTGTACGGCTGTATATACAGTGTATATATATATATATATATATTTATATGTGTTTAAATGCACGTATGTAGTTATGCATACAGTTTGGGTTTAAGTGACAAACTGCAGGAGTGTGTGAAGTGAAGTCCTGTGTGTTTGTGCAGGCGTAGCCTCACTAGACCGTGTTACTGGAATTGCAGGAGCAGTGTGTTTGTGCAGCCTTGTTACTCTCCCTGAGCTGCTGGGCAGTGGAATATCCTCCCCAGTGTCGAGTTTCCCCCGTCATGATGGGATCATAGAGATGTGCCAAGAAAGCGCTGCGCCCAGGGACCCTCGCTCATTCTCACACAGCCCCATATCAAAGTATCATCACACACGCACAAACACACAAAGCAACCACCTGGAAAGCACTGCCGGAACCCGGAGAACCCCAAAGTCTTGTGTTGCTGTGCGAGTGCACACGCAGACAAATACATTTGCACACACTTAGACAAGCTATTGCTTTTCTTCACAGAAGAAAGGTCAACTGCCACCTGAGCATTTACAGTCTGTTTTTTTTAGCCTGGAGATATTTACCATACCCCAAGTTTCTGATGTCACAGTGTGTGCAATTTGTATACCTATCACTCAAGTATTACGAGTTATACATGCAAGTACATGTATGCCGCTAAATGTTGTGCCAATAATCCTAAGGCTTATTGGCCAATGTACAGCGCAATTGATTTTGACAAGATACTGCTATGTGAACATGTTCGTCAGTCATCAAGTTGCAATATATATATATAAGGTTTCATGCATGCATGTCAAAGAAATACTCAATAGAATGAAGCCAAATCAGCAACTGTAATACCAATGCAACTTCCTCTATTTTTAGCAGTATCCTCAAAGCAAGGTGACATATAAATACTCAGCACTATCAGCTTCTCAGTGCTATTCATTACATTGCTCTGGTACACTTTGGGAATCGTCCAGCAGGCAGAATTTCATGTGACGAGTCTGCCACCAAGTTCAATGTAGAGAAATTCCATTTAGCCAAAATTGTGTTTTCAAACATTTCCATTTCCAAAGGCTGTCTGTGACCAGAGATACTTCCTGGACACGTTTCCTATCAAAATATACACATGTAGGGTGCAGAATGAAAAAAAGTTTTCCAGTAGTAACCTCAAGCCTAGTTACAGTTACAGCAAGCATGTTTGATCGACTTGTGGTGATGGAAATGTAACACCCTTAGCCCATCCCATTTCTCGTATTAGTGTTGCCAAAAGGTCGAGATGCCGTCTGACATGATATCTGGAAACTAGAGTGCATGGAAAGGTTACAAATGGAGTTTATTGAAGTTTTAATTGGATGCAAATCAGCTAATTGTGTTTGCACAGTGAGAGCTGAGCTGCAAACTCTGCAAACTACATGTGCAAGCAGACATACTGCACATACAAACAAAGTCTGGGTGCATCCAATAACCTCATCTTACTCACACCTTAGCAATGATCACCATGCAAACACACACACACACACACATATTAGATGGTTTGGATCCAAGGCACGGTGTTGGGAAAGATAGAGGTGGTGTAAATGTCAAGTCCTCTCACTCACCACATTACAAAGTTGAAGACTGTTCCCCAACATGTCCATCCCATGCCTTCTACAACTGCATACATGTAATAAAGAGCATATACTTAGTTATTAAAATGATACATACAATCGCCAGTGAAGTGTCAAACAATAAACAATATTCATTGAAATGCTGGGAAAAAACTGACCTGAAAATATCTATATTCAATGCACTGATGTGGTTTCATAAAATGTGGAACTGAGGGCATCATTTATCTCATCTTAGGTAGCTCAGAAAACAAAACCAATGTCATTCTGCGAGATAAGCCTTATAAGTCTGCCAACATCACATAGAGGCTATCATTCTATCACTGAAAGCAATAACGCACAGAGACGGACAAAGAAAGGAAGAGAGAGAACTTATCAATGTTCTCCCCCATAAGCCATAAAGCTGCCAGATCTTGCCAAGTCTGATAAGCAACATCCAACGCTCCTCTCTGCTACTCATTTCACCCCACCCAACCCCTCCCTGCTGCTCCGTCTTGACAGCTGGGGCCCCAGTCCCCACATCAGTGGAAATTTCCTGAAATGTCACTCCAGTAGACGGCCTGAGTGATTGTATAGCGTGGGGAGTATTGCTGCAAAGGCCATACAGACATGCAAACAATTCTCCCTCAGCCCATTGTCCCCAGTCCCCACACGATGGCTGTCACCCCAACTTCAGCTCTTGGAGGCCAAATTAGTCCGGCCATGCGCATCTTTGTGTCTCAAAACCCCACTGTGACTCGCCTTCCTCAACCCCTTCATATTGTGTCCTCACCTTCTCGTTCATAGAGTTCAACCTGTCGTGGTAACTTAGCCAGGGGCCAGAATGAAAAGGTTATGGGTCAGAGGGGAAACAGGAAGTCTATGCCTCAATGGTTAACATAATATAACATTGGGAAATTGGCTTGAAAAAAATCAGACTAACCACTTATAAATGCTCATAATAAAGGATGGTTAAGTAATTCTTTGATGACTATTTGATCTATGCTGTCTATATGTTTCTTAATCAAGAAAAAGAACAGTCTACAGCTATGCTAGTGGCTCTGTTTGCTTTGAGTTTAAGCTAGCATCAGCATGCTAACATGCTCACAATGGGACTGCTAAGATGCTGATGTTTAGCAGATATAATGTTGTCCATTATCAAACTTCAGCGTATTAGCATGCTAATGTTTGCCAATTCGCACTAAATACAAATTACAGCTGAGGCTGATGGTAAAGTCATTCGTTTTGTAAATATTTATTTAGAAACAAATTCAAATTTTAAGTCATTCTGAGTAGAATACAAACGCCTGGACCAAATTTTCTGTCAGTCCATTCAACAGGTGTTGAGACATTTCACCAAGAAATGTGATCTCTGACGCAAGACGGATCATCAAAATCAGTAGGATTCATCCTCAGGGGAACATGAATGTCTGTAGAAAATGTCATGGCAATCCATAGTTGTTGATATATTTCACTCTTGACTGAACTGGTGGACAGACCAATAGACCAACAGACAGACAGTGCCATCTCTATGGCCATGTCGCAAGGATGGCTAAAATTGAAAGTGAAAGAGAGTTCATTAGTGTTTGACCTCATCGTCTATCAAGGTAGTGACAGAAGAGGCACATGGTTCTTAACTTGACCGCACCTTTACTTAGATCCACATAGGCTTATCCAACTAACAGATAAATAGGTTAACAGTGTACTTTTACCACAGCCCTGTTAGCCTAGCGTTAGCAACTGTGTTGGCAGTTGTACTGTAAGCAGGTCTTCAAACAGAATCACTGTAAAAAAAATTAAATCAAAACATTCAAGACCACGTGACTGTGCTTTCAAACTCACCCTTTCAACTCCTTGCATCTTCAGTTATTCCTGACCGTCTCTGACATTGACGCAAGTTCACCAGGTGCAAAAAGGGAAAGGGTATCGATGGCCGTGAACCGACTAAAGCCGGGACAGTAAAGGCGTGCATGAAGCCCAGCCCAGCCCAGCCAAGTTCAAGCTACAAGTGGCAGCAGGGGGGTTACAGGCAGTTAATCAGACAAGCGGTAATCTAGTTAGGAGATCAACAAATGAGCCTCTCAGTGGTGGAAAGGAGGACACAACCCCGCAGACAATAGAGCGGGTTAATGCCATTGTGTACGAGAACAACGGGAGGGATGGAAAGGCAGCATTATTGGAATAATTCAGATCAAAATGAGGGTCGAGTGTACAGCAGGAGCACTAAGCTGTGCCTGCTGGTGGGAACTTCTCCTGGAATAAATTGTGTTGGACTAATTGTCGCGGTGACTTCATGTCTCAAAGCAACACGTTCGCCTGAAAGTGACAAATTGTGTTCATTTTTTTTGTGTTGAGTTGAAGCATAATATTTGACATTTTAGATGTTTAAAAAAAATGTGAGTCATGGCACCGGATGTGGTCTGGATCTACGACAACCACCTGCTCTTTCTAATTAGCAATGTCAAGAAATTGTACCTTTGCAAAGCGTCCAGCTGTGGAAGGGCTATTAAAAAGGTGAGTAGTGGCGGCTGGCAGCACAAAGCCAGTGACCACAGTGAGGCTTCACCATTTTCCACACCTCTTTTGGTCTCCATGGAAACAAAGACAAGTACGTTCACGCACACGGGAGCCGCAAATAGAACATCACAGGGGAAGAGAAGAAGAAGCGTGCTGCTACTGGCACTTCACAGGCTCCAGTCCAGATGTTTTTTCAAACCCCCTGGAATCAGAGTGTTGTTTATATGTTTCTAATTGAGTAAAAAGACGTCTCAGTGCCCACCTTATGCCCCCTCTTTCACTTTGTCTTCTGTACAAGCCTACAGCCGGATAAAAAATATGTCAGACACACAACTGTGTCTGGCATATTTTAACTACTTTAGGGCTGTGCTGCCAATCATTTTAATCCATTTTAAGCCAACACAGATTACTCTTCAAAGGGTTCATATTATTGCCTGTCTAAGCACATTTTGGCCTTGGCTGGGAAAATAAAATAATTTTTTTCGTCAGTTCCAAAACTGGATATAGACACAGTCTGGTGATGACTGTGCTTATAACTGTTAAGGTTACCATAAATAAACTGTTATGGTTCCACGGAGAGCATCTGTAAACTGTTATAAACACACTAAGACAGTGTTTGGTAAACTTAGGAGTCACAAAAGTGGGAAATGTTTTTTGCTGTCAAGCTCATGCAAACAGTGGCTGCTCTGCAACAACCAAGCGCTCCGACCCTGGCTTAAATGCCAATGCATTGCATGAAAATGTTTAAAATGCAGTTTGGCCATACTGATAAAGTATTTTTATTGCCACATCTTGTGCAAACATAGCTCATTTGTTCAGTTTTAAACTTTGTTTTAAACTTTGTATAAATACGCTGGTGAATGTTTTGGAAGGGAGCAGATGATAAAGTGTCACTGGCTGACCCAGACAGAGGAGGTGAGCGTCTGAGACAGAGAGAGAGAGAGAGAAGTCTGTCCTCGTCAACATCAGGAAACACCATCGTCTCCCTCTGACCCGCATCCCTGCTAATGCAATCTGCCGCACTTAAGAACCAGCGTAATGCAATGCAACAGTAGAAACGGTAGAAATGCACATTTGCAGATGGACAAACATTTTCTCCTTCAGACACACACACACACACACACACACACACACACTGGGGGCCTTGTTAGAGTGTGCTTGCAGGCAGGTTCCAGATGCCACACGCTGGGCTGAGTGGCTGCTGGCTGAGCCAGAAGAGGAAATAGACATAGGACTTACAGATACTTTCAGGGCAGATTTGTGAAGCACATAGACGTATGCACATAGTGATGCCCAGGCAAACAAAGAGCATGTCAACGGTGATCGGTCTGTTTTACATTCCTTCTCCAACCTCTCTCTCTCTCTCTCTCTCTCTCTCTCTCTCTTTCTTGTCGTGAGCCAGAGAGTGACGGGAGCTTTGATGTTGCGAAAGCGCATCTGTGTTACTAGGCTTCTTAGTCAAAAGAAAAAAAAACTCTACCCTCCTTCAGGTTTTCACAGTTCCTTTCCGTCACTCGGAGGCAGCTGCAAGAAAGCGAGGAGGCTGACAGTGAGTGAGGAAACTGAAGGGGGAAGAAAAAAAGAATGAAGACAGTGAGAGAAAAAAGAGAGGGAGAGTCGTGCAGAGGGAGGAAGCGAATGCGAGGAGAAAAGGAGGTCAGATAGTGGGTAATGCTTTATTGCATCGAGGCTGTGAAGGCCTGAAGGTGGAAGGTTTCACTTTGGTTTGAGAGGCAGGGGAACGTGGACGGAGGGATGGATGGATAAACTGGTTTCAAAAATTGTGGTGTACAGGTGAAGATTTTGTTGTCTAAAATAGATCCTTTTAAGCTTCTCCTGCTTAAAAAAAACATCAACAACATCACAAGAATATGCTACCGTTGGGGCCTTGGTGCAACAGACTGTCATCGTGAGTATTTTTCTTGTGCAGAGAAACCGAAGCTCTCAAAAATGTTCAAAGACAGAAGGAAAAAGCAGAGGAGAATTCTTGAATTACCAATCTATTTCATTATATTTTCTGTCAGGCAAACCACTGTCGGGTTAGGCCTTTTCACTCACTAGCTGCGTGATTTGTTTTCATTCTTTTCCCCTCTAGCACTCACACACACACACACGCTCACTCTCTACTCATCTGTCTCAGAAACGTCGAGGTTGTGCGGTGCCTTTTTTGAATGGCGCACTTTAATACAGATTATCAGCTGCTTGAGAGCTCCAATTAGGTGGTATTATAGAAGGAATAATAAGGTAAAGCCCCACTGTACAACGAAGATGATTCCTCCTCTCCAATCTCGTCCCCGTTGACACCGTAGAAAATCCCCTTCTGAACTTCGCGACACACTCCCCAGTCGGCTAATCTAACTACAAAGTCGGATATTTCACCGTAGACTCCCTGCCTCGGCCTCAAATGCCTCGGCCTTTTTTCCTCCTTGTTTGCTGTGATTTATGAAACGGTTAAACCCAGTGTAAACCCATTTAGGTGCTGATTTCTAAAGTGGAGCAGAAGTCACGTTAACTTAATTTGCCTCTGTCTACCACAGCGTCAGCCACATCCCTTCAGCTCTCAGAGCATTACTCCGTCAAAGGCCTGTGTAGGGTCAATACTAATGCCGTCTTCATCCAATTCAAACTGTGACTGTGCTGGTAAAGCAGACAATTAGCTGACAGTTTCTGTTAGGGAATAATACTTTCTCTGAAATGTATCAGAAGTTTAAGCACACGCAGAGGGCTGTTTCCTATAATTACGCTGATCAGAAAACTATCTGGGTGTTGGTGTTATTGAATTAAACGCCAGATTGAGAATTAAATACCAACATTGAATTTGAATTCCAGCAGTGCAGCCTTGTAGCAGATAGTAATATGGAGGATGACACTTCTCAGAGATCACCTGATTGGATGATGTGTGGGTAATTAAAACATGCAGCTTGAAATGTCTTTCTGGCCATGCTTCTTTGGGCATGTAATACATTTTTTTTACATTTTTTACCATCTGGGCGACTGAAGTAGGGCACAAGGGGAACTCTAGAGACGCTTCAGTGGCCAGTTGATCATCGGGATGCCTAAAACTTCATGTCTTACATACAGGGATGATAAGTGTTATAGCAACAATCCCACAGGTTCACTGCGTGTCACACTCTTGCGAGATGGGTCTAATGGTGTTGATCTGTGTCAGGCCGTACGATATTGAATGTGAGGCAGCTGGTGCAATCAATGCCTATTGAATCATTTCACTATGTTGTAAATGGAAAGAAATCAGATGCGAGCAGAGACTTGTAATACATTTGTGTCATCCATGTTCGCCTCTCTTGTGATCTGAAAATGTAGCAGAACATGAATGTCAAATCTGCAAACTGAGCTTGAGGTAAGTATGTTTTTAGCATTGCACCAGCTCTCCAGTGTGTTCCGCATCATTTCATGCTGTACTCTGATGGGACGGTAAATAGTGGGTCATAAGACCAAGAGTCCTCTATGAAAATCACGGTCAAAAAGTGTGATTTCTTTTTAATTCAGTTATTTCAGAGACAGTGTTGATGGAGCTTTACTTGCAAACAAAAGGTGATCTTCTTCCAAATCTTAGTGAGCATGCTGGAAATCCCACCAAAACACACCTTTATTTATCAGCCTTTATTCGGTATTCTATGCCGAATAATCAACACCGTCTGCAAACAATAATTTGCAAGCACAAAACTGCAACATATATATACATACTGAATATAATATTGTGGAAGGAAACAGAAGGCTTCATGTTTCTGACATGTACTAAGTACTAAATATCAATATCTACAGCACATTATGTGTAAATAAAGTGTAGAATATTTGGACAAAGATGGCTGGGAAAGACACACCCCAGACATTTACACTAGAACAGAAGAAGTAGAGATACTAGAGAGATTTGTGTCTTCGCTAATGCACTTTGTCTTTGGCTTGAAAAACTCTACACGTGTATACCTTTACAGAAGAGAAGAACACATCTCTCAGTAGTTCTTTGCACTATTATACTTTCTGCCTCTGCTGATGTTTTACATGCCTCCGTAATAAAGACACATGCAGACACACACACACGCGCAAGCCACGACGAATAGCGTTATCAATCACAGCCACAGTGAAACATAGGTCTTTCCAGAAACGCTCAATCCCTCTCCGTCCTGGCCAGCGAGGAGGATGTCTCCATTGTTTAATGACACTGAGGGAGGAAATGGTTTCTCTTTGTTCCCTTACAACTCCATTACTGTCTCTACGGGTGTGCAGTACTGTACTGAGCTGACAAGACCAGATCATTTAGTAATTTTGACTCAATTTTAGTTTTTGGCACCGAGTTCCTCTTCCCACTCGCTTTTATATAACACCCTCCTCTGCGACTGTTTTGAAGAGGGCAGCGATTTTTAGACGGGCATTTTATGTTGAATGTTAGAGGATTCAGGTGCGTGTACCGCAATACAGTCACCAAGAGCTCTGTATACATACAGTATTTTGGGTATTCCTTGGCTTCCATCTTCCTTCTTTTCTGTTGTTCATTCGGGTAATATTCAGTACCGGGGATGTCCACATTGTTAAATCCCCCCCCAAGTGATTGACTTCACTTGTGCTGGGTAATTGATGACGGATGAAGCAATCATAAAGAGTCCCCGGCTGGTAAATCATGACTTTGCTTATTCTCTGTGGGTAAACTAGGCCATCTGGGATGAGCTATAACTATGGAAGCATACTGGTCCATGCTGGGATAGACAGCAAGGAGATCTCGGCAGTGATTTATTCATGACACATGTGGGAGAAGAAGACTCAGCCTTCCTCTCTCCTCCCTCAGCTCCCCCTTTCCCCAGCTACCTCCAAGACGCCATCACATCATCCTCACATCCTCGCTGCTCTATCCCACCATACTGCCCACATGACAGCTCCCTGCCTTCATTTTCTACCTACTCATATTAATCACATCAAATCACCCAGGGTAATTCATTTTCACTCCCCCCTGCACGTACTGAATGTGTATGAATAGACATTTTAACTGCATGATGACTCTATATTGTTGGATTTTAAAAGTAGATGTATTTAAATGAGTTAATTACAAACAGGTAGTAAAATATGCCTACAAGCACAGTGAACCTTTCTAGTTAACAGTCTCCATCTCATTGCTTTAGTCTTTACAAAATCAAACTACAAAAATGATAAGTAAAGTAAAGATAAGTAAAAGCGTTAAAGGTGTTTTTTTCCTGCAGTTTCCACTGTTGGTAGATATTTTTACCTTTGGGCAGACTAGCCGGTTCCCCTTGTTTCTGGTAAATTACGCTAGCAAAATATTTAGGGGACAAAAAACCGAACAGGCCTATTTCCCAAAAGATTTAACTATTCCTTGAACTGACCAATAAACTCTGAAATAAAATAGGAAGCAAGGCCCTGTTTAAATTAATTACTATGTTTGGTATGGCTGCTGATGACAGAATGGTCTCTGTATCACCTCTTGTAAAGTGTCCAGGTTGTTCTATTAAAAAACAACACACACACACACACACACACACACACCAGAGGGTATCTAATTAGCAGACTCACACCCTCACAGCTGGAGGTTGTCACATTGTGTGTGTACTGTCAGTGACCACAGGGCAGGAGAAACCCTGTGACTGTAAAGAGAAACGAACCGACACACCAGCCTTCTGCAGATACGCTGGGGCGATCCACAACATGCAAAACTTAATGGTGACACGCATAGTATAAAAATATATATACACTGCCGTTTAAAAGTTTGAAATCACCTGTTATGTTCATATCTTTTATTTTCATTCCTTCACACATGACAATCTTAGGCGAGACGAAATTCAGACACCCAATGTATTATTTACTTTTGAACTAGTTTTGGCCCCAAAAGAAGAAGAATTAAATAATTAAAACTTACGTTTTGTCGATGTCCCCAAAATGTTACATACCAGGAGGGCATACTGTTATAACTGAACTTCCACCAAATACCATTCAATACTGAATTTGTTTTCCAGAACACAAAAGCATATATATACTGTATATATGCTGTGAAAATCACAATGTGAAAGTCACCAAGCTGTCCCTGCACAACTCCAACATGCCTCATCTAAGCCTTGGGCAATGCTACTTTAACACTTCAGCTTATTGCAAGCTCAGTAAACACAGTTCAGACACAGTGTGTGTGTGTGTGTGTGTGTGTGTGTGTGTGTGTGTGTGTGTGTGTGTGTGTGTGTGTGTGTGTGTGTGTGTGTGTGTGTGTGTGTGTGTGTGTGTGTGTGTGTGTGTGTGTGTGTGTGTGTGTGTGTGTGTGTGTGTGTGTGTGTGTGTGTGTGTGTGTGTGTGTGTGTGTGTGTGTGTGTGTGTGTGTGTGTGCATGTGTGTGTGTGTGCGTGTGTGCGTGTGTACAACGATGACGACAACTGTGGCTAGAAGGCATTATGCACAAGGGCCATGATCAATGATCAATTTAAAAATCCATAATTCCACTCTGTTTCAGGTAACCACCCCTAATGAACAGGTGCTTTCAATGCAGAAAATACTGCTCATGTAGTTTGGAAGGAGAAAGAGCTTTGCAGAGACGCAGATATGATTGTCAACCTTCACAGACAAAGTTGAGCACTCCCACGCAGCAGCTGTGATTTGAAGCCAACTTCCTGTCAAGGTTCTCAACACAGCTGCTCAGGAATTACTGTTTGCCGGTTAAGCCCCAGTTCCACCGAAAGCCGGACCTACTACGGATGTCCCCGGAGACACTACGGATCAGATCCGGGGTCATCCGGGGACATCCAGGGACATCCGACTTTCAGTGGAACTGGGGCTTTAGCGGGAAGCATTTATCACCTTCAATCAAATCACGATCTAATGCTCATGCTGACGCCCGACAAAAACACAAAATATAAGAAAGACAACATCTTTATTGCATGTCCGACCTTATTGAGACACAAAGAAGTAATGGTCTTGGGAAAACATACTTACATCCTCGGGAATCTGAAACACAATAGTGGAAGCTGGCCCAATGGGATGCAGCGTTTTCATTTAATGGACCATTACATCACTGTTGTTTGTACAGTGGACCTTGGTCGTACAGCAATAACATCTTTGGATGGGTGTTGCTGAGCGAAGCAGGTGATGGAGCACATATAACCACTGATCATTAAAGTCAATGATGTGGGGAATGTATGGTGTGTTGGAGAGAGGAGAGGAAGAGGAGCCCTGAAGGTTTTCAACATGGTAACAAAGATTGACATTTTCTGGTCAATAATAATTAAAGTTTGCTGGTACTATGCTGGCTCAGTGACAGTCCAAACTGTCTCCGGCAAAGATAAATAGCAAGCAGACGGGCCTCCATCCCGGAGGAGCATGGCATATCATCAAATCAAACGCACATTGGTCTGTCTGCAACAGAAATTGAGTTATCAATATCAAGCAAACCCCATCAGCTCCTCTGCTCGGTAGCAGAGAGAGTAAAAGGAGAGATGAAGGCACAGAGTGTTACAGAAGAGATGAGGTGAACATTTCCTGTTCTTACACTGAAACCTTGACAAACGGCACAGTTTTCACGACCGCAGCAAGGAGATGATTTCCTGAGTTTCGTAATAATGTGACAGTGGAAACTGTACCGGTACCTTCGCTGTCACCGAAGCCCCTGGGAATGTGGATCTCATGCCTTCGGGGGTTTATTTTAGGCGTGTACACATGTGAGCATTCACTTGCATATGTTCTTATGCTCATCCACCTCTCCTTCAAGTCGTCTCCTCCCACTTTTTGCTTCGCTTTACATCTCAAAGTCCCCTGTGGCTTCGCCTGTCGTGAATTTCTACACTTTGCTCTCTTGTAAAGATGTGATTCTCCCAGTCTATCTCTCATCCGTCATCATCCTCAGCCTTGCCTTCTCCATACCGACTCATTCCTTTCAACCCCCTTCCCCAATGCTACTGTACCATCTGGCTCAGGTGATGTTGCCTCGGGGCTCGCATTATGCTGCTGTCGAACCTGAAATGAAGTCTAAAAAAGGGGGCGCATTTAACTTGGTCCTCCCAGTCGGCAAAACCGCCCTCCACCCCCGCACTCCTTCTGTGTGCCGCTTCAAGAGCCCCCGCTGATGGGGCTGGGCCTTGTAGAAAGCCTCCAGACAGCCTGGGAAAAAAACATAAAACCATGAATAAGGGAAGCGGAGCACTGTGGAACCCCTGCTGACGGAAATCCCACTGTTCGATTTTGTCAACGTAATGACGAAATGCATAATGTTGATTCTGAACATATCAGTAAAATGGGATTTAATTAGTTTCTCTGCAATTTCCACTTTTCCCATGTCGGCTTGTATAGCTGTGTATTGTATTATTATATTGTTTATATGTTCAGCACTCGCTTAATGTTAGGGAAAGATGGTCTGGGTTTAATATTGAAAAAGTCAACAGCGACTTGAAGCACGCGGCACATGATCAATCGACCAAAACCATGACCATGACCTGAACCAAAGTGCTTCTTTTGTCTCCCGTTTTTTATCAAATCCACGCAGCAACTACGTGTCCGCCAAAATGTAAACGGTAAAGCAAATTAGCAGTGTGTAAAAGTAATTACCGGGAGCCAGCGTCGGTCTGAAACATGCAAATCTAGACACTAACACTAAGACTGTGAAAATCATCAATGTATTATTACATTGATCAAATATTTCTTCGTGGAGCACGTCTCCAGGATGTCTCCCTCAACCTGGTTTTCTGGCAACAGTTTGACATGAATGGTGCTAAATTGGCAAATCTGCTCTCCATTTCAAAACACAGCCTCGGCTCGGCGGCGATCTATCAGACAATTTGAATTTCAGAGGAAGCCAGATCCTGCTGTTAAGTGCATCGTCAAGCTGAGAGCCAGCAGAAGGGTCTAAACACATGGCCTTTTTTGGGGAGAGGCTGCAGCTATAGCTCCTCTGCCTGTGATTACACACTTCATCTTTCATTTAGTTTACCTATTTTATTCACTAGCGAGCTTTTCATTCCTCATTTCACGGAAGGAAGCAGGCGTGAGCCATCTGGCTTGGCTCCACTGTGGATGTATCCCCGATCTCACAATGCATCATCCGATTCATACAAACAACACCTGAGGACAAAAGAGACAGTGACGGACGCACCCCCCCCCCCCCTCCCCTCCCTTTCAATTAATAAACTGTAATTTAAGTTCATTTAATTGAAAACGACATCAGGCTTTCTGTCACTGATAGAGCCACAGCTCTGAAATCTAGACTGTTTCACCCACTACAGCTTGCTGTACTCATTCATTGTGAATAAACACAATCGGCCTGCACATCAAACACGAAAAACAGGAATTTACATCACGTGATAAAATGTCTTTTGCCTGATGCTTTACTGTGGGAATAGTGTGATCTTTGTCATTCCTCACACAATAGCTACAGTGTTATAGTTAAGCCTTATTAGCACCTCATACATCCATTTCTGAGGTGCTCCTTTTGCGGGGAGAACAATTAGCAGCCAGTGCATCTGTGACTCATGTTAATTTAGTATGGACTAAAAATAAACCAGCGATCTTTAACTGTTTGCATTCTGTGTTTTTGTCCGTTTTCATAAGCCGCAGTAAAAACCCACTGGTGTTGTATAATTGAGAAAATCAGGTGAGACAAATGCTGCGGTCACAACAAGGTCGCCAGACAACACGGTGAGCGTAAACCACCGTTATTGCTTTTGGTACAGAAGAACAAAAGCTTTTGATATCCTGCTCCTTGTTGCATTTAACAGTTGCCATGGCGACGCCGAGGCTTAAGGAGGATCCCAAAACTCGATAACAAGGGTTTTCTAAATTTGACAGTGCGAACTCTCTATTTCTCGCTCGTTTTCCATTACTGACGCGCACTGCGGAGTCTTTTTGAAGAGGAGAAGGGTAAAAAAAAAGGGGTCGAAGAAGAGTGATGGAAAGAGCACAACAGAGCGAGATGTAAAGAGCCTTCCAGACGGAGCGGTGGGAAACGGAAGAGGCTGCCGGGGTTCAGGCTGCCAGCAGAGAAAAACACCACAAGTGTGAATATGAAGGCGCACATTATTACATCGCACACGTCACAAAGCAACAGCAGTCCGGGGTCACCAAGCAGCCCGGGCTGGAAGCCTTGGGCCTTTTTTGCATTCAAATTTGAGGGGTGATTCAGCAATTTCATTCATATGGAATGGCTGTTTTGTTTTTTTGCTGTATCTTGATTAACAGCTTAATCAAAATATTATTCAGCAAACCAGAAATTTAAGTTAAATTTGGGTTACATTTGTTTTTTAGAAATAACAATAATAAAATACGGAGCCAAGGGAGGGGGGTTATATTACAAGAAAAAACTAATTTCTAAGATTAAAGTCATTTAATTATTTTCATAATTATAAAGCAAATTGACAAGATTATTTTTCTGTGGTGTGATGAGGTTGATCCAACATGCAAAGTGAAGCGATGTGGATCCTTGACAACAAAAAAACACAACATTTATGAGTTTTGATCTTGTAAATTTGTGACTTTATAATCTGAAGTATTTTTCTTTTAAATTCAGAGGGTTTTTTTGGACTATTACCCCTCTCCCCCCAGCTCTGTCATTATTATTATTTTTGCCTACAATGGCCCTAATACGACATCATTATTTTTCAGACTGAGGCCTGACCTTGTCTTAATTAAAAAATAGTTTTTTTTATCACATGTGTTTAATAGACAGAAGCAGTCTTGTACCAGATAACAGCCCAACACTGTGGCTGTTTCTTACAGGGAGAGAGAGACTCAACTTAAATTGCGCTGAACTCTCACCAGTATTGATTTATTCTCATAAAAAAAACTCACCAAGGCATTTCTTCAAATTGCTTGCCTTTGTTGATGGAGGGGGCGAGTGTGGAGAGAGGTTTGTGGCGGGACAGAGCGAAGAGTGGCGAGCCCTTGTTGATTGGGTCTGGTTCAACAGCCTTGTTAGTTGGCCATGGCTTCTCTATTTCCATCTTCTGTGTTTCTGTTTGTGTACCCTATGATTGTATTCATACTGACGCCTGCTCGAGCATATAAACTCATGTCTTTGTCTTGACAACAAAAGCTGCTTAGGTTTGTTTCCAGAAAGCTGACTTGTAATTAAACCAGCGAGCGATTAGTCAAGTCAGTCAAATCACCGGTCAGTGAACAAGGTAACCAGTCATCCATGCAGGGTTTATAAAAGGCCGGATTATGCTTGAGAAGTTTGTACGACGTGTCGCCCGACCGCATCAGAAGGCAGAACGCACACCTGGCCAACGGATGCATAAATTATTGTCAGATTGTCGTTCTTATTAAAAAAGCCCTCTCGATTGCGACGTTGTAAAAGTATTGAGGGAGGGGGTTTCTGAAGCAGCACCCCTGATGAAGCATACTGACCCCACAATCCTCCCCTACAGCAGCTTGGGAGGGAGAGCTCCAGAGTGACACTTCACACTTCCTTTTCCATCTACTCCTCTGCCACTCTCAGGCTCGCACCTCGCTCGCACTTCGGCCTTTTCGGCCCTCTCTATTTCACCTCCTTCTCTCCATATTCCTCTCCCCTCTTCTTTTTTCCATCTCATCCCTTTCTCCCTCCCTCAGTGGAAAGGGAGGAGCAGAGACAGTTAATCTGAGAGTGATGGAGCTCTGACAGGCCGATTCCCTCTGCCCTCTCCCCAGGGCGTGCAGCTGTGCCCGGGCTCCGCGGACGCCTACATCCCTCAAACACACATCCACGCAGAAACGGCAGGAATACAGCCACCTACACACACGCATGCATACATTTATAGAGGTTCCGAAGGGAGCACGCATGTGCACTTACTCACACCTCCACACTCTGATACAGCACATGTGCATGTGTGTATGTGTGTGTGTGTGTGTGCGTGTGTGCGGCTTTATATAAGGCATTACATTTCTATGTTGCAAACCAGGATATGCTGCAGAAACAGAGAATGTCAAGGAGGTGATGTGATGAGGAATCACAGGTTACAGGATTCTTTTGGCCTAATACTGACATCAATATTCAAGTTCAATAGAATTTTCTGGTGTTTTTATGTGTGTGTGCGACTGCAATTATGTTAAATGTAATTCAACATTTGAAAAGCTTTTTTTATGTGTTAATTTCCACATTTTACCACGTTTCAATCTAATGTGTATGAACAATCAGATTAAGCCTTCAACTATTCCTTATTTTCATCATTGATTAATCTGCCGAATATATTCTTGACTAAGATTGTAAATAACAGTTTCCCAGAGTCCAAGGTGACACGTCTTAAAAGATCTTTTTTTGTCCGACCAAAAGTACAAAAAAAGATATTCAGTTCACAATTATACTAAACACAGAAAAGCTAAAACTGGGGAATCTTTGGGATTTTTGCTTGCAGATGACAAACGATGAATGAGTCATCAAAATATTTGTGGATTCTATTTTGGTTGACCAACTAATCCAGGGGTGTCAAACTCATCTTCACTCTGGGCCACATGGCAGCTACATCCAAGAGCTCCTCACTGACAGTCAGGTCTGCCTTCAGCCTCTTATAAACACTGATAGATGCATTGTATCTGTGTTGTCTGTGCTTTCATCAACAGCTAATGAAAAAGACAAGTAACTGCTCGTCTCTTCGGTTAGCTGTGTTGTTAGATTGCCTGCTAGTTCCTGATCTCGGTCTGCGATGGTGTTTCTTCACAAACTGACATTTGTAAAAGTCTGTATCTGGTCGGAGCACACCTTGCTCACATACCTTTAAGCATGCACTGGGCTGTAGCTTTTGTAAATGTATTCTGCTGCGATTGCAGTCTGCCTTTTGATTCTTGGACAATTTTATGTTTTTCTTGGAGGCTAAATTTAGCTCCGTGTTTGGTGTCAAAATGACGACGTAAATTGTATTCCTTCATCACAGACACTGCCTCATAACACAGAAGACAGACCGTTTTTTCTCCTTGAAGCACAAACATGTATTCGCTTTCCCATCTTTCATTACATTTTCTTCCCTCTGCATCAATTTTTCTCTTCGTGGACATTTTGGGATTATTTGTCAATCATCTGTCCACCTGTTGTGATAGTTTTAATGTCGGCACACAGACAACATGCTATCTCATAATTTCGACCATGGGGATATTTTTATTTTCAAGTCTAACTTTGAATTAAAAAAAAAAAAAAGAAAAAAAAAATCTATTTTTGTTTATTTTTTTTGCTGGTGGATTCGCGGGCCACATTAACATGACGTGGCGGGCCGGATTCGGCCCGCGGGCCTTGAGTTTGACATGTCTGAACTAATCGATGAAGTGTTTTATATGGAAGCCCATTCCTGCCAGCAAAAAAAAAAATAAGATCACAAAAAAAAAAATGTATTCACAAAAAAAAATTAAAATAAAAATCCACCCACAAAATAAATAATAATAATTCTAATAATTTTTTTTTTATTTTACTTTTTTCCACCAGCAAAAAAAACTTTTGGTGCATCCATCTGTAACCATAACACTGACCAGATTTTTCCAGTTGCTATAGAAAGTCGAAATTATGAGATACTTTAACACAACAGTCATAGAAGCAGCTATGACATATGAATGGATTGTGAGTACATTGAAGACTTCTTTAAAACGCGCTTTACAACACATGAAATACAGATGATGTTTCACATGGATTGTACTGAGCAAATGCACCCTTGAAGCTCTGGAGTATAAAGAATGAAACCAATGTGGCTGAGGTGGCAACCAATAACCTATGGAAGCCCATTTACGCAAGCAAAAAAAAAAAAAATAAGATCACCATAAAAAATTATAATAATTAATTCACAAAAAATTCAAAAAAAAAAAAATAAGATCACCAAAAAAAATAATACTAATGAATTCACAAAAAGGAAAAAAAAAAAAAAATGAATTCACAAAAAAAATAAAATTATAATTAATTCACAAAAAAAAATATATCTATATATATATTTTTTTTTTACTTTTTCTCTGTCAGCAAAAAAGAAGAAAAAAAAAAGATGTTTCCAGTTGCTGTTTATTGGTCGCCACCTCAGCCACATTGGTTTCATTCCTTATTTGTATTTCTGTATTTCATATTTTTTTTTATTTTACTTTTTTTCCACCAGCAAAAAAAAAAAAAAACTTTTGCTGCATCCATCTGTAACCATAACACTGACCAGATTTTTCCAGTTGCTATAGAAAGTCGAAATTATGAGATACTTTAACACAACAGTCATAGAAGCTGCTATGACATATGAATGGATTGTGAGTACATTGAAGACTTCTTTAAAACGTGGCTTTACAACATAAAAAATTATTAGAATTATTATTATTTATTTTGTGGGTGGATTTTTTATTTTTTTTTGTGAATTACATTTTATTTAATTTTTTTAAGTTACTATTCTTTTCTTTTTTTTTTTTTTTAGTGATCTTATTTTTTTCTTCTTTTTTTTAGTGATCTTATTTTTTTCTTCTTTTTTTTTGTGATCTTTTTTTTTTTTTGCTCGCGGAAATGGGCTTCCATAGTTTCAGCTCTCTTTAGCAGAATACTGTATTTACTGTATCTCCCCCTTAAGCACACACATTCTCTCCCCGTACTCTCTGCCCAAACAGCCCATGAAGTATTACCTACCCCTCTTAAGTATTTGATCTGTGCCAAGGCCATTAGCCTAATCTGGAAAAACAAAAGCAGCACTTAGTTTGCTCTCGCTCTCTTAGTCTCTCTCCACACACACACACGCACACACACTTCACATCTTCCATCAGCACATTCACCAGTGCCCTGCTGTTATCTGGGGGATGTGATGTGCCGTTTCTCTTTGAAGGCACTGTCACAGAACGGCTTATTCCACCAGTCCTCCAGACGCGGGGCTCTCTGTTTCTGGCAGGGTTTTTCCATCCGAGACAAAGAGCAGAGCTGCCCGAGTCTGGCTGCCTGGCTGTCTCATTAGGAACAAGACAACACAGGCAACACAAAAGAGACATGTATACAGTCCTGTGTAAATCCATCCGTAGTGCCGTAAAAGACATTTACCATTAAAAGGTCAGTTGGTGAGAAGCTGGCTTATAAAAGCTTCTGTGTCACTTATAGCAAATACATAGCAACACGTAGATGAACTCTCCGTATCGCTTTCAGCTGTTTTTGTAAGTGTGAAATATACTGTGAGGAGTGGCAGCAGAATAAACTGACTGTGGAGGAATATGATCAGCAGCAGTGGCTTGTTTGTGACAGAATTTCGACGTTTCAGTGATACCACATTTCTCAACTGTCTCCCTCCATCAGTGTGTGTGACAAAAAAACACAGTGTAAACCTACAGCACATCGTGCAGTTGAGGGAAGCTTATTTTTGGAAGCCAGAAACCTGAACTATGGTGTTTCTAAAGCACTGGTTGGTGTCTAAGCGTCTCTTATATAACCATATGTTTACTTTGCTGAGATTTATTTTGGAAAAGGCACTGAAGTGGGCGAGCTGTACAGTTATCCTGAGCTCTACTTTCTCTGTCCGTCATCAAAGTTTTAATTTCAATTCACAAACTCACACCAGATGCACTTCTTCTTCTCAGTTTACTCATTGGATATAGGCTAATGTACATAAACGGTTAGGAAAGTCTGTGATAGTCTCTTCTTTTAGTCATGCAGAAGAATTCTGTTGAGCTCAGTTAGTTATCAGGCTTCTGGAAGTGAGATCCTTCTATATAAACTCTCCTGGGGTCATTCATCTCGCGGGGCACATTTCTCTCCCTTATTTCTTTCTGCTTTTGTGCAGAGAAAACTGTTCCATGTCCAATTTAACTACACTGAAACCCAACAGAGCACAGCTAACCAGATGTCCAGAGACAAGAGTGTACTTCATGCACGGACAAACCCACACACACACACACGTACGAATATTCGATAAAAGGGTTTCGCTTGACCCAACAGAAGCTTGTGTGTGGTGGGACTATATGCAACCAAATTCCTGTTAATACTGTGTGTGTGTGTATGTGTGTGTTATGCAATCCTCATTATCTCTATCACTACATCAAATTCTTATCATTAAGCCTCTCTGAGATCATTGAGCATTTGGAGAAACATCAAAGTGCTACACAAACTCACAATCAAACACTTACAAACGTACACACGCTAGACCTAAACACACACACACACACACACACACACACACACACACACACTGATGAGCACAAACACCCACTACAAGGCAGACACAGTATGGTGTTTGGTGATGATTTACGAGCTGCATCATAATCACGATAAGTCTGGGACCTTCAGTCAAAAGATGTTTGATTGTATCCTTGAGCTTTCCCCATCACAGCAGCTGCCTCATGAAAAATATATTTCTGTTCTGGCCACCAAGTTCACCAGTCCACCCCCTCCTCTCTCTCTCTCTCTCTCTCTCTCTCTCTCTCTCTCTCTCTCTCTCTCTCTCTCTCTCTTTCTCTCTCTCTCTCTCTCTCTCTCACCCCTCGACACCCTTCGCTCAGAGCAGAAACTAGTTGCCATGGCTACAATCATTAACACATCTGGCATAGTTATCTGTCATGCACATCCGCACTGAGTGAAGCGCAGACACACATTGTACATGCGACATACACATGTGAAGACGCATTAATATGCATGGTTTGGCTGGCTGCAGTCTGGAGCTTGTGTGGGAGAGATAACGAGACGTGTCGGGGAAAATATATGAACGGAGAACTTTTGGTCTGTGTGATAATCCCATTAGTGAGTTCAACCCAACCTCCTTTATCTTAATCTGTTGGGGAACGGAGTTCATGTTGAGAAGAATCGAGGTTTTTTAACATGTAAATACTAAATCACTGTCAAATATAAATATGAGCACGTTGCATATACTGTTTATACTGTCACATCCACCTACTTCCTGTATATAAAGCAATCTGTTACATAAATCATCCCATATTTATTCAAGCACCCTTCCCACTCTGCACCATTGCACTATTGTCTAACTGTCTACAAATGTTTTTGCACTTTTTTTGATATATATTTATATCTGCGCATAGTTAAATGTTAGTATTTCACCTTTGCCCAGTGTATGCACATTGAGACTAACAAAAAAAACTAAATAAAATGCTTGTATTACATATTCCAATAAAGCTGATTCTAAATTGTCAATATTCTTTATTTCTTTACTTCCTTTTTACATACATTTATAACATAAACAAACAGTTTATGTTTAAAATACCTTAATTGTGACCAAAATATGTCTCCAAAGTGTGGAGACACAGTTTCTGTATTATATATATTCAAACTAATACATCATATTTCTGGAGTGCTTTTTTGTTGTTAATATTCTGCAGACGTTTAGATGGATTGATGGAAGATACTTTATTCACCCCCTTGGGGAAACTCTGTCACACAATCTGTTTCTAGGACAGTCGTATAAATAAATAAATGAAAAGGTGCCAGTAAAAAGTACCACGTTTATGCTGATATCGGAAATTATAATACATATATTTAAAAGGCTTTTACATATTTTGGTTCCGTAAGGTCACAGAAACGACCATCATGAATATATTATACCCCCTAAAGATACATTTTCACCAACATAATCTTTTATATTTGCATTTCTTTCTGACAATTTGCATTTCATTCATACGGTTCAACTATTATTTTGTATCGGTTTGTCTTGAGGTAACAGAAAAGGTTCACTTCGCTCACACACAGCCCTTACACCACCAACTGTGTGTCAGTCCTTAGAGTCAACACTTCATCTCGTCTCTTGCCGTCACTGAGTAACCCGGGCTGACAGCTTCACCACTGAGGGTGGCACATAACACAGCAGCTATAAATTATTTAATGGGAAACAGTGAATATTTCTTTTCTCCTCAATAACAGATTCACTGAGCCTTGTTAAACATACAGTGGCCATCTGCTGTAGCTGGGCTTCTCTGCTCTGCTCTGGTCTTTCCCTGTCCAGCAAATCCCTCGTCTCAAGGGCCGCCTCCAATGTAGCTTTAACCCTGTCCAAGCTCAAATGGTCTGGAAAATACTCGGTGTGTGTGTGTGTGTGTGTGTGTGTGTGCAAACGGGTGTATTTTGTGACACTGTGCATGATCAGTGGCTTTCGGCACACACAAACACATTTATCAAAAGCTATAGCCACACTGACACAACAGCATGGGAGGCACAGGAGCAGACGTGCTCATACCACGAATTCACATTCTGAAAGTGTTTAAACTGTGAACCACCGACCTATAAGTACACACGTGTGAGCACATGCACACGCACACACATTCCACTCCATAAGTCAAAACATGTTTCTGTGGTTTCAAACACCTTCAATTAAAAGCCATAATAACAACTGCTGAGGAAAACAAGAAGACAGCTATGCATACGTTACACACACACACACACACACATACACACACACAGGTGTGGAGGAGTTTGACAGCACAACAGATACCTGTGCGATGCGTGCAATCCCATAATACACATACCACTGCTCCCCCTGCACATCACCCACAGCAAAACAACCAGACCGACCAGTCGCCGTGTCAGTAATAACTGGTGGCTGACAGACGGCTTTTCAATTGGCTGCTGTGGAAGAATTCCAGGTGAGGCTAAACAAAACAAACATTTCTTTCTCGTGTCAGAGAAATGCACAGAGAAGCGTAAACAACACCTGACAGTAAACATTCACAGAAATACAACCGGGGTGTACACGCTGTAGTTTAAAATTAATCGTCTCTCAAATAATACGAACCACCCCACCAATACCCACCCCCCCCCCACCCCACCCTCGACCATACACATCTGAAATGTGCGGAGAAATCAAGACTTGATCATAATGAATGATCAAACCTCCAACAATCTGCTAAAAACCAGTAACAACATGGTCAAACACGCCTTCATTCACTTTATAATGGGTTCATCAACCTCACCCATTTATCTCACCTCACCCAACAACCTCTCACTTCCCATACAAACGCACGAAACACACATTTTGCTGATATTAAGCAACAACTGAGCAAAAGGAAGCACACCAAGACAAAGAGGGCTCTTTCCTCTCTCATACCTTTTTGCCTTTCTTCTTGCGATGTGCTGCTTTCCCGCCGCCTGCTTTCTCCTTAGCTTCCTCACTCATGTTCAGAGATCTCCCCCTGTTCCTCTCCTCTCCTCACTTTTTTTTGTTTTTAATCCAGCATGTAGGAGCTTGTGGAGTGGAGCGGCAAGCAGCTGCTGTCTTCAGGGGCGAAACGTTGCCACAGAAATGTCCATCTAGAAGCAGTGAGGGAAGGATTGTTCCATGCAGAGTGGGAGTGCGCGTGAAGAGAGAGGAGAGACTGGGAGGACTGTACTGATGCTCTCTGCCTCCTCCTCCTCCTCCTCCTCCTCCTCCTCTCCTCTTCCTCTCCACGTTCACAGACACACACACACACACTCGCAAACACACTTGCAAGCACGCTCGCCGAGGTCCACTCCCACTTGTGCTGCCTTCGCCGTGCGCAATTGGCGACTCTCTCCAGCGCACTCGGAGGCAGGGTGTGGAGGCAGGAGGAGAGTAGAGAGATAGAGGCGTCGGAGAAGGATGAGGAGGTGGAGGGCGTTGATGTGTGTGATGAAGAAAGGAAGAAGAAAACAACCCAGAGAGAGGTAGACTGAAGGAGTGTGTTCCTGGATGTTGTGCTGCCTACCTGAGCTTGGAGACTGGAGACACTCTTCCAAAAGAGATAAAAAAACACACAAAAAAAATGGGAGGAGAGACACAAACAAAGAGAGACAGAGTGAGAAAAAGACAGGAAGAAAGAAAATGAGGGGAAAAAGAGTGTGAAATGGTGTTACTGGTGTTAGTGAAAAGAGAGAACAGCGTTAAGCTGAGACAGAAGAGGGGGGCGTGATCAACACAGTCTCTTCACTGTGCCGGCTGGAGGATTTCTGCTGTTGCTCCCTGCTCAGACGTTGTGATATGAAATGAAACTCTCCAGTAGAGAGACATAGAGGGAGGGAGGAAGAGAGAGAGAGAGAGAGAGAGAGAGAGAGAGAGAGAGAGAGAGAGAGAGAGAGAGAGGATCATTAACACGATGCATCAGGTCCTTCCAGAAAAGGAAGTCTCCCCACTAGCCTCTGCCAGCAAGATCAGCTTACTGGAAACTGGAACAGAACTGCACCCGGCACTGGCTGACTGGTGGATTGAGGTGTGTGTGTGTGTGTGTGTGTGTGTGTGTGTGTGTGTGTGTGTGTGTGTGTGTGTGTGTGTGTGTGTGTGTGTGTGTGTGTGACAGGCAGACGCGCGGGTGAAGAAGAAAAGGAGACGCGCACGCAAAGGTTGATAATATCCAAACAATATCCAATCAACAGACCGAGAGAGAGAGTCCAAAAAGGCAGAAAAAGACCACGCCTTCCCAGATTCAACAAGCTGTAGCTCTCCACCGATGACACATCTCGCTAATGAGGCAGGAGGAGAGCGAGTGGATCAGGGAGAAGGGGAGGAAATGGGAACAAAAAGCCCTGGGTGACACAGAGGGAGAGATCGGAAGGAGGGGTGAGAAACCGACAGGAGAGAGAAAATGACAGTGGGAGATGGGGAGGAGTGAGGTAGGGAGGGCGAGAAAACAATGTGATATCAGTGAAACAGACAAACCAGGGAGGCATGGAGAGGATGAAAGAACAAATGAGGAGCAGACAGAGGCAGAGAGAGGCAGGGTTTGTTGGGTTTGTTGTGATTTCCCTCTAAACAACAGGTTCTTTATTCTGGGGGGTTTATTTGTCCGTTAACCATCCCTCCCTCCCTCCCTCCCTCCCTCTCTCCTGCTCCTGACGAGCTGTATGCCATCCCCAGCATGCCGTTTGGTGTCAATTAGGCCTTGGCCTCAAAACAGAGAGACAGAGGCCAGTATCTTTAGAAAAACATGTCTCCAATGGAAAGGAACAAGTGGACAAAAACAGATGCAAAGATGCATCAACTTGAAAATGCTCCGACTAAAAAGGTGCAAAAAAAAACGCCGGCGGCTCCCAGCTAACAGTGCTAACAGTGCTAACAGTGCTAACTACATCAAAAGTGCTGACAGAGCGGACAGTGATTACCTGAGGGTGGACGCTACGCTTCCACAACGACAACGTCTTTGGCCAATAAATACCGACTGCCGAAATACTCCAGCAGTCAAATAATAACACAAAACTCACTTTCTGACTTGAACAATGACAACTAGAGCTCGACCGATAAAATCGCCCAGGCTGATATAATGGCCGATATCAGCTTGTCGATAAGAAATTTCAGTACAAAAATGGCAAAAATATGTTTAATTTAGAGACAGGGTCTCCGCTAAATAGTTCTTCCAGCAGAGAGCACTGACAAGTTTATTTTTTAACTGTAAAATGTCTCTTTAATAACAATTCTGAAGAGCTGGCAGAGCAGTTTCAGAATGAAATCAAATTAGATACGGTCTGTTACCAAACCCCCTTCATAATGCCACGATTTACTTGATGAAATATTTATCAATCCATTCCCTACTTGAATAAGTTAGATCCACTGAGCTATTCAACAAAAACACTGGCCAAGAGACACGACCAGAAACAACAACTGTGATAATGGGACTATCTCCATGTGATGACGGGTAAATGTGTGTCAGCTTGTAGGGAAGCAAACAGGGAACATCTCATTAGAGAAGGAAGATGGGGGGAGTTATGAATTGACTTCAATTTAGTTCACTTTCCCATCAACACTGCTCTGCTTCGGTCTCTGTAGTCTTTCTGACACATGCATAACTGAATGAAAACAGACTGAGCGATTACATAATGAATCAATCAAACTAATGCATCAATCAACGTAGTTAAACTGGTGTTATTGAGGTTTTGTTTATGATAATTATAGGCTTAATGCAGTTCAGACAATCAGGCATTTACATGAAAATTACCATATAGGGGTGTTGCCCGAAATTGTATTATAATATAACTATTAGAGTGTATGTGACTGCACCAGGCAGCAGCCTCCGGGTCTGAAAAGTGAAGCCAGTGCGGAAGTCTCTTAAACTTGAATTCTTTCCTCTGATTGCAAAACGCAGATTGTATGGAAGTCTATGAGAAGTTGACCCTGATTTTCACTTGATTTATTACCTTAATAAACATTGCAAACATTAATTTATGGTCTCAATCGCTAGTTTCAAGTCCTCTTCAATACAGCATGATGTTCATTTTGTTAATTATGTTCCCATTTAGAGTAAAATAGATGATAAAGGAGGGTATGCTATCGGGCATGGCGAACTTGTGATTGACAGGTCACTAATACAGCGTTGTCCTATCTGGGAGTTATCCGTGCTTTCGTCTTACAACCTAAACCCTTTCACAAAGTGCTGACAGTTTGTTGAAGTGAAGTGTAACCTTTATGGATTGCTTCGGTTGGACTTAGCTTCACCCTCTCATGTCACTTCTGGCTGCAAAAAACAACAACAATGTGGCGACGGACAAAAATCAATATGGTGACGGACAAAATGTCAAACTCAAGGCGGTCCACAAACCAATGGGTGACGTCACGGTGACTATGTCCAAATCTTATATGCAGTCTATGGATTACACTTAAATACAATTAGAGAGGAAAGAGGAGGTAGGAGCTATTTTACCTACTGAATAAAAATGTTATAGGAAAGAAACTTAGATTTGGGTGATTCACAAAGTCCTTTAGGTGATATATTAGCACAGATTAAATATAATCAAAAATATTATACCAAAATTGTCAAAGCTTTCAATCTACTTGACTCCAGGATTTACCTTCAATAACGGTTTCCTAACCCCAACGCTGTGCTTTAAGTGAAAGCTCACGACAGATTACCAGCTGTACCACCAGTGACATAATGTCCTCCAGTCGAGACTGCTTCACACATTAATCTGCAGCTTCACTCCATTTTGTGTGACAGTAAATGTGCATGTACTGTGTAACTGATGGGGATGTGTGCACGTTTGATTTTGTGGGTGCTTTACAGTTGATGTATACTGTGCACATTTGTGTGTGTGTGTGTGTGTGTGTGTGTTTCAGGGTGTGGTTTCTCTGGCTTGGTGCCAGCAGCGGTTAGCATTGATTGTGCCAGGAGGTAGCCATCAGCCAGTCGCTTATTGTGATTTATAAGCCTCACACCTCACATAAGGAAACACCACAAAGTCATACAGAATTTAAAAAAGGGACAGTTCCCCCCCAAAATCCAAAATCCTTATTTTTCCTCTCACCTGTAGTGTTATTTATCAATCCGGATTGTTTTGGCGTGAGTTACTTTATTTTGGAAGTATCGGCCGTAGAGATGTCTGCCGTCCCTTGAATATAATGGGACTAAATGGCACTCGACATGTGGTGCTCAAAGCCCCAAAAAATACATTAGAAAAACTCAACAGCAATGAAACAGAGATAATGACCCAGTCACTCAAGATAATCCACAGACCGGGTTGTGAGCAGCTTCATGTAGGAACTATTTTCTTTCTACTGAACTCTACTAACCGTATCACAGCGCAGGAGGAAGAATCGACTCATGGACGAGTAGATGTATGTGATGCCACCATCAATAAATCTGCTTAATTTCTCATTAGAAGACGATACTAAAAAAAATGTATTGCTATTGTGCTATGATGAGACACGTTAGTCATCATAACATGAAAAGATGATATAAGCAATTTTATGAAGGCTATATGAAGAAAAAAATCTTGTTTCTCACAATTTTGAGAAAATGTTCTCATTCATACAAAGAATGGCTGCAAGACCTTCAGCCATCTAAATATCTAAAGCTGTTACAGTGGATGCATAATAACAATGTAGAGTGTATGTTCAGCATTTTAATGTTTAGCTTTTTCAATCCATTGCTTTTTTTTTTTAGCAAAATGTCAGCAATTACATTACTATTGTTAAGAGTCTGCATGCTGCTTTAGCCACTAAATAATACCCCTTTGGACACACTTGGCCCGGATAACATGGTGAATACAGCTGCTGACCCACCTTATAAACATGTTTACACACTATTCCTGCTAGATTCTTTAGAGGGGGAGTTATATTTGGTGGGGATGTTGGATTTCCATATCAAAAGGCGTATTTCTCTAGTTGCAGTAATCCGCTAAAGAAGCAGAGCGTAACTTCCCCAAATCAGCCGTTGCATCCCGGATAATATAGCGTGAGGACAGAGAGGCAGAGATACGGATAGTAATCTGACTGACTGAACAGAATGAAAGAGACGAGGACGTACAGTCACATGTGGTGTCATCTTTTCTGCACTATTTCTGCTCTGGTTTAGATAATCACCAAACACTCTGCTGAACCATTTTTTTATTTAGCCCACACCGTTATCGCATTTTGACACAAACTAAACGGAAACTGTCTAGCCAGTCAATCAAGCTCCATATCCTCAGATTTAAAGAATATATACCACATTCAGATGGCGAGCAGTTTACCGTGTACGGTGTGTATACTGGGGTAGGTTATCATCGTAAGGAGACATTCAGTAGGATCTCAGGTGTAGTAGGTTATCTGTAAGTCATCCATGATTACCAATCCATATTCAAAGGTTTACAGTTACCATGTCATTTGTAATTACTTGGAGAAGCCATAGTAAACTGAATATACAGATAATAGGTCAGATAGTACGGATAATCACACCAATATTATTACCATAGTGAAGAATATACAGACTGATTATAATAAGAAGAATTTGACAAAATGTGGTATAACTTATGAGATATTCATGCAGGATGTGGCCATTTAATGACTATGGTTCCAACAATAATGACGGAGGTAGACATTAAAGCAACTGTACAGTCTCCGGATCATTAATAGATGAGTCTTGTCCTTGTGGCGAGGACCAGACAATGCCATGGGATCAGGCTGTGATCTTTTGGCTGCAGCCATTAGTGTGTCCGTCCAAACTCATCGCATCGCCTTCAGATCTCCAAGACCGGAGATGGAAGCTGTCGGCACAGAGTTGAAGGTATTCACATTTTATACGCAGTGAAAAGAGAAGTAGACGTACAAAAAGAGTAAAGATGTGGTACAATGTGGTCGGCCAATACGGAAATGTGATGTAATAAAATCTGATCTGGCCTCCATTTCTGAAATCATTTTCCTCAATTTCTACTACTCATTTTTTAGAATTGTGAACACTGAGTTAGACTGACTACATATTTGCCTTTATTCTGTGTTTGGCAGGTGGCAGGTGCTATTTTCATTCCCTGCACTAGAGGTAAAGTCAGGAGATCACCAACGTCACTAACACCCATCCCATCATCTTGGGATAATGGATGTCAAAATGTCACAGCAATCTATCCAATAGTTGTCGAGATATTTCAGTGATGTATTCAGTTTCTGACATTCATAGATCCACGCCGTCAGCATCACAACAGATTTTGAAAGGTACATTGATTGTGCAGATTGCATGTGTCCTTTCAGGATGACAGTGCAGATGTACATTAATCCAAGAAGCAACACTAATAGAAAACCTCTACTCAATTGGCGGAGGCTTTGCTTATGTTCATGTCTATGTGGGAAGGATTCTCTGCCACAACTGTTACTCAGACATGTCAGCTACCCCAGACTGCGACTAAAGCCACCCTGCAACCCTCCGCAGTGAAGTGTCTTCTCACATCCATCATGCTCGGGATCGAACGTCTCTGATCAATGTGCTGTATGCAGAGGCCAGATAGGGCCTGACAGACGGCTCTACAGGGGGTTCCCATCCCAGGCTCGCGATGAGAGGTGCTCCGTACAAATCAAGCGCCCCCTTTCACTAGAAATCAATCATCGCATAAGATGAATGCCGCTCCCGCCATGAAAACAACCCTCCGGTGAATCACGCAAAGCTAAGCACCTATTCCGTGACGGCCTCAGTGCACAGAATAACAGCGGAGGCGACTTCTATCTCAATTCGATTCACATTCTGAAATCGACTCAGCTGTAATCAACGACTGCTAGCGAGGTCGTTATTACCCCAATCAGTTTGTCAATAATCTATAGATTCCTCGCTCTCAAGTCCAAGCCCTGCAAGAAAATGTGTTTTTAGCACTGCACCAAGCAAATGTGTAAAACTGTAAAATGGTCAATTAAAGATCAATACGTTTGGTCATAGCGGCATTGGATGCATAGATGATTCAACAAAGATCGACTACAGTACTTGGGGAAATGCTTAGACACACCTAAAAGCACATTTGACTTGTACTTCTATCCTTATGAGGACCCGACGCTAACTCCAGCCAAGTCCTGAGCCACAAATGGCCCAGGAGAGAACTGAGCACGAATCAAAATGGTCAATTAAATTCTCAAAACTGCACACAGGCCAAATCTCTGAAAGAGAGAAAGTACAGGACCACATACATACACATGCCCATCCTTTTTTAAAGTGCACCCAGCCTAAAGAGTGAGTGGCTCATTTTCAGCTGTGTCCTTTCATGTGTGACAACAATGAGGGTTAAAATTCAGACCTACTTTCCTCCGTAATCAGGTCAGGTCCGGACAGGTGCTCTCTGACTGATAAAGAGCTGTGAGGATGGAGGGCTCCATTTTTCATTCTACCGGTTTTATTCTAACGTTTGGGGAGTCATTTGTATTACTGACCAATATTAGCAGACAAATGAGCATAACAAGCGACCTGATTCTCTTCAGCAGCGCTACAAAACACTGAACCTGTTATTAAGCTTTGATCTATTAGGATGCATTTAGATTTGGGGAGAGGAGGGGAGGGGAGGGGAGGGGAGAGGAGAGGAGAGGAGAGGAGAGGAGAGGAGAGGAGAGGAGAGGAAACCCTAATGTTAGTCGTGTTTCTTTTTAAAAGAGATGATATTAATTCAAACTATCTTTTTTAAAAGACTGAGCAAACCAGAAACTGGAAACTTCTTCTTTGTCTTCTTTAGATGTGCAAACCTTGTACAAATGTAAATTATGAAATACTTTATGCTGCACAACGAATATTACGTGTAAGTATTTACATCCTGGCACTGAAAACCAACAAGTGCATTGTTGGACTTCTTCATTGAGGTCAGGAAACAGCCGTGGTCATGGTTAAAGAAACCGATGTTGATTAGAATCGTAAACAAACACGAGTCTCGCGTGTCAAAGTATCACTTTTTGTTGAGCCATCTATCCACCTCGACCTCCTCCCTACATGGACTTTGTGGCTCTAAAATAACGCCAAACAACTTCCTCCACTGCTTCCAATGGACAAGAATCATTATTCCCACGGCTGTTCGTGATATTTGTCCCCTCAACGTAAAAAAAAAAAAAAGAAAGAAATGTTTTTCGGGATTAGCTGAAACGACAAAATCAAGAAACCCACTGAAGTGCACAAAAATCCATCTCTATTCATCAACATATTAATATTCAGCTTGTAAATTTCTGTATCCCCTCACAAAATGATTTTTGATAGTTTCCTCATCTCAGTAAATGTATCACATTGAATCGCTCCATCACGGTAGGTTAATCCGCTCTGCAAACACATCATCCTCGAGCAAATAAACATGACGTTTTTTAATTGGCATAGGCACAACCTGCTTTCAAGCGTGCAGTGCTCTAAAAATCAATACTGTTGTATTGTATTATTCAGTGTTCTGTTCCTGGTACCATGCACTCATGCACTCCCATCTCTGCTGGCTGCTTATTGTGAAAATGAACGCAGCATTCTATGCAAACATGACAAAGAGCAGACTATTGATTTTTGTGTTTTGATTTTTCTCCTGAGGCGTCTTAAGGATGGGCTTCTGGTGCAGAGCCTTTACTCACGTCTTCTGCATGCATGTAAAGTGCATGCACTTGCAAATATATGTACTCACCTTTCTGTGTGTGTGTGTGTGTGTGTGTGTGTGTGTGTGTGTGTGTGTGTGTGTGTGTGTGTGTGTGTCAGTGGGAGACAGATGTGTGTTTTTCTTAATATTGGCCTGAAGCTATAGTAGAGCACAGCGTGAATTGTAGATGTGCTGAAGAGTCTTGCACTTGCCTTGCTGTTGCTGACACTGCAATGTCCAGAGGCCGCCTGATCTCTCCAGACAATCCAGTCTCACTGTGCTGGAGCTGCCAGGGGAAGCAGAGGAAGGGAGTTAACTTTAAGCACAAGACCAGGCAGACAGCACACTTCCTCAGCCGGGATGGTGCACCAGAAACGGTCCTTTCTAATTACCTTTATTCCATGAAATAACTACTTTTACGATAAAGTGGCCACTCCGAAAGCAAGGTAATAACCGCACGGTGATGATGAGATGGCACATAGAAACCCATATTCATCCTCAAATTTACAGTAAACAGAATATAAATATTTTTTGGACATAAACAAATTCCTGTGATTTCAGCTTCCTCACACAGGTTTTGTCCGGTTTCAAACCTTTACTCCACGTCAGGATTCACCTCAAAACCACCAAAGATCATTGCAATGTTAAGTGCAGCTGGTGGGCTTTGACAAGAAACAAGTTGTGATCAGTCTGTGCTGCCTAATGATTGATGGCTTCAGTCAGAAATCTACTTCAGGTTCATTTCAGTCTAAAAATGTTGACTTACATGACTGCGTGTTAATGTAACTGCTCACTTTTTAACCTCCTTGTGAAGGGAAGGTTGTTGCAGCAGCAGGTTTTTAAAATCGAGCTAAAATTCAAACCGGATGTCATCTCTCCTCTTCTTCAGACTGAAATCATCTTTGTCTGGTCTTACAGCTCCAGTAGGTAAGCCAACGATACATACAATAATGGCAGAAATAATAGGTTTAAGTGCAGACTGTTACATGATGTTAATGATGTGGGTTGATCGTAAGTCCTAATTCAAAAGACTCCATGTAATGTGAAACTCATAATATAACACATCTCTTAACACAATTATTAACAGAAAATGCTAATTTGTTCCTTTGAAGAACTTTGATATGAAGCATCAGATTACATATTGCACACGATCCCTTACAAATAAAATGAATATTCAGCAGACAGTAGGGGTGTCAGAAATACCGGCATTGACGACTGTGATATTAAAAAAATGAAATCTAACAGTTACTGCAGGTTTTCTGCAATAAAATTACAGTTATTAGGTGTATTATTGTTAACCTAAAGTGCTCTATGGTCTGCTGTGTAACGGCTCTCGTGTCATATGAATACTCAACATGCTGGTTGTAAACAATGCTGACAATCAGTGCTGTTTTGTTTGTTCTTGTTGAGTCATGGAATGACTGAACGCAATAGCATCTGGACGTCAGTCTATCCTGGGGGTTAGATGATAAGTTAATTCCAGTGACTCAGCACACAGCACCATTACCTGCCATTACAGCGTGACATAACTTAGTTTGGAACAGCATTACATTACATTTACCTACCTAAATGGGCCATTAATGTCGAGATGGCATTCCCCAGAAGATGGAGAACTGGCATGAGAGAGCTCTTTTATATTCTTCTAAGGAGGGCAGAGAGAGTGAAACCAAAGGCAGCACTAATGAGTGAGGTGTTGAGAGGAACAATGTGAGGTGGGCCTGGTCATGTGGGACCAGAATTGGCAGAATACAGAGTGATTAAACTTAAAGGACAAAACAAAGATTCAATAGGTAGATTTTTTTTTTATTGCAAAGGATAACCAGCATGTTGCTTTTAATGCAAATACAAGTATTAACCCGTATCCCTCTGATTGACTCCTGTTTTGATATTGTAAACGTGCCTTATTACACTCATTGAAGTGTCATTTGTTTTCCCCCCCAGAGGCACTGCAACTACAACACTGTGTCCTCATGTTGAAGTGACGTGTTGAGAAATCTGATTACGATAGTAGTCTGTATCCCCTCCAGCTCTAAACCTCACTCATTGTTGTCTTGGTTAATATAATAATTTCATCATAATGTATTCTGCTATGTTATCTCCCGAGCAGCCCTTTGGCACAGGAGGTTTTTTTTGCTGTGCTAAGCCCTCTACACATGCTCACTGTGGAAAACAGGGAGTTGAGTGCACGACAGAATCGAAGTCACTGATTTTGTAAGAAAAAAGAAATCACTTCAGGTACATTTTTAAAGATGATGTTTTAACATGATTTTAGTTTTAAAAGTAAAATAGAGTGATGCTCAATGCATAGTTCACAGTCTATTGATGCACTCTGAATTGCAAAGGCAACAGACACATTAATGTTACATTGTGTTTCCTAGAGCTGCCTCGCCATCATCCCTTAATTGTTTTAATGTTTTACAGCTTTCAATCGCTCCTCTAATGTCTATGTGCATTGCTTTTTGTAATATTAGACATTTCTTCACATTTTGAATTGTCAAAGCATGAAAAGCACATGTGTGAGAAATGACATCAATGAGAGCTGTAATCACACTGGCTCGCTGCTTTTGTTGTCTGGTTGTTGTCCATCAACAACACGTGTCCCTTGGTGGCAGCAAACATCAAACCATGGTCCAAAGTTGTCCGTGCACCTCCACCTGAGCCCTCTTCGTTTGGATAACAGACACACTGGAGTGAGGCTAGCACTGTTAGCTAATAAGTTAGCTAGCCTAGCCTAGCCTGTTATTCTCTTTTTGTTGACAGTAGCTCTGTCAGGCAGGTACAGTCTTCAGCTGGGGACCTTTGCTGCATCTATATTGCCCTCTCCTCTACTCCTGTCTGATATCAATATCAAATGCAGGCAAAAAATGCTGTAAAAATACAAAAAATAAACCTAAAACTGTGTTAATCTAGTTGTTGAGTTGTTATTTGATTTTGATCCACACCTTGTGGTCACATTGGGAATGAAACTAGTTAAATTGCTCTGGTTTTTGTTTGTTTTTCTGTTTTCACAAATATGAAACAGAGTTTTAAGGAGCCTGGAGTTAAGTAGTGCAGGTTTGACAAGTCTTTGTTTTCTTTCTTTTTTAAACTAACCTGGCCTAATGTTGTCTGGAAAGAGAAGACAGTGAAATCACTCTTTCTTTCAAATAGAATAAAGGATAATTAAGGCTTTCATCATGATGAATAATAATGATTTTCCACAACTATAAATTCCCCTTAACTTTCCCTTAACCTCTGAATGTTAAGCTGCAATTTGGAGGCCAACCTGAGTGTCTTTCATTCGTCTACGAAGGAAATTGCATCTCCTTCGGGCTAAAGTAGACGTGATGCAAAAAAACAATGGACTCTGTAAAGGAAACCAGTATTTTGCCACAACATCTTGCCAACAACCCATCACTCATGTCTCATAAACACACACACACACACACACACACACACACACACACACACCTCGTGCTAAACAATGACTAACCGATCCTCCCCCCCATTTCCACCTCCACCGCCTCTAAAATTGCTATTAACACCTCTCCATCACCATGGCATCCACAGCTTTGAGTTTAATTTTAGTGAGGTGGGTCACAGACGGTCAACAAAACAAAGTGGCAGATACAAAAGCTGTCCTTTTCGACTCAACACCTGCACTGAACCACATCATCATCATCATCATCATCATCACTGTCCACTCGGCACTGCAACTGCAAATTCGTGGCATTTTGATTATTTACAGTAATTAGTGGTTTTGAAAATGACTGTGACCAGGGGCCATACTGTCAAATACAAACTACAAATACAAAAATACTGTCAGGTTTCCACTTAAGTTGTGAATCAAATCCAAATGCATCTTCATTGTAACTGTTTCCTGATATTCCAGTTCTGTAGACGTGTAATCTGTCTGGTATTTAAGTTGCTCATACCAACACAACTATTAACTGCCAAACCAGATTACCCCTGACATGTTGCCAAATGGTTTAGTTGTTACGTTCCTCTAAAGCCAGGCCCTGTGAAGAATTTATCAACGGAAACCCCTCAGACTCCTCACTTCCACCAATACACCCCGTTTAAACTGAACGTTCAAAGGAGATGACGAATGGGGCCAAGCCTCTGTATTGACATTTCAGCTTGAGTTGTCATATGTTGCCTTGTTTTTCTGTGTTGCTATCTACAATCTAAATATGGGAGAATGTGCGTGTCACAAGAAATTGCTTGCACTCTCTGTTTGACACAACCGGTACCATCAATCAATGCTGAGCATGGCGTAACTCATCAATACAAGCTTGTTTGTTTTTCCTCCTCAGATCTGACAGGTCACGTAGTCACCCTCTGACAGGATAAAAGCTACGTTGCGTGCAATGTAACCAAATTGCCCCTCTTTTTTAGATGGAGAATATCATCTCTCTCTCTCTCTCTCTCTCTCTCTCTCTCTCTGTTTGTCTTCTGTATACCGACACATCCACACACACACACACACACACACACACACACACACACTGAAACACATGGTTGATTCAGGACTGCTGTTCTGCCAGCAACATCATCACTCTCCTTCCCACCCTTGTCTCCATGGAGACAAGCTTCCAGAGCTGGCTGGTTCCAGACCGTTGTGAATCAGCACAGACTAAAAAGGGGAAGGGGGGGGGAAGAGGGGTCTCTTTGTGTTTAAACATGACTAAAAGAACACTGTGAGCTCTGTGTTGTCTTCGTCCCAACGCTGAGGTGACCAAACTGTCCGACCGTTCATGCATGCAGGTGTGAAAAGGGAACCGGGAATATTCTGATAAAGATGTCTGTGTTTAGAGGTTTGTGTTGTCGTCCGTGTGTTTCGCAATAATTCAACCTCTTCTTTCGGCTAACACGACACCATTCGTTCACCCATTACTAAAGGATGTCATTTTGATCAGGTGGTTGTTCATTTTTCAGGCACATTAAATGTAATTTCCCCTTTATCTCATTCGCTTAAACAGGCGAGACGACATAATGAAATGCAGAGAGGGAACGTTGTTTAATTGGCATGGTTGGCCTCTAGTGCAGCATATTGCATGTCTTTACTAACAGGATCTCTGCCTTTTACCTACAACCAAATACACTTGTTTTTAGAGTGAACCACTTGCTTGCACATGTTGTTTACCTTCACCGTGGGACAAAGGGATGGAAAGACTTTGGACATCCCATTAAAGACAACAAAACATAAAGTATGTGATCATTGTTTTTTAGCCATGCTTGCAACATGGCTCTAGGAATGGCTATGTCGGTCTGTGGGTCGGTCTGGTCCAGACTACTGGATGCATTGCCATCAAATTTGGCACAATTTTGACATTCATGTACCTTAATTCTATTCACCTCTGGGATCCCTTGAGTTTTCATCTAGTGCCATCACCAGGTCACAAATGTATTGATTCATGACCTGCAAAAACAAGCTACATGTCACTCAGACTGTCAACTCGTCCGCATGACAGACTCCTCTCACTGCATCATATACTGTATGTGTGGGTCAAGCAGCAACTATGGAAGCGAGCGCTCACGTTGGTTTCTCTGCAGGCACATGTTTGTAATATTTGATTGTAGTACAAATGTTTTGTTGTCTGGTTGAATGTCTTGTTTTTATATGTATGTTTTGTTTTCATGCGAAATGTGACAATGTTGCTGTCACTGTTCATATAGCGTTTCATAATGCTCACCTCAACTCCAGCATCCACCTGGAGGGGGGTGAGTCTATGTTTTCCATTATTATCATTATTGGCGATAATATATTGTTATCATCACTCCCACGTCCCTGTCCACGGTGAGCTCAGTCCCCCGTGGGGAGTGACGAGGTCTGAGTCTATACGACAAATATCAATGCTGTAAATATTCTACAATCAAATACTAATCTTTTCCATGTGAGTTAGCTGATTTTAGACCCTAGTCCTTTACCTGTAGCATTCTTACACCTGTACTCCCCATAACATAATACAACAACCATTTCAATAGTATTCTAAGAAGAACAAAAGGCATTATGACTCCTTGTGTAGACCTGCTGACTGCTGAAGTAGCTGATGGGCTCAGAGGCTGCAACGACTGGAATAGGATGGTGAGTCTGTGAATTTTAGAAACAGGATGCCCAATGAGCACTACTTAGAAAGACTGATGGAGCACAAAAACAGGTTGGGTAAGGTCTAGAGTGTAGAAAGAAGATGGGTCTGCTAAAAAAAAAAAAAAAGCCTCTCTCTCCCAGTCAAGAAAACATCCTCCTGCTGTGTGTCAGCGGAGTAGACAGACAACCAGAATCAGCCCCATGCCTCTATGATAAATGCACTAACAGCTGGACGCTTCCACAGTCAGGACGACGTCGGAAGCGTTTAGTGAAGTGGGTTTTAGACCGGATGTAATGGATCTGCTGGAGCGTGTGCATGTATGAGTAAAGTTCATTTCGCGGAGCAACGGAAGAGAAAGCTTTTCATCAGCTTAACACCTTCACCTTATCTACAAGTCTGAATGGGTACTCTGTGTCCATTACATTTATAGACACGCATACATAAGCATGCATAAAAATAAACAGCCGCGCACGAGGCGTGCGTTCATGCCATGCCATGTGTGTGTGTGTGTGTGTGTGTGTGTGTGTGTGTACAGTTACAGAGGAAGTTATTCCCCTATTAAAGGTCAGAGGACACAGAGGTTCTTGGGAGTGTACTGAGTGCTATACAGGGGAACAGAAAGAGCAACGTACAGTTTATGGAGGAGGGAGAGAGCAAATAAGGCTGTTTTCCACTCCCGGCAACATTCTGCACATTTTCCTGTGAGTGTCTGTGGAGTATCAGAGCAGGAAATGGAGTGAAAAGGAGAGATGGCGAGAGAGCGTAAAGGTCACATTAGCTCATCATTTTTAAGTGTTCAAATCTCACATAATGGTGGTCCCTGTTTTTATCTGCTCATGGCTTCACCTCAAAGCACCAGACAAAGGTGGTAATCACATCTTTGGCACAACAGCCAAATGCTGTTTATGTGATCCCGATGAAGGACAACTGGTTTCCAAAGCACATCATTTGTAGGCACAAAGACGGGCATATGCTCGGGGTCAGTGCTGGGTGATGGTCAAGAGTGATGGCTGCTTACCTCACAGTAATGCTGATTAAAGAGTTGGAGCAGAGAGTGCCGGGGTTGCAAATAGCTTGTGGGATTGTGGGTTTCTTATAATTGGGCTCGGGCAGGTCCAGGCGCAGATCTAGCAAGGGACGTCAACAAACAAACAAAAGGAAAGAGGTAAAAAAAAAATGAGAAACAAGTTGTCCATTCACAAGCTTTCATCATTGTTGGAGGATGAAAAACAAGTCCTCAAATCCTAAAGTGAACCCAGCCAAGCCCTGATGATTAAAGATGATTGCTCTCCTTTTGACGTAACCGAAGCAAGCACAGACTAAACAGACCGCAAGTGGCATACAGGAGCCGGCACACAATGAAAGTGAAATGCCAAACTCCTGAATGACCTAAGGGCAGGTACATTGTTGTGCCCCATTAACTATGAAGTTCCTTTGAAAATAACTCAGGGAAAACATCAGTGGCCTTTGCCGCTCGCTCTCTGCCCTGAGAAACATCCACACATGTGCTGCACAGAGCACTCACGCACATGCAAGTGGACACATGTGGGCAGACACACACACACACACACACACACACAGTCTAATACAAAGACGCATGGACAGGCTGTAATTGTTAGGAAGGAATCAAGCAAACAAATGATGTCATTATCTCAAAGCACACTAGCTTGAATATCATTACCATATCAGTGGGAGGCATTGGGCATTCTCGCCTTTCACGGTTTCGGGCTGACAAGTGAGAGAGAAAATAGAGACGACGTTGTTCTGAATTACACTCATACATGCGACATTTTTCCCATGTCAAACATGCTATGTCACGGTGAGAAAGTCATGCAGCTGTTTTGGTATTTCTGTCGTCTTCTCAGAAGGCAATCCCTGAGGGCTCTCCCCTGTGCTGCTGCTGCTGCTGGTTTCTTTTTTTTTTTAGGTATTAGCGTACAGGAGGCATACAAATGTTCATGAAACATGATGAGAGCAGGATGAAGGCTGTAATACGCAGGTCCCCATGGCAACAACACAAAAACGGCATGCACTCTCCATGGCAACAGGGCTGGCGAGGGAATATAGCGGAGACGGGGTTGGAGCTGGTTCTGGCCTCTGGCTGTTTGAAGTGATACACGCACGCCAGCAGCACAGCATCAGCAAGCATTTCACTCACACTGAAAACGTCTGACATGTTACTTCTGTGAGTAGATAGTGGTACTGACATGATAGAAGCGTTTTATAGTTCATCATTTTCATGGTAATAATGGATCCCATCACTCAAAACCACAAAATACTAACACCCACCTTTGCAGGTCACCTTTAAGCATCTCTTTATATATTTATTGTTTTTGTTCACTCTCGTAGCTCTCATTAACTGCTAAATAAACACTGTACATTACCTTCCCAGTACTAATTAGATGGACAAAATTAGCAACTACCTGGCAAACATGTTGGAGCATTTAGCAGCAAAAGAGCCAGATATTGTTCTAAAGGGGGGACAGAGCTAAAGGGGGAGTGAATATTGGACTTGCATTTGCCAGTGTGTCAGAAACTCCAACGGATGATAATGTAGCTCCATGACAGCTGGATGTGTGAACAAAAGAAAACAACTTTTTTACATCTGCGTTCATGATAAGATGTCACTGTTGCTTTAAGCTCTTTTTACCCCCACACCAAGCCAATTAATTGTGGAATAGTTTTATATTTTGTGACAGGAGGCCTCATCCCTTTCTGGCGGAGAGAGTTCGATGAAAGGATCGACACCATTCCCGGTCTGCAGCTGGTTATCTTAGCATAACGACAGGAGAAAACAGTTAGCCTGGCTTTGCCCTCCTAAAGCCCACAAGGAGCATGTCATATCTTGTATGTGTGTTCAAATCACAGTGAGTTATGTGCTGAACTATTTATTGTCTGGGAACTGTTTCCAGCTGACTTCAGGTGCCAATAGCCCCAATAAAATGCCAACTGTTGTTTTTGCATTACAGGATTTTTCTGCTGATTAGATATGACGTGTTAGTGAGTTTAGAGGTGCTGGTAGGTGGATTTTGTTACCTTCCTTAGTCTTTGTGCTAAGCTAAGCTAAGTCTTCTCATCTTACTCTGCCGCCGCCAAAAGGTGGACATTCTTCTCCTGTCCTAACCTGAACCTAACACTTATTTTAACTTTTGCCCAGAAGCTTATTACACTTGAATAAAATTAAAAAACTTAAACTCAAACTTTTTCTCTCCACGATAGAAGGGCAGGAGCAGAAACACTCACAGACATCCCTCTATACAGTAGAGGTACGCCACGACCGGTACAGTAGGCCTTGGTTAATAGAGACACAGACGGCTTACCTGAAATGACAAATAGCTCGACACAACTGCTGATGCTTCAAGGCCACAGCCGGCTGTACTGTAAACGATAATGGTTTCACAGCCACACAAGGAGAAACCCCCAGAACATACATCATCACCCTGTAGCTGATGCTCCTGGTTTAACACAGGGATATGCTAACTAGATTTTATAAAGACATGTTTGCTCACACATACAGTCCAAATAAACTCACTTATTGACACCCATCAAGATACATAATTGACCATAATTTTGAAATACATTATTCAAAAAACGACTAATACGACCTCCCAAAGCTCTAAAGAAAAATCAAAATCGTTACCCCTAAACGAGACATAATTAATGCCGCACATTAAGTGGGCATTTCACAAAAGAATCTCCCTAATGAGGTTGGTTGTCGGGAAAGTATTTTGTCTTTCATCAGTCCCTTTAATTAAACACTGAAACACAAAGAGACACAGATATTAATCACTTTGGTTTAAGCTGCTTTTCATTCCAGCAGCCATTAAAAGTTGCACCGCTTGACTGCGTTCGACATCAACTGAGGCTGAATGGAACTGTGTCACTGTGAACTCAGGAGACCTTCTAGTACAAATAATTTAAAAAAGAAAAGAAACGTGTTTCCTGCGTGACTGTGGGAGTTCAGATGAGATTTGCGAGAAGAAAAGCACGGGGTTGCTCAAAGTACCATTTTGTGTTTCGGGGGAATATATGGCAAACCATATGCGTTTGAAATTCTTTGACTTCTTTGAAGATGTGCATCATTTCTCTACATTGATATTCAGCCACCCTGGAGCGAGACTGTCTGCCGGAGCTGTCTGCTCCGTGGAATAATGGGAGCGGGTGGGTGTGGCAGAGAGCTTCTGGCAACAACAACACCGAAGACCTACCTCACTCAATGTCTCCATCTAGTGACCAAACATAACATGTGGAATATTCCCGTTTCACAGTTAACAGGGCAATCATAGTCGTGTTGTTTTAAAAAAGTATTTCCAAAATGTTTTATTACACGTTGGACTTTTAAGAAATATATTTTATTGCCTAATTTCAGTAGCTTTCCACTGGGACTATGCAACCCTTAAATACACACACACAATTTGCTCAATATTCTTATTATTTTCTACCAGAAAAAGAAAAGATCTGGCCCAGAGGAACAACCGCTATTAAATGTATCTGATATAAACCTGACTGGGATTAAATATCAAAATGTATCTGATTGTGAGGATGTAGATACAATAAAGTTGAACTTTTCTTAGTGAATGCAGGGTATTCTAACAAGCCATTACATTCATTAAATGATAGTCTCACTGTTCATTTCCCATACTTTGCTCATATGTGCTGTGATTAAACATTTTAATCTTGATACAGATGAACTCGTCTTATCTTATCACAAGAGTGCCATCGTGTGTTGAAAACTAGTACCACAAGGACAGAGGGGTTCCCTGCAAACTGATAATCATATTGAAGTTTTTAGAGAATGTTCCTGAAATTCTATATTTGCATTTTCCAAAAGTGAATCTCTGTGAATCAACATATTTGGCTTTGACTGTATGGGAAAGGTGCAGAGAATTCTCTTCCAGCCCAACAGATGTTTACGTTGCATTCTCAAATTCAAATTAGAAATGGCGGATGGTGGTAGCAGATAAAAGTAATACTCAGCAAACTCAGTAATATCATGCATTAGAGTGTGATTACTAACACAGAAAACACTGTAGACCGTTTGTTATTTACAAACATGTCATTGTCATGATGCAAACCTATTAATGCGCCAAACATAACTCAGTCTGCACGTTGATTTATTCCACAGATAAAATATGATTCATCACAGTTCATCAGAAAGTTGTCCATGCAACAACTCCCTCATCACACCCATATACTATTATACCACTCTAAGAAAAATACACACACATGACACTCATATGTTCATATCTCATCAATAATATTATTATGCACAAAATATAAAACTAGCATCTGTCTTTGACATCAATACATAGCGGCTGCAATGTTACTTCTGCACGTTTATATACACAAAGTAGCTTCTATGCAGTGCATAGTCTCCACAGATCTCTCCTCGTCATGATATTGCATAATAAATATCAATATGATTCAGACGCGTGTTGGCAGAGAAAAGACTCAAAATCAGTCAAGACAGAATAAATAAAACCTTTGAGCGAGTGAGTGCATGAAAAGACGACGGTCGAGGCTGTGAAACACGACCTCCTCCTCGAAGGGCTGCTGTGCATGTGTGTGCGGGCACTCGTGTCTGTAAACGTGATTATGTCATTTACAGAAGGAGTCGCCTCATAGATCCTGAGATAGCCGTCTGTCACCAGCAATGTCCTTGTGGAGTTACAAATGGAAGAAATGTGGCTCACCAGCAGGCTAACCGCCTTTGATAACACATCTCGAGCAGGAGAGGGTGGAGCCCCACGAAGCACTGCCGACACAGAGAAATAACAACTGTGCATTAAAATCATGGTAAAGTAGCTGAAATTCTTCATGGATTCCTAATTCTGAAGCTGTAATCGTGACCTCTGCGCTTCCTCGTGGAGTCAAAACAAACTTCTAGCAGCTGCTGCATTACCGTTTTCACTAAAAGTGGAAGGCAATGGAATCCTAAACGAAAGGTCTTTTACTTTATCCAAACGTTCTCTGATCTATTGCCTCAAAGACATGGTGCACCTTTCTGTTTTCCATGTAATACTTATCGCCTCTAACCAGTCATCAGTGTATAAGATGCTGGTTGCACAGTAGACGGAGGAAGCAGAGCGGCAGTGCATGACAGTGAGTTATGAAAAACTATTACTGGAAGTTGGATCTCAGCTGATTTGTGTGCTTCAGCATCAGTTGATTTAAAGAAATAACCGGCTTTATATTCCCTCCACTGCACTGAAGACTCCCGTTTCCTTCCTGTGTGTTTTTCATAAGGAACCCCTCACAGTTAGAGGTCTAACTCGCCCGCCTTGAGCAATGGCGCTTGTTTCACACCACGACGGCCGTCAGAAAGCTATGACGCAAATGTCTTTCACTTTGTGCTTCACACCTCTTCAATAAGCGGCGTGCTACCGGGCTCGGTTCAGGTTGACTCAGCCGGACGACTGCTGCAGCGAGCAGGGACACACAGGCTTCACATTATCTGTACAAAATTGTTGTCCATCATTCACGGTATTTCCTTCTCTCCATTTTGCTTTGTGCTCCTCTTCCTGTCCTCTCTCTCTGTCCACGTTTGATTCTGGTTTTTCTGAGCTCTCTCTTTCTCTCAGTGTTGCAGGAGGAAGTTAGTCGCCATGTTGATGTCGTTGTTTGAAGCTCTAAGGGCTTCAAGGGCATCGGTCCGGGAAAAGCCCATTTCCACTAACAGAGTAACCTGAGGGACAAAAAGAAAAGAGCATCAGCGAAGACGGCAGCGGCAGACAAATCATCACATGGGAATAAATAACAAGGGTGCACAAAGTGAAGTGCAGGAGGGCCAGGGAATCAAGTGTTGTTGAACAAGAACATTTTGAGTCATGCAGGACACAGAATATGTAAATGAATATCCAAATATAACAGCAATACAACCAGTGAAAAAAGCCTTGAAAAGGACCCCTAATAATAAAAGAGATGTACAGAGAAACACACAGGCGAACACTCACTTGCTCCTCTACGACAGCAGAGTTGTCCGATAGAGGGGACTGTGTGGACGGTTGCTCAGCCTGGGGAGGGGGCTGTACTGGGGGACGATTCTGTCCTCTTTGTCTCAGGGAGGGGAACAACAACCTGGTCCACTGTAACAACCCAGACTACACACACACACACACACACATATATATATATATATATATTCTGTGTTTTATCTGTGCATCAGTGCTGCAATAAGAGCAATATGTGTCCGTCTACCTGTGGCTGTGGTCTGTTGTTGCTCGTGGACTCGTTGTATTGAGCCAGCAGCAGCTGCTGGTCGAGCACGTCCATCCTTTGCTGTCTCTGGATGTCCAGAGTGGCCCCCATACCCAGCGGCGTCTCACTGCTCGGCTGGGAGCCTAGATAACCACAGATGTTAACAACATGCTAATGGGCATTAGGCAGACAATTCAGTTTTTTTACTTTTCATTAAATGAAGGAGAATGAATAGCATCAATTTAACAATTTAGCATGTGTTAATGCACTGTTCAAATTCCTAAACTGTACAAAAATTATTATTCCTCAATTAGACAGAGACGGCCAACAACTCCATGTCAGGCCCTGCAACACTGGTCACTGTGCAAAGGCTTTGCACAGGATCTGTGTCTGTGATCACTAACGGTTGGACTCACTTGAGAAGATGGGCTCCAGAATATACCGTCCAATATAAGAGACCCAGGCAGGAACAAAGAGGAGCTTCTGTAACCAGAGAACGTTGGAGTGGTACAGTCCACCGGAGAGCTAAAAGAAGAAAAATGTGTCTTTAGTGCTGGAGTCACAAGTCAAACCTGTATTAAGAAATATTACAATGAATGAAATGACTTATGTGAAAAGATGCTTTACAGCCGACAGCAACTTAACACCAAACTGCACCTTTGCGGCACATTTTAGCCCCTTTAAGCTCATTGTTTTGATAATTTGGCCCATAAATCACATATTGCAGTTTTAAATAGCACGACACTTCATAGCAAATAACAAGAAGAATGTGCTTACTCACCAGTCCACTGAGAGCGAGGAGCCACATGAAGGGACCGGAAGTCAACAGCTGCACCACAGAAGAAGAGAGGAAGACAGAAACAATCAGGATCAGACAAGATGGAAAGTGAGTAGAGCGAGAAAGCTAAATAGATACATACATTCCCACACTAGCAGAACATGGGCTTACCTGCAGGCCGACTATGTAGACCAGAGACTTGTTGGTGATGGGGATGTGGCCCAGGACCTGGGTGACTGGCACCCTGGGGATCAAGCGGTAGAAAGGCACAAACAGAGAGAAGACTGGAGCGAGCCTGTGAGAGGAGAAAGGGAAAAGTCAAGAGGATGCAGACGACAGGAAAAGATACAGTGTTTCAGGCAATCTGGGAGAGACAATGTTAGGCTTTTGGAACAATTCACTTTACTATCTTTTTGTTTGTCAAACCATTTGTTTTTGTGGAGTTGGGTTATATGCTGCTGTCGCAGTCCACCACAATCTAAACACTGTATACTGAAATATAATGCAGGCAGAGGATTAAGACATTTAAAATGAGCTATAAGGGGAAAAATTAAGATTTTCTACTTCATAAACTACATGCCAAGCTATTCATATCCTCACGTGTCCATGAAAGTGACAAAAAAAAAGGCTGATCTCTTTTCACAAATGCAGCACATGTATTACTGAAGTTCAGCATGAACTGCGGCTACTGAAGTGACCCAGATACTCACAGCCCGGCAGGCAGTTCCTCCACCTCGTAGTCAAACAGAAACTGGAACGCCTGAGCCAGCAGGAAGTCCATCAGCGCAGAGAGACACCAAGTGCCCAACAAGAAGGACTAGAATGAAGACGAGCACCACATAGGATGATTAGAACAACAGATAACAAAACCACTGTCAAATGTTGGTGTGTGATAACTGCTTTGTGCCAGATGAGGAAGTTGTGTCCTCTTCCCTAAAATATGAAGTTGCTACATAAGAAAAAGCTCAAATTCATTCGGATTGATGATGATACCTTTCATCGTGTCAGCATCTAGTTCAGCAAGTTTATTACATTTGTATATATCTATGTGTTCATCCATCAATGGTTTTTTTTTTTGGTACTTACAGCAAACTTTCTGGTGCCGAACCTCCTTTCGAAGATCCGGAAGTTGTAAATGAGCAGGCCACTACAGAAGCAGTCCTTCACGTCGAGACAGACCAGCCTGCCACACAACAAGCTCCACACCTACAGCACAAGGTAGAGCAAAGTCACACACACACACACACACACACACACACATACATACACATTATGATTTTGTTACTGGAAAGATACTGGAGACGTACCTGGTGCTGCTGTGCGACAGCCTGCAGGTTGTACACAAACAGTTGTTGGTACTGTGGCAGCAGGGTGAGCATCACAGTCAGCCCACTGAGGACCAGCAGCAGGCCTTTAGACAGAGGAGCCTTGTCTGTGCACAACACACACACACACACAACACACTTACGAAGGGACAGTGACATTGTGGCCTTCTGTAGCGAGCAGCTTTGCATGTATACGGTATATTAGGCAAACGTTTTGTTAATGGACGAGAGAGACGTAGCGAGCTAATTTGTATATGGTGGGGCAGGGCAGATATAGTAACGTTAATATGAATTTAGCTGGCTATTTAGCGGTTCAGAAAGTGCCCCTTTTCAACGATGAAACCTGAACTGAACCAACCGACAGAACAAACCGTTGGTTGTTAATTAACTAAACGCAGCTGTAGGTTTAGCTGGTAGATACTAGCTCTGGTTAATGAATGACAGCGCAATGCTAACGTCGGTTGGCTAGCTAACGTTAGCTGTGTAAGCGTTGTAACTGACAGGAGATGAGAGAGACCGCCTCAGCCTGTCGCTTACTGGTGGTTCCGGGATACTTACAAAGGCCCCGAGAGCCGGTGGTGGTAAACATGGTGTCCAGATGAGTTAACGGAACCCAGGCGAAGACCGTTAATCCCAAGGTAGTGACAAACTAAACACTAAAACGCCGAAATAAAGTTGGAGAAAGGATCCATGGTGTGACTGTGAGGCGAAAGAGACTGGGGAAAGAGGATCTGCTACGGAAGATCGAGAAGCCCAAAAAGTGTTAATTCGCGGCCCGCTGACTTTAGACTAAAGATGTCCCCTAGAGGGCGCTGTTGCTCCGTGTTGAAGATGAGATGATGGTCCACAGATATGTTTTACTGATATTACCATATTCTAATCTAAACAACACATTTCATGAAGGTCTTAAATACTGAGGGAATAACAGAGAATTATGAATACATTATTTAGGTGATCAATTGCTGAAGGAATGCCACTAAATAATAAAACTATTTCCACTTAATTTTTCTAATTGATTATACAAATAAAGTAAAAAAAAAGAGAGGAAAAGAAAATTAACTTGGTCTTCAATGATAAATTGCTAATACGTACTAGATAAGTGAACTTCTTCAACTAATACAAATATTAATAATAATAATAATAATAATAATAATAATCGCAATAATAATAGCAATGCATTAAGCAACGTAGCCAACAACCTAAATATAAATTTAAAAAACTAAATTCACAGTAAAATAATAAAACATAACGCATTCCCTATCGCTGCCCTTCTTGGGGAAAAGTTTTTGAATCTGAATCGTATTGTTTCTAAATGCTGCAATTGTTGTACTTGCATGATTCCTAACATTTTTGGTTTGTATCCATATGATTGTATACACTTATTGTAAGTAACTTTGGATAAAAGTGTAATTTAAATGAATGTACTTCTACTACTACTACTACTACTACTACTACTACTACTGATGTCAATAATAATGATAATGATAAAGAACAAAACAAGCAAGCAAATTAAATAATTTGAAGCAAACAAAATGTAAATTGTCTATTTTTTAATGACAGATCGCGGCCCCAGTTCATCCACATAGCACCGAGAGCTATCATCTGTAGACTTTGTGACCACTAAGAGGTCCGTATCCAGGTTGAAGACAACGAGATCTGACGACTGCGGCACCCTGTGTCTTGCTCACAGGCATTTCAGCAGGGATGCTGCCACCGGATGATACTCTTGTGAAGGGCAGTCTCCTTACCCACAATGCCATCCTGCTGTTATCTGATGCTCCTCAGACGCGGTATTCCCAAGCCTTGAAGCACTGGTCTCGTAATGTTTGTCATCTATGACCATTTGCTCAGTCTGTAATGTGTGTTTATGGGTTGGATATGCAGAGAAGCAGCAGACAGGGAGTGTTTCACGTCTTGAAGCCATGTGGTCAGCTTTCTGACAGAGAGGTAACAGTGTTAATTATCCTTGGGGCCTTGAGCAGGATGTGGCTGCACAAAGTCCGGATTAATGCCTTTTTCTTATGGTCCTCTTGGCCTTATGCACAAAGTGTCGTATCTTGTCAAGGTCCAGACTTCCTTCGACTGCTTTGTCTTACACTACAGCCTGCCAGATTTTACCTCACATCAAACCGCTGTGTATACCTTCGTGGCTAGCTGTGATTGCCCCTGAGCCAATTGATCGAAATGCTTATGTTACGTCCAAGTGCATTTGAAAAGATATGGCGAACAGCTGTCTAATAGTGTTGCATTTCCCCATCATCCACAGATGCAGTATGCGTGTATGCTCCCATTGGTTAGTTCCCACCCATTAGGTCTATTTGGCTGCTTGTGGTCAGATGTGACTGCAAAGCAGAGCTGAGGAACAGCTTGCTAATTGTGTTTCAGACCTTCTCTGTCACTGATGTAGGAGTGAGGTCTAAAAAGGTTGCTTTGCCCCTGTTCTCAATCAAGGATAATCAGATTAAACAGCGCAGAGATGTGCGAAAGTGTGTATGTGTGTGTGTGCTTACCAATAAAGAGAGTCCAGATTTGGAGACAGCCTTGACTCCTGCTGTTTGCTTTGTTCATTAAGAGGAGATGAGCAGATGGTTTGCTGGTCTGTTGTGCAGTACACACATGCGAGCACACACAAACACACACACACACGCACATGCAAATACACATACACACGTGCATGCTTGGCCCTGTCACCTTAGCTTTATCCTCCATTTATCTTTTCCATTACACATCTCTCGGCAGGACAATGCTACTCGGTGAATTGTAAGGGATGCGCGTGTGTGTATGTGTGTGTATAGGTGTGTGCGCAGATGTGTGTGAGAGAGATACAAGGCAGCGTGAATGAGTCGAGCGTTGCTGAATGAAGTCACAAACCTTTTTAGGGAAGACAGCCCGTGAGGTGGTCATCTGAAAAGCTGATGACTCATTCACACATTCATTTATGTGAATCATTGCTATTCACTTGTCAGCCGCTCTGTATTCAGGGAGAATTGCTTGTAACTGAGGTATTGTTTTACTCCCGCATCACAGCTTATCTGCCTGTGTCCAGGAAATGGCACGCTGCACATTTACACAAGGTTTGCATGAGCAAAATATGCTCTACTTCAAGGATTTTTTTTTTTTTGCCACAACAAATGGCTTCATAACAAAGTGAAATATTTCTATAGAAAGCTTGAGAAAATCCTGAGCTACCGTGTGTGCTAAGAGGAATTTGTCTGCTTCAAATATTTAAAAAACAATCAATGTTCAACAGCATTTGTGATCCTCGACCCCCTTACATAATTAATCACATATTCATTAGTTCTCCGTCTGCATGAGTGGAGGAACACTTGGTGTCGTTTTGCATGTCTCCAGCCACACACGCTTTGCTTTCAAATATCTCTAATATGTATGCAGAAATACTTCTTTTTTTTTCAAATTTCTAAATTACAAGTTGGTATATGTTACCAGACATTTTCAGGGCTGCAATCCAAAATAACTCAGAGAATATTAACTCGATATGGCTCCGTCTCCTGCAATGCTAATATTTGTCCTGCAAGGATGATAAAATAGCCACAAATGTTTACACAGTAAAAAGCATGTTCTTCTATTTTCTTTCAAATCTATTTCTTTGTCTTATCTTTCTATTAATTTACGTAACAATTTTAGCTTTTAAAGTTGCTCACCTTTCTTTATCCTGAGAAAGAAACATGATAAAAAAAAAATGAGTGCAGCCACAGAGAGAGTGCATTGTCATCATGTTTCACTAAAGGGCAGCTCACATGTGACCCTGCTCACCACCTTCCTGTCTGTCTGTCGATATTTACGTGTATGTTTTTGGAGATGGTGCAATAGTCAATGTCATATCACACCCCACTCGCTCACATATGCACAGACATGCAAGCACATGGACCTCCCCCTCCTAACACACACACACACACACACACACACACACACACACACACACACACACACACACACACACACACACACACACACACACACACACACACACACACACACACACACACACACACACACACACACACACAAAACAAAGTTTGTTTGTCACAAAAACAACTAAACTACAATATAAAAAAAGCAGCTAAACAAATCATGCATTCAGAAACTGCACTTGTGAAATAAAGAAAGAAGCACTGACACAATTTAATAAAAAGAATTTGTATTGTTTGTCTTGTCAAACTGCACTACTGCATAACATACACAATACAAGTCATTTACTGACTGTACAACATGCCAATATGTTTTTGTGATAATAATAATAATAATAATAATAACAAAAATGATGACTATATATTGTATATGTACACAACTCTGTTACAAGTTATATCCGCCACTTGTGTCCGGATAAACAGCACTGACAAAAAAAACAGATATGGTCATCTTCATCTAGGATCTAAAAACCTTGATTGAAAGAAACACAGTCAAACACGTCATCAGAATAAAGTACTGTTCCCACTACGGCCGAGATTCGCTGATAAATGCAATAAATTAAACAAGAGAACAATGGAAAAGTTCAAATGTCACCCTTGAAATGTAGGGGAGTCCTCTGGAGGAGGCGGAGATGTGCATCTCGGATGCCACTGCGCGGCTGAGCATGCCTGTCTATTGTATCTCTCACAAATGAGGAATCTTCATCACTCTATTCTTCCATTCATCTTATCCATTCATCCGTCCATGCTGCCATGTTGTCTTCAGTACATCCCGGTGGTCTGCAGGAACACTCTGCCCTCTGAAATCCAGAAAGAAATCCAGTCTAATAAAACACAATCACAATTCTATAAGTTATAATGAATGTAGACAGATTATTTAGGTTAGATCACAGTGACTGTAACAGTAGAAAATGCTATATATTGAACATTGTCCCCTATAACCTTGCCCTAAGAGCATTAATAAAAGATTATTATTAAGTAAGGCTCAGTTGAAAGTCTTCTTCGGCCCCTGATCCCTGTTTTTGGCGATAAAACTTCCTGGCACAAAGGAACCACATCCTGCCCTGCTGTCTGACAGACAATTCCCCTTTAAATGATTTATTACTGGGTGTTAATTATGCAAATGATGTCCAAACAAACTCGTCACGAGGACAATTAAGACAGCCGTTAATTAGTGGCCAGTTCTCTTCTTGCTTCACTGACATTCAATTAAAAATTGGCTTTGAACAAGCACGCTGTCTAGTACGGCGGTCCTGGCACGGCGCGGAGCAGAGGTGGGCTGCAACCACGCACTCTTTTGATGAGGCCGGGCCAGAGATCACGGCCATTTCTTTTTCTGTCCATTTAAGACGTTACATGTGGGATTGTTTCATTAATGTATCCCTGTGAAGACAATAACGTTGGCAAAAATAAATATATTAAACGCCCATCTCCATTAAAACGGTGGCCCCAGTGAACTGCCTCACGCTTCATTTAATTTTGTTCAACTTCTCAGGAGCGGTCTCCCTGTGAAATCTTTCAAAAAAACCCTTCCAGTAGACTGGTCAGTTAGGCATCAGTGAGTAATAATGAAATCTGCTGTCCCAGCTCAGTTGATTGGAGCTAAATAAATCCCCAGCAGCAGGTATATCACAGTTTACTTCACAATTCTTACACTGAAAAGTCATTTTTAATTATCATTCAGCAACCACAAACTTGGTGCAGTGTTGATACACTCACCTTCACAGTTAAATACATTAATTCATACTTTTTTTTTTTGAAGAACTCGACTCGCACTTAAAAGATCACACAGTCTGCATCACACATTTCATGTACATCAAAACTCTGTAATTAGGTTATTTCCTTTAAGTTGTCATTTGGTGACAGAACGTTTCAGCGGTGACAGCAGCTTTTATCCTTCTAATAATTGCACAACTCCAACATTTTTAATGAGAATAAGAAGCTGTTTTCACAGCTACACACTGAGGAAGCGGCATTTGTTAAGACACCTGTACCTTGTACTGTTGCCTTGGTGTCCAGCCTGTTGTCATCGTGATTGCTCCCATCCACGTCCTGGGTCACAGACTCTGTGTGAGGAGGGGCTGCTGATGATTGATGGCCTGTAATTTGGTCATTCATTAATAAAGACACTTAATTGGAGGGAAATTAACAGTCAAGGCTAGGTTGCATAGAAGACTTGGTGACATTTAATATGAAAATGAGAATCACGTCGGTTGCGAGAACTTTAAGCTCACCAAAAAAAAAAAAAAAAAAAAGCCCCATAAGGAATTCATGATATCTCCCAAAACAGTGTGTGTGCCTGTGTACCTGTGTGTGTGTTGGCAGTGTGCAGCAGGGTGTGCTCTGCCTGATCGCGCAGTTTGACTTCCTCCTCCAAGGCCTCCTGTAGTCTCCTCTTACTCCTCTTCTCTTTCTTCAGGCGCTTCTGGATCAGAACTGAATAGAGAAGAAGAAGAGGAAGAAGACGAGGAAGAAGAAGAAGAAGAAAGGACAAAGGATGTCAAGTAAATGTGTTTTGCATATCAAGTTATTCAGATGCTTCAAATACTTTTTAAACATGACTTCATTTGTATCCATTCATGCAGGAATTTGCTTATTATATTTCTGCTTCCTGAGCGTCCTGGATCTTTACATCGAGAGATGTGAGGGACTTTGAAGGTATTGTGAGCCGATTGTGGTTTCAAGAATATTTTAATCTGAGAGCAACAGTCTGTAAATGAGCCCAATATGCTCCTGGCTCACGGTTTACTCATACTGAAAGTACAGTACACTGTGCATGAAATCAAACTGGATGCGTTCACGGAGGACATTTGACAGAGTTTACTCTGCTGTTTCATGCCTGCGATGCGTGACGTGGTGCGGCCTACCTCTGTTTTTCTGCTCCATGCTAAGCTGCCTCTCCAGGGTCTCTCTCAGCTCCCTCTCTCGGACCAGTTCCATCTTCAGCTCTGTCCTCTCCATCTGGTCCTGCTTCTCCTGAGCCCGGGCGTTCTCTATGGCAACCCTCAGCAGACCCTGCTTGGAGACACAAAGCCACACATCAACAGGTTACACACTGATCGGGAGCCAGGAGAAGGCGTCTTGTCTTCTTCAAGCACTTCACAGAGACGACTTCTTACTCCACCTAAAGTCAATATTGTGTTGTTTTTTTGTGTCTTTCAAAATCAAAACAGTTTCAAATGAGCTGCAGTAAATATTTTAAAAAAAGATCATGTAAACCACCTCACTGTAAAAGTAAAAAGATTAAAATTAATTTGACTTAGGCAATGTTGTGGTTTTAGTCTGATGTATAATTCCTGGATTTACTCAGGCAGGAGTTAGATTTTAACCTCATGACAGTTAACAGTGATCTCTTAACTACATGCTATCAGGTCAGATGAGGTAAAAAAAAACTTGTTTTTTCCCCCCTTTTCTTCCTGTGAAAACCCAGCCGGTGAGAGCTTTTATTGTGACTCTTCTATAACAAAGACGTGTAAAATATGAGAAGCAGGTCAGCACACGCCCATCCCAATTACTGCACATCTTAAATGTCTGCCTCATCTGCTATTTACCATTTCAGGAAATCCCAAAGAGTGGCTCATCTCCCTTCCTATTCATCTCAGAGTATAATAATAATAAAGCCCCAGCAGAGCCTCACCTGGATGTTCGTGAGCAGGGTCTCTATGGAGGACAAGCCTTCCGGGAAGATGAAGGGAGTGTGGTGGAGACCTGCTGGGAGCTTCTGTCCTGCGGGGTAAGATACCCTCTCACAGCCTGACGGGGGTTTCTGGTAGACTTGTCTATCACAGCTCTCCCTGGTTGTCTGAGCGGCCAAGGAGCTGTTATCTGGAGGGCAGAGAGACATTTTGATGTCTAGTTAGTTGAATCAGTTTAACACAAAAAGGCTTACAGTTTATTCCACTTTACTTTTGCAGAGCAAATCCAAAGAATTGATCCTACTAACAAGTATTTTTTGTGAAGCCAAACGCTGATATAGCCGACTCCTCTGTGCCTCAGACCTCCCTTGTTGTCCATATACACATATTCCTTCATTACCTCAAACATGGACAGGGATATTTAGTTTTCAGTCGTTCCTACGTACACATAGGAATACTAATCTGCGACTGAAAGTAGTCCCCCACAGATGCACAGTTTACTCCTCTTTGAGTAAGGTGTGCTAAAAACTACAGCGCCTAGCTGTTTTAAAAACCATGGCAGTTTAAGAAAAATTAAAGTATATCTATTCGTGAGCTGCTTTTAAAGATGTATGACTTCAGGAAGTCAGGAAGTTCGTCAGGAAGACGAACGCATTGTTTGGTTTGGTCTCCCCAGTCTTATCCTTTAAGCAGTGACATACAGGAGTGACTTTACTTTCTTTTCTGAAATGAGGACAACTTCAAAATTAATATTTTGAGAGTTTGCTAATCAACAAAAGCCTTTAACGAAAATCATTAAAAATCATTGAAAAAAATCATCCTGTTTTCACACCTTATTGTATTTAAACATTTATTGAACTTGTACATTTTTATTGTTCTAGTACTAAAACTGAATAGATGTCAAGGCAGCTGGGAATTTTGACAATGATGGAAAGTGAAATGACGTCAAACTGTACTGTATGAATGGAACGCGGTAGTAAAAACACAACATAAGTTCAAACAAAAAAGTCACCTGTTTTCTTTGTCTTTTTCTTGCACTTACAACTTAATATTTTATGGATTTTACACCGTCTACATTTCATATTACATTACATTCATTTCACAGTTGCTTTCATCCAAAGCAACATACAATCAGTGCAGTCAACTTCAGCATGAGAGATAGAGATTGATCTTTTTCTTTACTCCTGTAGAGGAGTTTGAAAGTATTATTTTGACATGTGCTATGTAAATAAAGTTTACATATTGTCTTTTTCCTGTGCCACTGACTCATGTTAAAACCTACAAAAGGATTATCGTTCCAGCAACAATATGTACTCAAGGGTGAATGCAAATTTCTATAAATGCATGAATAGAATGTCTTGCAAACATATCAAGGCCAACAGTAAATAGGTGTTTACACTAATTACAGAAGTCCTGGTTTTGTAGTTTTGAAAACGTGGTTACCCTTTATTAGATGGCACTCTGCCTATTGATAATGCATCACAGCTTGATGTCTCCCATAAAAACAGCTAAGAAGCTGCATTATGGATGACCATCTGTTTGTAAACCTGAGAACTGCGTGTTCCTGATTCCTGACAGTAGGGGAGATGAAGATTAGCAATCTTTTTTTTGCATTTTTTTTTTTTTTCCCCCACATCAGGCAGTTTCTCACTTTCTGCGTTCACTGTCATCCGAGCCACTGAGGACGAAGACGTCCTGGGAGTCCGGCGCTTACTGGAGCAGAGACGAGTGTGAACGTGCGATGTGATATCTGGCACTTTTCTCTGTCTGTGACAAATGACAGTGTTTTCTCCACTTAGCTGACCACAGCATCTTCTGCTCCAAATCCACCCACCTCCCCTACACCGCCTCGGCCTCACGTCTTGGCAACTGTCACATTCAAGGTGTTTCACAGATGAGAAGCAATACCAACCCCCCTCCCCCTCCCTCCCCTTTCTCCCTCTTTCTTGCTAAAAGCATTGCTCTGTAGAGAAAGGTAATTAGCAGGTGCTGGCGAGCTCAGCGGAGGGCATCCAACTACACTCCCGTGGCTCACATACAGACACACACACACATTCGTAGCAGCTGAAGTGCGCAGTCAGCAGCGTGGGCTCCCCAGGCTCCTTGGATGTGACTGATCCTTTATTGAGTTACTGTTTTACGCCTACTTTACCTCACACTCACACATACACACGTTTGGCATAAATACACACACACACACTCACATACACACGGCTGCCAGCTCGTTTGATCATTTACCCATCTCCCTAACCAAGGTCACTGTCTGTTTTTCTCTTTTCTCCCAACTTCATCTCCCTTTTTCCCCTCTCTTATTCCTCTCCCACCCGTCCCCAGGGCTAATGAACTTCACCACGTGAAGACTGCCAGTCAGCGGAAGAGAACAGGAGGGAGGGAGGGAGGAAGAGAAGGAGAGAGACAGACAGAGAATAAAATTCTGCTGATGTTTGGTTAATGGGAGTGAGGTGTCAGGGATGGCCTCTGATCTTTGCTGCATGGATACGTTGTTCAAAGACTACTGAAACAGCACACACAGCCAAAACTGACTCACACACACACACACACACACACACACACACACACACACACACACACACACACACACACACACTCTCAGAGATTATCATACAATGGATTGACAGAATGACAGCGCTGAAGTGCTCTTTGAAACTCTGTTCAATCCACGATAAACCTATCCTGTGATGTTGTAGGTCGAACACAAAAGCCGGCAATCCAGCAAATGTACATGTGTTTCATTTGCATGCAGCAAAATCAATTAAAAATCAATTGCATAAATGCGATATGTGATGCATGGCATTCACGTTGTTGGTGCCATCACTGCTTTGTCAATATGTTCACAGATACCTGACAGCATCTGAAACCTTACCTGGGAGGCCTTTGTGATTTTTAGATTCGATTACTGAATAATGTGATTCAGTATTAGAATACATTTACACAGGCGCGTGCACACACATACAAACTCTCAGTTTCTCTCCCTCTCTCTCTCTCTTTCTCTCGCTGTAGATTTCTGCTGACTGTTTGTCCTTGAGCAGTCCTCATTAAGCTAATGCAAACCTCCCTGACAGAGAGAACCAAACAACTGACGTTGCAGCGCCGTGGCAACGCGGGCCCTAACGACAGGGAGGCGGTCGTTATGCAGATGAGGTCCAGCTGAGAGCACGGGAGGCCGCCTGGCTCGTTAGGCCGCGGCCCGGCAAATGGCTCGCTAATGTAACACTGCTTCCTGGTCTAATGGAGCCCTGTTTTGCAGAATTATTTGTCTTTGCTCTCCGCGGGAAGCCAGGGGGGCCACCAACAGCGAGGAGGATAGGAGGAGAGGAGGAGGGGAGGAGGGGAGGAGGAGAGGAGGAGGAGGGGAGGAGGAGAGGAAAGAAGAGGTGAGACAGTGAATCCTTATTGACCTGTTACCTGAGATATTTCTTTCTTGTCAAACTGTTCGAAAACCCGTTCTCTTTTAAAATAAATAGTGTTAAATAAACCATCACAAACTTGTTTAAACAAGTCTGAATGATGACATGGATGGATAGGATGGAAACCGTATTGACAGACTTTTTTTGAAAGCAATTGATTTGGCAGAGAAATAATCATTACTCATTAATTGTCATTAAATGATTAATGACTGTAACAAGAAATTCTCAGGAAACAGCAAGAACTTGACCTTTGAAGTGTAAGCTGACATTGTTATTCAACAAATTTGAGTAACTAGTGCACGTTCAAAACAGGCAGATTGCTTGGCCTTCCGGTATTGCTGCTTGCAGCTTTCTAGTGAACCGCTCATCCAGACTACTTAACACCCGACACAGCTGGAGTATACGCATCATGTGGGTGCGCAAGCTCACACGAACATCAACCTTGGACGTATGATAAGAAGTGGATGCTGGACCCCAAGATGTCGCCTATTTAGTCCTCTAGTAATTGCCCGCCCAGCTCATATTGACTTTACATTGTGAACCTAGGTATAAAACCTCCATGGATCATAAATAACAGAAAGAGTGATGATTGGTCTTGTTTACAGTTCGAAGTGTCTTGTCAACAGTCTACAGACGTCTCTTTTACAGCGGTGGCCAATGGGGAAAATGCTTTTCGGACAGATTTTTTGCTGCAATACCGCAAGTGTAGAGGGGCTCCATATCTAATCCTTATCATTAGATAAGACATTTACGGAGTCCAAGTTGTACCCAGCATGCCTTTTGGCGGTGTCACAGTTAATAGGGGTCCCCTCTCAATACACTGAACAGTGTTTAATAACGCAATACTAACAAATATGTCCCTTATGTCCCTTAATATGTCCCTTATCTTATGAGCTCACAGTCGACACTGCACTTCCTTGAGTCCTCAGCAATACACCCACCAAGTGTGAAGTCGATCGGATGAAGGGTTGACGAGAACATTGAATGCCAGACGTACAGAAAGAGACTCCTTCCATTTTTTTTTTTAGATGTAAAACAATTCATGTCACCTTTAAATCAAGACTACAGACATATAAATACAGTACAAGTTAAAAGTTACATTACATATTTTTTTAAAAGAGCAAAGATCCAATGCGGACTCAAGCTATACAAACACAACAGTGACTCTTACCTCTGTCAGCGTGGCTCCTCTTGTTCTCCTTGCTGTACTCCATTGAGGTCCCATCTGTCTCTCTGGCCACATGCGCCACACCAGGAGAGTGCCCCAACACATTGTGACTTGATGACAGGCCGTCATCATGTGGGTCTGAAATGAAAAATATAAAAAGTCAAAAAAGGTCACAACTCAGAAATACCTCTCAGGTATCATTAAAGCTGGAGCATTCTTCACTTTAACACAGGTTTAGTACGCACGTGTGGTTTCTGCAGAGCGCTCTGTGTGGGACGGTGAACTGGACACACTGCTGCTGTGATTGGACGACATCTGAGCTTCCTCCAATGAGGGAGAGGGGGACGGGCTGTCGAACACACGCTCCTACCAAACAACAGGAAATATCGGCTTATAAAGTACAGAACAAACAATAAAAGAAACCACAAAATATATATATATATCTATGCTTCCATTTAATGGCATTTTGAGGATGACTAATTTGCCCGAAAAATGAAGATACTGAATTCTGGGTTGGATGATCTTAAGTGTATTCTTGTAAAAGCTTGGGTACATATATTGGCAGGAAAATTTGGTGCTCATTTCAATAAGCCTCTAAAATCATTTGTGGGAGCTAGCCCAGTGGTTGAACAATGCACCGTTAAAATTATGACCGGAGACGGTACTTCCTGGCGCTGACGAGGACTTGGTGTAATGACTTATTACAAATAAAACTTTGTGAGGACTGACGCTGACAATCTGAAATGTTTGGCAACATTTTTAATCCTTCCAAACCTCCTTTAAATTATTCTTAAGAGAAAGTAAAGTAGCCAACCTGGCTGAGAAGGTCAGGAGTTTCTGTCTGATATCTCAAATATTGATGAATAGATGTGGGATTGGCCTTAAGCCAAAGAACAACTGATTACATTATGGTAGTGATCCAGAACTTGAACCCACCACCAGACAATTGACGTTTTTTTAGCCACAACCATAGAAACGTGATTCTTCGCGTATACTGATCAGAAGATCTTGAATTCTAAGGGACAGAAAACACATCTGTGTATGTTAAAAGCGAGTTATTTAATTCAGTGTTATGTAGTGTAACAACTATGTAAATAAAAGTCATGAGATGCCGAGTGTCACATGGACTCTGGTGGTCAGATCCACGGTCCTCTGGGTTCACCTTAATGACGGAGGCGGGGGTCCTGGCGGGGGGCTTGGCGTGGAGACGCGCCGCGTTGGCCATGCTGGCCAGCGTGTTCAGTCGGTTCATCTGGCCCATTGCCATGGAAACGGAGGCCGGCGCCAGGCTGGCAGGAATCAGAGGATGTGACATCATCATGAAGGGCAACTGATCCAGAACTGGTGGTGGGGGGGGGGGAAGAATAGAATAAAATAGAACAGAAAACAGAATTATTGAAGGAGGAAGTGCACAGGAGATTACAGTAAGAGTCTGTTGGTTCTCATAGGTCAGACCAGCAGCTCTGTTTAAAGGCCATCAAAGCTGCACTTTACATGCACCCAACATGAAACAGGTCTAGTCTCCGTCTTCCTTCATTTTTGCTTCAGCTGTATTTATCCATCACAATTTAAAAGGCTCTGCTCAGCCCTGTGCCGTGTACTGAACTGACATTTTTGAAACTGGACTCCAAAGTCATTCCTCTGTGAAGTCAATATTACCTGGATGACTGCTCTGCTTCTAAACCCACGACGCGAAAATATGTGTGAGCGGTCTAGAGACGTGGAGTGTGGAAAAAGATAAGAGCAGGAGGAGAGAAGGAGAAAATGGGAGGGAGGTAGAGGAGGACATGACAGAGAAACACTTCCCCTGCTCATTACAACACAAAAGCACAAACACAGCCTCTCTGGAATTAAAGAAAAAACATCTAACTCTTCTTCCTCGGTGTTCTTGACGATAACCCAACACATTTTCAGCGGCTCAAACCAAACTCTTTATTATCTTGGCCAATCTGTTGTTCGCACTCCTCTCGTTAACACAGGCATCCACTATCTTTAAAGAAAATCCTTCCTCTCAACAGCACCCTAGTGGGTTGTTGCAGTCCCTCTATTCATGAAACAAACAATCCTGTTTGGGGGGGGAGAAAATGACATAAATATTTATCATTTAATAAAAGGAAAAACAAAAACAAAAGAAACACAGGGAGGAAGTGGAACAAAAGAAGCTGATGGCAGTCCTGGTGCTGGGCCAGCAATGCACGCTGGGTAATTATAAACACAAAGGAAAAAATCTTGGACTCTATTCCACACAATTGTCACAAATAATAGAACGAGTGCATGGAAACAAAAAAAAAAGGCTATCCAAAGAGGGGGGATGAAACAGATGAAACAGAACAAATAATGGATGGAAAGGAAAGAAAGAGAGAGAAAAAGAAGAGAGAAAGAAAAAGAAAAGGGCAAACTAAGAAATAAAGAGTGAGGCGTTGACTTTACGAGTCGGGCTCGCCGGACATATGTGCAGTGCTTTGTGCATTTGGCAGATTAGTCTCTCACTTGCCCAGAGCAGAAACCAATCCAAACAAAAGATCTGTCTGAATGGAGCTAAATAACCAGATGCTCCGACAATAAACTAGCAGCCAACTCCAAATATTAAGCCTTCGTTTAGAACCCAGCGCTCCACTTTTGTAACCCCCCCCCTCCTCTCTATAATTTCATTTTCACTCTCCTTCTTAACTCTGTTTTCCCCCCTCTCTTCACTTTCTCTGCCCTCCCATCACTCTCTCTTATGTTTCATTAAAAAACATCAAAAGTCAAAGTGCCTCTCTTATGTTTATCCAAACAAACCATTACTGTAAACAAACAGTTACTGTAAATTTCCCAGAAGATCTTGTTAAATGCAGAAATGGCTGCTCCCCGCTCTTCCCCAGCCCATAAGGTGTCACACTCAGCATTTGTGAGTGTGTGCGTGTGTGTAATCTGAGATTGCCTTTGTAGTGGTTAAAGCCCTGGTAGGGGCCTATCCTTCCCATAAGGCCGTGGGTGGCGGTATGGAAAAAACACATCGTTCTTATGTGTGTATGTATGCCTACGCTGTATGTTTGTGTGTGTGTGTTTCCACTTGACTCTATCATTAACAGTGATTAGGCTTTACAGGTTTATAATGGCTGGTGGTAACCATGCCACCTAACTGCGCACAGATGCCGGCAGTTGTAACGGAGTGTATGCAATGGTAAACAATGCTTAAGGCTGGGAGCGTTTCACAGACACGGGTAGAGAAAACTATTTACTACACACACACACACACACACACACACACACACACACACACACACACACACACACACACACACTCAGTCAAAGCCAAAAACATAAAGGTACTAGGCTCAAACATACAGTGATTTTTTTTTTGTCTCCTTCTAATTTAAAAAAAAAAACACAAGGACAGTTTCTGTCCTAAAGCCTTCGGTATGCGCCTCATGGTGAGTGTGTGTGTGTATGCGTTCCAGGTTGATAGCGTATTCCGCACAGACCCCCATAAGCCCTGTCATCTGTCTAAACACACTGATGTCGCTTTAACCTGTCGATAACAGTGGGGGCGGTGCGGCCCGTGTGTGTGTGTGTGTGCGTGTGTGTGCGTGTGTGCGTGTGTGTGTGTGCGTGTGTGTGCGTGCGTCCGTTCCCCCATCGATTGTCCAGCATTTGTCGTTTGCATTCAGGATAGTGAATTAGAGAGAAGACTATTGATTTGGCTTCAGCCTCTCATCTTATTCATCTCTCTATCATCCGGGTGCGCTTGGTCTCGTCCACTGGCGCTCCACTGTTGCTGGCTGCCTTTCCTTTACTGCAAAGCCAGGAATCAGTGCAAAGGAACAGTTTTTAATATCATATGACTAAATATTATACCGGCACAAGTAGCCAAAGGGATGAGAACACACTGCTTACTTAACTCTGAAATGCAAAGACTTCTCTTCCAGTAAAGCCTGATCTAATGTTACTCGATATGACAGACGAATGCCACGCTGAGCATGACTAACAGAGCTGGTTTGGGTCTATGCTCTCTTGATGTGATGACTAATGTGTGCTAATGATTTACCGGCAATATTTTGGGGGCTGCAGAGTGGATGACCAACTGTGTTTTGTCTCATCTCACTGAATCCCACAAGTATGCAAACATTGTCACCCTTCAACAATCTGACTATAAAAACCTGGTGATAAAACAATACAATCTCCTCGTTTCTTGATGGTTTGGATTACCTGACCCAGATGTTTATTTTCTAATTTCATCTGAAGAACTGACTCATTGCTGCTGTTTTTGCGTTCACCGTCTCTCAAAGGAAACCGTACCGGTGAGGAGCGGTGATGTCACATCCTGGTTTTAATCAGCTTGATTCAGCAGCTGCCCATAAACACAGCTGCTCAAGTCATATTGACTTGGCATCACAGACGTGTACGGACAACAACAGAGCGACGTGTTATATGACCATAGCTAAAGATGTCGGACTGACGCATGTGTGTGTGTGTGTGTGTGTGTGTGTGTGTGTGTGTGTGTGTGTGTGAGTGGATGGACACAGGACGACACTCACTCAGTCCGTGGTTGTGGTCACCGTTCTCTCCGTTTGGACCGCCATGTTGTTGGTTGCTGTGGTAACCGGCCATGGCCTCCAGCTTGATCTTCTTGGCCAGGGCAGACAGATCTGAGAGGGAGACAGATATATAGAGAGAGAGAGGAAGAAAAAGAAAGAAGAAGAAGAATCAATAAGAGGCAGATCAATGGCCCCGGTGGAGGATTAGAGCAGTGGGTAGGCAGGAGGTTGTCATGGGAAGACAGAGGCCAGCCATTCATTGTGACTGCACCGCTGCACCGGCCATTTAGTCTGCCGGGGAATCAGCAGTGATAGGAACAAGCCAAGACATTCATCTCTCCCACACAGGGACATCACATCCCACAGCACACAGGGCAACACTAACCGGCGGCAGCAGCTCCACCTTTTAGCCAGAGAGCACTTCTTTTGTCAGTGCAAATTAAAAGCATTAGGGGGAGAAAAAAAAAGTAAAGATACTTTTTAATAGGGGTTGTGCACTTTTGGATATTAAGAAATGGAGAGTGACAAAATGTGGCAGGAGGGCTGAGCCACATTTTAATTTGTGTCTTGAACCCCAGAAGGTAGTTTGACCCTCAGATCAACCTTTAAAAGTCCCTCTTATGCCACAGAAAATCAAATATCCCTCGCACTAATACAGACAAACACGGGGAATTATTAAAGTTAGACAAACCCCCACAACTGTGCAAACACGACTTGAGGAAACGCAAACAAACCATAAGTCTTAATTTCCTGATCTTGGATACATCTGAACATTTGCAACAAACTGAACTGCTGAGTGCTATGTCTTTGTTACACACGACGGGTTTTTCCGCTGTGAATAGTGTGTCCGTCTAAGACGTAGACAACCACAACAAATTGCTCCTTTTCTTCTCATCTTCTCTCTTTCTCATTCCTGCCCTCTTCCCCTGCTCTCCTCCCATCCCCTCTCCTTACTTTACCTTTTCAAATGTCAGCATCACAGCGGGACATAAGCCACCGTGTTGTGTGTGTGTGTGTGTGTGTGTGAGTGCATGAGGCGAGAGAAAGAGACTAAGGAGGATGACATCAAAGATTTTCCCTGCCTTTTACGCTCAAATGTCCTCCCGCTCTCTGTCTCTTTCTCCCCTCTCATGTGGCCAGCTCTAATCAGTAGCGCTGACATTGCTGCCGTGCCCTCTCCTTTGGTGGAAAAAGACTCTTTTCCCACTGAGAAAGATCCTCTTGAACACTCACGCATGCACAACACACACACACACGTATACACACACACACACACACACACACACACACACTCTCAAGCACCTTTGAACAGTGAGAGGAAGCGGAGCTAACAGAAAATGGCTTCTTTTGAGGCAGGGAATGAAAAGATCAGGTTGCAGTGAAGAGCACAAAGCCAAGGGCAACTTTGAGAGCGGTGAGGTGCCGACAATTACTTTTCTCCCTTTCTCTGTGCTACACACGCACACACACGCACGCACACACACACACACACACACACACACACACACACACACACACACACACACACACACACTCAAACACACTGTTTGTCACAAGAACAAGCAGCACTATGGCCTTAAGCAGGCAGTTGACTACTGTTCAAAACAGACTCCGACATTACAAATAATAGATTTTCCTACATTCAATTATTTATGCTCATCTTTTCACCTGCTCATACATTAAAAATGGTTTAATTATCCTATAACTTCATAATTGAAGAGACAATTAATGGGCTTGAGTGTCGTTTACGCAAGAAGAATTTTTAGTCACAACCAAATTAAACATTTTAACTCCTGTTTTTGTATTCAAACAGGACATTTTAAAGCAGAATAAAGGTGATTTCAAAGGCCTATATATCATGAATCTTGCTCAACTTAACTGAGGACTTTGCGTACTTATAATTCAAGAAAAAAAAGGCCAACTTGCAAGTTATGAGTTGTTTCTCGAGTGTCAGCAGTGTGTATGCTAATTTTAGTAATCAACACACGGGTCGCCTCCCAGAACCCCGCCTCCTCACACTATTGATGATGGGTACAAATTTATCATTTTGGGGATCTGCAGGAAAAGTAGAAAACCACCAAATCCTGTGTCTGTCCTGCATAAGCAACCTGCTCTTTTCTCTAAACTGATGGCAGTAACTCAGCTGGCTGCCAGGTCGTTGCTTTCACTTTCCGACAGCTGAAAAGAGAACAGAATGTGAACTTTGCCAGCAGCTCCTCTGAGAGCTGGAGCAACAATGTGTCACTAATTCACTGTTTAAAGCAGCTCGTGGAGCCAAAAGAGGGATTCCCACTTTGACTTCTGTACAGTTCTGAAGAATTACAAACCTTGACCTTATGGAAAACGAAAAAGGGGGATTTAGAAGAGTCAGAGAGGCTTTCTCCCCTTTAATGGATCTTTGATACAGAATACACTGGCAAGTCAATTAACTTGTTTTGAGCCAAGTGACTTTTATCACCAAATAATATATGAACTGTTGTCTCCCAAATAGCAAAGATATCAATTATGTATTTGAGTCAAACGAGCAAAACATTTTTGGTTTTTTTTATCATTTATTCTTTAATTTATTCTGATCAATTATTTTTGATATTTACACATTTTAAATCTTTGCATTGAAGAACTGAACCTAATTACATGTGTGAATAACTGCAATTTGTGTTCCAAACAAGGAACATTTTGAATAATATATCTACTTCGCCATTTTCCGTGTTCTCCGTGTTACATTGTGATTTGGCGAGAAAAAAAAGCTAAATTAAAACACAAATTATAGATTTAAAAAATCTGTCCAACTTGTCAATTTCAGATGCACAGTGGACATCATAAGTATATGGTGTCAGATATTACTACTCTCAACAGTGGTTGTTTAGTATGTGTGCCTGTGATATTGTTTCTACTGTACACATTGTGCACACATAGGTATATGTGCGTAGTGAGGCATGGGTGGTCACCTGCAGGAGGTATGATCCCAGCATGCATCAGACCGCTGTGGGACAGCATGTGGTGAGTCCCGCCCTCTGTCATACTCTGCAGCCTCTTGGGCGGTCGTCCCGGCCTCGAACTGCAAGCAGAAAACACAGGTTAACATTAGTCGTTAGGCACTTTAACACTTAATACTCCCTCCCTTTTTTCATGCTGTGACTGAGATGGGTGGGCTGGTTAGAGAAACTGCCCCTCAGTCTGTAAACCTCTGATCCTGCTGAAGTGTCAACAAGCAAAACACTGAAACCTGAGCGGTTGCAGGAAGGCTTCTGTACAGCAAATCTGACCTCCCTGTGGATACGAGCAAGCAAAAAAGGAGTTTCCCTATGGCATCAATAAAGCACCTCATTACGGTTCAGCTTACTCATTCATTTGTTTGCTTATTAAATGTGTTTGCTCGCCTCCTTCCCTCGCCCATCCTTTCCTCATTTGGTCATTCCCTTTTTTTTTCCCGCCATGTCACAAATTTCCTCGATAAAGGCTGCGACTACAAGCAGATTCACATGGTTTGATTGAGCCGGGCATGCTCAATCAATCCTGGAGGAGGTATGTGAAAAGCTGTCAGACATCACTTTGGCTCTGACTAAACGGTGTGAATGTCCTGACAGGGGAAATGACACGGGCCACATCAGGCTTAATGACAAGCAGCGCAGCTCATCTCCTTTCATAGCAACCTGACATTGGATAACACATGAGTCTGTGGGCGAGTATATGTGTCTGTGAAGTGTGTGTGTGTCTGATATTAAAAGACAGAGTCAGTGAAAGAGGGGGGAAAGAAGAGGGGAAAGAAAAACGCGTGACAGAGGACAAAAGAATCAACAACAATAACGATGGAAAGGGAGATGGAGGGAAAGATGAGGAGATGTAAAGTGAGAGGAGAAGAAACCTATAGAGGGAGAGTCCGAGAGAGTGAGAAAAGGTGGGGAAGTAGAGTAAAAAAAAAAAAGGGGGAGAGATGGACTAGCAGCAGCTTCCTAGCGTGAGGTGTCTTTGAGCAGATTTTAATTAGAATCTAATCCAGCCGTCATTAAGGCCCCATAAACGAAGCTGTCAGTCAGGAGATTAATGGCACCTCATTTGCATATTGCATATAATTCATCAATTACCCGACAGAAAGGACCAATCCCCTGTTGACACACCCACTGGCTGAGAAGGGGGGGGGGGGACAAAAAGACAGAAGGAAAGATTGGGTAGTCACTAACTGTGGGAGAAAAACAGGTAGCTTGAGTGCGTGTGAGTGTGTGTGTGTGTGTGGTTGTGTGTGATATGTGTGTGTGTGTGTGTGTGTGTGTGTGTGTGTGTGTGTGTGTGTGTGTGTGTGAGTGCACACCAGTATGTGTGTGTGTGTGTGTGTGGTTGTGTGTGATATGTGTGTGTGTGTGTGGTTGTGTGTGATATGTGTGTGTGTATGAAGTGTTCAAAGGTTAATTTGATGAGCCGATGAGCTCCACAGTTCCTGCCCTCAGTTTTAATGAGTTGTTATTATTGTCTCTTATTATGGGCCCAGACCGACTGGGATGTGACAGCTGACATCAGATATCACACACACACACACACACACACACACATATACACACACACACGCACACACACACACACACACAGGCACGTAGACAATGAGAGGGACACACTCAGGTAAATGTACACATACACACACACCCTGACAGACAGACAGCAGGAATGTGCAAGAAGGATGAAGTTGTGAGTGCATGTGTGTGTGTGTGTGTGTGTGTGTGTGTGTGTGTGTGTCTGTCTGTCTGTCTGTCTGTCTGTCTGTCTGTTAGTGTTGTTTTTTCGGAGGCGGGGGTGCATTCACATCACACACAATATTTTTTGCAGTGCATATAGAGAGGCATACTGTGCTTAACAAAAGCAGGAAATGTATTTTTAGTTCTCAAGTTTAAAGGTAAAGCAACATAGTTCCACTACAACTGATGTTGGAACACCTTAAATGAACACACACACACATGCACACAAACACACACACAAACACATGCACACAAATGCAGAGGCCAACACCGGTCAGGGGAAATAAAACACACAGAGACCACAAAGTCTGTGGTTGTTTTTTACAGCAGCCGCTTCCCTTTCCCTTACTACTGTTTATTTGCGCACACTAATTAATGGCCTGTGTGTACTGTGTGTGTGTGTTGTGTTCTTGTTAGTGGGTGTGTATATGTTGCATTTTAGCGGGCATAAAGAACTGGAACCTAATTTTGTGTTTAGTCTGCAAGTGCGTTGATACATCAAAGTGACCCGTAGAGGGAGGTCTATGTGTGTGTTGAGCATGCGTGCGTGTGTGTTTTGTGAGTGTGTATGTGTGTGTGTGTGTGTGTGTGTGTGTGTGTGTGTGTGTGAGGTTGGAGAGCACCGGTTCCCTGAGGTAGGATTAATGAAAAAGCCTTTCATGGAAAAGTCATCAAGCTGTGGGGATGGAATGAGAGAGAGGAGGGGGGAGAGAGAAAACAGTTCATTGTGTGTGTGTGTGTGTGTGTGTGTGTGTGTGTGTGTGTGTGTGTGTGTGTGTGTGTGTGTGTGTGTGTGTATATAAGGTGTGTGAGTGTGTAGAGGAGGGGGTGTGTGGCTTATGACCTCTTTGTCTCAAACTTTAATTAAAATCTCACCCAGACGTCCTCCCTCATGCCAATGCTCCGGCCACACACACACACACACACAAACACACATTTGAAAAAAGAAAGGTACTCTGTACATTGAGTTCTGCCCTCCAAGCTTAGCTTTGCCTAGTGTGTGTGTGTGTTACCTGAAACATGAAACGCCAAACATGGCAGCTGGAGCTTAGCACAGGTGGAACAGAAACAAAACATAACAAAGATGACAGATCTTTCTCTTCCCCGCTAACACACACACACACACACACACACACACTGTGTGGAAAAAAGAAAATAAAAAAAGCAGAGGAAGCGTTGCAGTCAAAACAGTGGAACAGCTACTGACTTGGAGGGACTGAGGTGCTGATAGGTAGCAGCTGTGTGTGTGTGTGTTTATGCGAGTGTGTGTCGGAGAACTAGCTCAAACAAGATTTTTGTTTGGAATATATTAGCGCTGGTTTACAGCTCCCATGCTCCCATCCTTTCAATCTGTGTTTATCACACGGGGTTTGTATTCGCCGTCACGGTCCGGTTTGATAAATCATATCGTTGTCGCCGTGCGCAGGAAGACTTATGCTGCTGGTCAGAGAACGCAGGGAAAGATTGATGTTGTGATCTTCCTCTCAAAATCGAGGGATGAAAAAAAAAAAAAAAAGAGAAGAGCTTTATGCGGCATTGTTATTAGGAAAGCCTGTGTGATGATGTCATGAAAGAAGCAGGCAGGACAAAACACACACACACACACACACACAGGACGTTTGATCACGGCAAGAATCTGATCTCCTAAACTGATACCGCCTTGCATTCCTCTCCCACATTCCAGGGTCAAGACGATGTCAAGACCGTGTGTGTGTGTGTGTGTGTGTGTGTGTGTGTGTGTGTGTGTGTTCAAAAGTGTGTGTGCGCCTGTGTGTGTGTACCCTATTAAAACCTGTCATAGTGGAAGACATGGAGGCCCGCTCTATCTCACCGTGCTCTTCTCTATAAAACATCAAAAGAGTGCAGAGGTTAAAGTTGAGATAATCACCCCACCCTAACACACACACACACACACACACCATCCTCCCCTTCATCCTAACGCTGCTGACTTTGACAGTGAGTTATGGCGTGGCAGTGGGGCTCGGCTTTGAGGAGTCCACCATCCCACACATACACACAACACGGGGCTCGCCGCTGCCAACTTATGCGACCGAGGTTTGCCACAGAGAAACACAAAGAGCAAGCTTTTGTTGCACTCCGCGGGCCACTTTGTCTCATTTATCATTAATTGTTTGATTTAACTAAGTCGTTTTTTTTTTCTTCTTTGTTTGCCCAAAGTTTATTCTATTCCTGCTTCATACATGTCCGTAGTTGCTGCAAAGAACTCAGTTGTGAACTCGTTTTTTGTAACATATCCCTTAAAGGGTTACTCAACCTAAATTATAATAGAAGATAATTTCCCTTTTACCTCTCGTGGTATCCAGCCACCGATACAATAGAGGTGGACGCTATTTTGTTTGTGGTGCTCATGCCATTAGAAAAAAAAAAAAACACAGTTTTTATGGGGACTTTTTCTACAGACGGAGGTCTAAAGAGAAATGAAGTCATCCGAAAACCATTATCTGTAATATAAAGTAACAAGGACATTGTTTCTGGAAAGGCACTTGTTATACCGTCATAAACTAAATTCCATTCACCTACTAAAATATAGTCAAAGAAAACCAAAACTACCTGCATGGTAGACATCAAGTAGCAAATGATAAAAATACATTTGTTTTTTGTTGTAATGTAGGTGAACTTATTCCAGTAGCATTGCTTAGAAAACACATAGCTTGTGCTACTGTTCAGGTCTTTGTGTGTAAAAGATGTTCACACGCACAAATGCAGAAACCATGTGTTGTTATTAAAACCGGCTTTGTTAAAAAGTCACAAGAGATCTTGTTACCTCGCCACACTATACAACTTCTATGTTGAGGGTTGGCATTTGGATACTCTACACAAAGTTTACAAACAGTATGTACAATATATGCGCGCACACACACACACACACACACAGTTTGACCTGAGCGAGCTGTTTGATGTGTGTTCCTAAGAGAGAATGAAACTGTTCCTTTGTGAGGGAGAAAGAAAAGGACGGAGGATCAGGTTGCCTCCTACACGCCATGTTCTCTCTGTGGAACTAATGTCATTTAGCAGCAAAAGCCAGCAAACACACAGGCGTGACCGTGTGAGTTTGTGTGTTAGGAGATGACAGAGTGTGTTTGTGTGCCACCTATGCATGAATTATAACTAGGCTTTGACTGAGGGTGAAGTCTGCCCTTCTTCATGGTTTGATGAGTCAGTGGTCAGGGTGTGTGTGTGTGTGTGTGTGTGTGTGTGTGCACAGCAGGAGTAAAGAGTGAGACAAAGAGGCGATGGAAAGACAGTGATAAACAAAGGACATTTTCATAATTTCTGTTTTGCTTAATCTTAAAAAAAAAAGAGCCAATGAATTGAACAAACAGCCAATAAGAATAAACAGGAGGAATCCATGTAAAGCGTTGTGTTAGTCATGTTAAACTATCAGACAAGGCTGTTATTTCCCCTCCAGCCTGTCTGACTGTACTGGACTGGAAAATAATAAGTGATGGCTGTCTTAATCAGTAACAAAAACCTCGCTGAGCCCTGACGCTGTCAGAGAGCCGTAACATCATGTTCTTGGTGATGAACTGGCCTTCCCCGCTTTAACGAGAACCATCCAGAGTCCCACGTTTTTTTTTTTTTTTTTTGTTTTACCTGCTCCTGTATGTTGCTCCAGCCACACCAGGGATTACTTAGAAACTTCTACTTCGGGGGCCGATGCTAATGGCCACCGCAGCACATTTGAAGCCCTCAGACAAAGAATCACGGAAGTCGTTTGAAGATTTCAGTCGAGTGATGTTTTCAGATCTCATTAACTAAAGGCTGTTTGAGTGTTGTGTGGATAATTAGAGACGGCGGAGACCGTGTATTTTCAGCGGTTGTATAACAACGTTCCCATTAACACCTGACATAGAAGAAATCCCAAAGCAGCCTGAAGATGCATCTGGATTGTGTCTTGGTTGGAGGGCCTCAGACGCTTAAGCGCAGGTGCTAATCCGTGCACATGGAGCCGGGAGCTGATTCTCAGTTTGTTTATTTTTAATGTGTTTCTGGTTTTTCCTCAACAAGTCAAAGCTTGCATCAAAGCTTAAAGTTAAAAGTAGAGCCATAATAAAGCACCTGAATTATTTGACCTACACCCATGAAACACAACAAACTAAGTAGGCAATACATTGCAAAAGCAGGGTGGTTTTTGGTGTCTATCTGCACACATCTTGGCACATCCTCTTTCTGTATTTAATGGCAGGTGTAAATTGGATCATTCATGCTCCAAGGAGCAGGGATTAACTATCAAATAATATAAATTCCCCAAACTAAGGCTAATCCACACTCAACTGGATTCAAACCCATGCTGTTATGAGCATGTGGTCTGCGCAACAGCAGACTGAGGCACCAGGAAACCACAAATACCCAGCCAAATGATGGCCCCTTTATCCAAACATCTCTGTGGCCCATTGGATTGATGACCCATGTAGTTGGTCACCATCGGAGTTCTGCAAAACAGCTAATTTACATAATCGCATCATAAATACCGAGAATTCATTTAATCATCTCCTCTGTTCTGATGCTCAGGGCTAAAGAGTGTAGATATGATAAGACAGCGAGTTATTAAGGAGGGAGGGAGAGGGAGAGGGGGAGAGGGAAGGAGAGAGAGAGCAAAGGGATCAGTGAGTGAGTGAGTGAGCTTGTCCTGATTTAAGCTGCCGCTTGGGGCCAAATGAAAATTAATTAATTTCTGTGAAGAATCAATTTCTCAGAATGACAGTGTCAGATTCAATGTGTGCATGTGTCTATGTGTGTGTGTGCGTGTGTATGTGTGTATGTGTGTGTCAGAGAGAGACAGTATGTGTGTGTGTGTGTGTGTGTGTGTCAGAGAGAGCGAGAGATCATAGTGTTTGATAACATGACAAACTTTTAAAGATTAGTTGTATTAGGATTACTAAAATTAATTATCGTCAACACCATCGCAGCTTTTAGCTAAATAGTGACAGGCCCAGCAGCGAGGAAGTAAATATACAACCGCCGATACAAATGAAAGAAATCATATTTTAAGATAAATTAATTCATGGAATATTCCTCGTCCCTGTATACTGACGCTTACAATGTTCAACTGTGGCTTCTAGAAGACTCTATTAGTTTTGAATTGAGAGGAATCTCATGCAGGTATCAGAGTAAAGTAAATTACAGACATATTAGGATAAAGGCCTACCCCATAAAGTTGTTGCAAACTTATCATTAACTAGTATTGACTCACAATTTGCAGCATTTAGATTTTTGTGATGAATCCTGGAAGTTTTTGTCATGACCTGCAGACTGACATCAGACAGTATAAAGATGGGTGGAAGTCCCTAAAATGATATATGTTCCCTCCTTTAAATGCTACCTGCTTTAGATAACCCCACCTGCTGCACCCATCCTCAAACATCAGTCGGGTAACCCTACATCAGCCCCATCACGACCGGGTCGCACTGTCCCCCCTCTCTCTCCTGTCCCCCACGCGCGCGCCTCACCTTGCGGTGGTACAGTCGTTGTAGAGCGTCTCGAAGTCCTGCCTGGAGATGAGTTTGCACCGGTTCACCCCGGGCTGGATGGCCCCGAGCCCCCGCAGCACCCGGACCTGCTCCACGTTGCACACCACCGGGGCAATGTCCAGTCGTTTGAGCTTGGTGTAGACGGTGTGGAGCCCGCCGACCAGGTGCTTGAGAAACACGTCGAAAGCCTGGGGCAGGCAGATGAGCTCCGTGTCTTTCACCGTGAACGAGGCCAGGTTGGCACCTTTCACCTCCACCAGTTTGCACTCGTTGTTCTGCGGCGTGCTCTCCACGGGCGACGGGGTGGCGTACACCGGTTTAGCGCCGCCGGACACCGGAGCTCCGCCGGTTTTCACCGGGGTCCCGTTCGCCAGCAAGAGGTCCGCCCTGAACTGGTGAAGCAGCGCCGGGTGCGCCACCGGAGGAGCCGGGGAGGAAGCGGCGGAGGTGGCCGCAGGTGGCGGGGAGTTGGTGGCCGGAGAGACGGAACTCGGCGACGGGTGGTGCCCGAGTGTAGCGGCGGGGAGCAGAGCCGGAGCAGCCGGAGTGGCCATGGTAGTCATGTCCGAGGATTTAAACAAAAGTAAACTTCAAACTGTTTTAAGAAAGTAACTTTCGCCGGACAAATGCGGTTTCCTTTTGCTAAGGAGAGGGAGCTGCGCATTGAGTGCGCCGAGGAGGAGACGAGGGGGGATACAAGAAGAGGAGAGGAGGAGAGACAGGGTCCGTGTGTGGGAAAAAAAAACAGATCACATAGTTGAATGAGAAAGAGAGGAGGCTTGTCTCCGAGCTGGAGATGCTACTGTCACATTATCATAAAGAGGTGGAGCCTGGGTTTGTTCTTAGAGAGTGAGAGACACATTAACAGAGAGGGAGAGAGAGGAGAGGGAGAGAGCGCAAAGATTAGCCTACATAAACTTTGGATAAGCCTATTTATGAACGCCTAACCACACTTTAGTATTAATGCTTCTGATGGCACTCAATCCGTCTTCTTTAAAGCATGTTTAAACCTTCATGGCATCAGCTTCCCACAACATCGTTTGTGACTAATAGTTGTATAATTGTAGCCTATTATCTCTGAAAAAAACACATGTCTTGATTACTGTAGTTATTTGTCTTGAGAGCAAATATTCTCCATGTTTAAATGCTATATGAGAGACTTGTTAAATCTGATTAAAGCAGAGGAATAAAATACAAACAGAAACTTGAGAAGAGTCTTGAATAAAGACTTATATAAAAACTACATTTTAAATCATATCAGTTATACAGAAGTGGTATATAAACTCTGAGGTGTTTATGGTGTGATCGTTATGTTCAATTTAAAGAGTTTGATTTTAAATAAGACTTAAAATTGAACATAAATTGATATTAAGACTTGAGTAGGAACAATAAGGTATCTGTCCTTTTTAATGACAGTTTTTTTTTTTGTTTGATGGTGAAATTAAGGAAAAGGCGCTTGCCAAATTACTTGTTCATCCATGTTTAATTAAATTTTGTCAGTGAAAAACCCAAATATGTAAATCAGGTGCCTTATTAGAGGATGTTTTACATTTAATTCATGTTGCACCTCATTGCTGGGTGCCATTGTTTTGTCATTATTGTAAGGTTGTTTGTACCATTATGATCTTAAATCAACAAGAATTTGAATCAAAAGGGATCCAAAAAGAGTCTAACCAGAGAGACGAGAGACTGTACAAAGGCTCAGGGGGAAATAACCTTGTCTTGACAAATTGACCCCTTTTACCTGTTAACTGTACTGTTTAACTCATCTAGTCCACACACACACACACACACACACACACACACACACTCCCATCATTTACATATGGAGCTTGCAGTCCTTTCAAAGTGGCTTTCACGGAACATTGTGCTGATAATGATCTTGGTCGTGAGGGAGAGAGAGACACAGATCTCCAGAGACTCACCATAAGACAAGGGGGGAAGAGGATAAAACTCCGACTGTACTCCAACTCAAAGGACTTTAACACTCTTTTACTCCCGACCCCCCCTCTCTCTCCAATAAGCCCTCTTGTGTTTTTTAATTGGCAGAAATTAATCTTTAGGATGTAGATGGTAGATTTACATTCATTAAAAGTCAAGAGAGGAAGCCAGGCTTGATGCTAATCAAATCTGCTTAATTATGCTTAACATGAGTATCTCCAGGGGAAGGGAGAGAGAGAGAAGGGGAGAGAGAGAGAGATAGCTAACTCGAACTTTTTACTTTTTGCCTTTGATAACTCCTGCTGAGTATGGCCTTTTCCTTGCCAAAAAGAAATGTCACGACTCTCTTTCTCCATCTGTAGAAAATACACGATAAAGCCATCAGTGTTAAGCACAGCTGATTCATTCCCACCTTTAAGTGTTTAATATAGTGAGACGTTCAGTTTTAACCTTCCAGGAACTGTGCACTGGAACTTTTCAGGCTTGTGGCGTCATCTGATAATAGATTTACCGATATGAACCCAGTTAGCCTACAAATGGTGACACGGACAAGGGCCTGATGAGTAATAAGTCAGCCTAAAGAACTTACCTGTGATTATAACCTCAGTTATACCTCATTATAACCTAATTTTTCATTTTAGTTCATCCATCCACGGTCTGCTAAGCAACCATTTATTTAAGAGAACCCTGTTAGCAGTAGGTTGCAGGATGCCCTGGTGGGAAGTGACTTTGTCTCACAACAGGAAGGTCATAGGTTTAATTCCTTCAGCAGCTATTGTGCACCGATACTTGCTGCAAAATCTCTCCAGTAAGTGAAGTATAAAATTACAGCGTGCCATACCCAGGAGAAGAAAGAAACAAATTCATACATAAGTAATATTAAAGGGGAACTCTACCGAGTTTGTTTACAGTTTGTCTTGCGGAGTACTATACTTACCTGGCTGGATTCTTGCAATATCACGAGATCACACAAAGATCCATCCTGTTAGGCTTCGAGTAGCATAATGCATTTGTGTCACAACCACAGTGGTCAGATAGCTTTCAGTGAGGAGATACTGTCAGTTAAAGGCGTGGTTTAGGTGTGTGTGACGTTTGTTTGTTCCAAGCAATAATGGCGGCTCCTAACGAGGCGAGCGTAAATGCTGCAATAACATCAGTAATATCATAACTGGAGAGTATTTATTCACTGAGAGAAGAGCAAAGAATGACGCTCAAGGCTTTTCTCGAAGGAAGAGATGTTTTAGCTCTTCACCTGACTGGCTTCTGCCGGACTTTGATTGACAGGTGGTTCATCCAATCACTTGCCAAGTATTCTTTTTTTAAGTTTCGGAGGGAGCCGTTTGAAATTTGATTAGGTTTCTTAAGTGATGTCACTTGAGTCAGCATCGGCTTGGACTGAAGACTAAAAGTTTAAAAATAAAAATCTGTGGGTGTGGAGTTAGAAATAAATGAACCCTTTGTAGCTCGCTGTGCGTGAGGCTAGCGCAGCGGCTCGGGGCCACATTAGCCGCTACTAGCATAACACATCCAGATCTCAGACTAAACTGTCGGCAATTAAGTTGCATTGTGGGTAACGTAGGCGGCAGGTTTTTACAAGGAAGAAGGATGCATGGAATAAAAAAAAAGATGATATTTCTGCTTCTGCTGCATCGATTGTTATCCTTTAATTTAACTGTCCATCGTGTGTTTGACAATGAGGAGTGCGATGCTAGTTCAAGTTTGTTCAAGTACTTTACGTTTCCCCTCATCAGACTTTGCAATCCTGACCACCTGGGGGAAATTCTCCCTGCACTGAATATTACAGAGTTGATTAATTTTTCATATCTTTGAGTCCTATTATTGCCCCAGTAGTGTGTGATTTTTGCCTTGATTCATGTTATTGTATCATTTAGTCTACATTAGCTTGTTGTTTGAATGCTTTTGGATGAAATAGGTGACCTGTGTTTGCCGTTTTTGTAGGCCTATGTTTTGAGCTCAGGTAGACTTACCGATTAAATTAAACATTCCCTGGACCAATGTGCTTGCCAGAGATTTGAATCTGGTTTCAGACTCCTTTTCCTCAGCATTTTTACTGTCTGAGACGAATACACACAGCCTCCTTTAAGAAACTAAATCTAGCTACAGTTTTCCTGTTCATATTTATCTTGCCGTAGTGCCATCACGAGCCAAAGAGACAGAGATAATACTCATGTTGTGTCGCTGTTTGAAAGCCAAGCTCTGGTCCTTTCCACATGTCTGTTTTGGCCAGTGAGCAGCAGAAGCATGAGGGAAATGTGTAGGTGGTTAGATGAGCCGATGAAGTGTAAATACCACTCAATCTGTTCTCATTAGAGGAGTAAAAACATACGAATCACTTCGCCTCTATTAAAAATGCCCCAGGGTCCTGGTTAAGTGTGCGTATGCGAGTGTCTGTGTGTGTGTGTGTGTGTGTGAGAGAAGGAGGGGATGACAGAATGATGTTTTGGCATTTGTGTCTGCAGAGGGGATCTGAAATGCCACCACCATCAACGCTGCTTAATTCTCAGAAACACACTCTTAATCTGAACAGACAATCCGTTCCGACAGCCACTGTTATGGTTCAAATCAACTTGGAGTGAAGGGTGTGTGTGTGTGTGTGTGTGTGTGTGTGTGTGTGTGTGTGTGTGTGTGTGTGTGTGTGTGTGTGTGTGTGTGTGTGCGTGGTCTTGTGAGTGAGAGTGTACGTCATTGTGTTTTGGTATGTGATTAGGTGTCTGTGTGTGCGCTCATCTCCGAATGTGTGTGTATGACCAAGATATCACACATCCATTCCACATTCTCCTATGATAATGTGGATTGATTATGGATATGATAATGAGAGGCCGGCGCGGCGTCGCGACCTTCACAAGGTCTAATTGAAACAAGCGTTGGTCCTCCGAAGCACTTATCAAGTCACACAGCACATCATTAATCACGGAGAATACAAGCTGTCACTGCAACACACATGCACACACACATACACACATTCTCTATTTTTCTGTTTTTCTAACATACACGCACACATCCTCTGTCCCGTCTCCTCTCTCTTTCTCTTAAACACACACACACACACACACATACACACACAATGCAAGCTGTCACTACAATATGCCTGGCATTGTCTTCTTTTAAGGAGAGTGGACAGCTAGTCCACCCTCCATCTCTATTTTCTACAAGAAAAGTTGAAGAACAAACAGGCTGTTGGAGTTAAACCTTTTTTTAAAAAAAGGAAGAACAAAAAAAACAAGAGAGGGAATGTTAAAACAATTCAACAAACATGAACAGCTGTTCACTTCGCTCCGAACTCGCCTGCAATTGAATTAACTCGAGTTGTTTTACTACCTGCTTTTATTGGAAGACAATTTAACAACCAAATGTGATTCCAATGTCTGATTAAGGCAGCATATGGTGCCTACCTGTTAAACACAACGTGCTCAACACCAGCTTAACGCCTCAGTGAGCCACTCGAATAAACTAATAAGCTCAATATCATATTAGTCATTACATAGTCCAACACACAAAATTCCAATCTGATAAAAAGGTGGTTTCATTATCATCATAAGGAAAACACAAGGGAGTTTGCACGCGCTACGTCGATGCCATCACCAACTTTGTTAATTGTTATTCAATTAACTGCTTTTGTTAATGAAACCAATTAATACTTTCAAACAAGCAGGGAGATATATGATTATTATGCATCTATGCAGGAGACAGCTAATTACAACTGTAAATCAATCAATTCTACATTAATCAGCTTGGAAAATGTCCAAAAATAACAAAGTCACGAAAAGACTTTGGAAGTTTTTTTTTATTTTTTTTTAACATATTTTGATTGCCATGCCATTATCCTGTCTAATGGTTGTTAACGATCCTTTAAAGAGTTTATGATCCAATTTCCTTGCTGTGAATTTAATTGGGACCTAAATAGTATAATCCTACGGTGTTTAAGTGCGGCCTGTATGTGATCAAGGGTGGTGCATTGGAGGAAGATCTAACAAGGTCACAGAGCTCCTCTCGGGGAAAAAACAGTCAGTGAAGCCTCACAGTGCTGAAGGATGAGGGTTCGATCAGTTTCTGAAATATTAATAAATCACTCATTCAGTGCCGGAATACAGACAAAGTATCTCTTCAGGATGTACACTGATCTACGGTGTCAATAATTGGATTTCAGAGGATTTAGATTAAAAAATACTGCCATCCATTTAGTTAGTCGTGTAATTTATTGTCAGCGGTACAAACAGTATTCTGATTGCTTAAGTAAGAGTAGAAATACCACAATGTAAAACCTAGTCCATTAGAAGTAAAAGTCCAGCCTTCAAAATTGTAATTGTAAGAGCTAATTCCACTCATTCTACACACCGTGGTTAAATCTAGTGTATCACGATGCATCATATTTTATATGCATATTATAGTCTTTTGAACTATATAAGCAGCGAAATGACTACAGCTGTCGGATAAATGTAGTGGAGTTAACAATACTATATACCCTAAATTATATCCAAGTACTATATCATATAATGGAGTAGAACCATAAAGTGGCATACAATAAAAAATACTTAAGTAAAGGACCTGATACATGAGTAAATGTTCTTTGTGTGTCATACAAGTTCCCAGCCCACATGGATTTATTAAACACCAAAAATGAAACATCTGACGGCCAAGATTATAACTTCTTAGATATTTTGTCTCAACAATTGAAAAAGTTCCCGTCAAGTTATTGTTGTACATCCAACCAGAAGAACTCATCAGTAATAAAGTCTTAAAAACTTAATATTCTAGCCATGAAATTATCATATAATTTGCAATGAAATGGACATAACAAACAAAGCCTTGTCCCTGCAGGGAGACCATTAGACCTACCTGTTTATTGCTAAAGGTAATTAGTAACCTAAATATAACTGTGCACATAGAGATCTTTGACTTTTGGTTAAACTCTCCTTCTACTCTACACTGTAGTTGTATTCATGAGACAGTGTTTGTAATTTAGTTTTGTACAAACATCAACAGACCATCTTTCCTTATGCATAAGAAACTTCTAATCAGTCCAGTCTAATTATTTTTGTAATATCCATTGCGCCCACCTTAACCGTAATCTTTCACTTTTAAATGAGACTGCCCTCATTTATCAGAAAAATAATCCTCTGCCTGGATAATTATCAGACATACAAACATAAACACCTTTAGAAGTTCAGATGCGAGGACCTGCTTTCGTTGATACAGTCATGTGACCTGACCAGTGGCCTAGTTGAACACCTCTTAGATGTTTATGCATATATGGACGCTAATCTCTCGAGCAGGACTATGGGATTTGAGAATATTTTGTTTTATAGAGATCAAAGTATCTGGCTGGGATCAGGAGGAACCCTTCAAACACATCAAACAGAAAGCAATGAATCCTGAATCCCACGCCCACAGTAGCCAATCAAGCCATGCATAACTCTTTGTAAAAGAAAAGGATTCTCGATGTGGGTCTCCCTCCGTCAACATCTCCTGCAGCTCGCCCCCCCCCCCCCCCCCCCATGGAGGCCAGAGGTTGTTTAGGCTCAACGAGCGATCAAGGAGAGCCACTGCGCCGTATCTGTATGCCTCTCATACTTGGCTAACACGATGCTGGTATTGAGGAACACAGAGATACTGTGTTAAGAGATCAAAGCAGCGGTACAGAGATTTAGACTCACGGCCTGTCAGTCAAGATGGCGAGACAAAGCAGAGGAAGACAGAACTGCTTACACACACTCGCGCACTCCCTTGCTGGCTTTCTCTGTGGTGTGCCTGTGAGGGGTGAGGCGTGACTGTCAGACGGCTCAGGGGCTACTCATTTGTAGACATCTACAGCGCTGCATGAACACCTAAACTCTCACACACACAGGAGGGGGACACACACACACACACACACACATTCAAAAGCTACTGATTCGAGCCCTTTCGGATGAGAGGTCGCTTCTAGCCTGTATATTGGCCTGTGGAGGAATGTTTTGTGCTCTCAGCATTTTCCCTCGTCTCGAAGATGAATAGAGCTATTTCACAGACGGTGGAGAAACAAAACAATGCTCTGTGTGGTGAGACACATGATGTAGGGGCTTCATTTCTGCTTGATCAAAGACACGTTTTTTTTGTAAAGTTTGCAATAAATCTCAAATTCTTTTTTTTTGTGCGTGTGTGTTGATAGACATTTAAGGGGGTAAGATTTAAGTTCAACAGGACATCCTGCTGTAAAGAATGACCCTTGTTCACGTCTTTTGTACATGTTGATGTGATCACCCCTGCATGCGCCGTGTTTGTATCTTTTTCCCTTTCACCTAGTGTGACAGGAAAGATCATTTCCTTTGCACAATCTTTCAGAAAATTTCAAGTGCCATTTGAAAGCCATTAAGAATTACATCACTGGAGAAAAATGCTTTGTTTATATTTTACAATGGGATCAAGGCTGCATAGGAAAAAAGACATCACATTGAATAGGGAAAATATTATTTGAAAAGTACCTGATGAAGTCTCAGTATTTCACTGCTCTCAGACATAAGGGAAACTGTGAGTGGAAACTCAGAGTTTAAACCCAACGCCTAATAAACACCCATGTCTCAGATAAGGATAAGAATGACACAACACCACCTTGTGGTCATTGACGGCAACATTTTAATTTAGACTTTGAGCCATCATTGATGCTTAAACAGACAATGGAAATATCAAAAGGTTTAAGTCGAAAAATGCATTAGGCATACACAAAATTAAAATACAATTCATAGCAAATGATATTTCACATCATTAAAAAAAATTCTCATGAAAAGTGCAACACAAGTTGAATATCAGAAATTGTAAGTATGCTCTTAAATTGAGGCAGGATGTCAATGCTAAAACCACTCTGATCTTCCACTTTACAAATGGCCGGAGGAGAAACTTGCAAGCAAATATGAGGCAGAATGGCTGAGCATGCCCTCATGTCGGGAGAAGATTTGTGTTTAGGAAGAGGACCGAGGTTGGTACCTCCACACAGGCAAATCTGATTGGCTGGAGAGCCCGTCGTAGGTACAGATCCAGGAATGGGGCTTGATCCCATTAGAGTTCAAACTGAGACGACCAGGCTGCATCTTCAGTTAGTGCAGTTTTCAGGAGCCTGAAAGAGAAAATAAATACAAAAGTGGCAGTGATGCATCACCATGATTAATTATGAGATCACTGCGAAGCATGTTACTGAGGTTAGTAAACAGGACTGGGACTTAACCCTCGTTTACAGTCCACAACATTTTCTCTTCAATAGTGTTAGTTAGTTAATAATGTTAGTAAACTAAAGTGAGCTCTTTGGGAGCCTGTTTCTGTACCTTGAGGGTTTCAGAAGCTTTACGCAGCTCTTTGATGACTGCAGACAAAGCTTCTGGGTTGATGCCTTGCTCACACAGCCTCACACATATCGACAGAGACTCCATGTCCAAACCTGTGTTCAGCAATCTGGAGATCTCGAGGAGCACTGTTGGAGGAAGAAGGCGACACGTTGAGTTACCAAAACATTGTTGAGGTTCATTTTCTAGTCACAATACAACATTGGACAGCTTCACGTCCTATGCAATTTGTTAGCATTACGATTGCAAGCAAGCTAGGGGTTAGCAAAAACAGTGTATTTTACAAATACACAAACCACTGCATGCTCATTAATGTAAAATATATATTTAACGTTACCGTCCATGGTCTCCCGGACTGCGTTTAGGTTTGCGCTTGCTGCACTTGCCATAGTGTACCGTTAGTTTAGCTAAATAGTCTAAATTACGTTAGCAAACGCTTGCTAGCAGGTGTCTAACTAATACAACTTGAAGTATCTTACGCGATACAATATTATGTTTTTTAAATAGCTAAACCAGACGTCAAACATGTCGCATTCATTTTAGATAAGAGCTCCCAAATAATTGAAAAGCACTGTCATTAAGGGACTGCATTAGCAGCTATTTAGCTACCGTGCCTGCTAAGCTAACTCACGAAACTGTCGGCGGAAGTGACGTGACGACATGTCTTCGTTGATTGGTTGCCAGGAACTTCCTGCAATGTTTCTATTGGCTAGCGGGCCTTATGGGCGAAATTGAAATAAACGTTGGTTTGAACTCTCTCTGACGATTGTTTGCCGACTACTCAATGAATTTAGCTGGGTGTTCAAAGTCCTGACTCATTTAACAGTTAGTTGTAAGTATCAACGGTGTATATTTATTTATCGTTAGCCAATATTAATATGTACCTTTCATGTTTCAGTAAAGTGGTGTGTTACGAAAGAGGACAGAGTTAAAGCTAGCTAATTGCTTCCTCTGAAGGCTACCGCTATAGCAACAGGGGAAGTAATGTAACTTAAAGAACGTTAACTTACCAAAAGCTGTCGTTTGAGTGGTTTATGCCTTGTCAATTGTCTGAAATGTCCTTTTCCTTCATGCAGACCGGGGATATTTTACCTAAGATGGGGGACCGTGTCGACCTAACGTTACAGATCACTCCGGAGACTCCAGGCAGGCCTTCAATAAGAAACCCGTTTGAAAGTCCCAATGACTACCACCACCTCCGTGAACCCCTGGTGCCAAGCCCCTCTGTCTTCAAGTCCAAGCCTTGTAAAGCGGTCAGTTTGAACACCTCACCCCCCCCCCCCCCCCCTTAGAAATATCTAACTACGGTAATATGTCCACATATTGTTTTGCTCTACTCACTTCCTCCTCTGTCTCTCCCTCAGACTCCACCCAAGTTTAACTGGTCTATTGATGAGATGTCCAGTCTTATCCCAGTGCACATAGACCCAGAGGACATCCAGCGGCAGTCTTTTTACCTCAGCCAGACTAGGTATGTTGTGAAACACAGTAGTCACAGTAGATATGAAGGTATCAAGGACGACATTGTGAGTAAAAGTCATATCCTGGTGAGTTAAATGCAAATTGTGTCGAATGTGTTCTCTACCCATCTAGGATGGATTCTGACATTGAGGAAAAGCGACAGAATGCTATTGAGCAGGTATGAGATTCTTATCAAAGCGAATCACATTGCATAGAGAAGTTAATATATTCACGATTTATTGAGTCATTTTGTAAATAATGTAAATTGTCTGTCTCCCAATAAAGTTTTTCACCAAAGGAGCCATTGTGCCCTCGCCCTGGGCAGCACCAGACGCCCGTAAAGGCCCTCAGATGTACATGAAAAGTAAGTTCATCTTATTGTTATTTTACTTTTAAAGACTACAGTCTTTTCTAGTCCCATTTTCATCCCTTTGTTTGCCTTTTATTTAGTTTTTTTTACGTTATTTAAGCATTTCTTGTTCATGTTTCTGTATCGTGTCTTTGCACTTGTAGGTTCTAAGTCTGCAATGATTGCAGAGGAGCCAGAAAGAATCTCAGGTTGGTGTTTTCTTTGAGAGGGTTTTCACATCCCTTTCTACAAATAGTGTTCAATCTTCTGCACCATCTTCTTACTTGTTTTTGATTTATTTCTACAATGTTTCTTTTACAGTTGCTTGTCAGACAACTCTTTCATTACCCTTGGCTTTCGATTTGGAGAAAGTACTGGGTAAGCCTCTAATAAACATCACTACAATATATTCAGAGAGTATTTTACTATCAAGTCACCATCTTTTTCTACCCTCTCCTCAGGGGATTATTACCGCTGCGATGAAGCCTGCGATGCTGTGCAGGAGAGTCTCAGTTCCTCCTCCTTGAGACGGAAACTCTTCCTCGATGGCCGGGGCACTTACAGCGGCTCTGACAGCTCCAGCCCACCAAGCCCAGAGAGAAGCCACATCACGGAGGAGAGGCTTTCTCTAAACCGAGGAGGGGGATCTGTGGGACGGGTCGCAGGGTCTGAGGGAGACGTTGTCTTCTTCTCCCCTTTGTCCTGTGGCGTGTCGGCTCTGACTCCCTCTACGGTGAGTGGAGATGTGTAGGGGATGCAAATGATGATTTATTTCCAGAATCCACGTTCTGTTTATTGCCTAATCTATTCAGCACTTGAGTAACTAACCTTTTAGCTAAAAGTGCTTTTTAGCAGGGAGTTAATGTCTTTTTTTTCTTGTATTAGGATCAAATTGTTTAGTAAATTCACACTTGCACTGTTCAACAAACATGTATTTGCATTGTCTGTACTATAGGGTCAGTTCTCGTCCAGTCCCATCCAGCACGGCTGCTTCCGGGACTGCAGCCTCGGCAGCATCCCCAGTCCTCTGTTCCCTGATAAGTCGTCTCACTCTGGCCTCGTCTCGCCCACAGTTTCGCCTATTGTTGCACATGCAGCACGCACACCCACATGCTCAGGTAGACTATATGTTTTGTCACGCATACGGAGTAAGGCAGAATTGTTTCAAGTTTTATTGTTTCTCTTCAAACTGAATCTGACTGTTCTTTCTTTAGCTGAGAGGAAGCAGCCGAGCAATTTTACACCACTGGGTGTTCCCCTGGACAAAAATGTCACTCCTTGCGACGAGAGTCCATTTGTCGAGGGTTGCTCACCCATCCGTAGCTACTCCCCGCACCAGCTGCATTGCCACAACGAGTCCCAGCACAACGCCAGACCGAAGCCCCGGCCCAGAGTCCGCTGCTGGGCCTCCCCTCCCTTCATCTCCCCGATCCTCAACCCGACGCTTCAAGACAATCAGGAGGCTGAGCATCAACTCCCCTTCTTCTCTCCATCTTCCTCCTCCTCCTCCTCTTCTCTCCCCCTTATGGAGCTAGATTCAACTTCGCCGGTGGCCCGCGACGCACACCTCGCTGACGCTGAGAGAGTCAGCTTGGATCCTATGGAACCCGTGAACATGGAGGAGGGCAGGGAGGCAGAGACGGAAGGGAGATTGGAGGATGAAGAGGAGGAAGGTGCGGGGCTTTCGGGACAGCTGACCAGCTCTCGTATGGGCAATGTGTCGGCAACAGAAAGCTCTCGTATGTTTGTGTCTCTTCTGGCAGAGGGAAGCAGCATACGCTACGATTCTAGCATGCAGGTTCGTGTGAGCAGAACTCGGAGTTGCTTTGTTCTTTTCTTTGTTTTGCGATTTATATTTAAGTTCTCGTTTGTCTTTTCATGTTGAGATGTTTGTCTGCTTCTCGGGTGCATTCAGGTGGACAGCGGTTACAACACTACCTCAGCAGGCACTGCCAGCCTTATAGACGGCCTCGGCTCTGACTGTCACGGCAAAGAGTCCTTCAGTTCAAACCTGGCAGAAGAAGCCTTGCAGCTCACTCGACACACTAAAGTAAAGGTAAGTTAACCCTTTACACACAAACACAGACTAGTGGATACGTAAGTTTGTGTCTTTAGAGCTAATGCAGTATCAGCACTTATTTAAAACACATGCAGACTTCACAAACATTTTTTAAATTCCTTTGTCACTAACGATAAGTTTCTCATTTTCCAGGTATTTTATCCTCACCACTGAGCCGCCTGATCGATGCATTTTAAAGGGACGCTTCCACTGGAAGCTTAAGATGATTCATTTGTAACCAAATACGACAAAGTTTACACTGTTTTGAAGCGTTTATGTTGCATTGATTTGGTTAAGGGGGGGGGGGGGGGGATTGGTGTCAGTTTAAACTGAAGGGTTTCACAGTTGGTTATTAATATTTTTAAGGTTTAAAGTTCACGTTGTCATACTAGTGTTTCATCACAGGTTGGAAGGGAGAAGACTAACCCATAGCCCATCTTAGTCCCAGTGTAAGACACTGATAAGCAATTATTATAAGTCAACGGTTCTTATGGACCGAGTACTGATTACTGGTGTGATAAAGGGGAAGAAAAAAGTCATTTCTGTATTCAATTTGCACAACAGTAACCTCCTTGAATGCTGTATTGATGCTGAAGTCATCATTTCATTTGTATTCGTCGCTGACACGATCAACCTGATAGATCCTGACTTTCAGACGACAGATTTGTACTGTATTTATCTTTTTATAAAACAGTTTATCATGTTTTTTTTTTATGATTTTATTGTTAATACAGATTGCTTGTGGATCTTATTTGGATTGTTATATTTATTCCTGAATAAGATGCAATGAATAATGCCACTAGCCAATGAAAAGCTGATTGAGCCATTTGTCTTTTAAAAAAAAAAAAAATACATAAAAGCATTGACTGGATCGTTATTGCATTAAATTAACTTGAATTCTTTGTCTGGCTTAAGAAGACAATGTTTTTGAGTTGGTAGTTTCTACAATGTATTCTGTGTATCTTGACCTAATGGTTACATCACTGGTAAGCAAACAAAGACTGTGGACCACGGATACTCTACTTGCATTGCTCGGGGCCAGGAGCCAGATAATAAACAAGCTTTGATATTTAGCAGATAAAATGAATAAACATTACAAATCCATCCCTGGCTCTTTTGTAATTCGTCTATTTTGATGCTTTTTTTATCGACTGGCAACTTATATACATTACAGAATGAAATCCATTTATTTACACGTTGAATTAGAAGATCACCTGGCAACCTATCTCATGCTGCATGTTGTGTACTGCTGTGGACAATAACGACTTGTCTCTATTATGAACCAGAAGATTTAATCACACTGGGCTTACATAACACACACAGAAACTATTAGGTAAAAACAAAAACACTTTAATGATTGTAACTACATTGTTGACAAGTTCCACTGCTCTATGTACCAACACATGTCTCACATCATATAAAAAGAGCAGAGTGGTGCAGCTTCACACGGGTTGATTTATTAAAATGGGCACCGTTGCTCAAAATAGAACAGTTTACAGTGTCAACGCATAAAGACTTTTGCAACTTCTTGATCTGGAGGATCGGCTGGTGGTTCGGGTGAATTGCTGCTCTGCTTTCTGCGTCAGCGGTCCAGCTTTGGTTTCTTGGCCAGAGGTTCACCATCTGGAGCTGGAACACTCACACCGGGGATCTGAAATAAAGATAATTAACTTAACAGGCTGCTAGTTTTGAGTAAATTCTCAACAAACTTGAAAACAACATGTTGACCTTCTTCAAGAGACAAATCTCTCTGGCTAAAATGAAAGACGTACAGGTAGCCATAACTGTACCACTGGTCGTTAGTCAGTCCTTACCACAGGCTCGATCAGAGACATGCGGATCTTCTGGTGCTGAATGTTGGAGGCGTCCAGGCTGATGGTGACCTTCACCATGTCAAATATGTGGAAGGTGTGCTGCTCTACTTTCAGAGTGGGACCCTAAACACATTTATAGAAGAGATCTTTAAAGCACAGCATCCTCTGATAGTTTTAGTTTAACAGTGTTGATCTAACCAATCTATTAAAAAATAAATAAAAACATTATACCCCTTCATCAAAAAGCAGGTTTGGGCCCGCCTTGTCTTTGGCATCAAAGAAGACCGTTCCTTCCAGGCCAAACTTTGGGATGAGTACGATGATTGCGTTCTTCCTCACGAACAGAACATATCCCTCTTCGTTCAGAATGCCTCGGCTCTTGAAGAACAACTGGAAAAAGATCATTTGCATTATAAGCACGACTTTGCGGTGAATGATGCAGTATGGTGAGAGGTCTGTTGGATTCCAAAGGCTCATGGGGTTATAAAAACAAACAGCTAATTCTTTATCACGATGGTTCCGGCATAGAATATAAATAAGCGGTGCACCCATTGGTTTGTGGACTACGGTTTTGAAGTCACGAGTTTGGCACTTTGGCCGTCACCATCTTGGTTTTTTTGCAACCAGAAGTGACACGAGAGGGTGGAGCTGAGTACAACCCAACGCTGAAGAAGACATTTTGCTTACCTGTGTGTGGAAGGCCACAGATGCCCTCTGTGCGTACTGAGACATCTTGTGTCTGTAATTGAGGTTGTTGGAGAGCGCTGACTGCTTTTGTTTATCCATCAAGTCTGGGTAGGTGCCGTCTGCTTCTATGGCCACTGCCAGCAGGCGGTGAACTATAATATCTGCGTACCTGTGCAAAGGAGCAGATGAAGCGGGGGAGGAGGTGGAGGTTCAGATAGAGAGAAAAATGGAAAAAAATGGAAGACATAAGGAGGTTAGTAAGAACTGTGCTGCTGTAGTGTCTCAGCTGTGCACGTCTTTGTTATAAAAGGCCCGACACAACATATTTAGTCGTTAAGGTGTGAAGAATATCTGTTTTCGTACCTCCTAATAGGGGACGTGAAGTGTGTATAAATGGCTGAAGCGAGGCCATAGTGGTGGAAATCGTTGTCCATGCCAGAACAAAAATAGACAGCCTGCATCATGCAGCGAGTGGCCAAGATGCGCAGCAGCGTGTTAAAGTACGGGAAGCCGTCCACTCTGGCCATGTCGAGGGAGTCAGCCAGGGCCTTCGCCGAATCTGTGTGGATCTCCACATTCTGGAGAGAAAAGGAAACACGGGGGTTGACGTGAATCAGGTTGAAATTATATTCACATACACAGTTTGGATATCTGAATATACTGTCTGAATATACTGCCAATTGATGGACAACATCCTCCATTCACAACAAGGCAAACTGATGAAATTAGCTCAAGCTCAGACAAGCGTAAAGCTTAAAACGACAAGAACACATTTTCTGCATTGGCCATCCATCTCCACTCACCTTGGCCTTTGCAGCTTTGAGCAGGATGTCGTAGTTCGATGGAGGCGGTGCTGGATGTTTCCTCAGCATAGCACAGTCTGGAAATTCATCGTAAATCTTCTGGGCAACTGAAATATTGGCCAGCAACATGAACTCCTCGACCATAGAGTTTGTCTCCCTAATAAACAAGAGATGGGTTCATATGCATATGTCCAAAACACACAGCCTGACAAACATTGAAATTAGTTTTTGGGGAGAAAAGGGTTAAAAAAAAAAAAAAAAAAGGATTCTGCAGAAAGCTCCTTTTTGAAGTCACTTACATGAGTTCTTTGGTCTGGAGGTCAATGGGATCGTGGGTTTCACTGTCGATGTGGAATCGGACCTCTAAGGATGACAGTGTCAGCGCCCTGAAAGAGATCAAATGTAACATAAAACACTCTTCCTGTTGAATACAGCCAGTGCCTTTGATTTCTATTTTAAGTTGTCAACAACATTCCCTGGCCAAAGCCTTAGAATGCATCCTCCTTCATTCTGTAAATCTATTCTTCAGCCTCCATCACTCCTAACTTCCAGTCTTTACCCTTTCTCTATCCTCTGCCTCTTGCGGACTTTGGCTAGTTTGTTGAGACCTCGCAGGCTCTTGGTGACGTCATCGTTCTTGGTGGTGTCATCAATCATCATCTGGGCCTCAGCATAGGTCAAAGACGCCTGTAAGACAAGGAAACCTGCATTAACAAAAACCACACTTGAAAACATCTTGGTGGTAGTACCACAGTGCATTTGATTCACACATCAACTGCAAAGTGTATTTCATCGTACATCGTGTGTTGGTACTCTACCGTGGACTTAATGACACTTTTTGTGAACCGGGTCTTGATAATTTCAGCCTTGTGGTTCATCTCCCAGATACATGAGAAAGCCAGCCTGGTAAAAAAAAAAAAATTGAATCAGAGACAAACATTTTAACAGCGGAACAGTCATCTGTTTATTATGGAAGCCCAGTCCCGCCAGCAAAAAAAAAAAAAAGGATCACTAAAAAAAAAAATGAGATCACTAAAAAAAAAAAAAATAGTAACTTAAAAAAAAAAAAAAAAAAAAATCTAATTCACAAAAAAAATAATAATAATTCTAATAATTTTTTTTTTTTTTATTTAACTTTTTTCCACCAGCAAAAAAAAAAAAAAAACTTTTGGTGCATCCATCTGTAACCATAACACTGACCAGATTTTTCCAGTTGCTATAGAAAGTCGAAATTATGAGATACTTTAACACAACAGTCATAGAAGCAGCTATGACATATGAATGGATTGTGAGTACATTGAAGACTTCTTTAAAACGTGGCTTTACAACACATGAAATACAGATGATGTTTCACATGGTACTGAGCAAACGCACCCTTGAATAGAATGTTAAGCAAGAAGCAGCTCTGGAGTATAAAGAATGAAACCAATGTGGCTGAGGTGGCGACCAATAAACAGCAACTGGAAACATCTTTTTTTTTTTTTTTTTTTTGCTGACAGAGAAAAAGTAAAAAAAAAAGACTATATATATATATATATATATTCTTTTTTATTAATTTTTTTTGTGAATTAATTCTTTTTTTTTTTTTGGTGATCTTATTTTTTTTTTTTTTTTTGCTGGCGGGAATGGGCTTCCATAGTTTATTCACTGAAATATTTTGTGAAAAGAAGGATCGCTGATGATATTTATTATGCTGTTAGTGTGCGTTAGTGTCTCCTCACCTTTCCACATTGGAGCGTAGAGAACAAAGATTGGAGCTGAGCAGCTCAGGAACCATATCTATCCTCTGATGGACACACAATTTAAATTGTTTTAGTTTTCAAAATAAGTTTTTAATGAATCAATCAAATTCTAAAATCAACTATCTAGTGGCCACGGTAAGCTTATTGGTTAGCATGAAATATCCACATTTTCAATACAACCCCCTGATTTTATTAAATAAATCTAATACATTTTCAATACTAAGTGTGTTTGGCATCGTCACAGGGCATATACTGTATTTAGATGGTGGACCGTGACAGCATGGAACAAAAATCAAACAGCTGAAAACATGGCAACGGTGTCAAATAGTCTACTACATTGTAAACAGGTTCGCTGCTCCTAAACAAGAAGGCGTATGTTGGTAGTGACGTTCAAATTCTGATATTGTGAAAACACTCGGATGCAAAGTGTGCGTGTGTGTTTCCTTACTTTGCCACACAAGTAGACAGTGGTGCCACGGCTCGCAGCCTCTTTGTCCATAGCGTTGCCAGGTCTGATGAAGTGACTGACATCAGCGATGTGGACGCCCACCTATAAATCAAACCAATGAAATACTTTAGGCCCATATGAAATACAAACATGTTCTTTTTCCTACTTTGTAATGCATGTGTCCAGTATGTGCACCTCAAGGTTTCCATTGTCCAGCTCTCTACAGTGCAGGGCGTCATCTATGTCTGTACATCCAGGAGGATCCACACTGCACACCGTCAGAAGCCTCAGGTCCTCTCTCCTCCCCATGTCCTGGTCCACAAACATCAACATTAATATATACACAGACCGAAACACATGTTCCTTCAAAAATCATAGGGCGATAAAATGATGTGTCCAGAATACTGCGGAGTGTATCTCATTACCTCTGGTGTGATGGCCCACGGCATCTTGGGAAGGAAACTGAGCACAGCCTGAGAGAAGGCCTGGTGGGGGACGTCGTGCTCCAGCAGCAGCACCTCCTGCTCCGTCTCCTTATCCCCTGCATTTCCCAAACTGCGCACAAAGTGGCCCTAACAAAGAAGAACAAAATCATTTATCTCCATGGACTGACTTGGTGTTTTTGCACGTATTATTATTACGTGCCTCACTAGAGAAGTGCAGCTTCATATAAATATAGAAAAGTGAAGATGTAGGAGAACTAAGTTCCACAGATTCGACAGTCCGAAGAGATTCCAACTCACATTGGGATATCTGGAGTGTTTGGGCCAGCCGTCGATGGCCACCATGATCCTCTGGCCTGCCAGCGTGGATGCCTGGCGCGTTTCAATGCGAACGCGTGGGATACGCCGGTCTGCCGGGGTGAAGAGATGGCGGGTTGACTGAAAGAAAAAAGGAAAGAAAAGAGATGGTCAATGCTGAGGATAGGACGGGGAAGTGCTACACAGTTTGTACAATATACAGAGATTTACATTTTCAAAACAAGCAAGAAATAAACCGTGTATGACATATGGTGTTATAGAGAAGTCGAGAGTTACCTCTTTGATTTGGGAGAGATTGAGCATGCCACAGTATGGCCTCCAGTTCCTTTTGATGATTCCCACTACTTGGCCGGTGGGCTTCCTGGCTGCTTCAGCTGCTGATATCCTCAACTGCTCGGACACACAGGAACACAAAGGTTATTAAGACACTGCAACTACAAAAGTCACATTGGGGTTGTCATTCAATTGCTAGTCTCTTTTTGTGTCGCACCGCACCCCGATACCAAACTCACTGATTTCTCCTCGTCCTCCTCTTTGTCCTCCTCATTATCGTCCTTTGCTGCGCCTTCGTCCTGCAGCACGACTGAGGAGGGCGCCACCCACTCACTGCGCGGCAACAGCTGCACAGCAACCAGATCTTGGTACACTGCTCTGTTGAGGTTCTGAAGACCTTGGATGAGAACCTGGCAGCAAGACGAAGGGAACAGCACGGAGCTTTAAACGTTTGCATGCTTTCCCATTTTGTTTTTACAGTCAATTAACTTGTAGTTATTCCGCTCAATGGAAAACCACGACATGACAAATTGTCACTAAAACCCAGTAGATGTCTGAGAGATTCTTACATTTCCAGATTTTGGATAATTGTTCAGACAAACATTGTACATTTAGAGACAAATGTGCACACACACACACCTCTGTGCTGTCTTCCCCCTCTCCCTGAATAAAGACTGTGGCCTCCAGATAGTTGTCCCTGCTGGCCCTAAAGGTGCCCTGGAGGAAAGTGCCGCTCTTGATTCCTGCCTGGATCCTGGACAGGGGGAGGTGCTCTGGGAATAACACCTTACTGCTGGTGATATCATGCTGCGAGAGGAAAGAAAAATAAATGAATGCAAGGAGAAGAGAGCACAGAGAAAAGGGCAGGGGCGTAAACGGGAGGTACAGATACAAATCACGCATCCCGAAATAGCTTTTAGAGTTTACCTTGTCATCATTGGACAAAGCCAGACGATCCACAAGCTCAGGGTTCGCTATCAGACTCTTGATGTACTCTTCAACTGCAACGAAAGAGAATAAATACTCGTGACAAAGCTGATGCCATTTGAAAGCATGCTAGCATACAATAGGAAATAGTGAGGAGGCCTTAGGAGACGTCTGCTTGCTGAAACATGTGTAACCCCTTTGTAAGTTGTGGTAGAATTTACAACAAGCTGTCTCCTTGATATGCAGCGTGTTTGGAAACCGATGTGAAACAAATTGCTCCTGTTCCTCATGATATTTTCTTTCCCCCGAAGAAAGAGCGCTTACATCTGTACACCAGCAAGCCGCTCTCCTCGGCCTTCTGCTTGTTCCCCTGATCGTTGGTGAGGAGGACCACCTTGAGTCCGTCTGCTTCGGACTCGGTCTTCTTCAGGTGCTGGCTGTACCATTTAGCAGCCATGCGGATTGCGCGGTCGTTATGGTCATTGGCGCTCTCACCGGGTTCACGTTCAATGAATGTCTCTCTGGAGGAATAGAGAGTATAGGGATGAATGTGTACTTTCCACAAGCAAATGTATATCACAGGAGAGTTCTAATAAGGAGATCTTAATGTGAGGGGGAATGTACTTTTTCCCTGATTACTTTTACATATCACTATTGTGCAATTAAGATGTCGTGATGCAGTGAAAAGGTTTGTGGTGTCTTTGTACCTGTGGTGTTCGTTGGTAAAGGTGTAGAAGTGTTTCTCTTTCTCATGTATGATGTCCTTCAGGCGCTTATAGACTGGTGCACTGCGGTGGCGTACCTCCTTCAGCACAGTCTGAAGGATTATCACATTACGAATCACGGGGTCTTCCAACACGTCAATCTGCAGGACACAGAAATTGTAAACACAAGAGGGAAGAGTCTCAGAGCTGTTCAGAATCAGGTGCAAAGGTTGGATGGGTGTCAACAAAATAATGTATATAAAAATGGCCAAGAACCAAGGAACCCCCATACCCTACATTTATATTAGACCTCCACTGCAGCTATGTCAACATACTGACAGTATAGTCATATAAAGACACACAGATATATATATATATAGCTGTATTAATATATTAGAAGCACAATAACAATAAGGTGTGGAAAATTACAGGACCCTTTATGGTTGAGTACACGTATACAAGTGGGAGACGTTTTTTTTTTTTACCTGGTGCAGCACAACATTAGTATCAGGAATCACATAATGTGGATAAGAGCACAGGTTGCTCTCAATGGACGCGTCTGTCTGCAGCACCGGGGACTCCTCTTTGCATTCAGCGCACATTTCGCTTCCGCACCAAATATCATCTCTCAGGTAGTGCTCGCGCACAATCCTCATCACCCCACCCGCCCGGGTCTTCTTCACGAAGGTTTTAGATTTCAACATGATGACGATTAACTCCTCAAGAGATGAAATTCCGATGTTTTTCTCCTACCATTTGATGACAAGCAGGGAGTTAGCTGCCCATGTGTAAACTAACTTAATGGGCCGACGAAACTTTCCCAGAGTTTTGACAAACACGTGAAGTTGGATTTCAGGTGGTGATATCAATCGTATATGTTAATATCTATTAAGAAACCACGTAGAAAAATAATACACAACTTATGCCTCAATACATAACGTGATTTTACGTTTTTTTAATGTAAAATAATAAAGAAATCGGTGTTCAACGTTAGTTTTGGTTGGCCATCCAATACTTGTTCAATGAAAACAAAGCAGAAGACGGCAGAAGAGGGACCGGTTGTCCCAGTTCACAGCTCCCCCTATGTAGTAGGAGGACGTACTGCATGCTCTGTGCATAGAAATGAACTACAGACAAGTGGACGTTCGTTGTAGTGCATGTTCATTACCGCAGGGGGCGCTGTAGTCAACCCCACTCGTCACCATCGTAGTCGAGCCGTTGGCGGTACGCAGGCGGCTCAGAGCGGGACCCTTAAAAACAAAAACACTTCACCGTGTGCTCTTGTCAACTCCGGGGTGTCACTTTAAGGTTGAATTAGGGGTTTATATCTAATTTTCTTGAGTATGAGGACAAACTTTTGTAATATCACGTAATCTCCGCTCCAGCAAATCGCTAAAAAAGAGGACCAAAACAACAGAAAATGCCTCCCAAGAAGCAACAGCTGAGGCCGACAGCAGCCAACGTCTCCAGCTCCTTGGACCTAGAGTCGGAGGACATCAGCCTAGAAACAACGGTGCCCACCACCGAGGATGTCTCCTCGTCCGACGAGCAGCGGGACGGCTCCCAGAAGGTGACCCGCCAGCTGATCGAGAGGAAGGAGCTGCTGCACAACGTCCAGCTGCTGAAAATTGAGCTCTCTCAGAAAACCCTGATCATAGACAACATGAAGGCCGACATCATGTCCAAGGTAGAAGGAAAGGGAAGCTGCACAGTGTTTATGTAGCTATGTGGGCGTGACCTATCCTCAGTTTGTGCCTCTCATCATGTTAACTGCCATTTCCCAAATTATTATCGTTGTTGCAGTAATAGTCTTGTGATTGTTTCCATGCATTGTTTTTTATATGTCAGACTGAGGAGCTGGAGGAGAGGCTGAATGATGCTCTACATCAGAAACAAGTGTTGGCCCTGAGACTGGACAGCCAGCTGAAACTTACTCAAGAGGAGAACAGGTGAGGACATGTTGAGGTGGTGATGGACAGTGAAATCCAGGCAGATATACTCTAATGTGATCTCTCTCTCTCTCTCTCTCTCTCTCTCTCTCTCTCTCTCTCTCTCTCTCTCTCTCTCTCATTACTACATATCTAGCCGTACAGTAGGGTGGTGTCTTGAGACACAATTAACAAACACATTATTGACTTCCAAGTAAACTCTGATTTAAGATCACACACACTGAGACAGTTAAGATGAAATATGAAAACTTGATCCCATCAATCGGCCGGTAAGCACAAATGTAAACTGTGCTGACAAAGATTGTCATCACCAGGAAGCAGCAGGCTCTGCGTAAGCAAGAGATGGAGGCCATCCTGCTGAGGCAGCAGCAGCTGGAGGAGACCAACCGGCAGCTGTGTGAGAAGGCCGGAGAGCTGCGGAGGTCTCTCAGGGACCTGGACGTCTCTCAGGACCGGTACCAGGAGCTCCGCGACCTCCCTGACGACAAAATCTCCATACAGGAGTACGTAGCTGTAAGTATGGGGGGGGGGGGGGGGGCTCTAACCTAGTCTTTACACCACCTTGTCGGACCAGAGAGACACGTAATGATAGAGGGCATGATGAAGCTGACATGGCGACCCTTTCTCTGTGTGGTTAGATGCGTTTCTACGAGGTGGTGGCTCCTCTGCGGTCTCACCTGGCTGAGCTCAGTGTGAAGAGAGACAGTTTGACCGATGACCTGAATACACACAGAACCCAAATGAAGTCGCTGATGGAGGTACGGCACACTTGCACTACACCTCTATGTGGCATTCTCTCATCTTTCTGTAGAGGTCACTTGTTTTGAAGCTCAGCACATTCTGCATTATTGTATTCTGTATGTTTCATCACCATTTTTTGTTTATGTCCATTTCACCTCTGTCAACATCATAGACTGCGTACACTGTAAAGTTCAACTAAACGTAACTTTTCACGTGTTTGTGAGCACAAATATAAGCCCACAATACCAATCGGCTGCATTTTTTGCATTCTGCAAATGCTCCAGAACAAACACACTTCAAACACACAATTACTCCTTCAGGCATTGAGTCACATATTTAGAACGCATAGGCATGTAGAATGCAGAAAGGGTCAAGAGGTTCAGTTACCGTTTAACCTAAATGTGACAACGTGGAAGACACAAAAGCCACCTGAAATATGTTGTGGTAATGCTAGACGTGGCGGTTACAAAATGTTAATCTCTTCACAGCCTGCAGTGTTTAGAATGAGAGTGGTGTGATGAGCCCAAAAAAAATGCCATCAAGTCAGCAGGCGCCCTGTAGGCATAAGTGACACGTTGATGAGATAATGTCGCAACATGCTGAAGGCAGGGTAGGAATCTGGCAAAAAAAACTTATTTTTTCCCCCGCTTAGTCACATCCAGCAGGTAAATTACCCATCAGCTCAAGATGACTCCACAAAAAGGATGTGATGCTCACAACATGAATGTGCTATTAGAGAATCGGCAGGGACTGTACGACACTGTCACGGCAGCAGCATGGGGCGAGATGCTGGTGAAAAATTTCTTGACGGGTATTCTTGCTGAATTCCTACCTGGGGAAAAAATGTTGGCCGATCAAGATGTAGAGTGTTCAGGAGGTATAATGACCTATTATGCTTATTGCATAGTGTAACTGATGATGTGAATACTTGTCTTTGTACCCACAGAGCTACGAGGAGGAGCGGCGGCTACGTACCGAGCTGGAGTTGAGGAGCCAGAGACTGACACTCGAACTGGCCGATACCAAACAGCTGATCCAAGAAGGAGATTATCGCCGGGACAATTACCCTGCCATCAAACGGTGTGTGTGTGTGTGACGAGGACGAGGGGTTCAGCTGTTGCAAGTTCAAATGTATGTTAACCTTTCACACTGTGGTTTATAGTGAGCGTGACGGCTTTGAGGCAGAACTAAAGGACTTAAAGAGAAGATATGAGACACTAGACGTGACTCACACAGCAGTGACCAGAGAAAGGAACACACTCAGCAAAGAGGTGCTTCACGCACACACCGACACCGATCATTTCTCTCCATACTGTACTTTATTCTGCAATAGTTCCTTTATTTTCCTCCAGGTGGCAACGTCGCAGCAGTCAGCGACTCTCCTGCAGAAGGACAAGGAGTATCTACACAGGCAGAACATGGAGCTCAGTGTCCGCTGTGCACATGGAGAAGACCGCCTGGAGAGGCTGCAGGTTCATACAGTTGATCAGCCCGGAGGCTCAGCTAATACAGCAGATGTTCAATAACAGGAAGGAGTCTTCTAACGTGCCCTCACTTCTTGATTCTGTGGTCTAGGTGCAATTAGAAGACACTAAGAAGGCGAGGGAGGACGCCTACGAAAAATATGTGGCATCCAGGTTAGACTCTGCTGTTTTTACACCAGCAGCCAATATGCTAGTGTTTTTAATGTGGGAGACCTAAGATGTTCCAGTCCTTTTATTTTCTTTTTAAAACAGAGACCGCTATAAGTCAGAGTACGAGACCAAGTTGAGAGAGGAGCTGGAGAACATCCGGCTGAAAACCAGTCAGGAGATAGACAATCTGCAGAGAACCTCCAGGGAGATGTACGAGAGGGAGAACAGGTATCTATTCTTATTATATATATAACTCTTAATGTTAGTAAAAACATATCAGGGGTGCTATTCAAACTTGAGGAAGTTGCACATTTTGTTAACATTATCTAGCTCATGAAACAAGGCCTGTGTGTTGTGTATCTAAAAAATCAAGTGCAGCTGTTGTCTGTTATATTATTGCAGGAAGCTTCATTCTTATTTATTAAATGTGAGCAATGTGTTGGGGAAGAGATGAATTGTGCTCACACACCAGCAATAGTGAAGACGATGTCTAAACTGACTTTTTGTTTTCAACCGCTCATCTAGCATAGAGTACAGCATCAGTCGGCAACTGAAACAATGAATATGCAAACATTTAATATGAGGAAGAGCTGTGAGCACAGGTACTTCCCAGTAGCATCAAAATAAAAGGAAATAGCAACATAACTTCAAAAGAATAAAAGCTTCTTTTTTTTTTAATGATCTACTGTTGTGTTTGTGTTATTGACCAGGAACCTGCGTGAGGCCAGAGACAATGCGGTGCTGGAGAAGGACCGAGCGGTGTCTTCTGAGAGAGACACTCAGTCCAGATATGACCAACTGCTGGAACAGTGAGTTTTTACCCTAAGATTTAATACACCTGTCCATACAGTTTGTACCGTATTGTGGTGATGTATATCGACCGACAGGTACTTTTAGTCTTTCTTTTTCTGCTTTTCTTTTATGACTACAACTCAAACAGTGAAGTTTGAAGCGTCAGTCAAAAAGTTGGTTCACCAGATTTAACAAGAAGAAAAAAAAAGAAGAAAAAACACATTTTCTCACTCACTTCTCGTGTTATCTAGCCATGCAGATGAATTGTATTTGTTTATTATGAAGGCAATTCTATCTTTATCTCTGGGACAAAGGCAGAAAACAAAAACCTGGTCAAATAAAACCAAACCTATACCTTTAAACCACTAGAAGGAGAACGGTTTGGGTAAACTAACCCTTTAAAGTTGGAGCGTGTAAACGATAAATGATATAGTAGAATCTGCTTCATGACTAACATACAGTTATCTTTTTTTTTTCTTAATAAAACCTTTTCACCTCCAAAAAATTCTCCTGTTCTACTTCTCAGTATTCACCATTTCTCTGATCTTCAGCAGCTACCTGCAGACCCAGTTGCACTCGCCTCTTGTCGACACTTGAGTGAATAAATAATTAAGACGAGATGTCACGAGTTCAACGGCTCCGTTGGCCTTTTAGAAGTTAAACAGTACAACTGCTGCCTTTTTTAAATGTAGGTCACTGGAAACGCTATAAATCAGGGACGGAACTTCGCCCGAGGGCTACTGTTAAACTGACAGTTTGGTACATTTTTTGTGAACAGTGTGAATTTGAAGTATGGCGCCGCGTGGTTCAACCACATCATTTCCTCATCCTTGTAGTGTGGCCTCTCTAAGCAGGATCTATAAAGCAGGCATTCATAGTGACCTGGCTCTCAATGTATTTATTGCTGTACCATGAGCTTACATTCAGCTTGAGCTTCCTCTGTAATGTTCCTGCAAGCCGCGAGCTTGTTGTTGCTCCGATGCTGATGTGTGAGCCAGCGGCAGTCTGTCATTAGCGCGTGTTGTGGGAGCTGCAGGATTTTTTGGTGGCTGTGGTTCACCGTCTCTTACTAAAGATCACATGAACGCTTTGCTGTCTGTGTGTGTGTGTGGGGGGGGGGGGGGGTCAGAAGTTCACTGAAGGTCAGAGTTTAGTAGCAACTGGTGTCACTGGTCTGGTCACAACTGACTCCACAGCATGAGAATATCTCGCTTCCTGAAGCGATCCGCCTCCTCAATGCTTCACAGGTTGTACAAAACGAGCACCGAAACAAATTGAAAATCAACTGCGGTTGATACGGCAATAAATGACTGAATCTTAAGTGAATGTGAATCTGAAGGCCGGCTGCCATTTGATAGTGAAATGGCAGGTTTGAATTCAAAGTGAGACAGCATACTGTGTAGTGCTGAAGACTATTTAGATGCTGAGGGAATCCCCTTCAACTGTGGCTAAGGATTTTAAATAACTCCTTTTTAAGACTTGCTTCATTTTTCTTCTTCTTGTGCTTGACAAAGCCGGTGCGACGATTAACTCGTTTGTTTCATTCCGATTTTTACACATTTCAATGTACTGCCGCTTTTAAGAGATTTCCCGATTCCCAAACATCCCCCTAGTGATTTGTATCCAAGTTGCTCGTCACTATCTCGGCCCCGGGGCAACAATGCCCATCTCAGTCCAGCCTCAGAAGACGCCTCAGGGTCACGGCCTTGTAGGAAGTTTCAAATCTTGCGTTGAAATTGCAACAGATATATTGTGAGCCGTGCTGCACACACGAATAACAGCAGTTATTTCAGTCAGCCTCCAGAACAATGTCTCCTGTTCGTGCTGTAGTTCTGCTGCATACACACACACATGTCTACCTGTCAATACATTCTATGTATTTGCATCTGATTTGTCTCTGAACACATTTTGGAAACATGTTCGTAGTATTGAAAGGAACTAAGTAGAAAAATATGTTTTCCACAACACGTCTTGACTTAACTTTCAGTACTACGGAGCATTTTTTATTTACACTTTGTTTCACAGTATTGTATCTGCAACCAACAAGCAGACTGAGACGCACGTACACAGCAGCAGCAGCAGTGTCTCTTTCCTGGGTTACTACTACATACCAGTCATTTCTCTAGATCCAAGCCACCAGCTGTTGGTCTTTCTTTACACACACACACACACACTTCACTCTCCCTTGCACTCTCTCTCTCTCTCTCTCTCTCTGCTGCGATCACATTCCCCCTCTGCGTCACATCGCAAGCCAGCAACGACAGATGCGATCCTCAAGCCCTTAACCCCTAACCCCACGCATGCCCCTATTTTTGGGGCAAAGAATGAGGCGGACAAGCTTGAAATGGCGTCAGATGGTTTGTAGCATCGAGGACCAGCTTGAACCACTCCGTTACAGAATGCTGGCCAACAGGCTAGTTACAGTGATCAACATGTCCAAAACAAAGACGAAGTATGCGGTTTTTCCATTTTCACCCCTCTAGCAGACCTAAACTTAGCTGTAATGAGATTGTCTTAGGGATACCCATCCCTGAGTCAGGTGCTCTGTAGCTGTACATACTGCCATTCAAATGTAAAAGCGCAGAGAGAAGCCCACTCTGGTGAAGCAACTTGCTTTTTTTTTTTTTGGACCTTCTAGCCACCATTAATAAAAGAAGGCAATGTTGACCATGTGTACGTGTCTGTCACTGTGAGCGCTCGGCTCAGGCCTGCGCTCCGTGGATGATGAAATCCTATCAGGTCAGCTGTAATGGAGAGTTATTAATATTATCCAACCAACCTCCATGGTTTAATAGAGCCTGTGTGTTGGTGCTTGAAAGCTGCCTGTGGATGAGCACTGGGCTCAAACAAACGTTTCCTGTCTTTGTTTTACGCTTCGGTAGAAAACTATCACACTGTGTTTGGGGAGGTAGATTTAACAAATGTTTGGCTGCCTGATAAACAATGACCGGCCATAGATTTGCTTGCGAGGGTCGATCAACCTTTTATTTTTCTGAAGGCCAGGTGCTTCCCACCGTCTCTGTGTTTTGTGAAAGCTTTGCCACGCGTGGAATTGTGTCAACTGAAAACAGAAACTGTAGAATACGTTGAAACAAGTTTCTCTTGCTGCCAACTACAATCAGGAACAAATGTCGCTGGGAGGGCCATTAATAATTGCTCTATCGCAGCCAAAAGATTTAAGACCTGCTTTCCTGCTTGGTGATTTAGAGCACCGCTGTACATGCCACAAAACACTTTGAACATTTAGTTTGATTGTACCTATATGTAAATGAAGGAATGCATTGCAACATTTGTTTTGAAACCAACAGGTATGCCTGAGCTCAAGCAGCGGCGCAGAGCTGAGTTTACCTCACTTATTTCAACACACCTACTCACGTTCACGTTCATGTTCACTGAGGTGTGTGTGTGTGTGTGTCTCCGTCCATGCAGGTTTCGTCAGGTCCAGCTGGGTACCGACAGCCGCGTAGCAGAGCTGTCCAATCAGGCCAAGCTGCACTCCTTCGAAGCCGAGCGCGCTCAGATGGTCAAGGATGAGATGGCTAAGGCGCTGGCCCAGTGCCAGGTGGAGTGTGAGAAACAGCAGAAGAAACTGGAGGTACCCCCGTAAACACGAGGACAGAACGACGATGTTTTACTTGTTGCATTACAGCGGTACACCCAGTAATTAGTTTATCTCCTCATTTGTGCGTGCCTCTTCCTCTCATGATTTAGATTTCAGCCAGTTAACATTTATTGTTGGTTTTAGATAGATATTAAATGATAAACAAGACCATACATCCGTGCATATGTCGTGAACAGATTCCCCCTTTGTTCATTCGTATTCTACATTTTTAATAGTAAGCAATAAAGAATATAACTGTGCCCATATTTACAGCTTACTTGCTGTAAACATCACGTGTAACGAATACAACCGAAAATGCACAACCGGTGCGTAAACCATTGTTCTGTTTAGGGAGGAGTCCATCCATAGTGCTTAAAGATTAATGCTCCACTCTCCAGCCAGTCTTTGTATGTCGGTCCGGCGGCTCCATTCTTATCTCTGTCCACTGTAGCACACCCATTTATAAAAGAAGTTAATTGAGTGCAGATTGTTCTCGATGTCTGGCTGCACTTAGCCGAGGTTCACCTCTTCACCTGTGTTTAACCCCGTCCTGCTCGCCAGAGGGAAATGCACGGTGAAACCCTGCATTGTACATGATCATGAGGGTCAACGGTCTTTTCTCTTTTTAATCACACAGTGAATGAAGAGCTAGTTTAGCGTTTGACTTCAGCTTTGACTTTGTTCCCCGTTCTTTATAACAGTGAGGTTTAAAGCTTTTTTTTTTGGAAGAAGAGTCGTCCTTTCATTTAGATTTTTCTTCCCTCCTTTTTTTTGCTTTCACTCCTCTCTCTTTGTGAGCGTCTTTTTGTCTATGCTTGTAAATGTGGGGAAATGAGGTAAAGGTTAACATTACTTTTCACTTTCACCATGACGGCAACTCTGCAAGCCTAACAGGAGTTTCAGTACAAGTAACGTCAAATATTTTCTTTTTAGAAATTGCCATGAAAATTGAGAACATTCTTAGTTAGTTATAATAGTGCTTCAATATTGTCTCAACAATGTTTCTCTTTTTGTTAAAACAACTTTAAAAACATGACAATGGAACACAACTGGGGGCTTGCTTTGCATGTACAAAAATTGTAAGAAAAGAAAAAAAGACAAAATACAGTAAAAATAGGATTCCATTTCTTTCAACCGGCCACCACAGGCTCATTGTCTCTCTGTCTCCTCTCCTCCTGTCCCTCAGCTCCTGACCCAGGAGTTTTACAGACTGCAGACGTCATCAGAGAAGCGGGCGGCGGAGCTGCAAGCTCAGAATGCCGAGCAGGCGTCTCGGCTGGAGACGTACGAAAAGCTGGAGCAGGAGTTGGACCAAGTCACCATGCAGGCTGCTGAAAGTAAGGACAGTGTAGTCGGACAAACAAACCAAGCACTGCTTCCCTCAAATCCCTTGTTCTGGCATGAGGGAATGTGTCTAATGATATTAACAGATAGCATAGTATTGGATTAAGATGTAGGGATCGCTATAGTGCAGGGCCTTGTGACAGTGGATGGAACCGAAGTTAAAGAGAAAAGGAAGTAAAATCACCCACACGTCACCACATTGTTATCATGATGGTCCTGGAGATGTATGTAGACAGTATTTGTGTTTCTGTCTGTTGCCAGTTGAGAATGAAGAGGAGGCCGAGAGAGTGCTGTTCTCGTACGGCTACGGAGCCAATGTTCCCACGACGGCTAAAAGAAGACTGAAACAGAGGTACAGCACATGATGCACTTCACGTTTCAAGAACAGGACACATAATACGAGGTGGCACGATGTACATGTGCAACGTGTGTGTGTGTGTGTGTGTGTGTGTGTGTGTGTGTGTGTGTGTGTGTGTGTGTGTGTGTGTGTGTGTGTGTGTGTGTGTGTGTGTGTGTGTGTGTGTGTGTGTGTGTGTGTGTGTGTGTGTGTGTGTGTGTGTGTGTGTGTGTGTGTGTGTGTGTGTGTGTGTGTGTGTGTGTGTGTGTGCGTCATCATGGCAGCAAAATGTGTTCCTGGAGACACCTACTGTACGGGGAACCACCACAGAGTACTTTGGGTACTTTGCCAGCTGTTTATATTTCTATCTGACTGTTGACACATTTTGGCACCGTGATAGCGTCACAATTGTGAAAGCTGCAGGTTGACTTTGAAGACGGGTGTGTGTGTGTGTGTTCCGAGCAAGGGCACCGCATTTTTACTCCACACTTTAATTTGAAGCATGTATGCGCAGCCCAAAAGCTCAAACTGATCCCAACTATTGTGGTTACATAAACAGTAGGGTAAACAACATGGAGGTACACGCCAGTGTAAACTTGTTGGTGTTGTCATGTTTTGGAATTTCCACGACTGCGTTTGTGTTTGCGTGTGTCGTGCAGCGTTCACCTGGCCCGCAGGGTGCTGCAGCTCGAGAGGCAGAACACGTCTCTGAGGAGAGAGCTGGACACACACAAGTCACAGACCGGACAGATATCTGAAGAGGTAAACACACACACACACACACACACACACGCGCACAGCGTTCAGGTGTTCGCCTGCCTCGGGACCATTAGTAATGGGATAAAGTTTAAGAAAATGTTTTGTTTTTTTTAAACACTCAAAGCTCTGCAAGTCAGTGCCTGCAACACACACTTGTTTTTCCCACTGTCACAAATCTCCTACAGCAACTCAGATTATGGTTATTCCACAGCCTCTATCAAAGCTGTATGATTTATTTCAGATGTTTTTTTGTTTTTTTTACCTCTCCCTGATGACACAACATAGTCATTATCACAGAGCCAAGATCAGGGGCTCCTCTCTCATCACCAACCATTTACCTCCTCTCACCGTCGCACGAATCTCTGCTGTGAAAGTCGGCGGTGAGAGCCCATCTAATCGCTCTCTTAAAGACCGACACGGCAAAACACAATAAAACAAGCCCGTGAGGTCGGTCACCATCATCAAACATACAACAGGATTCCCTAATGAGAGTGTCTTCTGCTCTTCTTTTTTTTTTTCCCAGAAAATGTTGTAGAAGTTAAACAATGGTTCAGCCACTTCTCTGAATCGGCTTTTAAAGCTGTGCCAGGAAGATGACAGGTCGTCTTAGAACAGACAGCAGGCATCCCAGTCTTTGTATGAGAAGAGCGAGAGGTTTGTCTTAGTGCGTGTCACACTTTGTTGCCACAGTGCCAACGACCGTGACGGCCACGCTCTTCACTCGCCCAACAACCCAGCAGGCCAATCGTTGTTGCCTTTTGTTTGGCATATTTTGTGCATGTGTGTACAATGCTGAGACTTCTGCTTTTGGGAGTGTGTATTCTGTCTCTGCGTGACTGCGTCTGTGCCAAATTCGTGGAACCGAAGTCACGTGTCTACTTCTCATGCCTTTTGACGCTAAAAAAAAAAAATCATCCAGTAAGGATTGAAATCATGGGAGCGACAGCTTGGTGCAACCAATATGCTTCCTTTGTTCCCACTCCTCATTGTAATCTCAATGAGGAGAGAGATTTCGCAACATAGACTAGAGAGGCTGGGCAGGTGTGAGACTAAATAAGCCAGCTATTCAACTGTCAGGTGTGACCGACTGGCACTCATCTTGAATGCCTCATAATGCATCAAACGTGAAAGAAAAGGGTGAAAAATTATACTTCTTATTCACTAGGAAGGGTGTTAACCACTTAACCACCCACACGGATGCCCTACCCTCCCACCCAGTTCTGCTCACTATACCTGCTGGCTGTAAAAGTGGTTTAATGTGTAACACCCTAACTTTATCTATTGTTTTTGCAGATTCTAAGCATGATACGTCCTGAGTAATATCTTAAAACACACAGAACATTCAGACTCTTAAATGAAGGATCGTCAAAAACACGGTAAAAGTGCTTTTCTGACAGTGATTTCAAGACGGAGGTCAAGATTACGAACTTTCACTGTATTTCAACTTCATGACTTCATACTGCTACTTTTAATAAAAAGGAAACAACTTGGTTACGTCTTCATAAAAACTCACATTTATTGGCACTCCGTATGACATCAGAGATAAGGAAATCTTGGCCGTGGTTGTGAGTCATTCATACATTTCATAATATTAACCACATGGCCGATAAATCTTCTCTCCCGATGCAGGTCATTTCATATCTCACTAACTATATTTATCATGATATAGCAGGTTTTCTGGTAATTCAATAAATAGTCTTAACGGCCTATTTTTGTATACTTCACTGTGAATTTAACATTTGCCAAATGGAAAGTTGGAGAGTATTTCCTCATTTAATTAAGAACTTCAATGCAAAGTGAACAGAACAGTTATAGATTATAGTAACATTCCTATTATAAGTCATTTCAGGACATTCAACATCATGATGACAGGTGTGTATTTCTTTTAGTTGCATCATGCGTGACTCTCTACAGTTTGTGAACTGGTACAACCTGTGGATAAAAATTACACCCGAGTCTCTGGTGTATTATTAAGTGGGGCTGAACAAAAAGGAACCTCAGTCAAACCTGACATTGTGAAGGCGAAGTCATTTTTTTGTTTGTTATCATTGCACAATTATGCTCATACTGTGTGTTGTTCCTCAGCTGTTGGCTGCCAACCAGCTGCTACAGCAGACACAGCAGCCCTACAGCTACCTGATTGAGACGGTGAGACAAAAGGACACACAGATCACCGCACTGAAGGAGCGCCTCGCCTCGCTCGAGGACGATGTCAGGTACATGTACAAAATGTTCCTTCACAAAGAGGACACGCCTTTTCAAAAAAAGTAATCGAAGTCAATTAAGTGTTGTGCTTAATTACATTTTTTTATCTTGTCATTTACTCATCATGGCAGCAGGCCATACCGCTCCACCCTTGGATCATCTGTTACTCACACACCTAGCTTATTATGTCTTCGTGCAAAGCTGCACGTGTGCATGAGTTTGTCTGTGCCCAATAAATACGTTTTTTAACATCAGAACACTATAGCTTCCTGGCCCTGACCTAAATCTTCCCTGCCCCCCCCCCCCCGCCCCCCTCCATATTTTCACCTGAGAAATATGCAAACTGACAGACTACAGGTTTTCTCTTGCTGCTCACTACCGCTGAGCTCTCACCTGGGGCAAGCATCAGAGCGAAAACAAATCCTTCAAAATCCCCATAAGCTTCTCAAGCCTCCCCATCTGACAGTTATATTGAAGTTTTCCTGTGGCGATGCAGTGATATGTGTTTAACAGCAGAGACACAGACTCTCACTTTATGTACTTCAGTCTGTCTGTGTTAAGGATTAATTGTATTCACAGTTTGTTTTGTGAGATCATAGAAACAGACAACAACAACAACAGAGTCTCGGCAGAGGGAAATCTTGGGCTATAAGAGTCACGAGTTCCAATCTTTTTGTCTTGATTTCTCACTGAACATTGGTGAGGTAAACAAGCCGCTGTTTCAAGATTTGCAAGATGATTTGCTTTAAAGCAGCACCATCACAAGCTGCTGCTTGTGTGTGTGTGTGTGTGTGTGTGTGTGTGTGTGTGTGTGTGTGTGTGTGTGTGTGTGTGTGTGTGTGTGTGTGTGTGTGTGTGTGTGTGTGTGTGTGTGTGTGTGTGTGTGTGTGTGTGTGTGTGTGTGTGTGTGTGTGTGTGTGTGTGTGTGTGTGTGTGTGTGTGTGTGTGTGTGTGTGTGTGTGTGTGTCACAGCCCCAGGAAAAGAAACACTTGGACAGTACTGGAGTATTTCTCACAAACAATTCATTATTTAGTATATTTTACAAATGTATGACTTGCGTGTTCAATGTATTGCTCGGCTTTTGATGGTTTTGTACCAGTGATTTATGCTCACAACTCATAAACCAAACTGCTGCCATTTAGACGGATTGGTTTATAGTCCTGCAAGTTTTTTCCCCCCTTAAACTATACTTAAGTACACAGCTACTTTAAGTACAAGGCCACATTCAGATTTTAATGTATACCACACCTGGTCCTGTGTTGACCCTAACCTGAGCCCAGCCTAAAGCCAAAATAAATATCTTATTAACAAAGGATAGCTACAGTAGTCGGTATGTTAAACTATTTCCTAAATGTGACGATCATCTCTCTTTTAAAGAATCTCATAAACCATAAATCAGTGATTCACAAGTTTCACATGACCTCATAAGTAACTAAGATATTGATTTCATTCCTCACAATAAGTTCAGTAATGTTTTTCTATTAACCTAAAATCTGCTCTCTCTCTCTCTGCCTGTTCTTGGGTGCAACCCCAGTTCTCTGAGGAAAGAACGGACTGCATTGCAACAGGTGAAAAACAACATGGCCGCCGATCTGGAGAGACTCCTCAACCACCGAGAGGTACACATGATGACGATGTCCGCTGCTGTTTTTCATGTCAGCTATGTGACGTTTTCTACTATGATGATATGTAGTTGTGACATCCGCGTTTAAAGTCTCCCGTTCTATTCCAGTGTATTCGGCTGTTTCAAAACGGAAACAGGAAATTCCAGCGAAACCTTCTTTTGAAATTAAATATTTATCAGTAAAACCACCATGTTGCAGCACATGTCTGTGTTTTTAAAAGGCCAGAGTACCGCCGTTGATGCTGTAACAGATTCAACCTCTTCTCCACTTTTCAAACTGTAGCAAAATATGAAAACCTTTTTTATTATGCCTCCGCGCCGGCGATAGCATCTTGTCCATTCTAGTGAACGTGGTTTCCCAACGTGAATTTCTTGAGATTTGGCAAAAATATCCACCTGTACTTGAGGATGAACTGATTAGATTTTGGTGGTCGGTCACTGTGACCTCACAAAACACGTTTTTGGACATGACTCAAGAATTGATAAGCTAATAATGACAACAATGGGGAAAAAATGATGAAGTGATAAACTTTTGGACAGACGTGGATGTAAATTGCAACTTGACTGAAGATTGACTGAGATTATTTAAATCATTGATTCATCTTTCGAGTTTGTTTATTCTATAAAACATCAATTTGTATTAATTTGCTTAAAAAAATGACAAACCATTAATCGATTATCAAAATGATTGCTGATTCATTTTTTTTCTAATCCAGTGATTCCTAAACTTTTTCACGTCAAGGACCCCCAACTGACACAAATTAGACCACAGACGCCCTTTCGATAAGATTTCGATCCCAGGCTCCCCCTTCTGATAGGGTTATGCTTTTAGATGTTTCATTACAGAAGATGTATGAATGACCAACTAATCGTACTGCCGTTGATTCACTGGGTTGCAACTCTTCCTTCAAGATTGCGTGTGCTCTTATGTGCGTGCACGTGGGAGTGTGTTCCTCAAGCCAGCCGTTTGCTGTTCAAAGTATGTGCCCTGTCACAGACAGCTGTTCCTCAGCTTGGCTGTTTGGGATGCCACCGGGTGTGCGTGTGTGTGTTTGTGTGTATGTGTGTGTGTGCTCGTGCGTGTGTGTGTGTGACATGCCAGGGCTCATGTCCTCAGGGGTGATAAATAGAACCGTGAAATGGCCCAGAGTCCTCCACTCTGCCCTGCTGCCACCCCTGCAGACCCTTGAGCTTGTTGAACTTATTGCAAGTCGTCCCATAGTTGGAGTTCGGCAGACAAACATGTCATCAGAAAGCAGCAATAAACATTCCTGGAAACATACGTTTTAAAGCAAATGTTTCACAAATTGTTGAAATAGTATTGTCAGGTATTTCAATCACACTAGATATTTTTTATACATTTATTATATGAATATGAATGCTTAGTTGATCAGGTGATTTATTTGAGATATCTGGCCTTTTGGACGCTACACTTCCACTTATTTCTCATGAAGATTCTTGTGTATTGTTTTACCCTCGTGTCCCTATTTTCATGAACCATGTTGATTCTTTAGGAGTTAGCGGTGATGAAGCAGGTCCTGATCAGCATGGGGTCCAGACAGGGAGACTCTCTAAACCTGTTGGAAACTGACAAAACTGCTACGAGGGCCTCTGGTGCAGGAAAACACCAGTCCAAACAAATCCACAGGACCACAGAAGAAGAGTCACCAAACAAACCCAAACCCACTGTGTTCGTAAGTGTCTGACTTGGCAACTCCCTATATGAGTCACACCACCTTAACCTGCCTGGACAGAAGTTCAGACAAAGGAGCTCTAGGGGTTGACAGGAAATGATTAATCAGTCATTTAGTTTCATATGAGCTTCCCACTGTTGTCAGCTGAGCAAATATATGCTGTAGTATAAATCCTTGAATCATGTAAAAGTAAAATTGGTGAGAATATCTTAACAATCCAAGCAAGAGCTCCTGCTGGCATGCACTTTATACTTCTCTAACCATCATTCTTCCTCTCTTTCTCTTTCATTTGCAGACGAATAAAGAAGTTCCTGATTGGTACAAAAAGACGAAGCAGAAACCCAAATGAACATTACTTTCTGTTACTATTGGTGCTATTAATTGTCATGGCAATCGTGTTATTTTTTTTTGAAGGATTTTTAAAAGTCAGCAGCTTTTGAAATACAAAAGCAGAAACTGTTGCTAGTGTCCGAGTGTTTTGTTGTTCTCGTTCGTGGTTACATATTGTTCAGAGAGGATAAATTCCCCGCGTACTGGTCCAAAACCAGAGGTATTACCTTCCACAGGGTACACATTCCTAGCTAACTGACTGCCCAAACATTCCTCTTTCTTGGCAGTGGTTTATTTTATTAGGTCTGTCTATCATTATTTTCTCATCTTTTCCAGGTTTGCAGATACTAGTGGCTACAGACAAACAGCATTGCAGGAACATTAGCCTCTAGTTTGCACGAGCGGAGGCTCCTTTGGCTTTAAATATAGACATAGTAGGCATACCATTATCATTTCAGCCATGTTCTTATCGGTGTCATATTAAACTCGACCAGAGGACGGCTTTAAAGCTGTTTTATCCCCTTTTTTGAGCCTACAATGCTTCACAATACACCACTTTGTTTTCTTGCTATGTGAAATAGCTATAAAAATGCAATATATTAGAATTTGCTTCAAAGAAAACAATGTGTATCAGTTGTGTGGCTTATCAATTCTTTGTACAAACTGAGTCGCCATGACAGAACAACTTAGAAAATATGAGTTTGATAGCCTGCATTACAAACTGGAGGTGTGGGATTTGAAACAAGCGGTCATTTAAGAGGCTTTGCGGGGTCTAATGAGAGACTCACTTGCTGAGTCCTTACTGACGCTCCAATTTTGTCTTTATGACATTATGGCCAAAAAAAAAGTTATTTTATTCATATCACATTTAGATGTTTATTTTACTACACTTTGTCTATTTGTGTGTGTAGATTTCTCCTAAATTCACCAAAAGTTATCATTAGGTAATGTCGCATAAGCATAAAAAACGTATTTCAGAAGATTTACAATACAAAGAAATAATTGTAGTGTAATAAATCAACTGAGGAATTTTCATGACTGTATCTGTTCGTCACATTTTTTTTACCCCTTTTTATATGGCTGAGATCCAAAATCTCTGTAAAAACCTTTGACTCTAATATGTCAACATTTTGAATTTTGAACACGACTTTATACAATGTTCAAATTTCTGTTTTGGAAAATATATGCAAATCAACATATATTTAATGAGATAATGCCACATTTGCACATTTTAAACATAACATTTCTGTAAACTTGTAATACAAAAAACAATTGCCTAAGTGTAATGAATCAACTGGAAGTTTCATTGTGGTGTCTGTTAGTTATTTTGTTTACCCTTTTCACTTGGGGTGTCTTTCTATACATTATAAATATTCATTTGAAATATAAATAAGAACACGAGAATAAAAAAACAATCATGTTTAAAAAAAAAAAAATGTCAGGTGCGTTTAACCGTCACTTTCTTTGTGAATGCGGTCCGTCTGGTACTGTGCACACTTTACGACACTGTTGTCAATGTATTTAGATGGAGCGTAGGGCGGTGGCCAGTGAATGAATGATCAAAGGCTTTTTTTAAGGTTTGGAGGGCGGTGCATGTGCAGTATTTACACTGGGCCGCTCCGCCCCTACAGCAGAGATAGAAAACTGTCCGTGGGCCGGTGGAGGGATGAAACAAGTGGAAGGAGATGTAGCAGACAGACACGCATTTATAACTCCACCACGCGCACTACACCTCGTCGGCTCCACTCCTCTCGCTCCGGCACTCTCTCTTTTGCATAAACAAGGACGAGCGTTCATTTGCGGTGCTGCGTCGGAGCTTCATGGCCGCGACACTCGCGATGAGCGGCGGCGGGCAGGAGGACACCTTCTACCCGCTGCAGAAGGCGACTCTGCCCGCTGCTTTCCACCTGGAGGACTCGGCGTTGTTCGGCTTGGACTTCAAGATCACAGAAACGGACAAGACTGGACATAATGACTACACGCAGGTAAAACCGACTACACACATGATGTGTTTCATTGAATGGGCGTGGCAGAAAGGTTGTAGATCCTGTTTTTTTTTTTGTTGTTGTTTTTTGTTGTTGTTGCTGGCCTCCAAATTTCCACCGGCCTCGCTGAGTGATGTTGTAGATGACCTCTTAGTTTTGCACTAATTGCGGTAATAAGCGAGCAAGCTGAGACCAGCTGGACGTGAAGCCGAGCGGCTCCGCCCGCAAAACGCATTCACCGCATGTTTTCTATGCCAGCCAGTTGGCCACCAGTTGTTGCCCCCCCCCCCCCCCCCCCACCTCTCCTCTCACCATCATACCACGCTGACAACAACTGACACCAGCTTCGGACAGAAAGCTCCCAGCAACTCTGTCCCCAGTTAGCAGGAAACTTGCGCAGCAGAGGAGAGAGCTGCAATTTAACAGCTGGTAGGATCAGGAGCCTAGAAATAGCAGCCCATCCCCAGACTGCTGCTGCTGCTGCTGCTACTGCAGCGGACTGGGAGGCATGGGTGTTTCCCCATTCCCCTTTTATGTTGCCGTTTCATCCTCTGCTGCACGGCTTCTCATAACTTTTATACCTGCCTGCAGATTCACCGAAATGAGGCCGCGAAGCTCAGAGCGAGCGAGGATTTGACATGAAGTTGTTCACCTGTGATGCCAGTGTGATCAACACACAGGCTGCTTCTTTAGCCTGTTATCATAACCGCAGATGTGCAAATTTCCAAATGTGTTTATACGAGAAGTATTAGATGTGATTTCCTCGGCTTGATCCTCAACTGTTGGCCTCGCAGCCTGCGGGTTTTTGAGTTCAGCCTTGCAGCCGGAGAGGGAATGTGGCAACTGCCTATTGATGACTACTTGATAAATGTTTTAGCGGTGACTGTCCTATCAAACCTTTGTCTTCTCGAAATAGCACCTCAGAATAGTTTCATGGTGGCTCACAAGAAGCAACTCCAACTGGATACATTTCATTTAACTAGTTTACTTTAAGACCGTAAAATGAGACGTTTCTAAACCGGACTTTTTTTTTGTCTTTTCGTCCACAGGTAAAGTGTGAGATGGACAGGTATCTCTCCCCTCAGTCTCTTCCCCATCCACATCATGCAAACAGCCAGCAGAAGTCGCAGAGAGACTGTGCGTCCGCACTGGATCAATTCTTCACAGGCGATCACACCGGGGTTCCCTACACCCTCAACATGAATCTTTACCTCCCTGACGCTGCCTACCTGAGAGTGGGCTTGTGTCAGCACCCGAACCACACAGGTCTCACCCAAATCAAAACAGAATCTGCCTCCCCGTGTTACTCCCCCAACATACAGCTGCACTGCCCCGACACGACGTCTGCTAGTAGCTGCAGCACGTCTGGGCATGGCATGACGCTAACAGGGTTACCGGACTTCACAAGTGTTTTCAACCAGTCGGGAGGCAGCCACGGCGACGATTCGGTGCCAGAAGTGTTCATCAAACAGGAGATGCCGTCCGACTACGAGCAGCACGCTCTCCACCACCATGACACCAGCGGCTCGCTGTTTCAGCTACTAAACTCCGGCTTGGACCATCACCATGGTATGGAGGCGCAGCATCAGCATCATCATCATCATCATCATCATCATCAGCAGATACAACACACTTCCACTTCCACAATTCACACGCCTTTCCATAACTTGCCGGTAGCTTCTTCTGCATCTCAACAAGAGCAGACTGCCAAGCCTGCCTACTGCAGCCTGGGCGGCGGGGCATACACACATCCACATGCCCAGGCTCACCCCCATTTCCTCCAGCAGCAGGTGCCCTACCTGCCACCCTCTCCGCCGAGCTCGGAGCCCGGCAGCCCTGACAGGCAGAAGGAGCTGCTCCACGCCATGTCCCCTCCTCCCTCATACGCAGCCACCATCGCCTCCAAGTTGTCAGGTAGCACCCCTGGGCTCGGACCCGGCCCGGGACCAGGCAGCTTGGCTCTGCCCCACACTACAGGTCCCACGCCGGTCCCAGGCCAAGTCGCACCCGCAGCAACCGCAGCCCCAACCCCAGCTCAGACTACCATGTCTGCCCGCTACAACCGGAGGAACAACCCGGACTTGGAGAAACGGCGGATCCACCACTGTGATTACCCAGGTGAGAACAACTGTTTATGCACGCCGATTCTTGTCGCTGTTGTGTGTTTATTTTTACGCTGTGCTGTTGTCGGGTAAATTATCTGGTCACTCACAAAAAAAGGCTTTATTTTAAGACGCCCGTGACTTTCCCAGGCGTGTGAGTCACAAAATGTACTACAGCCATGACCGAGCTCCTGCTGCACTGGAATTAAATCACTTAACATCAATCACCTGCCTGTCAATTAACCACCTAGTTTAAAAACTACTTTGCATTTATTGTCTCTCTTCAAACGTCTCGTGCGCTCTCACTCATTGTTGTGGCGTCAAAGCAATCACTGGTATGCTTGTGGAATGAACCTGCGTGTGTGTTCATTAAATGGATGTTCTCCTTAAGTCATTTGATCTTCCCCCCCTACCCAACACATAATTTGCATACAGTCACGCTTTAAGTCGTGGCCTCAGATTGCAGTTGTACAATGTGCAGCTACTTGTAGGACATGTAATGTCAACTAGCCTGTGGCACCGTGTAAAGTAGGCTTAAGCGGAGCCTCCTGCAGCATGTTTCCACATGTCTAACTTCTATTCCATCATATCCACACAAGGACGCATCCACACTTTACCCAAGAGTATATTAGTCACACTGCTGCTGCTGCTGCTCACGGTTTAAATCTTTGCAATACATGAACTTCTATCATTTCCTTATTTAAAGTCTGAATAAACCTGAAGAATAACATAATGTGCAAAAGGTTTTGTAATCCTGAACTTAACACATCTCGACTTAACTAACGGGTGTAGTGAACAGAAGTATTGTGCCATTAGCGGCATGCAGTTGAATGAATTTGATTGGAAACAGTTTCAATACCAAATAAGACTGAAAGTCAGCTACAAAAACACAAGTTTACTATATCTCATTTCTCACAAGTCTCACAACTTCTGTTCCTCATTAGTTCACATTTCTGTCGCACCACAGCTCAGTTTATTGGGTAAATACATATGTGACACGTGAATGATTTGCACTTGGATTAAGCCTTCTGTTTGTGTTTATCTCCCTGTCTGTCGTCAGGCTGCAAGAAAGTCTACACCAAGTCGTCCCATCTGAAAGCCCACCTCAGGACTCACACGGGTAAGACATTCCTCTAATTAATGCAGCTTTTTAAAACAGGGACTCGTCAAAAAAGAAAAAGAAAAAAAAAGACGCTGCCCACATGACTCGTATTTCAGTATCTGCGCTGGCACCATGTTGCTAGGCAGAGTGTTGTGTTCCTGGCATGTGTGTGTAAATGTATCCTACCCCATTCCCATCCTCTGCCCAATATACTATTCCATCAAAACAGGTGGAAGTGACACACTTCTGCCAGGGGATGACTCTCAGACTATGTGGTCAGCGCTAGACGAATGGAGCCATCGCTCTCTCTCTCTCTTAAGATACCGGTGCTTGTTCAGACATCGATGTTTAAAAGCTTTAATATGCTTCTGTGGCTTGTTCGCCACTATAAATATATACAAGATCCGTCTGTGCAGATACAAAAATATCTTTGATCGTCTTGATCCTAATCTCTCTCACTCCAGTAATCACTGTGTGCATTTTCCTTTTTTCTTTAGTCCCCTTGTTTCTAGTCTTTCTTTCAATCTGTCTCTTTCTTTCACATTTAGATTTGAACTATTAGTTTAAAATGAGCAAAGTCAACAAACAAGCGCTTAGGTGTTGGGGGCCCCACCTCACTCCAGCTAACACAATAAAGCTTCTGTTGATATCTACGCATTCCTCACTCATCTTGACACACACACACACAAAACTCAGTCTAACCACTTTACGATCCAGCGTTTTATTCCCCATATGAATCTGAACAGTTAGTACAGAACATCGTTGTGGGTGTGCGTGCCTTGCATTTCAGTTTTGGGAACATGACGCGTCAATTAGCTCTGGCGTCATTCATGCTGCAGGCTGATTGTGGTTATAGCAGTTATTATAGAACACAAGATGAGGACACGACACGTAGAGAGGGATGTAGCAGCAACTTCCTTATCCTCCTCTGCTTAGTTATTTTTTTTTTCCCCTTTTTTTTCTATCGCTTTCAATCATCTAATCATCCTCTTCTCTACTTTGTGCTATCCTCCCACCTTCAACCCCTCCCCATTTCTATCTTTGTCTGTTACTCATTCTACTTCTCTTATTCAGCTGCTTGAATGCACACTTTCACACACACACACACACACACACACACACACACACACCTGTCAGTAATCTGTATGAGATGATTCCTAATGCGTTTGGGTCCCTGTGGGAGTTCCCACTCTAATCTCCATCAACATCCATTATCCTGATTGTTTGTGTGTCTGTCTGTGTGTGCGCGTGTGTGTGTGCGTGTGTGTGTGTGGGTGGCTACATGTTTTTGCTAGTGTAAGAACTGAACACTTTGCTCAGTTCACTTCACTCTATTTTTCTGTCTTTTCATTGTGTCTCCTCGTTGTGTTCAGTTTCAGGTGTGTGTGTGTGTGTGTTTCTAACCACAATGTGGTTGATTTCGTAACAGGATTACAGTTGTTGTTTTAGCGAGGCTGCATTGCTTGCTGTGTTTGTTTAAAGAGTTGGTTCACACAAATGACAAAAAAACATGTGTTTTTACCTCCCTGTGATGGTATCCAGCATGCAGATAGTTTTAATTTGTCCAGGTTTTGAGATCTACATCACTTAGATTATTGCTTCTACCTCATTTTAATGGAGGTGAATGGAATTTTTTTTCACACACAAAATTGTCGAAACTGTTCATAGTGAGGTCTGTGGACTATCTAGTTATGGGGCATGTTTCTGGACAGACGCACAGTTGTTGAATTCTTATTTGCGATTTGCAGCAGAATTACAAAGAGTCTATATATATCCCACCCTGTTTTTGATCATTAGAAATAAATGAATAGATAAAAGGAGGAGAAGAAGAAATAACTTCCAAGCAGACAGCACAGTTTCTATTAGATTCCATTATAATTTGCTTTTAAAGCGCTGTGGCTCTCTGTGGCAAAGGCACTCTTTAATCTTAATCTTTTTCTTTTTTTTTTATCTTTAATCAATTACATGGAGAAGCAAACAAATGTGTTAACATGAATAGGAGGTTATCTCACCTAGTCTTTAAAATGCACATAAAAAAGGGACCAGAGAAAGCAAAAAGCGATTTAGCTCAGCAAAGAATCAAGTTCCTTACCAACTGGCCATATTTAATTAACATCCATTGTCACCAGACAGCTAAATACATAGAGCTAGTCGAGATCTGCTTCCTGTTAAGACTTGTCTTTAGGGTGTAATGAGCTCATGTTGTAGAATTCTTTTAATGTCACAATAACATTCCATTCACCTTCGTTGTATTTGGGTGGTGGCACAAATGTCAGAGGCAGATATCTCAAAACCTGGACCAATGTCACCGAAATGATCTGCATGGATGGATACCACCGGATGAACAAATCCTTTAAGCTGGGTTGGGGGGGGGGGGGGGGGTTGAGTCGTGGGCTGAAGGAGAAAGGTCACACAAGTTTTGTTTTTTTCACAAAGTGCCAGGTGCTGCAGCTGTACATTAATGGAATGACAGAGTTACAGAGAAGCCGACTACGTCCACCAAAGAGAAATGCACAGAGGCAAAGGCCCGACAATGCGGATGAGTCGGCCGTGGGAAAGTTGTGCAGCGTTAGTGCTTGATGAATGTCTGACAGTAGTGACTCTATATGTTGTTAGACAACTGGACTTTTCTGTAAAGCCTGTTTTCCCAGTTCCTCCACCCAACTGTATGAATCGCGTGTCTCAGGGAACGTCTGTTTTAATACTGATCACTTCTTACAACCACACATTGAACACATCTCTGTTCTTTTAAAGAGCGCTGGAGATCATGTGATCGGACAAGAAATGCTCAGCTCATGCTGCTGCATGCTCAGTTATTCAGAGACCAGCTGCACTAAATCACACTTTGCTCTTTCCTCCCGTTCCTGCAGGTGAGAAGCCGTACAGGTGCACGTGGGACGGCTGCGACTGGCGTTTCGCACGTTCGGACGAGCTGACGCGCCATTTCCGGAAGCACACGGGCGCCAAACCCTTCCAGTGCGCAGTCTGCTCGCGCTCCTTCTCCCGATCCGACCACCTCGCCCTGCACATGAAGAGACACCAGAACTAGCGGCGTTTGCAAGCGCGCGCGCACACACTACAAATACACAAGCACTATCTTTGACACACACGAAGCACTCACTCCCAATCTCCCACAGCAGCGATGTTACAAGCTTGCCCGATGACGCCACAGCTGCTCCTGGTGCTGCTATCCTGTGCTGAAACCGGTACGATAGCCTAACAAGCGTGTTGCTCTTAACTCCAAAGTGGGACAAATCGGAGGTTGTAAAGTAGAAAGATAATGGGCAGATGAAGTCCTGTGTCCCCTAAACCTCCAGATATACTTGGTATATATTTCTTTGGACAATTACAAAGAAGAAAAAAAATAACAAAAAGGAAATGGTAGCTTCAAAATGTGTCTCCAGTGCAATTAGACTGGAATGAAAGCACTCAAAACTTGTCCATCTTTTGTCTCGTCTCTCTAACATAAAACTTTTTTTTTTTTTTATAAAAGAGAAGCTTTTGTTTGCAAAACTAGTCAAGCCAAATCTTTGTTTAGTCTTTGGTTTGTTAGTTTGTTCATATAACTGGAATATCCAGTTTTCTTTATTTTAACCAAATCCTTTGGTTTGCACTAGAATTGGTCATGTAAGTCTGAGCCTTTTTGGCCCATGTGTCTCATTCACTACTGGAAGGTTCATTATCACTACTGGACTGAATGTCTGTGAACGCCAGACAAATCATTGCTGTTCAGATATAAAAAATTGAAGGCATTTATACTCTGGAGAGAGGGAAGATAGTGCAGGAAAGAAACGAGGGAGGGGTGGAGATGAAGGGATTTTAGTTTTTAGCGGGAGGAGATCTGAGGACGGCTGAGAAACCGAGGAAGGTGGACGGTTGCTAAAGAGCAGCAATTAGGTGATGAATTATTCATGTTGTCTTTCGATGGATCTCCTACTAGAGAAATGTAAGCAGAACCGGTAGACACATCCTAGAATTCATTCAGTTTAAACAGAATTGACCGTATTTGATGCACATGCTTGCGTTTTAAGCGTCTTCAAAATACAATTACTGTACATCTATCTCATCCAGCCTTTTTTTTTTTTTTTTTACTGTGTTAAAAGATGTTTTAACCAAAGTACCATCTTCATCACCAAACACCCTATTAAGTGCCTCCTTCTCTGATTCATGTGGTTTTGTTCAGTGGTAGCAGAGCTGTGATCAACGTAGTCCTTTAAAACACACGTGGTGCTGTTTTTAATTCTTAATCTATTGAGATCTCTAGAAAAAAGTGAATTTCTTTTTTTAAATTACAAGGTTTACCCATCATTCATTGTGATTCAACAGGCCAGACCACTTCACGGACATCCTAGGATTATGTGGAACTTTTTTAGAATTCAGATGACTTTCTGACTCTGTACACAACTAACTTAAAATTCGGCTCTATCAGTCAGTCGAACATGGACGTATGTTTTATTAAAGGATACGTTCGCATTTTTCCAAGTCTTTCTTAAAACAACATGCCCATGTTGAGCATTACAAGAGTTATTTGTTGCTGCAAGTGTTCCTCAAGCAATCCTTGTTTAAAACGTTTTCAGTGTAAGTGATCGACGGTCCTCGTAAGAATGCATTGTGTTAAGCTAAACATAATGTGAGGCGTCATCATATTTCAATCATTAGTGCAAAATGACCTCTTTGCCAGACATTCGCTGTGTTTCCATAAACATATTTTTAGGTGTATTTTGAAGTATCTCATTGGAAAATCTGTAGGGAAACAGAAAAATGTGACAAAACTCCCTCAAATGCACAAAAAAGACTTGACACTTGCTTGAGCAGATTTTTTGACTTTGTCGAAAAAACGTTCAAGATATGCGTTGTCTAAAAATAGATCCTTATATCTCACTGAAATTGTATTTGATAGGTGATTTTGTCTTATAATGTGTTATCGGATATTTATTTATCTCTGTAAACTGGCGGATTACAGCCAATGCGTAAAGCGAGTATAACGCCAGCTACTGATGTTTATTCCCTCTAAACCAGTTGATGGAAATGCACCTTATTTGCATTTCTGTTTTGCAACATTTCAAAAAAAAGCCTAAAATTTGCTTGACAATTGGATGGAAACACGACTAGTGTTGTTGTTGAGCTGTTGTGTGGAATAACACAATGAGGGAGTTCAAAGTACTAAGAAGACAGAAACTTTGCAAAGTAATAATTTAAGTTTACTATTGGCGCATAGTAACATTGGTTTACGTCATTTTATCACAAAACAAAGATTGTGTACAACATCGTTTGCACTGAAATCAGAACAGATCTCGTCATTAGAGGAACAATTGCATCAATCAAAAACTCTGTAATGTTCGTTGCATGAGACGATTGTTTTAAGACTGACTTGAAAAAACGTCAACGCTGCCCTTTAATATACAGTTGAATGTCCATTTTGATGGTGTGATTTTGCCTGCACCTATAACTGTATTTGTTCATTCACTGCAGGTAGCATAAAGATAATATATCACTGTAATGTATCATGGTAAATCTGACTATTTATTTGATTGTGTAGAAGTGGGGGTTGTATTAGATCAACCGTCTTTCTCCCCAGCAAAAATGCCTTAATGTAAATATATGCACTGTAAATAACTATTGATTCTTTTTCCCTCTTTTGTTATTGTTTTGTAAACAAAAGGGCCAAAAGAGTAAAATGCCCTGCATCCAAAAATATTTGAGCCTTTCTTTTTTTCTTTGGTTTTGTTTTCTTGTCAAAGATATTTTGATGCCATTGTTTTATATATTGTCCTTCCAACAACTTATTTTGTAGATTTGTTTTTCTTCCTAGTTAAACGTTCCAAAGACAAAAGTTGTTTTTTCTTCAACTGAGTGAAACCGATCCCAATAAAGTCAACTGACACTTTTACAGATGTGCTCTTGTCCTGAAGTTAATGGTGAGATTTCGTCTTTTAACCTCTAACAATGAATTTCAAGGCTTATGTGTGGCAGCAACCACAATATGTGGTACATTTAGTTTTTTCGTCCATGAGGTTTGTGTTAAAGCACTTTTTTGAAGAGTAAACCATGCTGTGCAAATAGAGAGCGTGGTGTTTGTGGTGCATTAAAACAAGCCTCGCCAGGGCCTAAATGAAACGAATGAGACATAACCACAATTTAATCTTTTAAAATCCAAACATGGTTTCTGTGGAAGCGCTGATCCTCCCTGTTTGGGATTTTTTTGCGGAGATCCAGCAGGCTTAAAAGTTCAGTTTCACCAAAGGAAGATGTGAAGGAGAGGCGAATTGTTCTTGTCCGAGACCTGCAAGTAACCTGCAGGACCCTTGCTGATCAACAAACAATAGTCCTTTGATGTCCCAGCAAGAGACAATGGACAAGAAAATAAATTTGACCACCACTCAGGGACCGGAGGGGAATCCCACTGCATTGAAATGGACATACAAACACGTGTACGCACACACGCACACCATATGTTCCTGATTTAAGTCATAAATGTGACCCGGGGTCTCTGTTGTAATCTACCTCAGATGTCAGAAAAGAGGGAGGTGGGAGGGGAGAGAGTGAAAGAAGTGAAATGCAGAACAATCTAAACAAAAGAATCTCTGGGGGGACCCAATCAACCACTTCCGTCCTCCTACATCTCCTCTCGTTCTCCTCCTCCGCTCCTCTGATTTAATTTCATTTTCTCTCTCTCTCTTTGTCTCTCCATGCGCCGTATCCCCCTCTTCTCCCCCGTGGAAAGTATTGTATGAAAGTCCAGGGGCGCAGCTCCACGGGTCAGAGTGGAGGCTGTTCACATAACCTGCTCCGCTCCTCATCTTTTCCCCCTTTTTTTTTATATACACACCTCGTCTCCCTTTAGTCCTCTCTGCTCCATCTTTTCCTCAACCTAAAGCTCTTTCTTTTCTTTTCTTATCTTTATTCCCTCTCTCTCCAAATCTTACAGATTATACAGAAAATGCCGACTTGCAGGTGTATTTCCGAGTGTGAGAATATTAAAAAGTTAGGATGAATGTTTCACACAAACACACACACACACACACACACACACACACACACACACACAGTGGTGATGAGTGAGTGGGAGCTACCGGTTCATGTTTTGGATCAACTAAATTAATGTCACACATCTGGAAGAAGGCTCCTGCCTGCTCCACCCTCTGCTGTTCTGCGTTGGTGTGATTCCCAGTTTCCCTTTGTGTGTGTGTGTTTGTGTGTGTGTGTGTGTGTGTGTGTGCGTATGTATGTAGGTATAATGTTTCCAGTGCTCCTCTCTTGGAACAGACCACCCACTCAGAAGACCAATAGAAGGACTACGGGGAGCCCGGATAGACACACACACACACACACACACACACACACACACACACACACACACACACACACACACACACACACACACACACACACACACACACACACACACACACACACACACACACACACACACACACACACACACACACACACACATATGCAGCTCCCTCCCAAAGTCAACCATTCCTAATATTCTCAGAATAGAACATGTTGTTATCAGAGACTGATGTGATACCGGAACAGCTGACATACTATCAAAAAGTTAAAAAAGATACCAGAAATCTAGGAGGGTTTAATTCCAAGACGCTTACGTTCATTTTCAAAAATGTAGTCATCAGTTAGAAAATGTTAGACGTTTGAAATCAAATATCAGAGCCTCATCGTGGCTGCTGATTTGAAGTATAGCGGTTCTCAATAGGGGACTGTACCTTTTAAGTCCTCCATAGGGAGCCGCTACGAGGGAGTTGCTGTGAGGACAAACACTGGAGATTCACCCCGAGCTCCATCTGGACCAGGGACATTTGGGGGGGGCCGGAGGCTCAGCAGGTTTGTCCAACAATCGCAAGGTCGGTAGTTCGATCTTTGGCTCCTCCTGCCCACACATCGAAGTGTCCTTGAGCAAAACACTGAACCCCATGATGGTTAAGACCGGCGCCTTGCATGGCGGCTTGCTGCTCCTCTGTGTGTTTGTGAGTAAAGCCCTCTAGGTAAAAGCACTACATAAATGCAGAATTTCACTCAGCTCAACATTAGCTTCAACTAAAGATAATATAATAACTGCGCAAATAGGGCAACCGGTACCAGGACCCCAGACCCCCAGAGGCCCCAGGAACACTTAGTTTGTGATTTGATTTATTTCAGATTTTATTTGACCACCACTCAACCAAATATATAGTAAAATGAGCAGGGCCTTAAGGTTTTTACCTAATCATAATCCTCTCTTGTCAAAGTCTAGTTGAACTGTAACAGATATCAAATATGTCAGGATGAATTACAAGTGTGGAATCGGGGGACTTTTTCACTGGCAGTGATGAGAAACAAAAGGGGAAACTATGTTGCAGAAAAACTTATTATTTCAATGACCACAAACTAACCGGCATGCAGCAATCCTCACTGGGTCTGGTTTATTCCAGGAGTACTGCTTGGTTTGCGAGGCTCGAGGCAATCTAAAATGAAGCTGGCTTGTGTAGTCTGCCAATGTGCTCTATACCTGATGAGTACTTACAAGCAACAGGATACATATACACAATGCACAGAGAGTGAGAGATCTGATTTTTTCAGGGATTTCTGGTCCAGTGAATTGCGCTCAGTGACGACTGTTTCAAGGCAATGAGAGCTTTGCAGACAGCATTGATACAGCTATACGACGACATACACAAATACAAATTCTTAAATGGACATATTCTTTTAAGATATGTCTTATCTATGTCTTATATGTACTGAACTGGAACCCCCCCCCCCCCCCCCCCCCCCTGCCAGTTGATTCCTCCCTGACATCAACATCATCTTGTGAAGCTCATAATCAATACAGAATCATCACTGTCTGCTTCACCGATCACACCGCATATCGAAAGGGGTCAGCCGGCAATGTAGCTATATACATCTGAAACACACTCTCAGAAAAGACGGTGATTTCACAATCTCTCATTTTGAAACTGAACACTTGAAATGAAGACCCAAAGAGCCAAACATTCCTAAGTGGTTTCAGCTGCTGCTTGAAAGGGCGAAGTCTTGTTTTATTCACAATCACAAGATGTTTTATTCATTTACTTTGTCAAGTTTGAATTCCTGGTCACTGCTTCACCATGTGAAACATAACAGTGTATATCAGTTGTCAGGGAGTTTTAACATCACTCTGCAGCGACTAATAAGAAAAAGATGACAAATCCTTCAAAACCACAAGCCATCATGATAGCCGCAGTTCCTGATAAAGCACACGTTATGGTAATAAATGAACTCTTTAGTCCAACTCTTGCAGAAATCTACTTTGATTGTCTCGAGCCACCCTAAGTTAGTTATTCCTTGAGTCAGTTCCTCTGCATGTAAAATGAGTTCAAAGGGCAAACCCATTAGGCTTTCCTCCATATCAGGCAAATATCTCTGCACCTGCTAAACACTCAGGGTGACACCCAGCGTGGGCCTTCAGAGGATACAACAGAACCCTTTTGCTTTCACACTTGAAGTGTGGAAGCGGAGGCCTTTTTTTTGTGAGTTCTTATCGTGATTTGTGAAAAGAGTCTGCAGGCAATATATTGGGTATATTGCCCATATACTCACACTTAATCAAAGCTGTTTGTTCGCCGTTAAATCCTTGAGTATCGGACTGAACTGAACGCTTCCCTGACCAAACAGCTGGAAGTTTCCTCTTGTCATCTCACATGTTTTATGGCTTCGTAGATTAGAGGCGACGAAGCACATGTGGTCGCCGTTCGGTTCGTCATACTGAGCACACAGGTTCAGTCCGACATGACAGTGAACTGTATGAGGCCTTCACCCAAATCATCAATTACAAATCTAGACAAAATGTGAAAATTATGTTTTGTGGGAGAATTCTGATAACGAAAACAAGCAACATTGGACATTTGGACATACATATTTCCTTGTTTCTTTATGTAATAATTCAGTAGTTTTTAAAAATGTATTTCATGAATTACAGTCTTTCTGGTTTATAGTTCCATGTTGAACTTCAATACACAGGTGCTTTTGGTCATGAAACAGAGATGATATTACATTTTCTCTCCTATTCTTTATTTTGGCCCTATTCCAGCCTAAATTACACCAGCGGGTATTCATAGTTATAATAATAATAATTTCACATAATAATACATCTCCAGCTTTGACTGGAAACTGTCCCATCAGGTACTGTGCAACATTACAATGAGGCAACAAATGGAACATCTTTTTTTTGTCGATTTATGCACGTGCTTGTCTTGATTTATAAGTGTTTCATAGTCCAATTGATCTCCTTCTTTTCAGGAACAGTGTGGCCCTGCTTAATCATGAAAGTGTTCCCGCCACAGAATTGCACATTACACCCACTTCAGCTCCTCGTTGGATTAATCAGAAACATGTCATCAGATTTTGCAACTTGTAAAGCATCGAATGTTCATAAATGAGTGTGACGGTCAAAAATACTTTATGTTGACTGAGGGAAATTATATGCAGTATAGTAGAGGGTCAACACCTTGTCCTTCAGTATGATGACTTAAACCTGAGTTTTGTGTTATTCTAGGAATCAATTTGTTCAGTTTCTATGTTGATCTTCATGGGAAAACCTTTACTTATAACAGAACCCATAGTACAGACACTAATAAAATACAATAGTGTCATTGTTAAGTTTTTTTTGTTTTTTTAATACTGATTCTTTGGAAGACAAACTCCAAAAATCCCAATGAGACAGTACCGTTGAGATCTGGCCTTCATAGTTGATGTGTTTCTATTGAAACATTGTCCTTAGGCAGAACATAAATCAGACGTTATTCACAAGTATGCTGTGGAAACAGAGGTAGTTATATTCCAGGAGAGGTGGAGGGTCAGGACTTTGAGAAGAACATGTGATGGTTTAATGCTGGGAGTTTTCAATTCTCACCGGAGATGATGCATTGTTTTATATCAGCGAGATAGAAATTAATCTAAAAGCAAAAGATGAGTTGAAATGTATCATATTTACACGTATGAGTTCTACTTTTTGTCGTTACTGATTCAAACTGGTCACTCAGGTTTGTGCTTCGATGTGAACACTAACTGTTTGAACTGTTTTACCTGTCACCCTGAGGGAAATGAGAAAAAGAGAAGAAACGCACCGATGACAATGTGACATTAATTCAGTGAAAGAGACTCTTGTCAGCGGTTGGAATGACGTTCCCCTAGTTTCTGTGAGGGTTTTCTCCGGTTTTGTCCGACAGTTACAAAACATGTGAGACAAATGTGTGATTTGTAATATTGGCTACATAAATAAAAAAATAAAAAGTGTTTGTTTATTTACTTAAATCCCTGCATTAGCTACTTGGGAGCCCACATTCATGTTTTTGACAATACTTCAATAAGAGAAAATACATCAATACAACAAACTACACCAATTCAAAGCCTGTTCAATACATGCAATAGCTCTGTATAATAATTTCACCTCTTACATATGTGTGAGGTGACCGACCTCAGCAGGCAGTTTGCTGACAAGGGAGGGTTGTCAGCTTGATTAAGCTCACCTGGACCTTCCAGGATGTAAAAGCGTGTCCACATGCTCGTTGTCGCTCTCCCTGCATGGCCTTCCTTTGATTTAGCACCTTCAACACCTCGACAGCACACATCCCAAACATACATGCACCATTTCCATTACTGACTTTGCTGATCTGCACACTCCATTGTTTGTTTTGTGTGAAAAGTATAGTTTAATGAATTATGTGTACAACCTTGCGTGGACTCCCCACTTGTCACGTTCCACGAGCCGGTTTGTGACACATAATTGAGGAAAGGAATCACTTAGCAACTCATTCACTATCTCAAGTGGGATTAATAGCTCCTGACATCCGTATCACATTTTCATATAATGTTCTACACAATGTTGAATTGAATGCTTCATGACGGCAGTTAAACAAGCTCAAAGTATACTGACTTCATACCTATCTAATTAGCTACACACACACACACACACACACACACACACGCTGACAGACATGCAGTCTCTTGTCGCTAAAGGACGAGCACATAATTCTCTTTGTGAATAGATGTTACATAATTAAAAGAAGTTCCTACCTCTTGTCCTAACCTGTCTGACCAGACCCTGTGTACACAATATTAATGTGTGCATGTGTGCGTGACTACTACACATGTCAAACCGGTTGTAAGGCTTTGTGGGTGGACAACCATGCCAGATCTGCTCCATAAAAATAATCAGCCTTCTCTTCCCCTTCTCATTACACCCACCTCACCCCTCCTCCTGTCTTCCGATGAGATAAAACATTATCCTATTATATGACGAAGGCCTCTCTCTCTCTCATGCCTGAATCCCCCTGCTGCAGCCAAAATATCCCCTAACACCTACACATAGTTAGTGAACACATGGCTAAGAATCACACATCCCCTACCTCTCAGCCCCCTCCTCCCACCCCATTTCTCTCCCCTTTCTTCTTCGGCAGCTGCGCGTCATTTCAACTGTTCTCTATGAAACCTGGTATTCATAACTGCTGGTCATGATTCCACCCTCGAGTCCTACTAACATCATAACGGTAATAGTTTAATCTGTACGGTCTTGACCCTGTCCTGTTGTTTAGATGTGACCTGAGTGGGAGACAAGAGGCTCCCTCAGCACACACAACACACACACACACACACACACACACACACACACACACACACACACACACACACACACACACACACACACACACACACACACTACAGCTGGGAGCCATTGTCTCCATGAGAAAGCAATGGTCAGTCTGGCATCTTTTAAGACGTCCATGGAATTATCTATCTGTCTATCTGTCTATCTGTCTATCTATCTATCTATCTATCTATCTATCTATCTATCTATCTATCTATCTATCTATCTATCTATCTATCTATCTATCTATCTGTCTATCTGTCTATCTGTCTATCTATCTATCTACCTATCTACCTATCTATCTATCTATCTATCTATCTATCTATCTATCTATCTATCTATCTATCTATCTATCTCTCTCTATCTCTCTCTCTCTCTCTCTCTCTCTCTCTCTCTCTCTCTCTCTCTCTCTCTCTCTCTCTCTATCTCTCTATCTCTCTATCTATCTCTCTATCTATCTCTCATGCACAGAAAAAATGGTGAGTCATGGTGAGCAGCCACCAGGAAACATGGCAGAGAGACGTTAGATCCCCTCGCACACATGCACACATGCACACACACGCACACACACACACACACACGCACACACACACACACACACAAACACACACATGGCACCTGACTGGAAAACGACTACACGCAGTCTGCAGAGTTTCTCGACACCTCTGTGTTAAGAAGAACTCATTATTATAGAGAACTAATTAGCGTTAACCCTGCCTGTGTCAAAAGTCCACACACAGCCTTATCTGGACAGGTTTCTAAAGGGCTGTGTTTGTGAAATCATATTTCATGTCCACATGAGTGGCTGTCATTTTCCAAACAATTCTTCTCGAGGCACGTGTGACAGTGTTGCAACAGGGCCACAGCCATAGTGTAAATAGAAACGTACAGACTGTGGTTAATGATTGTACATCATCTAGAATCAGCTCATTTCTTTGACAAATAAATACATAACCACCCAAACAACACCAAAAAAAAACAAAAAAAACCGTCATGTTGATAAAAGAGGCTTTTATGTCATTTCACTCTTCCCAAAAACAGAGGATTGTGAACAATGATGCATCTTCCCACAGATGAGGACATGACATTGACCTCCCGAGGCAAGATATCAAAAGAAAACCATAAATATAATCATTATCCCGGTGTCACTAAGACCACTGATTACAACATAATGATAGCCGTAGAGGTATGTGTGTGTGTGTGTGTGTGTGTGTGTGTGCAGGGTTAAGAGCTTGATTGAAAGTGTGTGGGCTGTGAACGTCCTAACCTTACACACATAGGACGGGTGGAGACTCCAGACATTGTGGAGACAGAGGTTATAAACTTGGGAAAGACATTTCTCACAGAACACCATTGTTAGTCTGCTTTTACAGTATATTTCAGATGACTCTTACAATTCTCTGAAGAACGTCTGAGTGTTGTTTGCATGGAGGTGGTTTGTTTATGGGTGATGATGAACTGATATAGCAGTGACTGTAAAATACATATTATATTGCACTCCTTGATTACAGTTTCCTCCTGTATTCATGTCGGGATGATAGATGAGCTTGATCAAGGCTACAAGCTGATTCGTGTTGGTCTCACAAAACAGTAAAGCTGTACTTTATTTACACTACAGTCGTCGTCTGAGTTTTGACCCTTTACAGTGAGTATTTCCCAGTAAATAGTAAATATTCTTCTGAACAAAATACTTTTCTTCACTTGTATTTGGAGCAGTTTCTTTAGTTTCAGGATTTAGTTTAGAAAAGAGTGTCGGGACATTGAAACAAGAGAATATAAACACATATCTGATATCTGTTTATTCAAGCACGAGGTGATAATATTGTTTACAATTAGCTTCACCTCTAGCTGCAACATTAAAGAAAATACTGACACATGAATGCTTCATGCTGAATGCTACTTTTACTTTTGGTACTTGAGGATTTTGAATGAAGGACTTTTACTTGTAACAGAGTATTTCTACACCGCGATATTGCTGCTTTTACTTCAGTGTAAGATGTGAGTTCTTCTCCTGCCGCTGTTTATTTGTCTTGTACAGGAGACAGAACCTCACCCTACTGGCTACAGCATGATATCCTGATAGTGCATTTCATTTGGAGTTCATCTCTCTGTCCGCTTCTTTCTTTGTTTGTCTCCGTTTAGTTCAGCAGCTGCTTTATCGGCAGGACGCAGTGAATCCATATAGTGCGAGAGGTGTCAAAATCAATTCAACTCACTCCAGACTATAACAATTAAATGAGATTTAATTAACTATTTACAGTGTCAGCCGGTATTGCTGCCCATTTTCCCCTCACGCATGACACTCAATCTGTCTGTCTGTCTGTCTCACCACCGACCAGGCCCCTCCTGGGTCTGTCCGCCCCTGGGAGCTGTGTGCTGGTTGTGTGAGCAGTGAAGACGATGCTGCAGCTCAGCGGCTCTGCTGATGTTTTCTATTGTGCAACTTCTCCACAGGTTCCAGTTCTGTAGAAATCATTATAACTTTTACCTTCAGGCCTGCTTCATTCTCCATCACTTACTTATTCTCTCTCTCTCACACACACACACACACACACACACACACACACACACACACACACACACACACACACACACACACACACACATAAGTTGCTCCACCGAACACAGTCAGAGGCAGAAATAATATTTTCACTCAAAGGTTCTTGAGCTCTGCAGATGGGATAACATGCCACTATTTTTGCCGAACCACCTCTTCCTGGAGGTTGCTTTTTACGTAAGTTGCCCCCTACTTTTAGGAGGTCTGTCCGTTATGAAGCTTGTCATCAATAAGGAGCAAAAATAATTAAATTATACAATCTCACTTTGCTGCTTGGACCAATTATAATCCATTTACCCTCAGTGGTATGATCGATGAGCTGATGTTCAGAGGGATTTTACATAATGTGTCTCAGACAATTATGATTTGCTGCCCTCTACTGCTTTTTTCTCACATTACATTGTTGCTGCTATGTTACACCACACTCGGTACGCAAAAGCCAATCTCGGTGGTGAAGTATAAATCCATCAATTACAACATTATTGCTTTCACTAGTGGCTTTCACTACACTAACATTTCCCTAACTGATCATACCATCTTCACTCCAGCAGTTATAAGCAAGCCTTTTCAGTGAGCTCCTGCAACACATTTCAATCCCAGTCAAAAAAACAGAAGAGAAAATTAGTATTGCAACTAATTGCAACTGATAAATAAACATTTCTTTTGTGTTTTCTTTTTTACGATTGGTGGCTTTACGCCATGTGTGTTCTGATTGCTGTTGTTGATGTTTATTTATTGCTAAGCTGCATTGAAAATCAAATAAAGTGTATTTTGATCTTGATGATCAAGTTACTGTATTATTTCACTTCATAACACAATATGTTTTTTGTAAGCTGAGTCACAAACCTGTTCATGAAACTGCTGATTCCAAATTATTTAGTGTCCCTTTAAAAATTACATTAAATATCATATTGAAAACTCGTGTGGCTGCTTTGTGACTGTCGGACATGTCTGGGGTTGGCTACTGATTATATTTCTCATCTGCAAACCACGCCAGCCTTAGCTTGGACTGATCCAGGTCTTGCATGATCTTTGTTAATTCACATTACTTTAGAACTACATCTTCAAATTGTTATATTCTGTTTCAGCATTGTTCTTTTTCATTTGTCACATCGCACTTTATTGTATTCTTATTTATTAAGATATTGTTTTTTCTTTCTTTTTTGTACAGCACTTTGTAACTTTTCTGTCTCTTCACTTTGTCCTGTCTGTCCAATCAGTACTTAACACCTGAAATGTTGTTTTTGAAGAGAAACAGACATTTCTAATTTGGTGAGTATGTTGTACCTCATTTCCACTGAGTGATTCATAGTCCGGTGCTGCAGACACGCCCCCTCTGTGAGAGTCACACAGACACACACCTGGTGCAGGTGCTGACAGAAGCATCAGAGTGAAGCTAGACAGGCCCAATAGTAACAGTCACTACAGAAAGGTCGACCCTCTCCCCAGACAATGGAGATACTCTCATCTTTTTGAAAATAATGTCACAGTAATGGTGAACATTATTGTGTATTTGAATGACATAACCTGACAGGAAGTAAACACAGACCCAAGTTGTTGCCGAGCAGTTCAGTTCAGTTGAAACAGTGGAAGCTAGCTCACATATTCTTTCAATATTGATCAAAGGACGAGGGCATCAACATACCTCATGTTGCACTTAAACTTAAACAGAATTGAATATTCTTGAATGTTTTAATTGTATTTATTTATTTCATTTCAAATTGGACATCTTCAATATTTTAGTTTTTATGTAAGACTATAGCCCAAAGTTATTTTCTTTAAGTGTTCTTAAAGAAAATATATATATATATATATATATATATATACATATATACATATATATATATATATATATATATACACACACATATACATACATACACACACACACACACACACACATAGTGAACAAGGATATGTAAATATATATATAAAAAAAAAATATATATATATATATATATACACACATAGTGAACAAGGATATATAAATATATATATTAATATATAAATATATATATATTTAATACATAGTGAACAAGGAACCAGTGTCATTAGAGTGGGTTGGTGGCTCTTAAAAGAACCTTTGAGGCATCACCGTGAAAGCAACCAAGAACTGTAAGTATTGGCCGCTCCGCGCTGCAATTGAGCTCATAAGCCGAAGCGGGGGAGCTGTCTTCGTTGCTTCTTCGCCGCTTCTGATCCGGCCGGAAGCTCCTCGCCCCGAACGGCTCCTCGTCCCTTAGACGAGGCCTCGACTGCAGCGCGGAGCAACAATTTCGGCGCCGTGAAGGCGCCCTTTGGGCTTTCACGGTGATGATGTTTGAGAGGCACTTGAACTATGCCCGCCACCAACGTGGAAGCGTCCAACAATGGAAGTGGTATATTGCCCCTCCGCAGAGCATATCAGCCGGACTTCTCTCTTGGCCGGCCGGAGCACTTTTCGTCTCTTTGCCGGCCAGTTATCTTCGACGACCGGAGTATTCTTCGCCGACCGGACTACGCCGGCCGGATTCCTCTACCCCGGCCGTGGTGGTCTTTACAGCAGCCTCGTCCCTAACGAGGTCTCTACGGAGGAGCGGGTCCAAGGCCTTGTTGGGCGCTTTCACGTTGATGTCGGTAAGTAGTTCAGGTCTCTCTTAAACTGATGACTCTCTCTCTGTCGCTGACCTATATAAACTCCTTATGCTAATTTGACTGTGCTATCGCTCGCACGTGATTGGCTGACGGCGGCAGGGGGCGGGTCTTACACAGTACATGAGAACGTGGAGAGTCAACTGTCACAGCACCTCAGCATCCTGCTGAAAAGTGTGTTTTCTCTTACACCATTTTGGGCAGTGGCGGCTGGTGGAAAATGTTCTTGGTAGGACTGTGCCACATCCAATCAATTTCAGCAAACATCCCAGAATGATTTAATGCAAACAAATTAAGGTATCAAACGCGCATTACTACTTTGCAGTTAAATATTTAACATTTATTCCAACACGAAAAAAAGCAGTAAATAACACTTTCACAAACACGTCAGGACATCTTATTTTAGTCACCCTCACAGGGAGTTCAGTATAATATAATATATATAACATATAATAATATTCTGTATAATATAATAATATATATATATATATATCATATAATATTCTGTATAATATAATAATATATATATCATATAATATTCTGTATAATATAATAATATATATGTCATATTCTGTCCCCGTTGTTTTAAAAAGATAAATAAGTTATTATCATGACGTCATCCAGCGAGTCAAACCTGTCTGGTGTACAGCTAGTAGAGAAGCTTCATGTACTGCTTCTCTTTCCTGCTAGTCTGCTGTCTGATTGTGAGGTCAGGCTGATCTGGGATCAGCTCTTTCAGTAGTTTCTCCTCTCAGTTCTCCTCTCAAACGGGTCTTGGAGGAGTAGTGCTCGCGCTGGCGCTCTCCTGTAGAGACTTCTCCTGACGAGAACGCGCAGCTTGGGGCAGGAAAAAAACTGCCCCAAGCTGAATCTATTTGAGGACGCTGATTGGCTGAATTGTATGTCACTCATTTATATCTTTACTCAGCATTGGCTAAACTGCTTTATAGACCCGCCTCTTTGGGGCAGTTTTTCCAGCGCCCCAGCCAGCTGAGACGTGCACACACAGAGAGGAAGAGCAGACAGGCAGAGAGGACAAGCAGGAAAAGCATATATTTACCGCAGATATCATATTTTACACATATTACTGGGTGATTCCATGTTTCAAAAACACAAATATTGACAATTTGTATAGTTTATTTTTATTTTAAATTTTATTTTTATTTATATTTTTATTTTTATTTTTATTTTTATTTTTATTTTTTGTAGCTCTAGGGGGGGCGGCGCCCTAGCGCCCTCTATGGACCAGCCGCCACTGATTTTGGGGATAAAACTCACACAAGATAACCGTTTTTAAACACAACTGTTATTGCTGCAGCGAGAGGGCAGTTTCCCCTTCAGACCGAGCTCGTGTTCGGCCAAGAGGACTCGTTTATTTCACCCCACAAGGCTTCAAACCTCTCGGATACGCGGTCACTTTGTGCAATTCGCAGAGAGTTACGTCACATTTCTCCTCTAAAAAAGTCTAAAAGTGGTTCTTGTGAAAAGTGACCGTGGTGTTCCAGTTACTGGGGACATGGGTTTAGACGTTAACACGGGAGTCCCCACGGTAACGTGGTTTATTCGTTCAGAACCAGAGCAGTTCTCAGTGGTAGTAAACACAGGTGTGTGTGTGTGGGTGGTTAAGAACACTGTGATGTGTCCATAAATATAAATAAATATTTATATTGCTGTGAGGTGTCACTGACTGTTTAACGGCTTTAATTTGAATGAACATTAACGGTTAACCTGTTGATTGTGAAGCAGCTGTGGTCAGTTAGCCGACAAAACGGCCTGTTAGCATCGTTGACCATAGGAATGAACGGGCGCGGCTAGCCGCAAGCTAACACTTTAGCTTAACTTAACTGGTGCCTAAGCTGTGGTCTCTGGACCTCTTATAAACGCTAACTCAATGAGAGAGCTCTGTTTCACATCTTTAATGTGCTATTATCACCGCTATGGAACGACTGTATCAACTCATATTTATTACAACAACTTAATCTGTAGATATGGTGCCTTTTTGAGACTAAAACCTGTTGCAGAGGGCTCTAACAGCAGTTTATCAAGCTAACGTTTACCTTCAGCTTAAACTAAAGTGTTGCTGTAAAGTTGTTCAACATAAGAAGACATTCATCACAATAGTCAAAGAAATGTAACACATTGTGTACATGTTGGTGGAGTCTTTACATCTATAAATATATCAATAATTCAGTTTTATTTGGTAATAATAATGTTATGTCAATAACCCCAGCACCCTGACAGCTAAAACACATACTTAGTGTTATCTAATCATCTTGATACTAATGTAAATGTACATTTCCAGCTCTATAACTGTTTATTATGACTTTTTACTCTTCCTCTCCCAAATCTCTCAAGTCTTTTTTTACTTCTGCTGTTGGAGTTTAATAACTGACCCCAGACGTTGATATGAACAATAGGATTACAGGCTGCTATTTCTGTTTCTGTGAATGACCAAACAAACAAAACAATCGTGATAATATTTTCTTATTTGGTGCAATGCTTTATGGTTATTGCAGTATTGTCACCTTCATTGTGTCAGCCTGGTTTGTGGCACACAGAGGGGTTATATATTTTTATAATATCATATTTTTCTACATATTGGGTTTTAATAAGGTCAGAAGTAAAGACGACATACTTACTTATTACTGCTATTTTTCCATTAACTATAGTGGAGTCAGTTGGACTTCTTTAGTATATTTACTCATTAGACTGATTTATAAATGGGGCTCATTGTCATTGATCTCTGTGGGGTCAGAGATTATTCATTTATCTTCATTATCATGTGGGGTCATTCACGGCCTAATCCTTTTTCATGAACATGTTTGTTAAAACGCACTCTTACGTCACTGGCTGACCTGTATTTAAAGGCTTTGTTTGCAGCTTTACAAAACTAAATGATGCAAAGAATTTATAATTACATGCTGCAAAGTCAGGTGATCTTTCTACTTATGTCGTAGTGAAGCGTTTACTCGTCTGATTGCTAATAATGCAGACTCCTTTTGACAGCTTGCTGTTTCTCATATATGTGTGTGAGTCCATCCCTACTGATCCCAAACATCTTCAAAACAACGTAATGAAGCTGAAACACATTTTTAAAATCATTTTTCAGAGGCGGGCCTGCAGGCCCAGCTAGCCGAGTTCCGAGCTCAGGCCGAACACTGGCAGGGCGTGGCGACGATCTGTGAGCTGAGCAAACAGGAGGAACTGGCAGAGCTGCAAAAACAATGTGATCAAGAGATCCAGTCCCTGCAGGAGGCCCTGAGAGGTCAGTGTGGGTTTGTCTCAGCGCCTTCATGTTTGTGTGTGCGTGATAAGCACGGTGCGTTTGTGCCCATTTATCTGATTTCACATTAAAACGTTTTTTCATTTCCTGTTTGTGTAGTTTCTAAACTATGTAGTTGAGGTATTCAATAAAGTAAAAGGTCAGGAGAGGACAGGGAAACAGTTACATGTAGGGTAAGTTATACTCCTTTTTAAAACAATTAAAATAAAATTAATAAGTAAAAGTGTAGCTGCTTTTGAGATTCTGTTTTATTAGCAAGACTTTAAAGTATCGTAAGTTTATGCAAAGTTAATTTTTTTTTTTAAGGATCACAGAAGTTTTGCATCTTGTGTGTCTACAAGTGGATCATTTTGTCAAATAAAGGAAAGTATGAAAAATGATCAGACAAAAAAAGGGGGGTTCATTTTATTTTTGCTGAAGGGAGGGTAGTAGTAACTTATTTTGAGTGAACGTCTGTTGTGTTTTTCCTATTCCCATATTTATATGTTATTTCAGCCTTTCCTGTGAGATTTCTATATACTAAATAAACGGATTAGTGGATCATAAAAGTGTGTTTTGCCATATGCAGAGAACAATACTGTTATATCATTTTGAGATTTTCGGGGTGAGGGTGTAAATAAAACATAATGTTCAGCCCCCTGTCACACCCCAATAATCCAACAAGTGTGTCTTTGAGTGTCTTCGCTGAATTGAAAGCTAAATTGAAAAGATTATGTATTATGTATCGTCTTTTAATCAGAGTCTTAGTAAACACAGGCTCTGCATTCAAATCAAGAAAACAATGCACATTTGACACTAAAATCCTGATGATTTCCAACAGAATTATAAACTTCTCCAAATCTCCCACATGTAGCGAGTTTTAATGAAGACACATATACACGACAACCTTGTTCAACTCATCACCATACACATTTTTAGGAAAGTTTGGTCCAGCGTACACCATTTATTTTACACATATTATTCCAACCAACGTTACATGCACATACACACATCCTTCTGGCACTTCTGTGAAACTAGATAACACTTTAGCCCACAGTACTCAACATCCTGCATCCACCGTCACAAACCAGAATCATATGACGTGAAATAGTTCTACCACTTGAACAGTTAAAGTTTGCGTTGGGTGCCTGATAACATTAATATTTCTGACATTTTATCTGGAAATACGTGATACGGCCTTGGTGTTCATTGTTTGGTTGCTGAGCTTCCAACAACAACAACAACAACAAATCTAAGTCTACTATTACTTGAACAGTGGTTTGATAGCACCTGATAAGGTTATAGAAGTCCATTTAGAGTATGTTATTTCAATAAGTGAATATATTGTACAGCAGTTAGTTATGAAGCCCTGAGGTCAGCCATTTAAATTCTTTATCACATCCACAGATAATTACTTAATTATCTTTACTGACAACTGTCTCACTCTCCGGATACAAACACAGACAGACTGTACAGAGATGGCAAACTGGCACACACAGCACACCACAAACATCTGCATTGCGTTACCACAAAACAAACAGTGAGGGTGACTTATTTCATGGCATCTTTTTGATTTAGGGATAATCTTTTGACTGACAAAACTGGATGAAAGACAAATATTTCTGTCATGGCGGCTGAGCAGCACCTTGCTCCTTCCCATCTGTCTTTGTTTACTCCCGTTTGCACATCTGACATAAACGAATGAGCATAAATGAAAGATATTAGACGACTCTGCTATTTGTAAAAGGAGACAAGGTGGAAAATGGAGAGAATAAACTCCATGCTGCTCTAGCAAGACCCATCAAAATGACATTTCTCCTCGGCTTTATATTGGTGGTTAGAATTTGTTTTAAGGCTATATTTGGAGACGGGATGCTCTGACTCTAGGGGGGCTCAGCTCTTTCCTCCAAGATACAAACTAGGTTCCTACATAGTAGTTTACCCATGTAAACAAAAAAAATCCATCACTAGGATCATTTCTTCCACCATTATCATGTTTTATGGATAATTAATAAAATGATCTAATTCATACAGACATTTTATTTGGACATTTATGTTTTTGAGATGTGATAAAATATCATATTAAAGGATGTAGAGTTGACTCCAGTGGCACCACTTTTGTGAAATATTACTTGAGGTGAAACATTACAGCAACAAGGGCATAGGGCTGCATAAAACATCACTCTACTGCGGAGGCGATAGATTTATTTCTCTAGTTTCTATTATTCACACCATGCAGGACAGGAATTTTACCATATTCATTTTTTTTTAAATCTAATCATTCACATCAACTCTATTTCAGGACATCAACACTGAACCTCTGCAATGAGAGGAAAAATTTACGGAAAAGGCACTATAGAAATATCTGATTCATGGCTGACCAATAGAGCCGGCCGGACAGAATAATCGCTTCAGGTATCAACCTGAGAGTTTAAAATGAAGCCATGTTTGATCTATTTGCTCTAAAACTCAACCCTCTTCTGACCTAGATGAAAAAAATAAACATTATAAGGGAGGATTCTCAGCCCTTCTCTTCTGATAGATGGTAAAAAGGAGACGACATGAAGCCGCTCAGCTCTCAGTCAGCAGTTGGGGTGAAAACTTCTAATATTACCGTTTTTACTACCTCTCACACTCATATATCATTTGTTTCCAAGTAACCATGGCCTTGCACAGTCCCTGGTGCATAATTTCTTCTAATTTTTGCTCTGAGCCGAGCGATATAAGCACTACAGAATACCTCTGCAGATGTCCCACACATTCTTGGCAATCGCAAGGTGTTTGTGTGACAAATATGTGCTTCACCATTTTGTGACGCATGCCTGGGGGTCGTTTTGCTTTGAAGAGCTGGATTTTATCATTTTCAGCCTGCCTCGTCTATTTCTGCTTCAGTGATGATTGCATCCATGCCCCTTACTCAGAACACAACATGCCTTGCAGGTACACATATTGCATCAGGGCCTTCGGAGGTGGAGAAGTATTCTGACCTCCAGTGGGTTACCATCTCACCTTGCTGCTACACTCCAGGGTGTGTCAGTACACTATGAAATCAGCAATGTTTGTTTTTTTATAAGGGTGTTTCGCCTGGTCTGTGCTGTGTTTGGCCAGTACTCGTTGCCTCGACTGTTTGGTTAATTTTGCTCACAGGAGAAGTTTGCCTTCAGGGCTATCTGCCAGAAAGGGTTTATTTGAACCCAACTCATGATTCTTTCTTAAACCTAAACAACTAGGTTTGTTGCCTAAGCCTAAAGAGATTTCTGGAGGAAAACATCTCCCATGTGTGCTCAATTTATGTAATCAGTGTAGCATGAAAGCATGGTGGAATCATCAAGCTAGCTAGCTAACCAGCGAGCCACCAAATGAGTAGGATTTAACAATTCAATGATTCTTCCACACACTCTGTTTGGGGCGTAGGAAAGCACATCGTTATCGCCGGATGAGTGACAACTTTGTTCGGCTCATTTTCTGTAACCAGTGTAGCATGAACGCTCGGTGGAATTAGCAAGCTAGCTGAGTAGCCAGCTGCTAAATAAGTAAAATTGAACAACGTCATCCATCTTTACATGCAGTCTACGGCACAGCACAGCAGAGCATGACTAGACAAAACACTCTTGGGAAAATAAATAACGTGTATATCTAAAATGGCTCCAGCTTACGACCCAATTGATTTCACATCAAATGTGTGTGTAATTAGTCACTATTCAACGTTAAAATCACAAGTTGACAACTACATGACATGACAGGGTGTTAACATTGCTACTTTGAGGTGAACATTAATTAAACACATTTCGACAAGTGCCACAATGACAACAACAATGCTTTGGATTAGTGAAAAAGTAAAAAAAAAAAATCACAATCTTGAGTCTCAGTGATTATGGACACACACTCAGTGCAGTAATTTGTAAACAAAATATACACATACATACTGTACCTCGTACTCTAAATCTACAATGGAAATCTTTTCTGTTTTGGTTATAGTCATTACTTTTCCATCTTATTTCATTGGCATTTTTTTTTATTTAATTTATCTACGTATATTAATTTATTGACATATTTTTTTCCGAGAGCAGTGTCATTGGGTTCAAAACTAAAAGGATTATCTAGTAAACATGTTGCTTAACTTAACAACTCTCCTCAAAGTGCAAGACTGTGATGAGAGAAAGTGCATGAGTCCTGCCAGCGAATCACTCCACAACTCTGCTCTGCCTGCGTAAAGACCACCGCCATCTTACTGTAATATGTATTCACACATCGAGCCATGCTGATTGAGCAAGCACACATCAAAACCTTTCACTTAAAAGTAACGTAACGTGATTCCAGCGTGACAATACCATGTTGACTGCATAACATGTTAAGCAAAGCAAAGTGGACTCCTTATTAAAGCTACAGACAGCAGTGTGGTTATATGGTCTGAAGACAGCAAGTGCATTTTAATCAGACAAACGCTCGCCTCTTCACTCACACTTCCATTGGCTGGACGAGAGGTGGCAGGTCTAAATCTGTTACTTGGCAAGAAATCTGCCATTTCAGACGAGATGGTATTATGTGATTGTTCTTAAAAACATGTATAACAGACATCCACAGGTTTTATTTCTTGCAAAAGTTCTCATTAATAGAAACAATCCAGTTATAAAATCATGTATCATTTTGGGCCCCAGATCCTTGTCTACATTAAGATGTGTCGCAACATTTGCTTTTCTGGGACATTTTATAAGCCACCAGTGAGTAAGACTGCCATCTCGCTTACAAGATTGTACTTGTTGCTTAGTAACACTGGCTTACTTACTTCAATCAAGGAGATTTTGAACTACTTGTGTCCTGCAAAGCACAGTTAACTACGCGAGTACTAAAATAGACAAATAAGATGAGTTTATCTGCCTTTGAAAGTGTTTGTACAAAAGTCAGTTGTAGATTAAATGTCATTTTTTTGTTAAAGACCCTGAAAAACTATTTTCTCAATCTGCTTCTGATTATGAGAGATGTGATCCTACATGAGCACAACATTTTTCTGCCAAATCCCATTTTCCCCATTAGAAATGTATGTTTTTGTCTGTGCTCTTCTCTTGATTTTGAAATACTTGAATTAAGATAAAACAGTTGTGTGGTTGTTACTTTATGTTGTCAGTCAAATCTCATCAAAACACTCACATGCTGAGTTTTAAATGTTTTGTTTAAGTCTTAATAAATACACCAAAACATGAATTGTCCTTTTTTAGTCATGAATATTTAGCTTTTGAAGTGGGAGGCTGTGAGTTGGTGGCACACTGCTGTGTGTGGCTTTACGGCACCTGCCAGTCTTCCTCTAGTGAATACAGTATGCAGCAACACGACACATGTGGGTCACAATAGCTGTAAATTTACGTCCTCAGGCTCAACGACGCACACACACAAATGGCAGTTCCTCTTGATAAATACATACACACATACACAGACACACACACACACACACACATACATTTTCAAAACCCACCTGGAGCGAAAATCATTTTCACACCAAACAAGAGAACATCACGATCCAGATTCTTTATGCATGCAGTGTGTGAACACACCTGGTTGTCCTGGTTTACTAAGCTTTTGTTACAGGCTCACAGGTGTTTTTGCAGATTGTAAATATCGAGCTACATGTAGCGTTTTAGCCTGACGAGTACAAGTTTGAACACTCAACACGGGTGATTCAGGCTGATATCAATACCTTCACTCTTTGATAGGACTTAAGACTTGAAGCTGACATCATTTAATGGTGAATTTGTCCCGGGGTTCACTGTTCCCGCCTGCGTGTCTGCTTGTGAAATAGCTCCTGCTGACAAATCCTTAGTAAATCTATGTGGTTAGAAGTTGCAGTTGAGGCATGTGAACTGTCCCATGGCTCATGATTCTCTATTGTGTAGAGTGCAGTCGTGTGTTAATGAATATTTACAGTACCATGGAAAACGACTAGAGGAAGAGAGACACAGGCTTGGCACTGCTTCAGTATAATAACATAGAGACAGACTGAAGTGTCTGTACAACAGTAGTGAAGTGTAAATTTGTGGGGATTGTGTTTGTGTGTGTGTTATGTTTTGCGCTCTGGCTGTCCTCCTCTTCCTCCTCCTCCTCGTCCTCACTGTGTGGGGGAGCAGTCGTCTAAATCCAGCAGCTCTTTGACCAGTCTCTCTCCAAACTGCGCTCGGCTGTATCGTTTGACCGTGTAGGCGTCAGACATCTTGTAGAGGATGTACGCGTTGTTGATGGCGATGCTGATGCTCAACCAGAACACCTGCTGCCAGGTCTTGTTGGGTTTATGGAAGATAAAGTACCTGTGGGAGGAAAATAGCGACTTACTCCAGGGTTTCTATACAAAGATGTTCTATCAAAAATCTTTATCAAATCTCGTGAGAGGTGACTTGTTGCCAAAGACAATGGTGGAAATGTGAGTGAGAGTTGGAGAGAGGAGTGCCAGGAAGAGTTTGTTGCCTTGGAGAACAGAAAGCGTTCGCTTAATGTTATCTTAAAGATTTTTTTAAATGTCACGGCTGAATATTTAGCTGACAATGTGGAGAAAGCAGGTTAAAGATCACACGGTAACTGTATCGTCTTGAGACAACTTGCTATGTCGTACATACTTGCTGTACTTGTCGTCATATTTGCAGATGTAGCTGAGGTGCGCCGCAAAGGCCTCAACAGCCAAGGGACATGGGATCTCCCCACTTTTCCTCTTAATGATGATACCTGCCACAAACACACACACATCAGAAAAAAACGAGAGTGAGAGACATACAGCAGAGATCCCACTGAAGGGACTCATTTTCTCCAGATTATGTGGTCTCTCCCGAAAAGGAGCGCTCCTTTACACGAGGGAGTCTCCCCAGGTGCCCTTTGTTCCCATTTATAATTTAGCAGACCTCTTCATTATTTGCCAACTGCAGGGCTGCTTTGTTAATTAGTCTTTTTCGCAGCAAACACTCAGACTTGTCTCAGCTGGAGACGCACAGATAACGACATTATCAACTGTTTCATTCCATTTAAGTACCAGTGAGCCGTGACCGTGAGCCAGCAGGCACAATATACTTAAACAGGTACATGGAAATGGAAATGCAGACGTTATTAATGTTAGCGGTTACATGTGTGTCACTAAAAACATTTCCTAAATGTTGGATGCTCCACGTTCTGGAATGTCTTGAGATTGTTAACGAAGAAGAACATCTCAGCTGTTCTGGGAACTTTCAGTATCTCCATAACTGTCTGGTAAAATCACTTCCTGACTAGATTTGGGCAAGAAATACATGATGCAGTTGCAGAATTATGCTTCATTTCATAACTGCAACAACCTAGTTAAAATAGCCCGTGAACTAAATCCAGACTCTTGTTATCATATAAAACGCTTACGTCAACACTGAGTTAATCATATAACAATCACTAACCATGATATAGTTTTATTTTAAACCATAATAAGAATACAATATTGTGGCTATTGATGGGATTTGCAACTCATTTTGTTCTCCTTTTTTTAAGAGTGAAAAACACTTCCAACCAAACACACACGCGCACACCTAGGGGAAAGAAAATCAATATGGGATAGAAACAGTTTAACTGATCTGGTACTATGCTTCCACATTCTTCATTCAAAGAGCTCAAACACGCTTCAACTGAGTTTTAACCGAACAAAACTGTTTCAAGGAGAGTGGATTACGCTTTGAGAGAAGGGGAATATCATGATCCTGCCTCCTCCTGGAAATGGATTATCACGGATTAGAAGCTCTCATTGATTTTTCCTGACACAAATGCTTAACGATGTGCCACCTGATGGTAACATCCAGAAACAACAGTAAAGCTCATCTTATTTTCAATAAGAAATTGTCATTTGCACATTATAAATACATGCATTTTGTGCAGCAGTGCATATGATGTGCACCGTCTCCTGTCTCCTGTACTAAAATTCTTCAAATATTTATGATTCAACAAGATAAATCCACTTTCAGAGCTTTAGTTCTGGGTGCATCAGCAGCGTTTACCTTGTTTTGTTGGGGAATAACCGTTGGTGAGGAACCTGAAGTGTCCCTTGTTGTACCAGCTGATCAGTGACATGCTGCCTTTCATCATCACTCGTGATTGGCCGCGCTGCGCTGGTGTGGAGCTGCAGACCAGCATGTTTTGCGGTAAGCCTGTACAGTCGCTCTTCCTGGTGCTCAGCAGACCACAACAGTAGATATCTGGAGACGGCATAAATACATGTTGGCATTTGTATGTATACCTCTGAAACAGAAAGACATTCTACGAGTATATACACGGATGTGAGGAAATATACTGTACAGGCACTTATTCACAATAGATAAAATACCAGGTGAAGATTCAATAATTTGTATGTTATTCAGCTGTCGACAGGCAAATTATTATTTGCAGCCCTACAAACATGAATGACGTTTTTTATCTTGAGCTGAAATGATTAGTCGATTTATCAACTAGTTGTAATAAATAATTGACAATGATTTTAATAGCGACTAAATGCTAATTTAATCAAATAAATCTTTAAGCATAAAATGCCCCAAATCCCCCGGTTCCAGCATCTCTCTCTCTCTCTGTATTAATGTATTAATAACTGTTCCTTTCAGCCCTAGTTTCATCCATCCCTGCAGTAACTCCTAAGTATGTTTTGTGCTTTTCATGCATTCTGCTTCTGAGTTGAACCAAAACTCACAGAACAAAATACTGTAGAACATTTATCTCTCTCACAGCTGTCCCACTTCTTCTCTTCTTCTTCTCATGCCATTTGTTTTCTATATTTCTTACATGGATGAGCAGCGGCGAAACTATTATGTGGCTGAGTGCTGCTGATTTGTTAATGTTCTCAATTTGGACAATGATTTCTATCTGTGTAATACATGTATGTGTGTGTACGTGCGTGTCCACAGTAAGTGCTGCAGAGGTAATTAATCCAGTATGATAAATTTGAAAGAAAAATGTCGGGCAATGCCTTTGCAAGCTCAGAGCTGAGTTTTCTTTCGGCTGAATGCCTCGTGATAGCTTCGTCCAATTAGGATGACAGAATATTGATCATATCTCTGGACTTGTTTTTTCTTTACTTGGCGTTTTCAACTCTGCCGGTTGAGTTTAAAATTGCTTTTCTGTTGTTTAGTGAAAGATCATTTGTGGTAATGGGAATGTAAAAACTTCGTGCTGATGATATCATCAAAAAAGCTTGATCTGTTTTGCTGAATATTTGTTCGCTGTTTTCTTAACTGATTTGTTAAATTTGAGCCTTTAATGGAACGAGGACACTGTCCCACATCTGGTATTATTATGAAAGAAGAAAACAGGTCACTGAAGATAATTCAGATGTGACTCACCGTAACCACAACAGGATTATATGCTTTCATAATAAAGTATGCCTTTGGTATAATGAACATGAAAACCAGAGCTCTGTAAAAACCCGCTTCAAATATGGATTATCAGCATAAAATATCACAATTTCTTCCAAAACTTCTTTTGTAGGCTCTAACAGAAAAAGTAAAACAACTAAATCTGTTTGGATTCAAGTGTTCTCATTGTTACGTGTTGCAGTAAATGCCGTTTCTTTGAAGTCGCCACTTCACGTATTGATTTTTTGAGCTATGACCAGGCTAAACACTCCCCGCTGAATCTTCCATGATTTATTGTGCAAGTCAAAAGACAATTAACAGTCTCTTGCAGAGCATCGTGGGGCTGTTATGGTCGATGTTGGTGGAACAGCGGAAGAAAGCCATGCATCTTAACAAGTCACTTAGCGGAAGATTTAGTTGGCAACATGTGGGCAAAATTACTAATTTCTACAACATCAAGCTTTTTCTTTAAGACATTTTATCTTGTTTTTTTAAGGACATTTAAGTCCTTAGCTGAGAAAAAAGGGCAAGACAGAGACGATTACAACAACAATCCACCAGCCTATGTTTTCATTGACATATGACAGAGACATGATTCTTGCTTTTACACATTCTCCGTATGATTAAAGATGTTTCACTCGTGGTGTACAGACACATGAAGAAAATGAATCATTCTAGCTGAAGCTCTAGTGATGGGAAGTCTCATTTGAAGGTGAAGTGCAACAGATTGTCTCCGTCTCTGTGCTGTTTAGCCTGGAGACGCAAAAATGCAAAGGAGGGAGGGAGACGAGATGAGGAGAGAGAACACAGTCTGCACACCAAAAGCAGAAAAAGGGAGAGAGATGACAGAGGAGAAGCAGGAAGATAGAAAAAGAAAAGGTGCTTCATTGAGGCAGCATGACAGAGACGGACCAATATTCACTATTTGCTGGTGCAACTTGTTTGCGTACCTTGTTTGCTGAATTCGGTGAAGAGGCTGAGGCTCGTTATGGACGGCCCGGTGAAGATGATGGTGTTCTTGCCAGAGATGTTCTGGCAGAGCTGCCTGGCCACGAGGCTGTGGAGCTGAGGCTTGTTCTTCAAGGTGGCCAGACCATCTGTGCCCTCCTTCAGATGGACTGAGATCTGCAGAAAGAGAAAGGACATGTAGAAAAAACAGATAGAGAAACCGCTCATTTCATTTCAGTTCAAAATACCATTTCATTCTCCTCTACGTTAAAAAAAATCCTGCTGCTACTATATAAGTCCTGACACTTTGCCAGGCTGCAGATTTTGCGTATTGGAACAAGTTGCCAATTTTGTTACTCGTAAAGTCTTATCAGTAGAGGCTTTAGATTAGTCCTGAGGTAACACTAGAGAACAGGCCATGGAGTAGCTGAAATCAAAACTGGACTCATGAATGCATTTGAGAGATTTCAAAGTAATATGGCAATAACATTTATGGGAAATATGCCAGTTTAAAATATACTGTGTTGTTAAACACACACACACAAAATTATAACATTTTGGCCTGATGTTGGTGCAAAAAAGTTTAAATCAAATTAAATCATCCTTTGGAGCACATGAATGTAATCTGTAAATGTCACGGTAATCTGCTAAATAACTTTTGATAAAAATTAGGCTCTAACTTTTCAAAATGTCCCAAGATGTTTTAGGAGCACCCACTGGGGCTGTGAATATGAATATTTCATGACAATCTGGCCAGTTGCTCTGGATCAAGACAGACTGAGCTGCGTCGTAGCTCAGCACACTGCCACATGACGCCCTCGAAGTCTCAGAAGAAACATGGAGGAGAGCTTGGCTTCCAAATAAAGCCATTATCAAATACACACACAAACAGAAATGTACACCCACAAACAGCTCAGTGTCCTTCTTGCACTTATATTCCTGCTGTTGTTCACCAGCTTAACGGCATTAGCCTGATTAGCCAGCATCTACGTCAGGCCTTTGGCTATTACACTAAGTGGTCAGTACGTAGCTCTGTGTGTTCTTGTATCCCTGTGTGGTGCACTGGCTAATGGAATCTCATTGATTCGCTCCATTAACTCGTTTTATTTCTTAAAAGAGAGAAGATCTGAGTGCAGACACACATCAGTTGACTGGTAAAGACCGAGTGACTGCCAAATGGCCACAGTCGGTGTGAATACTAATGCTTATTTTTATAAACGGATTGGATAATGGGATATGGCTTTAAATGACGGAGATGCTTCTTGCACACAGGAGATTTGGGTTTACAAGAAAAAAATATGAATTGATGTTATTTTTTATTCGATTTAGAGCCGTGATAACAAAAAGAGAGTAAACAGGCTAATTATAATTCTGATCGTGTTCCTGATCTGATTCTGATCTCCACTAATGTAACTGTGGACTACATCCAGGCTACAGAAGGAAACACTTTCCCTGCAGCTTAGTCTTGTGACTGAGACCTTTCCACTCTTGGATTTTCTGCAGTGACAAAACATTTCTTTACAATGTGGTGTAATTGTATTGCTGCACTTCCTACCAGATTTCTCCAAAAGGCTAAGTTTGTCATTGGACAGGTCCTTCTCAAACCTGAACAAGAAAATGCTAGCATGCTTTACTGACATTCTTGTTTTATTGTTTCTGATGTCATGTCAGTACTATATACTGTACTGGACTTGGTGTGACTGTATATTGGGGAACTATGGAGAGTTTGTTGCGTTTTTATTATAAGAAGCAGCGGTAATATTACTGCAAGTTGTCGCACTTCTGTACAAACTTCTTGTACTCTTCTACTCTTTTCTCTGCTTCTCTCTCTCAGGTGTTCCTGATCTGCTGGTTAGTGAGTGGCCCTGCCCCCATATTTAAGGGAGGCTGGAGGAGAAGGAGCTCTCTCTTCAAGACAAAGCAGCCCTCTCTCGGTGTGTAGGTTACTTTTGGTCACTGTTTTTGGAATCATTTCTTTTGAGGATGGAGGTCTGGTAGTTCTTGTGGCTTTGTTTGTAGTTTGGTTTAGTCCTTGTTTTGATAGTTTAGGGGGGATGGCTCCGAATCAGCCCGTCTGTCCCAGACTTCCTCCATCCTTTCATTCTTTTTAGCCAGGTTTCCAGACTCTCATAATTCTGGTAAATCCATGGCATTATATACAAATAAACCGAACTCCGTTATGGCATCCTTTGTGTTTGTTGCAGTTCATAAGTTTGAGCCAAATGATTCTCTGTTGTGGCCGTAACATTTTTGGTCTCTTGGAACAGGGACACTGTTAAAAACCTCTTAATGTTGATTTTTATTTTATTTTAATTTTATAAAAAACCCACAATCAAAATTCCCATCACCTCCATTGTATTGTATTAGATTATAAGTAGAAATCTCAGAGACAGATCTCCAAAAACCTGGACAAATAAAACCTGAAGTATTTGTCAAACAACACCACTGGAAGTAAATGTGTCCTCTTCAGTGTAGCAGTGCAAACGTGTGAGTGAGAGTCCTGTACAATATTTGTACACTGATCAAAAAATGATTGGCTTCAACAACCTGCATTCTGGTGGAAAAACTAGTGCTTTGACATACAGGCTGAGCATCCTGTCTCCCAAACATTGGGTAGTAGTTAGGAGGTTTCTTCCTTCACGTGTCACCAATTTAACAACACAGAACAAACATTGTAACTTCTTGCAGGTTATGAATGCTTTCTCCTCCGTCCTCTGTAATGATTCGGGTTGGTCATGTCTGTCAGTCCTCCTGCAGTCCCTGGCCTCAGTTAAATAGTAGTGTTACATAAGGAACAGTAGTGGAAGGTTGTTAGTGAGCAGCAGCCCTGCCTGCCTGAGATCAGAGCCAGCAGTATATTCAAATCTAAAACTACCTCAAAAGAAAAATCTGACAACCAATATTTTTGCGCAGAAAGTATTTCTCATTTCAAGATTAGTTTGATTACTTTCAAAAAATGTTATTAGTTTTATTCGTACAAAGCCTAAAAATAGTGATTTTTATTCTTTGTAGTGCCGGCAAGTAACTGGCTGAATGCAATATGATGCAACATCGACAAGCTGAGAATGAGATTTGAAACTTGGTGAAGATCAAAGTCTCTGTTTTTAAGAGCTTTTTTTTCGATTTCAGCAAGACTGAAGACTTTTTCTTTAATTTTTGATGTCAAATATTAGATTGCGGTCATAAAGTTTAAAAGCAGCAGATTAAAATACCCCCCGAAGCAAACACACAAACATGTGCTCTTTTCTCTCTCATCTCTTCACTATATTCTGCTTCCATTCAGATTTCTGATTGCTTATGAGTATGGTTTGCTGCTACCTGACAGATGAATCCGGTGGAGGTACACTGTCGTACCCAGAGGCTGAACTTCCTCTTCTTCCTCTTCCTCAGCTCTCTTTCCGTACAGGTGGTGATGAACACCGGATCCTCGTCTATCAACGGCTCGTGAAGAACCTGGAAACACACAGGCAATGTAACTGTACATGTGAGTTTGTCTCGGTGGATTTTTATATAACAACGCCACAAGTAAAGTACACAATGTGTTCCTGGAATAATAGCTGGCCTTGACAAGGGAGAAGAAAAAGTATTTTGTGTGAGGCATAAGAATGAGGTTGTGTATGATGTAACATCACAGCTCAGGGTTAGAGAGAAGGCAGCCAATTGAAGATCCTCACAAGCTTGCGATACTGCAGAGAGAACAAAAAAAAAACACTGTTCTTGGCAGAAACCCACTCTCAACTGTGCAAGCTGTCTGAAAAACCCTTCTTTTGCATTTGTATGTTATCCCCTTCAGTATTTCTCTTAGTCTGTCTACATCGGTCCATAACCACTAAAAAAACAAAGTAAAGACAGTACTTTCATGGTATGTGCTTGAGTATTCTAGCTTCAGACCAAACCTCATGAAAAATAAACTAAATAAAAATTTAAATAGACAAGACACGACTGTAACTTTGTCCTGAATTTTAGCTGACGCAATAAATTCAGTGAGCCTTGGGGGGGAAAAAACTCAAAGAAGTTATCAACGGTTCTGCTGCGAGGTGCAAATTGATCAAAATTAAAATACGATGGAAAAGAAATACATAAAAATATAATAGAGACACACAGTTTCAAACTATTGTCATGCTTTTAGGATTCTCCACCTTCAGAACAAGCAGAGTAAAGCTGAAACAATGAGTCAATCAATCGATTACTTGATGGTCAGAGAATGAATCTGCGACCCTTTTGGTAATCAAGTAATATTAATTCCGATATATTCAAAAATATATCATTCGCTCCGATTTCTCAAACGCAAAAAGCTGCTTTTCTTTGTTTCCCATGATAGTAAACTGAATATCTTTATGTTTTGTTCCCCAAAAAAGTCACATCAGCCACTTGGTGTTGTGGTTATCAGTCAAACTGATGAAAATAACTAAAGAAATGTCAAAGTATTTTTCAAAAGTAAGGTGAACTGTTCCATCTGCCTCTTGTGCTTTTAATATTTAATATTTGTAATATTTCCCTGGCCTATTCACTGTCTCTTCTAGTTAGGATCAGAATCAGATACTGACGATGAATTTCCTAACAGCGATTAAATAAAGTATTACAAAAGGACACACATTCACAAATCCGAACACACACACACTGAAAGTCTGGGAACTAACAGAACACTCACGCACAAAACCAAATATTATCTAACCCTTCCTTGGACGATTACACGAGCTTGGTACATTTATCTATTCATATTTTCCAGAGATGCTTTCAACAAATATTTGCATTTCAAATGTTTCTAGGCTCTCCCATCCTCCGGTGTCTACCCCGCCTCCTCCTCCTCCTCCCGCTCCATCATGATTTGACTAAAGCTGAAGTGAGCAGTGACCAACAGCTCTCTCCTGCTCCAGGACAAAGAGCAACAAGTCATTTCCAAGTCAAATGTGGAGTTATGGATTACACAAGTGGAAAATTAATGAGGCTATCTAGCCTCTGGATGGATGACATCAACCAAACCACAATGGCCTTTTAAGAAACATCTCATCCTGTAGCTGCCACATTAGCACAGCCGTTGCTGCTGCAGCACGTTTCTCTTGGTGACCAGATATTTCTCTACATCTTATTGTAACAGCTGAAAACAAGGTGGATACATTTAAAGCACACAAGTGCTTTAAGTTAATCATTTGAACAGGTTCACTAATCCTGTATTGTACTAAGAAAGGAGGAAAATCCATCTCATTTGCTGTCTTGCAGTGGATGTTCTGTTAGAAGTGCGACAAATGCTTTCAAAGAGGTTACTCGTGCAAATCAATACAAAGCAGTGTCAACAGATCATCTCAGCAACGGCAAAACTGACAGACAGAAAATTTGAAGCGTTGCTGTCAAAAGGTTCTGATATAACATGCTAATATTCAACACCGATGTTGTTCACACGTTAGCACTCATTCTCACACACACACACACACACACACACACACACACACACACACACACACACACACACACACACACACACACACACACACACACACACACACACACACACACACACACAGTTGAATAATGCTAAGTGGCAGATAAATCCAGGTCATACAGCCTCACATGTAAATAAATATTATATATAGAAGTATTCAAAAATGTATACAAAGCAGTTCCCTCCCTTTGTTCACTTCCCCTCAATTAAAAATATTACTGAATTTATTTTTGTATTGATAATTAATCAGCCACTATTTTCACAATGAAAATAGGTAATTTCGAAAAAATGACCCAAACCCTCTTGTTACAGCCTCTTAAATGTGAAAATGTTCTGGTTTTCTTCCATAATATCAAACATAATAATGTTGGACTGTTGGTACTGAATGATTAATTGACTCATCAAGAAAATATACAAAAGATGAATTAAAACTAAAACCAGCTCAACGTCTTTCCTACCATCTGTGCCAGTCATTCAATGGCTAGATGACATTTCCATCGTCTGTGGAGCAACAGTTTCAGTCTGTGCCACTCTGACTATCTGGGAAACCAACAGATAAAACAAACTGGCCTATAGATACACAAGTACCGCGAATGACGCACAGACATGCTGTCTGACAGACGGTCTGCCCTCATCGTCTCAGTTTAGTGGATAGAAAGCACTAATGTGAAACCCTTAATTTCTTCACAATGAAACAAACTCATCAACATTTACACTTGACCATAAAATGACATGTGCTGAATGAGATGTGGATGTGATAGAAGGAGGGGGGTTGCTGTTAAGAGCCATTATTCCCAAATGCATCACAGCACTGACATCATCTTTCACAATGAAGAGGATGCTATAGCACTCATACTGCAGAAAAGCATTCTAATCAACTACTTCCCAGAAATTCATTCATTTCTATGTGTCTGCAGACTTGGCATCAGATCCCACAGGAATATGATTAGCCAACCCTGGCTACAACCAGCATCTGAATACCTCAGTTTATTTATTATGATTATGGAAGAACGTGAAGCTGAATGAGAAAAGTCCTTCAATGAAACAACCTTATGTTCTGACTTTTATGGCAACCATTCTCATGAGTAAGTGGTAAATAAAAATGTAATAACTTGGGACAATCAGGAGCAAATTTGCTATGTTCTCTTTTCCCTCTGCGGATTGCCACAACACTCTATTACTCTAACTTTGCTATTAATCACACACATAAGCCTGTTTTTCATCAGGACGTAAAGAAGGTTGAGTGAGGAGCACTTTGTATTGTTTTCTTACATGAATCAAGTTGAACAAAAGCATATGATATAAGAAATGCTTATTTGATTTAACAGATACTACTTTGATCAGGTTGTTTAGTCCCTGCTCCTTTGGAATCAGTAGTGCTGCTGTATATCTCGAGAAGACAGTGAAGCAGGAGTTGAATAAACTCCAGCCCACCCAAAATAGAGTTGCAAGGCAGGCGCTCCACTGCCCCAGTTGCATAAATGTGGCTCTAATGCATACAGTGTGACTGAAAACAAGTTGGAATGAGGCCCCTGGAAGGATAGCCTGTTAAAAATGACTGCGTTATCCAAATACTTGCTGTGTAGATGGTTTTCCAACTGCGACTGCCTGCCAAGCTATTTAAATGGTTTGCTCTAACAGCAGATTTTCTTTACATTCTTACTTTACAAGCTAAATGGGGAACTCCTTAGCTTCTGTATTAAAAGTGCATGCTATATCTTAGAGTGAAACCTACGCTGATAACCAGAATACAATGATTCAACAATGTTGCATCTATTATGTTTTAAATTAAATCTAAAATGTCTATGAATATTTTGTATGTTGTTTGCCAACTGAAGCAGTTCATACTCGTCACATTTCTACTGTGCATTATGAAGGAGAGGTAATAAACTCAACTGTGCTATATATATATATATATATAGGATGCTTTTGGCAGACCCAGGCTCGCAACAGAGTGTACACACCTGCGTCTGTGAAGGTCTGAAGGTGCAGCTGAATGACTGCTGCAGCGAGTCCAGGAAGGGCTGGATCTTGTACAGGCCCTGGTTGCTTCCCTGTGACGGCCGGAAAGCCACGATGTGGAAGTACTTGAGGATCTTTTCAAAGCGCACCTGGCTCATCTTCAACGCGATGCTCCGGTTGCTGAAGAAGCCCGAGCTCCAGATGCTGAGCACGGACTCACAGCGGTGCACGCTGGTGGAGGTGACAAAGCCCAGGAAGGCCTTCATCTCCTGGGTTGTGACGGGACGCCAGCCTTCGTCTGAGCCGAAGCGTTCCTGGAACTTCTTGGCATACATGTTAGTCTGGGTGACCATGTTTTGGATGCAGTTGTCAGGGACGAAGAGCTGGAAGAAGTCCAAGGCTGTGGCGGCGGCTGGCATCTTCTGAGCAGGGCCTGGATCAGGACAGGAAGGGGAAAAAAAACATTTATGATAGAGGAAGATAGACAGATAGACAGATAGAGAGTCCCATGTGGGCTAACTCAAAGTCACAACTCTCACTTAATCCCATTTTCAAACTTTGGCACCATGACTACAATTTGATTGACTGAATAAAAGGTTCTCTTTTGACACTGTAAGACACGATAAAATTAGATTTTGTTGAGCTGTCACTGTCAAGGCTGTGTGGGATGCATACAAACTGTTTCTTGCTTTCATAAACTACACTGATATCTCATAAGAAGAGAGGACACAGAGAGAACAATCATAATATAGGTAGTCTTGCATTGTATTAAATCCTCAGAAGAACATATACATTCGCATGAAATCTCTGCGCTTTTTCATGAATCACGCACGGAAGCCTTTGGTGTAAATGTCACGAGCCCAGGGCAGCTGTTAGATCATTTACACAACATGACAGCCACCACACTGTGATCCCTGTCACGGTGTGGCGTTTCTACGCTTGTCGAAGGTTTCAGTGTCTCGTTGCTTTAGTGTTATGGCAGGCATCGAGTCAAAATCTTGTTGTGATCTGATAGTCGGGTCAGGAGGGAGCCGTGATTGAAAGGCGTCTCATCAGCTGATGAGAGATGTGGTTGTTTAAACAGCAGCGTTTTAAATGCCTTCATTTTAAAACCAAATAATGGATGCAACTAAACCTGTTGCACCCACATAGAGTATGCATGTAACATAGCACATCTTAAAGTAATGGACAAACAGTCAAATAGTTATCTTAAAGTAAAGGGTAAACAGCTTAAGATAATAAATACACATTTAACTAAGCTTACAGGACAAAACTGAAAATAAGATTAGTTACTAGCATAAAGAACGTAAAACGTTTCCAATAAAGCTATTTTCCCTCTTTCATATATTGTAATCCACCAGTTTACTGGGGGGAAAGTGACATTTACCTCCTATTTAAAAGCCTTCTGTCGGTATTAGTGGTGTAACGGATCACGGCTCGATCCGTGCGGATCACCCCTCGCGGTCAGGGGCGGACTGGCCATCGGGGATACCGGGGAAATCCCCGGTAGGCCGACGGGGTTGGGATGGTCCAATACCGGCCCACCTCCATCACCAACCGGCCCTCCCTCTGACATCGCCGGCCACGACTATATTCTATGCTTCACGGATCACGTTAAATTTACTCTAATACCTAAATCCAAAACACCAGCAGAGTTGTTGTCTCAAACATACCTTTAAGGCCACCGTCATTTACAATCTCCAGCAGCTGATCTTCCTCTTCCTCTGTCGCCACATATAATGCAGAGTGGGTTTGGCGTGTCAGAATTACTCCTGATATTTAACCTTCCTGATATTGTCTGTTAAATGAAGCTTTATTTTTATTGGAAGTTGTAGGCTCTTCTATGGAAGCCCATTCCCGCCAGCAAAAAAAGAAAAAATAGTAATTAAAAAAAAAAAAAAAAAATGTAATTCACAAAAAAAAATTAATTAATGAATCCACCCACAAAATAAATAATAATAATTCTAATAATTTTTTATTTTTTTTTATTTTACTTTTTTTCCACCAGCAAAAAAAAATAAAAAACTTTTGGTGCATCCATCTGTAACCATAACACTGACCAGATTTTTCCAGCTGCTATAGAAAGTCGAAATTATGAGATACTTTAACACAACAGTCATAGAAGCAGCTATGACATATGAATGGATTGTGAGTACATTGAAGACTTCTTTAAAACGTGGCTTTACAACACATGAAATACAGATGATGTTTCACATGGATTGTAATAAGCAAACGCACCCTTGAATAGAATGTTAAGCAAGAAGCAGCTCTGGAGTATAAAGAATGAAACCAATGTGGCTGAGGTGGCGACCAATAAACAGCAACTGGAAACATCTTTTTTTTTTTTTTTTTTTGCTGACAGAGAAAAAGTAAAAAAAAAAAAAAAATATATATATATATATATATATTTTTATTTTTTTGTGAATTAATTATTATTATTTTTTTTGGTGATCTTATTTTATTTATTTTTGCTGGCGTGAATGGGCTTCCATAGTTTATTGGTCGCCACCTCAGCCACATTGGTTTCATTCTTTATACTCCAGAGCTTCAAGGGTGCGTTTGCTCAGTACAATCCATGTGAAACATCATCTGTATTTCATGTGTTGTAAAGCCACGTTTTAAAGAAGTCTTCAATGTACTCACAATCCATTCATATGTCATAGCTGCTTCTATGACTGTTGTGTTAAAGTATCTCATAATTTCGACTTTCTATAGCAACTGGAAAAATCTGGTCAGTGTTATGGTTACAGATGGATGCACCAAAAAAACTAATTTTTTTTTTTTGCTGGTGGAAAAAATGTAAAATAAAAAAAAATTATTAGAATTATTATTATTTATTTTGTGGTTTTTTTTTTTTGTGAATTACATTTTTTTTTGTGATCTTATTTCTTTCTTCTTTTTTTTTTAGTGATCTTATTTTTTTTTTGCTGGCAAGAATGGGCTTCCATACTCTTCTTCTGTCTCCTTAGTGGGCTTTTCCCCTTAGCAAAGAAGCTCTCCAAAAGTTTTTTACTCATTTTCGCTAACTCGTGGGCTTAATTAACGTATCACGTGACCGAGACAAGCGTCTTGACATGTGTCAAGAGCCACAGGCGGATGAAATTGGGAGAGAATCCGGTCATTTTTGGTGGTTGGGGACCACTGCTCTAGCCTACTCAACACTTGCGAGAAAAACCCACCGACCAATGCGTTGTAAATCACGTCACGTGATGCAGTTTAGCCAATCAAATAAGGGTATTCTGATTTCACCAGTGCGATGTACCCACACCGTGACACAGGGGGGAGAGACAAGGAAAGACATCACAGAGCAGAGCTCTTGTAATTTCAGATGTAAAAGTTAAATATCTTTAAGATGTCTTCAAAGAATCAAATTGCTATAAAGACCACAGCCCTTAACCTATACACTAAAAACAGTGTGATAAAAATGTCTGCTTCATGTATTAACGGGCGATAAACAATGCATTAATGCGAGAGAAAAAATACCGAGTGGGCCGGTCTGACACAGTAACTCCCGGGCCACTTTTTTCCCCCAGTCCGCCCCTGCTCACGGTTCGGATCACTCGTGAACCGCGGATCAATTGAGTATTTTTTTTTTCGGTGAAAGTCATGGCGAGCGGAGGAACTTGAGAAGCCCCCGGCGTCATTTAAGTCGCAAGTTTGGGAGCATTTTGTCTTCCCTGTCATTTATAATGACGGATAAGGGTGGTGGACAAAAGCGTTACGGTATGTAGGCGTTATTTAAAGAGGACACACGATAACGGCAATACATTGGCATGTCCACACATATGAAGAGGCACCATCCCAGCGACGGGGGACACTCCGTTGTGGAAAACAAAGTTTTTCAAAATCTGGTTAAAATGCTTGAGCCACGCTACGAAATCCACTCACGCACCCACTTCAGTATGAAGCTTGTTCCTCTATGAAGAGGAAAAGACTGTGACCGCTTTCATCACGGCGGCGCTGTAGACACGCCCCCTCTGTGAGAGTCACACAGACAGGTGCTGTAGACACGCCCCCTCGGTGAGAGTCACACAGACAGGCGCTGTAGACACGCCCCCTCTGTGAGAGTCACACAGACACACACCTGGTGCAGGTGCTGACAGAAGATCATCATCCTTCAAATGACTACAACACCTGCTTGCTGTTGTTGGTGATCCTTGCACTACTGTTCAGCTTGTTTTGTTTACCTAGTTAATTTAATACCATGTTCTTGGAAGTTCTTTAATTAATAAATGGAAAGCAAAGTTATATTTGTCTCCTCCCCTTTTCTTTGTTGATCCGAAAAATGATCCGAACCGTGACTCAAGAACCGTGATCCGAACCGAACCGTGAGGTTTGTGATCCGTTGCACCCCTAGTCGGTATGCTTTTAGGTGTTGCATTGAAGCCACACAATCTACACACAATGCAGTGACTGGCTTGATGTGTTTGCTCTAGTAAATTAGAGATTTTCTGTAAGGGTGTTGGATCCGTGAGAGGGAATTTGGATGTTACGCAGAACAACTTCAGGCTGAATTGAACAACACAATCTCATTATCTCTTAACAGAGTAGAACAAGGTTTTCACTCTCTCTCTATCCTTTCTCCAGTCATGAGAGGCTGCAACCACGAGAATGAAGGTCTTTTGTCTCAGTCTGTTAATGCTGAGTTAAAGATAACATGCACAAGGCATAAACCTAAAAGGTACATCACGTGGAGGAGGGAACGAGAAGAGGAAAAAAAGACAAGCAGACCCACAGAGCCGGTGCTTGCGGCCAAGACAGCAGAAGTAGCCGCCGGGCACGGCTGGAAATCCACTCATTTGCATTCCATTAGACTTGAAAGCTGAATGTAAAATTCAGCATGACCTCAGAACAAGACATTCCTCCATGAAAACATTTGACATTCAGAAGGTCCACCGAGGCAAAATTACTCACATCAGCTCATCTCAGGAGTGAGCCAAAAATATAACCTTAGGAAGAACTCATAATTTTTATGGATAACGGGATTGTTTAAATCTATTTCCTCCATAGATCTTCTTTATACATCCCTGCCAGCTGATCTACAATCTAGCCAACATCATGCTGATAAAACTGGATCAAACATTTACATTTATTCTTTCTTCAGACTACAAATGTTAGTTAATGTTTCTCTACAAGGGAAGGTTTGAAATATCAATTTCCCACCTTGGATATTACAAAACTCCACCTACGTTGCACCTACAGAGAGGAGTATAATCCCTCATGATTATCTGCTGTAGTATTTCTATCGGCGAGGGACAAACATCTGCCTGGTAAAGCTTTTATAGCCATGGATTTAAGAATGAGAGATTACTGTGTAGTTGGGGTGGATTAACCCTTCACGTAGACAAAGCATGTTTTACGCTCAGTTTTTAGCGGAAATTACAGAAAGAGAACATGAGTTTGAGAATGATTTTTGATTATTTATTTAAGAGTGTTCATTTTCCATGAAATAGGTTGACAAAACCATTAAATATTGTGGTGTACAGATGATTAAATAGAAATCAAATTGTTATTTAATTTAAGTAAAAGTTGGCTTTGTTTTAAACACCTGGAAAAGAAGGCGAGATGTGTTATCTCACAATACTTTATTATAATTTCTCCAGTATTACACAGTACAGTACATGTATTGTCCGTGATATGTGAATTTAGTTATGAATGATACAAATATGAACATTTTTTACTTTTTGTAGTATTAGTTATTATTACCATTACAATACAATCCCACTGTAAGTCAATAGACCACATGGAAACAAGTTATATTAGCTTTTTCCTGTGTCATGCATAACTTGTTTTTTATGCTATTTATAGTTAATTCTATTTCATTTCATTTTGTATTTTTGTCTTTGCATATTTATGCCCCATATTGGATCCAATTTGTGTCTTTTTTCTTTGTTTTTCTTTGTAAATATTTGGACGTGTGTGTGTTAAAAGAGTCAGACATGCATCTCTGGTTGTCAAACAGTAAATGTACCTTACAGTAGCCTTCTATTACCGGTATAAATGCAAATTTCACTTTGAGTCTGTGTAAGTCTACTGTTTTTCCAAATGTCTCTGCAATGGTAAGAGGGAACATGCAAACAGAAAAACAGGGTCAGGCAGAAAAACTGACATATGGTCCTAGTAATCTGTCGGACATGCCCAGCAAAGGGAATGAATAAATAGCTCATAATTCCCTTCAACATCACGATAAAGTGGTTATATAATCTGAGATGTGGATCTATGGATAATCCTCAACGTGGTCATTTGCCTGAACCTCTCTAGCTGCAGGGGAAACAAGTGTCTCGCCTATAAACTTGGCCTTGGCTCAACCACATTTTCACGCAAGCAAAAAACTCTTCAAAACCATGGAGGGGTTGCCGCTGTAACTGCAAACAAACACAATCCAAGTCTTTGAGAGTTCGCTTGAGGTTGACTCTGCGCTTTATGGCGGTGGCTGATGATTTATGTACGGGGTGCACAGTCTCCAAGGACGGGAGCTGTCACATTAACAGTGTGTCTGTGTCAGCACTGTTACAGCTAGACAGCAAGACACAGAGACAGACAGAGAAATGGACAGGGAGACAGACGGGAAGGTGAGAATAAGACAGCCAGACAGGTGGGCAGATAGACTGACAAAATCCTGACATATAATAAAAAAACATCACTGATGAGATTTTCACCATGGGCCGACTTAGTGGCTTAAGCAGCTTCTCATCCCATGCCACGATAAGCGGTGGAGGAAATGTATCTACGCTGATGCTCAGGATGCAGTCAATCTGTGCTGTTCGGGCCGATTAAAATCAGCGTATACGCTCTTGGCCGCTTGAGGTCTGAAGTGTGATTATTGCTCCATGGCAGTCCTGCTTCCATCCAGTCAGGCAGCTCTTAATCATCTCAGCCCTGATGCAAGATGGCGGGGGCCACACCCACACTGGCCGTGCTTGTGCAAACAGACAGTAAACGTATCTTTACAAACCAGACCAGACTGTACAAAGCAGACAGACGCACCTGCTGACTCCCAAGCTTAGGTCAACAGAGCAAAAAACAACAACCGGGAAGTATACTTCCTGCACATCCTGCTCTGTCCTACTCTATTTGATGGTTGTTGTTTGGTGAAGTTACTGGATGTTCTAACCTCTTATGTCAAGCTCAGCTCAGTTTGGTTCGGATTATTTTGATTAAGTGAGTTTGGGCCCTCTATCATAAAGTAGGATTACTGAAGTTAGCTGGATTACTGGTTGGTAACCCTTCAAATCTGGAACATGGACAGAAGGAAACAGAGCTGTTCTGTATTTTGTTTGGCCTGCTGCTCAGTAATCCAACTTTCTGGTACAGGCCTATGCCACCACCTTCAATTTAGGTGCCACACCAACAGCAGACTCATGATCATAATGGGTCTTTTATTTTTTTTTATCTGAGGCAGTACATTTTTCTGTTGACCTTAAAACATCTCTGTATGTGGATGCCCCTATGTGTGTTTCTATGTTATGTGTGAGCAGCTTGGTCCATGTCTGCTACAGCCATTTGGTGGTTCAGCTCCAAAGGTGCCACAGTGCATCACGTCACAGTGGACACAGGATGGCATTTCTACCCATCACTGTTGCCTCAGCTGAGGCGGAAGAATAGCCATCACTGTTGCCTCAGCTGAGGCAGAAGAGAAGGAAGCGGAGGACAAATCCAAACGAAGCCTGACAGTGACAACCCAAACCCTGCTGCCTGATGCATGCTGTACTCAGTGATAGATACATGGATGAAAAAACGAAGAGGAGACTAACAGCTTGGTACATGTTGATTAGCAGCAGGTTTTAAACAGAAGTACATCATGCTTTGGGGCAATAATCGCAAAGATAGAATGAGACAAAGAAAGACAGAGCAGTGTGGGTGCACAGTGCTGTTTAACTGTCACGATTCACACACACACACACACACACACACACACACACACACACACACACACACACACACCCCACACACACAAAGAGAAATAGTGCAACCAGAATCAAAACGCCTTTAGCTTGTGTCTCAGTTAATAGTTGTGCATTTTGTTAATTAACTTGGTGCAGGAGGACAAAGGCCAGCATGTATTTGTACATGTATTCTGCATACAGTACATGTAATGTGTGTGTATATGTGTGTAGAAGAGACATCATGCCGATTCTCTAAATTGAACAGCATGTCTCCCTGCCCTGCCCTGAAACATGAACACACACACACACACACACACACACACACACACACACACACACACACACACACACACACACACACACACACACACACACACACACACACACACACACACACACACACACACACACACACACACACACACACACCCACAGGACAGCATGTGTGCAACAGCTCCAAGCAGTGAAGTATCAAAGGCTGAGCATATGCCATGAACTTAACAGCAATTAATGATGCAGTGCTATGCTTCTCTGTGTCACTCACTCACTAGGATGCACACACACACACACACACACACACACACACACACACACACACACAAACGAAAACGAAACAAGCATCCAGTTGTTGTAAAGCAATGGCCTTTTGTGTGCTGTTTTGGCACCAGACGGAGAGCCACATAAATGTCCTGCCTGACCTAAGAAAACATGAACGTGAACTGCACAAGTTCTGAGTCTCCCCATCCATCCATCCAACCACACACACACACACGCGCGCGATTCTTCCCTGCACAAATGACCTTATTCATGCTGCATCACCTCTCACCATATGTCTCTTTGAACGGCGGCACCGTGACATCCTGCAGAGTCTCCGTCCAGCCCTCCTCCTCTGCCTGACTACGGGGCAGAGAGCCCGGGGGACCGGTTCCGCTGCCACCACCTCCACATCCCCCGCGGTGTCCGCTGCCCTCCTTATCGCCCCGTTTGTAGTGGTGCTGCTGCTGCTGCTGCTGCTCCTCCTCGCCCGCCTCGGCTATGTAGTTGTCGGAGTCGGAGTCTCCGGAGGTGGTGTAGAAGGGATTGTCGCTGCTGTCATCCCCGGACTCGCCGAACACGTCGTCGGATATCTGCAGGCTCTCGTAGCGGGAACGGGCCGCTTCCAGGAGAGACAGCGCCTTCCGCCCGCACTCCGCCATCTCTATCCGTATAGTGATGCTCTTCTCCCCCCTTTCTCTTTCTTCCTCCCTCTTTCTCACCCTTCCACTACGGCTCTGGTGGCGTGCAAGTGGTCACGATCTTGCAAGCGCAGGGACGTGTTTCCCTTCAGCGTGGCCGCTTCACTTTCCCCTATCCTAGGTATGAATTATGATCCTGCAGTGCCTGCACCCCTGGCTCGGATGCGGAGCCCGCCGGTCTGAAAGCGTGAGGATCCGGGGAGAGCTGTCCGCTTCAAGGGTACTGAAATACTTCCGCCCCCTTGCTCTGCCTACAGCGCTGCAAAATTATCGATAGCTGTGGCTTCGCATCCGGGTTGAGAGACCAGTGATTTCCCCACAAAGAGAGAAAATAGAGATAGTGTCTCCCTCTGCATCACCTGACACCACAGCCCTGCCCTGCCATCCAATAAGATGCATTTTCTCATCCAATCTCAGAGAGGAGCGGCTGTAATGTGGAAAAAGTATGATGATTAATGGTAATAACAATACGACAGGATAGAAGATATGACAGTGAGAATATAGTCCCTTGAAAAAGCAATACAAAAACAATATGATAAAATATATAACTATGCCTATGAATGCTTTCTACACCCCTATTTACAAATAAAGAAACGCCTTCCATATTAAACAACATAATCCCACCACATGGTGCATTTAGTAGCCCTCTTCGGGGCTTTTGATCCTACAGCATCACATTACAGTCCTGTGCAGAGGGAGTATGCAGTTGTCATAGAATTGCAAATGTTTATATTGTTAGGTCTACATAAGTCAAGAATGAACCTGTAAGCCAACAGGGGCAAGATGTCCTTAAAGTGGTTAGAAAAATAAAAGTTTGAACATCCATGACAACAAATGGACCTATTGACCAGATTGTTTTGTCAACTTTCCAATGGCGATAATGAACTTTCAATCTCCAACTTCCATATTGTTTGTTATTTATTATTATTTTATTTTTCAGGTCTCTAGGCCAGGATACCTTTATTTGGTGGACAAAGATTGACATGCATTTTGAAGCAGATGATATACAGTATAACCTATTCAAGTTAAGTGAACAAAAACAAACAACTACAACCAACAACAAAAAATATCCCCTAGAGTCCCTATACTAAGTAACACTTGGATGTTCAGGGTATTGTTGCTTGTAACTGTATTGCCATGTTTGAAATGTAGCTTAATGCAGCATCAGTTCTGTTGAGCTAAAAAGCCATTAAAGCACAGGATATGTTATCAGAATTTGCTGGTTGGCAGGGTCATTATGGCCTTTATTGCCTTTATTGCCCTGCAGGAGGCATTAATGTACCCACACATATTTAACATCATGTACTGCTGGCCATACACATTATCAAACCTATTTTGTAATGATCTCTGGTCAGTGTCAAAAAAGATGGCCATCTTGATCACAAGGGACACTTATATGTTTGTCTTTCTTTCTGTCTTTCTTTCTTCAAAATGCTGTGAGCATTTAAAATCCCAGAACGCCTTTGCACTGAAGACCTGATGGACATACATATTTTACCCTGTTCCAAATAATAGCCTATGACAGCAACATGTCATCCTGCAATGAACACTTCATCTGTTTAATGAAATCATATGCAACTTGAAGTTGATTAGACTTTTTATCTAAAAAAGCAGTTGGTTAACTGGATTTATCTATTTTACATTTTAACAGGCGTTTTTTGTATGGTTGAGACGCCCTCACCGCGCCTGACCACCGTGCACTACCTCTGTTTGCCGCTGGAGGGCGCGGTAGTATCATTATAACCTGTCCAGCGGTCTTCCTGTCTCTTCTTCCTCGTTGGTGTGTTTGCCATGTTTGCGGAAGTCTAATTGCTGCAGCTAGCTGGAGGCTCCTGCTATTCCCTTTGCATGTTCGTTGTGTCTGTTATTTATAATTCAACATGAATCTACCAAAGGGACCCGATTCGTTGTGCTTTGACAAGGATGTTTTTATGAAGGTATGAGTCCTTTACGTTTGTTATCGATAGCCTGTGCTGTTAAACTAACGTTAGCTAGCATTAGCTTTTAACTGTTGAGTTTATGCTGTCTGCTCGTTTCTTAAACCTTTCTCGTTTGTTATTGAATATAGATACTTAATGCTGAGTCTGAACTTCAATCACACTAATGTTGGTCCAAGCATGTTAATAGCAAACGACGTTAGTAAAAAGTAAAATGTGCATTTAGAATGATGTGTTTTATAGTCTGTAGCTAAGTCGATTCGTTTTCTCTTTCCATGTTCTGCTCGTAATACTGTGTGTAGTTGTATGCATGGCTGCTGTTATATATATTCCGGTCTGTGGTGTCTTATTGTCGGTTGTGTGTCTGTCTGCAGGATGACTTTGACGTGGACCAGTTTGTGGCGGAGTGTCGGAAGCAGGTGCAGCTGGAGGAGATGAGGGAGGACCTGGAGCTCTACTACAAGCTGCTTAAAACGGCCATGGTGGAGCTCATCAACAAGGACTATGCCGACTTTGTTAACCTCTCCACCAACCTGGTCAGTTGTTAGTAATGTGGTTGTGCGTTGTGGACTTCACAACCAGCAGCTTGTAGTCCACAACGTGTCCAAGTCTATAGAGAAAGGTTCTCTTATACATCTCTTATGCAAGCTTGATCTGTATTGTATTCTGTCTTGATGAATATCAACTAAAATATTTTTGTTATATGCTAATAAGTGGTACACATCATCAGTAAGCTGGGATCCTGAAGATTAATATAATAATAATATTAATAATGAGATGCAGCTCAGCAGTGTGTGTCATGTTGTTCTCGTCATAGATGTGAAATAAAAATTCAATAATTAATCAAAATAAATTGTGAACATGTAAAAGGGTTTAGAGCATTATGATACAACTAAATGACGGCCATTCCCATGCTCTATTATGTTTAATAAGTTGTTGTTGCAATTTTGCACTGATACCAGTTATTACACAGATTTGATGCTACATTTTACTAATATTTACCACTCAAGAATGAATAAAAATGATTACAAAAATCCCTGAAATTACCACATCAAGACCCCGATACCATGATTAACACCAAAGGAATGCTTTGATTTATTAATAAAAACGTTTGACATTTGTAGATTTATGTTAGAATTGCAGTTTTTGGCAATTGGAGGGCTAGCGCTCCTGTCCTGAAACCCTCTTATTGTCACTCTACCTAAGAAAGCACCTCTGGATGCCCCAGGTCTCTAGTTTGTGGTTGTAAAGTTTCATGAAACTGTGATTATATATTTTATAGAGTGACGTAGGGCTGCACGATTATGGCCAAAATCATAATCGCGATTATTTTGATCAATATTGAGATCGCGATTATTGATCACGATTAGTGGTGTAACGGATCACGGGTCGATCCGCGGATCAATTGAGTATTTTTTCTTCTTTTTTTTTTTTTTTACAGTGTAATCATAGTGTGTAATACAGTTTTACTGCTGCTGTTCCTTTTCAAGTAACAAGTCCCCGAATATCAATGCAAAGTGTCAGTGAACAGATATAAAGCATGTGTTCACGTGAACGGAGCAGGTTAAAAGCATTTAACGGCGAAAGTCACGGCGAGCGGAGGAGCTTCAGAAGCCCCCGGGTCATTTAAGTCACAAGTTTGGGATCATTTTGTCTTCCCTGTAAAGTATAATGACGGATAAGGGTGGTGGACAAAACCGTTACGTTATGTAGGCGTTATTTAAAAAGAAAGACATACGATAAGGAAAAGACTGTGACCGCTTTCACCACGGAGGAGTGATTCATAGTCCGGTGCTGCAGACACGCCCCCTCTGTGAGAGTCACACAGACACACACCTGGTGTGCCGCTGCAGGGTGCGTGCATGACACCTCCCATCTCGTTCTCCCCCTGGTGGTTGGCTGACTCTTAGTTGAGGAAGCGCTTGATTTGATATGTAGCAGAGCACGCATTTTAAATGTTAATATCGCCGACGATCACGCTCGTTTAATCGTGGCAGCCATAATCGTGATCGCGATTAAAATTCGATTAATTGTGCAGCCCTAGAGTGACGTCAAGTCCATGTTTCATGGTCCAACCGTTTTATGATATTCTGTCTTTATTTATATTGACTGTTAATATGCTCTTGAAAAGTGAAAGAGAGCACACCAAGCGGTTTTGATTATTAAAGTTAATCTGCGTGAGGTTTATTTCTAATCTCAGACCTCTGCTCCTTCATCTCAGGTGGGGATGGACAAAGCCCTCAATCAGCTTTCTGTGCCACTGGGACAGTTACGAGAGGAGGTTATGGTATGTGTTCTGATAAAGTATACTGTAAGCTTCGCCTAATTCCTGCCACCGAGTGTTCATGCATGTTTGTGGCTGTTATCTATTGCAGAGTCTGCGTTCCTGTGTGAGTGAGGTGGTTCAGGCTATAGACAACCAGCTAGCCAAACAGGAAGATCTGCAGAAAAAAAAGGTGTGGTTCCTCTACTTCCTGTCTGAGTGAAGCATCTGATCCTGTTTTGTACATACTCTGACAGCCTAGTAGGTCGTGTCCAAGCCGTATTTTGAACTCAATGTCGTTTCAACAAGCTATATTTGGTGCCGTTCAGATGATTAACCTATTTCTTTTATTATTTGACACATATAGAAGATAACCTGCGATAGTAGACAGTCGTCTACTCTATGGGACAAACTCCATTAATGTTCATCTTCCTTTTATTATCCCATCCGTCAGGTGTATGTATTGAGGCTGATTCAGGTGGTGCGCTCAGTGGAGAAGATTGAGAAGATCCTCCACTCACAGAACTCCAAGGAATCCAGCTCTCTAGAAACCAGCAGGTGGGAAACCGACATGCTAACAGACCCACTGGCATCAGTTGGATAACTTAGTTGAATGTGGGCAAGTAATGGCAGATATCACAAATAGGATGTCCATCAGTAGATCAATTAGATAAGCTAGAAAAGATCCTGGTTTTAAAATTTGTATGTAAGATTTATTTTTAAGCTGCAGTTTGAAAAGCTATATTTATATATATATTGTTTGAGCTTGATCAATGCAGGTATGTAGCCCTAAGCCTTCGTGTCTGACTTCATGTCCGTCTGTGTACAGTCCCTTGTTAGCAGGTCATATCCTGGAGAGGATTGCGACAGAATTCAACCAGCTGCAGTTCCACGCTGTCCAGAGCAAAGGCATGCCCCTACTGGACAAAGTCAGACCCGTAAGTGTCAATGGGTTCATCAATCAAGACAGCTGATAAATGAATAGCCACCGGGTTATTCAGTCGGTTTGTCTGTCTTGCTGCTTTTTCTGTCAATCCTTCAGTCGTAAAAATGTATTGACAAATACAATCGCTTGGTTGTGTCCCTCTGCCAGCGTATCGCAGGCATCACCTCCATGCTGCAGCAGTCTCTGGAGGGCGTGCTGATCGAGGGTCTGCAAACATCCAACGTGGTCATGGTGCGTCACTGCCTGAGGACGTATGCCACCATAGACAAGACTCGAGATGTTGAGGCCCTGGTAGGACAGGTGCTGGTCAAGCCGTACATGGACCAGGTAAACATGCCACTCGTATTTTGATATACTGTGTAGATCCAAGGGACCTTCAGACATTATTTGATAACTTTTGACGGAATATGCTCTCGTCTCATTTCCTTCTTTAGGTGATAGTAGAAGAGGTGGTGAAGTCTAGTCCGAACGGGCTCCAGTTGATGTACTCTAGACTGTTGGACTTCGTTCCTCATCACTGTAGACTGCTAAGAGAGGTCACTGGAGGAGCCATATCCAGGTATTAATATTATCACGGAGGCAAATTCATTCAAAGCATGCTTAGATCAAGCAACTCTTTGTTGTGTTGATTGTTTTGAAATCCTCTTATTTGTGAGGCAAATGACCCGCTTTCATCTGTAGAGCTGGTGCATTCAGTATATTGACCACTCTTTTGAAATGTGCTTATTTAGTATTCATATATTACCATGCATCATTTGCGTGACATATTTGAATATTTGAACTATTACTCTTAGTTTGCGTACATCAAATGAATCAGTGGCTGGAGTAGTGACCAAAGTAGATGCTATCATAACATATTTTGAATGCGTCACTCTCTCCTCAGTGACAAAGCTGACGTAGTGCCAGGGTATGATTTCCTGGTGAACTCTGTGTGGCCAGAGATGATCAAAGGGATAGAGGAGAGGTTGGCCCACATCTTCAGCCCCGGGAACCCGGACATATTCTATGAGGTACAGCCACAGTGACACAGTTGGTGTGTGTGTGTATGCATTCATTCATTCTTTGTATGTTAGATTGAGGAGTTTCACCTGCGTGTGCTGTCTGTTGACTCTTCGTATTCTTTCTTTTCTAGCGTTACAGTGCAAGTATGGAGTTTGTGCGGAGGTTTGAGCGTCAGTGCAGCTCGCAGGCCAGTGTCAAGAGACTGAGAGTGCATCCCTCGTACACCAGCTTCCACAACAAATGGAACCTGCCTGTCTACTTTCAACTACGGTGCATATTACCTCGATATGATCTATACTCTACATACTCAAAGTACAAAAACGCACTTCTTTCTGGGAATAGTTTGATATTTTTTGGAACTAACCGTTATTTGCTTTCCTGATGAAAGAGATTGATATCACTCTCGTGTCTGTTTGTTCAATATAAAGCTGAACTCAGAACCCCCCCCCCCCCCCCCCAAACCTTTCAGACATCAGAGCAGACGGAGACTCTGTCCATTCCTGTAACTCTCCGAAACAGAAAATCCATCATTCAGTTTAAGCGTCAGGATATTATGTCAAACTATTCCTTCACGCTAATGGTATTTTGGTTTAGAATGAAATTCATACATAAACACAATCTTACGTCACTTTTACTTGCACGCAGTGGGCAATAGGTGTGTTTTAATGTTAATGTAGACCTCTCGGCTTGAGTGAATATAGTCAGACGTCAGTGAAGGAGGAATTTTCTGCTCGGCATGTATTTTGAAGAATTGACCGGTCTCGCTTCTGGAGCTCGAGAGACGCGCTTTGATTTAAATTGCAGCCTGCCAGCATTTTTAGAAGAACATTTTTATTGTAATATGGAAAATTGCTTATGGATGTGTGAGTTTCATGCATAATTATGACAAGAAGAAATGTATAAACTGAGGATGTGCCAGCGTATTACTATACTAAACATAACCCATAAACATGACACTGGACCTTGACTGAGTGGCTATTGATCTGTGTGAAAAAGTAAAGTTGTCCACTATTTGTCAACCTCCGCCCACACACACACACACACACACACACACACACAGTAAAGAACAGGGCTTGTGACCTAATTTCACAACACAAACCTGCACAGTTCAGCTGTTCTGGAAATTGTGAATTTCCAACGCACACAGTGGTGCTTCACGTCATGAGCATGTGCATATCGGAGCTGAATAAGCTGATAACACATTGATTGTTTTTGCCTTGTTTTTCCAGGTACAAGGAAATCGCAGGGAGTCTGGAGAACGCCATCAGTGATGGACTTGAGGCTGCACAAGGTAGGAATTTATTTACAATCATGAACACCAGTGTGTATCTAATCACTTGGCCAAAGTAACTGTGTGTCTGTGTCTGTTCATGTCCAGCTGGCAGTGTGTACCACCTGCAGGTATCTGAGGTGTTGTGGTCCTGCCTTATGAGATGTTGGTCAGACAAAGTCTACCTGTCACCTCTGGCCCATCGCTTCTGGAAGCTCACACTGCAGCTCTACGCACGATATGCCAAGTTTCTTGACGAGGTAAACTTAATTAAACCTGAGGACTATAATTATTCCAACAAAGCAGTATGTAAGCAATGACTAACCATGTTGCTGTGGCTTGATTGGCGTCCGCACAGGTGTTGACTAAGACTCCATCCACTGAAGTGACTAAAGAGCCAACCAGGCCTCTGCCGAGCTCAGCCTCCTCCACCTCCAGCCGAACGTCAATGGATGAGGGCGGCAGTGAGAGTGGGAGTCCTGCTTCTCTGTCCACCAAACAGCTGGTCTACATCGCTGCTGACATCCAAAAGCTGCAGGAGCAGGTACACACACAAACTAAATACATACATTTACATATGTAGTTCTAATATAAAATACATTTTAAACTTATGGGGTTAACCAAGTCTTGTGGTTTCCACTTAACTGTTTCTAAACTGACAGTTTGCTCGTCTTCCTCTTAGATACCTGAGTTGACAGAGATGGTCAGACAGCGGTTAGAAGCCATCGGATTCAAAAACATTGCTATCGTGGAAGGTGAGTTTGAAGTAATTTCATCTTATTATTAATGAGGAAGAAGGACGATTTCACGACAGTAGTATTTAACATCTGTTGTGAAGCCTTCAATCTGAATAGAAATTGTAATATTTGTGGGATTTCAAATCTTTTTGCAGGATTTTTTTATTATTGGGAGGGATTGTTGCATTTATTTTCTGCTGTGGTCTTATTTCTATGGAAAACATGCCAGGAGACACACGGCAATGCAAAGCATAAATGCCAGCGATCACTGACATTTCAAATGTAACCATTCAATCCTCAGGCTTTTGAGCATGACATCTTCAAAGAGAACATGTCGGCCACGAAATCAAATCATTCCGTGGCTCTTTCCTTCCTTGTTCAATATCCCCGACTTGAGCACCAGGGCAAATCAGACCGTGTGTGTAGTTTTACTCGTGCTCTCTTCTATGTCAGATGCTCTAACGGACTCCAAGACTTGCCTGTCAAGTAGCGTTCCCACTCTGAACACCAGGATGACCCAGCATTTAACTGAGCGCTGTTGCCGCTTCCTGAAGAGCGCCTCTGAGGTTCCGCGACTCTACCGCAGGACTAATAAGGTCAGTGGAGCTGCAAACGGGCACATATCCTGGAGGAAAACCCTGCAGGACGAATGCACTTGGAACTGTGTTGTGATATAAATGTTTTTTTTCTGGTGGAAATTCTATAAATAAATTAACCTTTTGAAAAGCATTGACTGCCAGATTTGGATGGAACTTGAAAATAAGTAATGTATCATATGTACATGAATGGCATTACATTTTTGACGTTGGTATTCGCTGTAACACAGCATACTAATGAAACTGTTTATAATTTACCTTGAAAATGGCTTTCCAGTTAGTTGAACTTGTGCCAAGAATGTATTAAACATGTTATTGGGAATCACTATTGGAGAGTGAATTTAGGGGAAACACTGTTGGCATACAGCACACAAACACAGACACCCGTTGAAGGAGAATCTCTTACTGCCTGAAACACATGCACTTGTTGCAGCGAGCCGCACTTCACAGCTGCCTGGTGTGTTTTTGTCGGTGTTGCGACAGAAATGTTTCGACAAGATATCTTTCCGTGTTCTCAACATGAACAAAACAACACGCTGAAATTCAGTTTCCTACCAACAGCAATCGTTAACACGGGCACATTTTGAAATGTATATATTTTTTTTATTTAGGATCTGCCAGTGCGTGCATCCGCCTACATGGACAACGCCTTACGCCCGTTACATCAGTTGCTGACCGACTCATCGGGGCTCGTCACCCCCTCTACAGCACAAGAGTGGCTGCGAGTTGCACTCTCTGACTGCACACAGAGGTAAGACCCCTGCTAAGACAAATAGACCCAGAAACATTACCAGAGTTAAAAAGTATCACCTGTGCTTGAAATTCACAGAATTAACTATTCCACTTAAGACTATTTCTTTCTAAAAGTTGTATTCATTTAATAAAATGTTCCAGCTGCAAGCAACACATTTTGCGTTACCTACTTTCATTTTCCATCTCTTTCAGGTATTATGAGACCATCTCAGAGGTGCTGAGCTCAGTGAGAAAGATGGAGGAGAGTCTGAAGCGATTGAAACAAGCCAGAAAAGGTGCGAGCACGACTACCACGGCAGGAGCGAACGGTGGACTCACAGACGACAGCAAGATCCGACTTCAACTCGCATTGGATGTGGAATACCTCGGGGAACAGGTGGGTGGCGTTTGACGAGTACACAAACGCATGCAGACACCTGTGGAGACAAATATTTAAACATGTGACCACCAATGCACATTCCTTGGGCAAATATTGCTGAGGTTGCATACTGCTACTGAAATGCTTTGGATTATTCTCTCTTCCACTGCTCTGTTGTGTGCCTCAGATCCAGAAGATGGGTCTTCAGCCGAGTGACATCCCCATGTTCTCTACTCTGATGGACCTGGTGAAGGAGGCCCGAGAGCTCGCTGAACAGAACTAGTAAAAAGGTTGACCGCATAGTAACTGAAACCCATTCACATGCTGCATTGCCTGAAAACTTGGGAAGATGGTCCAGTCCAGGCTAAAGTCATGGCCCGGTGGCAGTTTATAATGATCAGGCCACAAAGAATGTATGACAAGAGCTGACACCACTGACATCCTTTTACAAAATCATCTCCATTTATTGCAGACTTTGAAGGTTCAATGTGTACCTGCTCCAAAGAAATAGGGGTCATCAGTCATCAATTATTAAAAATCAAAAGCCAACTACTAACTAGAAGCCTTCTGTCCGCGGGGAGGGCGTGGCGAGGGTGCGAGTAATTTTTCCTGTTTCTGCCATTTTGGGATTTAATCGAATAAACAAACTATCAAAACGTACACAGACCGTGGATGTATTATTAAAAAAAAAAAGTCCTTGGTGCAGTTCTACTCTTAGACACAGTGCACTGTGGTTTTTAAGGTGCTAACATGTCATCAACAAGAACCTGCCACAGTGGCCCCTGTAAATTGTTGTTGGAAACTACAGTCTGTGAGAGCGACTGGGTCATCGTTGGTTCTGCTGACTGATACCCGATGCTGGTGGTATGCAATGCTCTATAGAAAGTGATTGTACCAATCATTATACACGTTGGGCCAGAATGTTGCGTAACATGATTCTCAAGTCTTTACGTTGTAAAGAGAGAATGTCAATGAAACCATATTTGTCTAAATTCTGCTACATGGTGAAGGTTTCCTCTCAAATAGTCTGTTGGTGTGTAACATGTACATTTATGTTAAAATCAAAGTTTTATAATATAATTAATATAATTAACTCTGGAGACAAATAAAGAACTGTGGATACAGCATTGACTTTGTGTGTTTTTAATATAAAGTTCGTTAGCTAGCTAGATGTTTGCACTGCATACATCTTTTTCCATCGACTACCAACAAATGCTACAGATTGGCGAAATATTTCTAAATCAAAGTCGAACCAAAATTTGTATTTTACCAAAAGCAAGAAGCCGCTGAAGCAATGACTGTTTCCATATTATTTCACACATGAATTTGTGTTTTTGTGCCTCCATGCTGGCAGAAGTCATGGCCAGAGGCTGTACAGCCGTCCTCATGTCTGTAAGTCTTTCTGTGCGTCCGTCCTATTCTCATGGACGCGATGTCTCAGGAACATCTGGAGGGAAATTCTTCAAATTTGGCACAAACGTCTACTTGGACACAAAGATGAAACTGATTTGAATTTGGGTGTTGAAGGTCACTATGACCTCAACGTTTTTTTTGGCCAAACTCAAGAATTAATATGCCAATTATGCCAATTTCAAATAAACAAATACAAATAAAAAAACCTGGATAAAATGCTGAAGTGATTACATTTTTGAAATGGCATACTATATTATTACTTTTTTTTGACAACTTTTATCACATTTTTGTTACATACTATGACTTTTTGACATTTTTAGGACATTCTATACTATGACATTTTTGACATTGTTTTATTTTTACATATTCTACTATAATTTGTTTTCCAATTTTTGCTGCATACAATACTTAGACTTTTTGTAAAATTACTTTTTTGACATTTTATAATATACCATACCCTGGCTTTTTAACTTGGCTTTTTAACTATGACTTTTCTTTTTACATACCATGTGAAGACATATTTTTTTATGACCTTTTTATGACTTTTTTGGGCATACTATATTGTGACCTTTTAATACAAACGTGTGACGTTTTTTGCCATGGAATTCCATGACTTTTCCTGACTCTTATTTTTGCATAGTTTACTATGACTTCTAAAACATTTTTATGACATACTATACTATGACTTTTTATTACACTTAAGTCACTTTCAATACATACTAAACTATGAACTATTATATGACTCTTTGGACATTTCTATACATATTCCATGAGCATACTGACTTTTTAAACATGACATACTATACTATGACATATTAAGACATACTATAATTACTTTTTTATGACATTTTTATAAATACTAAATATTACTTTCTTGACATTTTTATGACAGACTATACTGACATTTTTTATGACAATGACACATTACATATACTATGACTTTTATTATGACATACTATACTATGAAGGCTTTTATGACATAATGTATTATTAAAGTTTCTCTTTTTGACTGTTTTTGAATGAGAATAATTTGTTTTCAAAACATTAAGTTCAAATCTCTTAAAACTTAGTTTGTTGGTCACAACAGATTTTAGTTTGTCATCATTCAAGTTAATTGAACATGTTGCAGGTTTTTATTTGTGGCTGGTATGTCATTTTGTGGCAAAATTGTCTGACAAAAACCAATGACATTTGAACTATATTGGGAAACAAGTTTTATTTCAGCAATCACAAATGTTAAAACAAAAATATACTCTTAGTTACAATATACAACGTATTAGTCATTCATCATAGAGAATCGTGGTTACTGTACCTACTCTACTGAAAAATACTGTACAGAATTCTGCTATAATAAATTTTACAGAAGAAAAACAAATTAGGATTTTTAACAGGCTGCTTGAAAACAACTCAGCATAAAGTAAAAGCTTTTCATAAATACTGAGACAGGGATCCCCAGTGACTCCTGAGTTTGAGGAGAGATCAGCTAGGTGGTGAGAGATAACACTGTTGAATATTGATGGGTCCTTCTTGAGCGAGGTTGTGCTTCATTCCTCATGTGCTGTGTGGTCATTTGTTTTAGCTGGAAAACAAGAGTATGATCTTGAGTTCTTAAATTCTATATAACTTTACAGTGTGGGATTGGTGATCTTTCCCAGCATGAGGATGGCGTTAGAATTGCCCTCTATAACAGAAAAGAAGAATGGTCGGTTGATGGTCAGCTTCAGAGGGATGCCTGCTTCCTGGACCTTGTCCTGAGGTTCTGCGCCTTCTTCGGACATCTCAAACGACACCTTGTTGACGGCCTGAGAGGACACAGAGAGATCTGTTAATGATACACACACACACACAAAGTGTTTTTTATGACAAGATGACCGCTCATGTAGTTCACCTTATCGATAGTGAAAGGGTTGGTGTTGCTGAGTTGGCTGAATTCAGCCTGAGAGCCCAACAGCTCGGCCTCAAGTACCGGACTCATGTTGGTCAGCAAGTCGCGCATATAAGTCGTAGATGACATGGAGAACTTTGGGAGGGACAGCTCCAACAGACTGGGCGAATGGACAGAAGGAGAGACAGATCGTAAAGTAAAAGTATTTGAAATGAAATGGGACTGTACCCAACTCAATCTCGCTTTGAAATGTATATATATTCCTTGTATGTGCAAATCTACTTGACAATAAAACTGTTTCTGATATTGATTTCTGAAACTGCAATTGTAACTATTACATCATGCAATAACTCTTAATTACAATGAAATCACCCTAAGATTATAGACATATTCAACACAAAAAGTGAAATTTGAACAAGGGATGCACAACGGGTACATAACATGACATTACGACCAAAGATGCATTGCTTAACATTTTCAAAATAAAGCACAATACTCACCCTTCCTGGAAGCTCTGGTTCCATTCAGACATGACGCCAGTGAGCAGCTTAGACTCAATGTCGTTGAGGTTGGAGCCTTCATGAGGCAGGACCAGCAACATATAAGACCGTTTGCTCAGAGACAGCTTGACAACTGTGCACCGCCGTACCTTCATGGGGGACAAAAGAAAAATATTACATTTGAATACTCACCCAAGTCAATTTCATATTTAACAGCTGCAAATATGTGATGACAAACAACATCCTGAACTAAAATGTACCTTATCATTCAGGTAGCGGTACTGACCCGTGTGGGTCATCAGTGCAGCCATCACTGTGGTTGTTTCATCCACATGAAACTCCTGCAAGGAGGTCTTCTCTGGTTGAAAAGCTGTCCTCCAGTTGCCTAAATAGACACAACCAAAGAACACAATCAGGTAATGCAAGGTGGCGCAGTAGTTGACAGAACTCAGGATTTCAGTTTGGCACATGAGCACCTGGGTCAACTGCACAAAGCTAAGTTTGACTGACACGTGTATGTTACATGTACAGCCATTTGATTTATTGCAAATCTGACTGTGGTCATAACAAGTGGTATCGGGCTTGATTTCATATTATAATCCTGGCATTATGATAAAGATTGAAGATTACACATTCACATTGCACTCCTAAAACACAAAGTCAGATTTGACTTCATATCATGAAACTCACTGTGCGTACACTGTAAAATACATTGAGAGGAAGAAGAAACACACCTTGGAAGTTGAAGGAAGAAACAAACAGAAGGTCGCTGCTGGAGTTCAGATCTTTGAAGATGCCCTTCACCCTCCCCTCTGATGTCTTCTCCACAAAGCTGTTCACCAGCTGCTCGGCCTCTTGAGGTTTGGAGAAGTCCACGCCACGGATGAACGATGTGTCGGAGAACTCCTGCGTGCCTTGAACAAAGTCCTCGGAGAGCTGAGCGTCCTGGCGAACGAAGGTCCAGACCTGGGTGGTGATTTCATCTTTGGGTCCGTCGTCCACCAGAGAGTTAATGGCCTGCAGGGTCTTGAGAACCTTGTGTCCATCCACGAAGGACACGCAGTCCGCTCGGTCGGTGTGTCTGCTCAGGCCTAGTAGAAGCTACAAGGAAAGGATTGATTTGGTAAAGATTAACATCTTTGAGTGAACAAAAAGACCTGATTATCACATAGATGGTTAGGGCCGTATCAATCATCCCCTCTTTCAAAATAGTAAAGAATCAGCAGGTTCTGCTTGCCTAAAACCCTTTTGGGATATCTCCACAATGAGAACAAATCAAAAGCAAAGACCTGGAATAAGCTTGCAGTCTTCTTGGAGGCCCCCAGGAAGAAGGTGACGAGGGATCCATAGGTGTTGACTGGAGAGAACAGGGTGTTGGTGGTCTGCTGCTTACTGCTGACAGCCTGGTACATCCTCAGGCCCACAGAGTTCATCAGCTCTGCCAGGACCGCCGTCCTCAGTGTGATGTTCTGCCTCTGTGTGTCCAGTTTCGACGGGTCCCTGCTGTCTGGTGTGAAGACTTCAATATCAAGGGGGGCCACAGGAAGCGTCTCCAGAGGCTTGGAGGTCTGGGTGTTCAGGGTTTCGCAGCTGACATTCTCCGAGGCAAAGAGGCTGAAGGGGTGGACGTAGACGCGGTTGGCTTGGCTTCCTGAGAGGTAGCAGCAGAGTAGAAAGGCTGGAAGAGGCGACCGCATTTTACCTTTTGTTGGTAGTCACCTTAAAATGATTCCTTCTGTGGAGATAGACAGCTATTTTTAGTTCACAATGAATTACCTTGAGCATTTCAACCCATTAACTGCACTTTGCATTGGGCGGCTTGTGAATGCTGTATCACTACTACTGTGACTCTCGTCAGAAATCTGGCTGGATCTGGTTTTCTGTCTCCGACAGGATTGGCTGGCAGGAACATTGGACATAGAGCGGCATGTCAGCGATGGATTGATTGCTCTTTGTGTGTCCTCTCTCATGCTGGTCAGTGAATGAGAGCAGGCATTACCCTCTGCAACAGAGGTCGCATAGATAATGAAGACACATCTACGCACATCTGTGTGCGAATTTGTATGTGCTCACAGAGTAAAATAAGATGGATGTTTCATTTGGATATTGTTTGTTGTATATTTGGATCCTGTTAAAGCAGCTTTCAGATTAGGGACACAAACTGAGTGTGCTCAGGCAGACATCAGACCAAATTGCCATCATATATTAAGACAAAACTGTTCACTTTTGACTGGAAAATATGATTCTTGCGTCGAATTTGGCTGCATGTTGTAATAACTGAACACATAAACACATGATCTTGAATAAATGAATAGATGTTTCACAGAACAAACTTTTACACACACACACATATAAAGTAAGTATATAGTTAAAAAAGAATCAACAAGTTCATTGAGATATTTCTCATTGCAATTGTGTTGCTGGAGCTCCTATTGAATGCAGAGAGTACTGATGTACTGCAGTTGGCCTTCTAAGTTGAACTGACAACTTTTACTCCTTCGTGAACCCTTTTTATGCGTTAACCTAGATGTCTTGTCTGTGGAGGAGAATAACTTTGGTGAGTGCTCTTATGCAAAAATAGGACTTTATCCTTTGAGTTGAACGTGCAGAGATTTGGACTGATGGACTCTTGTAAGAGGTGAGCAAACACTAGATTTTCCCTCTATTTGGAAATGGACCACAGGACATGGCCTTGGTACCTAATCAATAAAACCGGCGCACTAAAATGTTCTTATACATAACTCACCCACCCAATTTATGGGTGAGGATGTTTACTTTGTTTATTCAGATTCATTATAGCTTTGTCTGTAAGCTCAATTTTAGTTGTACCGTTTATTTTTATTAAGTAAATAACCCTTCAATTAAACAAAAAGCTTGTCAGAGAGGCGGTTGGACACATTTTAGACATTTTCGAACATGATGTTTAGCTTTTGTAGAACATAATGGATTAGTCCCAGCAGTTACAGGACTCCAAACATTTCCCCTCATCTCTGAAGAGTCTGTACATTCACTGCACTGCACAAATCAAAAGACCATTGCTGAGATAAAGTCAAAGTTTGCTCTTACCGTGTGTGTCTGCTGCTGCTGCTGAGTGAGGTGCTGAGTGAGGTCCTGGCTCCTCTGCTCCCTTACTTTAAACCGGTTGCGGTACTCCCACCCTGGTTACTGATTAACCAAGGCAGCATTGAGTCAGGGGGCTCTGCTGTCATGACTTACACTCAGCTTTGTACTGACGCGCTGGTCTGACAGAGAGAGAGAGAAAGACCACCCAATGTCCCTCTACATGTTGACTTTAGGAGGATGATGCAAGCACATCCTGGAGGGGGCGAAAGGAGAGCTCAACTTCCACAAAGGACGATTGGGAAGCAGAGGGACAGCCAGGCTTGTTTGTGTTTGAGAGTGACTCACTGAAATGTCACCATATTTAGGGGATGTTTATTTGTTCTCTTGATTAATTACGCATGTACTAAGACATTTTGCTCAACCTCGGGGGTCAAACAAGTATCGAGTAAACAGGTCTCGAAACTGAATCACTTAAATCTATAAGAAAAAAAAGAGGACAGAAATGAACTTCATGTTGTATAATATTATTCTGCTATCATTGTTACTAGTTATCTGTCTTCATCTCTGTACACCTTTTCTTGAGTTCTCTGATTAAACAATGTTAACTGATATCCAGAGAAATTCTAGACATCCCACATTTTTAACTTAATGAGCAAGAACTAATAAGATGTCTGATAAATCCAAATGCAAAAAAATAAACCAATTCTGTGTCTCTTATCCTCACTTTAACTTTCTTACATGTCAAACTGTTAAAAGGTTACGATTAGATTCAGAGAGATAATAAGGCCAAAGTGTCCTTGGAAAAGAGACAACACTTTTCAAATGTTCTTTATAGACATGCCAACAAGTTTATTAAGCGAAGTAGCTCATATTTGCTATTAGGAAGCGACATCCGTGACTGTAATGAGGAACATCCTTCCCACACACCTGATTCAACAGAACAGGGTACACTACATTTTCTCATCGTAAAGAGACACATTGTGTCATGTTAGGTGTTATAAAGGCCTAGTTTTATCTTTTATAAACATTGTTACAGTGATAATAATTCATAACAGGAAGTTAAGAGTCTATAAAGCAAAAAGGAATGACTCTATATAACTCTGACCGATTGGTATCTAAAGTCACTCATCTATCTGTTAAAACTAAAAAAAGCAACATTCATGCATCTGGTCTCCTAATCTATGACATACTAGTGTTTGACAATTTTACTGTATTCATATAAAGTATGCTTTTATGTTGATACTGATATGAAGTATGTAAGAGTTTTGATATAATAGCCTATTTCGTCCAATATTCCTACTTTACAGAAGAACTTAACATTACGAAATATTGACAATAATCAGATTTTGGTTATGACAATGGAATTTGCAGCACATGTTAATACTTGAACAAAAACATTTACTATTATAGATGACAATAATAATAATATGAGATGACAGTACAACTAAACAGTTAACTAATTTAATCCCAAAATCCTAATTTGCAGTATACAAACCATTATGCTTTTCTGGCTATTCTGACCCACAATCCTCTGGGGAGCGGATGTATGAGCAAGAGGGTCAAAGTTTAAGGTGCAAAGTTATGACGAAGTAGTATGTCCCAATTGAATGCAACGTTACGTACTCTGTAAGGGCAGCAACAGTATTTATTAGAAGTAAAAAGAATATGTATGCCATCGGAACACAGTGAATGTTTACCATATTGTGTAGCTAGTTATAATGCTAACATTTGTTGATTAGAACTCAGCACAAAGTACAGCTAAGGCTCATGGGAATGTCATTGGGTTTTCAGGTATTTGGTCATAAATCAACGTATTGGACAAAATTAAAAGTTTTGACCCGATGATGGCCCTAGAATATGAAAGGTCAAGGGTTCACCAAAGTTATTATAATTAACATTGAGGGGGACATTGATGTATGTACTACATTTCATGGCAATACATTTATAGGTTTGCATGTTTACAGGACAGTTACAAGCAACTGCACATTTTCCAGGATTTTAAATAAATGAAACTGCATTATAGTATTATAGATTATAGTATTTAATTATTAATGAACAGATGTTTGATGTTCAGTTATTGCAAAAAACAATGCAACCAGTGCAGCAGGATTCTAGCGGTGACACTATTTAATGTAAGACGTAAGATCCTCAGCGGATATCTTATTGTCTGCTCATCTGCAAGTTACCAAAAAACCCCCCATGAAGTTCAACCGTATGTGTTGAGCAAATATCTTAAAAACACATCCGGAAGTGAACAATCTTTGTGTCCGCTTTACGATAGTTAAGCAAGTGTGGTTTTTCTCATGCACAACAATAAATATGTAATTTATGACCGTCACTATTGGTGGCATCAGAAACTTTATGGGTACTGCATTAAAGTGTCTGGTTATATAAGCCGCAATGTTTAGCATCTGAAGCAGACTGGAAGGTGAACGAAATCGCCATGTGGACTCTCTTGGTTCTCTGCAGTGTGATTGCCTTAGATGGAGTGCAAGGTATTGTCCACTATTTTCTTATTGTTATGTTTGTCTCTATGTTTTTGGATTGTGGGTTTTTACCCGTAACCGTCTCTGGTCTTTAAATACTCTGATCTTTTGTCCTGTTTGTTTGCTCCTCTCATAATACTTCAGGTGCCGACCGCTTCCAAACAACTGAGGAAATGCATCCACCAACACACGATTTTCCAGGTTAAAAAACTACCACTAAAATAAAACAAATAATGCAACTATGATTTAGTTTTAATTGTGCTGCGTACATCTAAAATGTTGTTTGCCTTACCCTGTCGCTATCTGAATGGCCTGGTTGAAGGGCTTCAATCAGTTTCAGCTAAATCAGAGTCGTTTACTGTAATAAAAGTGCAAAGATCTGATTATCATCACCTTTTGATCTGAATCACATAGTGTGTTGATGCTTGCCTTTAAGTGTTTATCTCTCCGTCTTTCTACTTTTGTGTTTTTTTTTTTAATCCATCAGTTGATACAACAACGGCCGATCGTGTAACGGATTCTGCTGTAGAAGGTAAAATAAGTACCACCAAAATAAGGAGCATCATTTCAGATCAAGGTTCTGTTTTTTTACGTTATTAATACCTAAACGAATGTTGTTCAAATAAATGGATAGTTCTGGATAACTTTCAGGTATAAACTGGTTACATGTTATAAAGAGGCTGCACTATTTAATGGAGAGGCAAAGTGTTGACGTCCATATGACAACATTTTTGAACTGTAAGCATTACCGTCACAGAATTTATGTTTTTTTTTCTTCCAGGAGAGATATAGATACTGATCAAATGTAATCAGCATAAACAACTTAAAAACCCAATGAGGTTGTTTTTTTTTGGCAAAATATATTTATTATTATATTTATTTATAATTTCACCTAATGGAAGAATCTGACATTAAAATACCCATCATTAGTCAAAATACAGCATTTATTAAAATTCCAAGTATCACACAAAATCATTGATTGGTATGTTTCTAATTTGAGTGATTGCATTCTTTTTCTTTTTACTGGTCCTGGTAATGGTCTTGTGTTTCTTCAGGTGCACACTGTGGTGGCCAGTTTTATGGCAGAAGCGGTATTTTTAACAGCCCCAACTATCCAAACCAGTACCCGCCTCTTGCAGACTGTGTATGGTACATCACACCAAGCAGTGGAATCGTGCAGCTCGCCTTCCCTGTTCTAAAGTAAGCTTGCAGGACGTCCTGTGATCACCGACTACTGTTGCTGTATCGTCTGTAGCTATAAATTCATACCCCTGTTGCCCTTTTGCCCTCATCACAGCATTGAGTTTCACCAAACTTGTGCTTTTGATGCCATTTACGTCTATGACGGCTCCAGTACCAGTAGCAGGCTTCTGGGAAAAGTGTGTGGCACGAACAGTACCACCCCCAACTCCACCGGTACCACCTTCAACTCCACCGGTACTTCTTTGACTGTGCGCTTCAAGAGTGATGGTGTGGTTAGCCTCTCAGGATTCCGTGCTGAATACCAAGTTGTGGGTAAGTCACAATCATTATGACCAAGACGTTTAGGGATTTTGTAAATTATGCAGTGTCCCCATTTGTATGACATCTATTCTAATAGGCCTATTTCACAGCCAACATGTTCACTTTTCATTGTAAGGCCCAGGTATGAATACTAACATTATGATGGCTCTGTCCTATTCAAGTGTCCCAGTAAGAGTGCCAGTATGCACAATACCAGGACCCTGAAATAAAAGCAGCTAAATGGAACTCAGTCATTGATACTTTTATTATTTACACCTGTGATTTTCCTACAGTGACATGTACAACTACAGAGTTTAAATACACAAAAGAAAAAAACCATTACATTATATAAAGAGCAACCTACACAGTGTGTTTTCAGTGATGGTAAATTGTTTTGTGTGTTCTTTCTGCAGCGTCCTGCCGATACAATTGTGGCTACCAGTTTGAAATCTGCTCCTGCTCTTCAAGCTGTGGATACAGAGGGAACTGTTGTCCAGACTATGAAGGTAAGTAGTTGTGGAAAAATAACCAAGTGCATTTACTCAAATACTGTACTTAATTGTTGAGGGACTTGTACTTGTACTCAATATTTTTATTCTATGCTACTTTATATTTCTACTTTATTACATTTCAGAGGGAACTATTGCACTATTTACTCAACTAAACACATTTATCAGCTAGAGTTACTAGTTACTTTTTAGTTGACAGTTTATGGTAAACTTATAAAATATAATTAATTGATGAAGTGCATTTTACTGTTAGTAGGATTATGAATGCAGGACTTTTACTTGTAATGGAGTGTTTTTACGTTGCTGTATTGGTACTTAAGTTAAAGATCTGAATACTAAGACCAGGCTGTAACTGTAAAAATGGTCTTTGATGAGTAGAATAAAAGAAAGCATCAAAATGAGTGAGTTAGATTCATGTATCAACATAATCTAATCTCTCCGTCATACAGATTACTGCTCAGCCACGTCTGCACCAGCACCAACAACAGGTAAACTTATTATCTCAATAAAAGCTGCATAAATGAAAAACGTACATAATAATTTGAAGTAATTTTGCTATAAAGTAAATGTTGTCTCCCAGCTCAGCACTCATGTCGTTACAACTGCGGCCGGCACCTGGGAAGCTGCTCCTGCACAAGCTCTTGCCCATACCAAGGAAACTGTTGCCATGATTACAATTGTAAGTACCAAGTCTAACAAATCAACAGTGTTAACAGCCTCTGCAGCCCTGAAGCAATCAGTCTGTCAGATTACAGTGTGATGCTGTGCTGAGAATGGCACATGACATTGTCCCTTTTTTGTTTCATACTGCAAAACAAACACTAGACGTGCTGTAATTAATTATGCAGTAAGACGGGTGTAGGAGCTATTTATTTGATGTTAGTATTTTCTCTGTATATCTAGTTTTGGGTTAGTTCGTTTGTTTGTTTCTTTGGGTAACACTGTGGGCACCTGTGGTTATATACAGTATAGGAGTAGGTAGGTAGGACCAGCATGCACCGGGGTGGGCCTATAGTGTTTTACCACTATAGTTGTCCAGACTATCGAGGTAAGCAGTGGTGGAAAATAACTAAGTACATTTACTCAAATACTGTACTTAATTACAATTTTTAAGGGTCTTGTACTTTATCTCAGTATTTCCATTCTATGCTACTTTATATTTCTACTTTATTGCACTATTGCACTATTTACTTCATTAAACGTATTTGTCAGCTAGAGTTACTAGTTACTTTTTAGTTGACAATTTATGATAAACTTATAAAATATAATTAATTGTTGAAGTGCATTAGTAGGATTATGAATGCAGGACTTTTACTTGTAATGGAGTGTTTTTACGTTGCTGTATTGGTACTTAAGTTAAAGATCTGAATACTAAGACCAGGCTGTAACTGTAAAAATGGTCTTTGATGAGTAGAATAAAAGAAAGCATCAAAATGAGTGAGTTAGATTCATGTATCAACATAATCTAATCTCTCCGTCATACAGATTACTGCTCAGCCACGTCTGCACCAGCACCAACAACAGGTAAACTTATTATCTCAATAAAAGCTGCATAAATGAAAAACGTACATAATAATTTGAAGTAATTTTGCTATAAAGTAAATGTTGTCTCCCAGCTCAGCACTCATGTCGTTACAACTGCGGCCGGCACCTGGGAAGCTGCTCCTGCACAAGCTCTTGCCCATACCAAGGAAACTGTTGCCATGATTACAATTGTAAGTACCAAGTCTAACAAATCAACAGTGTTAACAGCCTCTGCAGCCCTGAAGCAATCAGTCTGTCAGATTACAGTGTGATGCTGTGCTGAGAATGGCACATGACATTGTCCCTTTTTTGTTTCATACTGCAAAACAAACACTAGACGTGCTATAATTCATTATGCAGTAAGACGGGTGTAGGAGCTATTTATTTGATGTTAGTATTTTGTCTGTATACTTAGTTTTGGGTTAGTTCGTTTGTTTGTTTCTTTGGGTAACACTGTGGGCACCTGTGGTTATATACAGTATAGGAGTAGGTAGGTAGGACCAGCATGCACCGGGGTGGGCCTATAGTGTTTTACCACTATAGTTGTCCAGACTATCGAGGTAAGCAGTGGTGGAAAATAACTAAGTACATTTACTCAAATACTGTACTTAATTACAATTTTTAAGGGTCTTGTACTTTATCTCAGTATTTCCATTCTATGCTACTTTATATTTATACTTTATTGCACTATTGCACTATTTACTCCATTAAACATATTTGTCAGCTAGAGTTAGTTACTTTTTAGTTGACAATTTATGATAAACTTATAAAATATAATTCATTGTTGAAGTGCATTAGTAGGATTATGAATGCAGGACTTTTACTTGTAATGGAGTATGTTTTACGTTGCTGTATTGGTACTTGTATTTGTTTATAGTACTGTTATCCGTTTGTTTGTGCACTATATTTTATTGTAAATCTGTGTTGATTGTTGTTGATTGTTTAAAGGATTTCGGAATATTTACATATTTGGGACATTTTTGGGAAATAATATCCATAAATTAACATCATGCCTTGACTCAGATCGATCAGACACCAGTAAAGTGCTAAAATCGGCTTATGAATGTGCCCCCAACGCGAGTACCTGTCGGCCGACTTCGAGATAATGAGCTAATAGGTCACGTGACTAGCTGTGAAGCTGTGACGTCATTTATTCTAACTGCCTGTGGGAGTACACACGCTGTGTACAGTGCAACACATAGTCGTAGTGAAGACAGCACGATGGAGGGCGCGGATATTTCTCTTGATTTCGATTTAGATATAGCACCATACCAATTCGAACCTCTGGCAAGGGATTGTCCGGCACATTTTGATTCAGATCAAAGCGAGAGTGACACGGAAGAAGCGTCCGGTGACGAGAGAAGTGTAGCCGATCTCTCGAACCAGGAAACGGATGTCGCTACACGAATTTGTAATTTAGTGAATAAAAATGTAATTCGTTGTTTTAAAAACGATTCCAATGCGTATATTTGTCAAACAAAATAGCTACTATGTGATCGGATTGTTTGCTATACTATTGTCCGATTATAATCGATGATTTTCAACACGAGCGTACGTCTGTCAGACTGCCTCACTTTTCCTTCCCGGTCCCGGCTGCTATTTTTTCGGGATCTCCAGGTCGTATGCTAGCAAAAATGGTCGGCACGGCATCGGGATTCAGTGACAACTTGAACTTCCCATAATCGTATTTTGTCAACATGTCTGGGTCTTTCACATAACAAGTCTTTTCAAAATGAAGAGAGCAGAGTTTTGCCGTCTTACTCGGCTGCCAGTTCTGCTCACCACGCCGGCATCTATCGACCCAGATTTTCCTCCGTTTCTTGTCTTTCTCCGAGGGGAAACCAAAAAAACGTATGCCTGATCCTTTCTTAAAATCACTATTACACCCCCAGGCTACACAGTGAACCATTATTTCGGTGACAAAGACCTCCTAACTGATCGATTTATCGGCTGAGTGACTAACAATATGGTCAATGTACAATACAAACAAAGAAGCCGGTGCCCGTGCTTAGAATGAGTGACGTCACTTCCGGACTTGCATAGCGAAATAGACGGGGCGCGAAAATAACGCGATTGAAAAATGCATATTGCAGACGGACCATATCAGGAGTATTAAAAAGCGCTGTAATTGCTTAAATAGGCAAAAAATGAGTTTGCATAATTTTGTTTATTAATTTCTAGGCATGAATCTTGATAAATAAGCCAGGAATTGGCAAATATTCCGAAATCCTTTAATGTTATGCATTACCCGCCATGTCAAATTCCTTGTATGTGCAACATACCTTGGCAAATAAACGGTTCTGGTTCTGATTCTTAAGTTAAAGATCTGAATACTAAGACCAGGCTGTAACTGTAAAAATGGTCTTTGATGAGTAGAATAAAAGAAAGCATCGAAATGAGTGAGTTCGATTCATGTATCAACATAATCTAATCTCTCTGTCATACAGATTACTGCTCAGCCATGTCTGCACCAGCACCAACACCAACACCAGGTAAACTTATTCTCTCAATAAAAGCTCCATAAATGAAAAACGTACATAATAATTTTGCTATAAAGTAAATGTTGTCTCCCAGCTCAGCGGTCATGTCGTTACAACTGCGGCCGGCACCTGGGAAGCTGCTCCTGCACAACCTCTTGCCGATACCAAGGAAACTGTTGCCATGATTACAATAGTAAGTACCAAGTCTAACAAATCAACAGTGTTAACAGCCTCTGCAGCGCTGAAGCAATCAGTCTGTCAGATTACAGTGTGATGCTGTGCCGAGAAAGGCACATGACATTGTCCCTTTTTTGTTTCAGACTGCAAAACAAACACTAGACGTGCTGTAATTCATTATGCAGTAAGACAGGTGTAGCAGCTATTTATTTGATGTTAGTATTTTGTTATTTAATTCATAAGTAATATTGTTTAATTATTCTAGATGTTTGCTTATTTAGGTTAGATTGTTTGTTTGATATATTAAGATAGCTTTTTCTCTTTAATAGTCATTTGTTTGGTTATATTATTTGTTGTTGTTTAAGTATACCTAGTTTTGGGTTAGTTAGTTAGTTTGTTCTTTGGGTAACACTGTGGGCACCTGTGGTTATATACAGTATAGGAGTAGGTAGGTAGGACCAGCATGCACTGGGGTGGGCCTATAGTTTTTTACCAATATAGTTGTCCGGACTATCGAGGTAAGCAGTGGTGGAAAATAACTACGTACATTTACTCAAATACTGTACTTAATTACAATTTTTAAGGGTCTTTTACTTTATCTCAGTATTTCCATTCTATGCTATTTTATATTTCTACTTTATTACATTGTTGGTGTTAAGCTTTGGTTTGCATTCTAAGGTGACTGAGCCCTTCGAAATAGTCTGGATGGATCGAGTTGGCAAGCTGAAATGCACCAACAATGGTTACATATGTGTGTGGACTACTTCACAAAGTGGCTAGAAGTCTACCCTCTAAGAACTAAGAGAGCTGAAGTAGTGACATTGTGCATAATAGATTTGTTTTTTAAGCATGGCGCCTCAAAACGTATCCTGACCAACCGTGGCAAAGAATTTGTCAACAAAGTAAGTTGAATTCGGAGACAAGAGTCGAAAGAGGCAGAAAACAGCTGCTGCGCACGGAAGGGAAACCAGTAGGTTTGAAAACCAGTAGGGAAGTAACACCGGTCTCCGTTCGCCGGCCGGCATCTGGGTGCCGGCCGGCATCTGGACGCCAGCCGGTCTTCGGTTGCCGGCCGGCATCTGGACGCCAGCCGGTCTTCGGTTGCCGGCCGGCATCTGGGCGCCAGCCGGTCTTCGGTTGCCGGCCGGTCACCGGTTTTTATGAATAATATTTGAATGTGTGGTGGAATGCGTGGATCCGCTGCAGGTTTGCTGGATTGATTTGTCATGCTTTGTTGTCATATGAATATATATGACTTTGTGGTTGTCATTGTGTTAATTACGTTGATTTGACTATGCATTGTCCGTTAATGACGCAGCGTCCCGTCATGCACGGATTGATGTATCTGCACCGTAGCTGTTCAACTGTAGAAGGCCCAGGCATAAAATGCACGGCCCAGAGAGAACTATTGCACTATTTACTCCACTAAACGTATTTGTCAGCTAGAGTTAGTTACTTTTTAGTTGACAATTTATGATAAACTTATAAAATATAATTAATTGTTGAAGTGCATTAGTAGGATTATGAATGCAGGACTTTTACTTGTAATGGAGTATTTTTTACGTTGCTGTATTGGTACTTGTATTTGTTCTTGTTTATAGTACTGTTATCTGTTTGTTTGTGCACTATATTTTATATTTTATTGTAAATCTGTGTTGATTGTTTAATGTTATGCATTACCCGCCATGTCAAATTCCTTGTATGTGCAACATACCTTGGCAAATATACGGTTCTAATTCTGATTCTTAAGTTAAAGATCTGAATACTAAGACCAGGCTGTAACTGTAAAAATGGTCTTTGATGAGTAGAATAAAAGAAAGCATCAAAATAGTGAGTTAGATTCATGTATCAACATAATCTAATCTCTCTGTACAGATTACTGCTCAGCCATGTCTGCACCAGCACCAACAACAGGTAAACTTATTTTCTCAATAAAAGCTCCATAAATGAAAAACGTACATAATAATTTTGCTATAAAGTAAATGTTGTCCCCCAGCTCAGCGGTCATGTCGCTACAACTGCGGCGGGCACCTGGGAAGCTGCTCCTGCTCAAGCTCTTGTCAATACTATGGCACCTGTTGCTACGACTACCACTGTAAGTGCCAAGTCAAACAAATCAACAGCGTTAATAATAACAGGTTCTGCATCTCTCTCATGCTGAAGTCTGTCAAATCGCTCAGTGCTTATACGGATAATGGTGTGATTACAATGTTTGTCTACAGTTGCAGAATAAATGTCACGATGTTTGTACACAGTTTTACTGGGGCACTTTATTCTCTCTTCCCATCATGTAGCCACCTGCCTGTCAACAACTATCAGACCTGTTAGACCAACCACAGGTATGGAAACCTCTCAACAACCTACATGCAAAAGAGGAAACTATATCATCAATTACTGAACGTTCTCTCTCTCTCTCTCTCTCAGATTGGTACTCATGTCGAAACAACTGCGGCCGGCACATGGGAAGCTGCTCCTGCTCAAGCTCTTGTCGATACAATGGAAACTGTTGTTACGACTTCTACTGTAAGTATTGTGTTATTCAAACCTCCGTACACTTTCATCACAGTTTCCACCAAAAAGCAATACTGAAACCCATGTTGTTGTTGTTGTTTTCTTCAAACAGCCTACTGCCAAGTCACAACTGACATGCCAGCGACAGGTAGGATCCTCAGTGTGCACCGCGAGCCTGCTGCAAATATATTTCACTGTAATGACACTCGTGTTATGTTGTCCACCTTTAGTCAGCCCCTGTGGAGGCTCTCTGTTTGGCTCTGGTAACTTCTCCAGCCCGAACCACCCGAACCACTACTTCGACAACGCCTACTGTGTCTGGCAGCTCAGGGCCGCGTCTGACCAAAGAATCTTCCTGTCATTCACGTACCTGCAGTGAGTGAACAATTATACAACAACATTATTAACTTGTGGAGAATTAGGCTCTCAATTGATATCGAAGACTCATTGGAACTATTTTTTGAGTTTTGCTTCAATAAGTCAATCATTTATGGCTTTTATCATCTTTTAAAAAAAAAAAAAACAGATTGGAGAACTGCTGCTCCTGTGACTATATTGCAGTCTACGATGGGCCGTCTGTTAGCTCACGATATCTGGGGAAATTGTGCAACAACAGCAACAGCAACAACAACAGTACCTTCTACTCCACCTCAAACTACTTGACTGTGCTCTTCCGGACCGATCGCTCTGCGGTTGGCCGAGGGTTCAATGCTGACTTCATGAGCTCTTTGCCACCAAGCTCAGGTAGAATCATGGTAGATTTAATAGGAAGGGTCTAACAAAAAGCTTGGTTGAATCATTTAGTGCGCAGCGGTGCCCGTGCACTAAATGCAAACGTCAGAATTGTAACATGCTCACAATGTTTTAGCATGTAATGTTTACCATCTTCATTTAACACAAAGTACAGTTGACGCTGATAGTTGTTGAGATATTTCAGTCTGGACCGAAGTGGTGGACAGCCCAACCGACCCTCGAACCGCACCACTGGCACGACTAAAGACTTAAATGTTGTGTAATCTTACACCTTTATCCTAAAAGCAATTCAAGCTGTTGTAAATATCTTGTGAACGTGGTCCTTTGTCAGGTCGAGTGGACTGTTCCTCAGACAACATGAACATTGTCATCCAGACGACTTACCTGAACTCTCTCGGCTACGACGGCCAGAGTCTGTACCTGAACGACCCGCACTGCAGACCCCAGGTTTCGAGCTTTCAGGTGGTCTTCAACTTCCCCATTAACACTTGTGGCAACGTTCGAAAGGTAGACAACTCATCGCCTTCTGGAAAACATTAACAACATTACAGTACTTCCTGATACAAATCAGTGCGATGTAAGAAGAGAGTGTGACCATCTTCCAATATATTCTACCTTGAACAGTTTGAGAATGGCAGAGTTGTGTACACCAACACTCTCCGTGCCTACACCTCCAGCTCCGGGGAGATCACTCGGCAGTCTCACCTTAAGATGAGCGTGGGATGTCGGATGGATCAGGACTCAGTGGCCCAGATCATGTACATTGTCCGTCACCATGATAACAGCAGCATTACCGGCACAGGCAGATTCAATACCAGCATGGACTTCTACACATCCAGCAGCTTCTACAATAAGGTGTTTTCGGGTGTTTGTAAAGAAAATCCCTTATGTAAAGATGTGCATGCCATGCTGATGTTTTGCTTTTACACTCACAGGTGACTCAAGTCCCATACGAGGTGACACTCAACCAGAACTTGTATGTTCAAGTGGACCTGAGGAGGGGTGACAGCTCCTTGGTCCTCTATCTTGACACCTGTGTGACCTCACCATCGCCCCACGACTTCCAGAACAGATCTTACTACCTGGTCCGCAACGGGTAAGATGGGAGTCTGCTTTGCTTTTAAGATTAAGTAACTACTGCTACTTTATACTTATATTCCACTACATTTCAGATGGAAATATTGTACTCAAAAAAAAAATTCCCCCAATAAAGTCCAAAAAGCTAAATATAAATTTGTGTAGCAGACCTACTTTTGTTTCCTCGCCCAATAATTTAGTCAGGACCCCTCAGATTAATCTGGTGACTCTTTGGAGGCCAGACACCTCACATTGCACTGGACTAAGTAGTTAAAACTAGCTGCATCAAAAATATACTTATGCATCAGTATAAATAATCAACAATGTAACATTTAATAACAGATTTTTTCTCCATAATGACTACTTTTACCTTTGATACATTAGTAAATTGTGGTTTAGTACTTTTACTTAAGTAGGACTTGGAATGTGGGACTTTAAATTATGTTTTTTTTGTTTTTTACATGTGAAACTGGTACTCTTACTTACATAAGGGATCTGACTATATACACAACAAAAAATAAATACATACATACATGTAGTAGTATTGTCCAGAAACACCGTCTCTTGTTTCACCTTTAGCTGTCCTGTGGACAACAGCTACCAGGCCTACATCACTGGCAGCCGTGCCTATGGCCGTTTCACATTTAAGGCCTTCCAGTTCCTGCGAGCCACAGAGTCGGTGTACATCCATTGCAAGGTCCTGATATGCCAAGCCTCGGACTACAACTCCCGGTGCCGCCGCGGCTGCAACAAACGTACGGCCAGAGACCTGGGGTCAGAACACGACAGCCAAACTCTGGTCCTGGGTCCCATCAAACTCAAAGGTCTGTGTCCATTTGCACCTTGTTTTGAATCCAATAGTTGACCAGTTGAAGAAACATATTAGGTTAGCAGTAAAGAAAATCATTGTAATCTCATGATAACACCAGAATAAAACACATTTTTCTTCACCAGACCCTGAAAAAAAGGAAAAGGAGACTCATAAGCAGAACCAGGCTTAACTTGATCCTACAATGAGAGGCTTCAGTCATCTTCATTGAAGTTCATTCTGTTCATTGTGACACTGAATCATACTCACCATTTATTTCCCCTTTATCACAATACCTGATTAAAAGCATCATCAAAAGACAATGTGTGTTGGTGTATTTCATTACCGTTAAATGAACATTCAATATGAATTAATAACACAACTATTATCGATATCGGTTCTCGAATACAAAGAAGACAAAAGACAAAGTGCAACTCAGTTAGAAAACACTTTACTTATAAATTAGTAAGATTAATCCATCTCACAATGAAATGATTTGCCATCCCAGAGGGAGAGAGTGATCGCCTTCATTACCTTTGAACCTACGACACACACAGAGAACATAAGGCAGTCGTTACTGGGATGCCCCTTGTTACTGGTTAGCATGGCAACAAGGAGATGGTCCTAAAAAAAAAAACAGTGACAATGTTCTCCACGCACGTTGCTAAGCAACAAACAACAGTACCCAAGACGAAGAACAATCTTTTGCTAAAGTAGCAGTCTTACTGCGACATGAGTTTGCTTTTTTTTTTTTTGACACTGAACATCTATCCAACAACTCAGAATACAATACTCAGTAAATAGTCAGTAAAGCACTGGGATCCATTTGATGAATGGGGGAATCTCAGCGCGTGTTGTTATCACGAAAAGGCGAAAAAACGTGGCATCCCCGGTGCTACGTGGCAATTCTGAGACACAAGTGTTCACATGAGACACAAGACGGGATGATTCTGTCCTAAACACACAAGACACGGGATATCAAAGTGACTTCGTACAATATCAACACATCAGAATGTGACACGGTGTGATTAAAAGGATAAGAAACCCGTTCAACCAAACACGTGACGTTACCATGATGCTGGTCAAGGAAGGGCACTGAGTGAAGGAACGTCAAAACAACCCCAACTTCTACTAAATCTAGTTCGACAACTTAACCGACTGACCTAAAACCACCGATACAACGTTTTGGCCGGCTAGACTCCGTCCACATATTTTTAGATTCCAAAGTGTCTTAGCAGCATTCATGGAGCAGAATTTTGGCAAAAGAAATAATGGCTACCATAGAAAACTACAATGGCCAAACTCTTTTTCTAAGGTTCTGGGCCTATTCATCACAGCAAGAAGAGGATATTTTAATAACATCTATTAATCTTCAAAAGTAACAGTCCATTCTATCTTGGACACACAAGAAAGTGACTATGTCAGGCACTGCAAAAGAATAGTAGTAATGCACCAAGCACTGAAATAATTTCAACAAGGCTAAAGTAAGATCACTCCGGCATCAGTGTCACCAGAGCCATATTTAGACATTCCAGGGAGGTTGAGAACTCATTTAGTTTCTTCTCTTTTTGTATTTTTTTTTTTTTGAGAGTTGATTTGCTGTGAACAGCAGGAGTGTTATCACTTTACTGAACAGGATCACACCTGTTGTCTGTCTGTGTTTTAGCTCACGTACTGAAGAGAAGCTTCAACGTATGAACAGCAGTACATTTATGAGCTATGTCTGACTTGATCAATTACTACATTAAATAAGGTTAATGAATTTGGCCAATTTATGACACCACAAATAAATTCTCAACACTGATCATCCCGTTACAATACACTTGAATGGGCACCTTTAATTAAACGTCATTAAACAATCTGAATGTTGACATTTTACAACTTTCAAAAGGCTAGGCTACATCAAGGCCAAGTAAAAGACCAATAAATAAAAATGACTATGGAATTAATAAAGCAAAACTGTCCTGTTAAAAGTTCTTTCAAAGTTGTCCTCATTCATCCATCACTTGTGCTGCCCGCGGGCGAAGTGGCAGGCAAAGTCGTACTTGCTCTTGCACTTGTGGCCGCAGATGTTGCACTGGAATGGGTTCTCGTAGCCATGGCAGCCCATGTGGATGGTGTAGAGGATGTTGTCGGGGAAGTAGATGTCACAGTGCTGGCAGTGATGCAGCATGTGGGGGTCCTGGAGTGGGATGGACAGGCCTGGGGCCGGTGTACTGGGTTGGCTGTTGGAGATACTCGGGGTACTGGTGCGCCCACTGTGCTCGCTGCAGGGTCCCCTTCCAGGGCTGCAATTGATGTGGGGAGGAGCCCGGGACTCCGGGGTGATTGGGGGAGAGGAGGAGGCATGGACCATGCTGGCAGACACAGCCACGGGAGTTGTGGCAGGGTGGGGCTGCTGGATGAGGAAGGGCTTCTCATCTACGATAGACTCTGCTCCCGGAGACATAGGAGGCTGAGTCTGGTCCTGGGACTCAGAAGGGAGGCTGGCCAACTGGCCTGCCAGGGTGGACAGCTGGTTCAGGGGGTTATCCATAACCATATCATGGTGATGGTCATTTTGATTTGTCGAGTGCCCGTCCTCCACTGCGTGACCCTGATTATCGTACGTCTCCTGGCGTAAGTGGGGCAGCTCATGCGAGAAGTCGTTCACATTTTCCGCCTTGTGCACCACCATAGAAGGGGGGGTAAAGTTGATGAGGAGTCGACGGCCGTAGCCCAGCGAGCTGGCCTTTTTCTGTAAAACACTCAACATCTTCTTGTGGGAAAGCGAGCGAGCACCTTTCATTGGCAGGAGTTTGTGGCGTCGACGGCGATGGTGCGACAAGTTGCTACGATCGCTGCAGCGGAAGGAGCACAGCTCACATTTGTAAGGCTTCTCACCTGTGTGCGATCGCATGTGGGCCTCCAGGTGGCGCTCGTAGGCCGAAGCAAATGGACAGAGGTGGCAGCGATGAGGTTTCTCTCCTGTTTAATTGAGGAAAAAACAGGCTGATTAACAAAAACGCGTCAATTTCATCCCCTGAAAATTAACTATTAACACTTTACCTGTGTGAATTCGGATGTGCTCAATGAGTCTCGCAGTGCCTCTGGTAGCATAGTTGCAGTAGCGGCACTTGAGCTTGCCGTCGTAGGTCCTCTCAAAACCATCCACCAGGATCCCCGAGCTGTCCTCCAGTGACATGTCCACTGAGGGGTGATCCAGTCCATTCTGACTGCAGTCTGCATACAGGACCATTAGCAGGACATTTATGATTACACTTTACTATCGAAGGAAACAAAGGATTCTGGAGGGATTTAAACAGGTGGCATTCCATTGGATTACAAAAAACATGTAGCCCAGCACTTCAGTTACATTTGTGTTGAACTGCATACGAGTGGCACTTTGCAATACAAACAGGACAGTGGTTCTCAAATGGTGTGATTTAAGAAACCAATGTATCACAGACGACACATACTGAAGGATCATGGGGATAATTGCACCACATCCAGACGCCTAAAAAGTGCAGAAGATCCATAGACTTGTTGCACAGAGTAAATGACACACAGCTAGTTACCTGGTGGCAGCTCGTCCTCCTCCTTGACGCCGCTCACAGAGCCTGATATCATGTTGACATGCTGAGTCTGCTGGCTCAGATACTCCTGGAAATCCTTCACAAAGTCGAGCGTGTCCGGCTTTTCCTCGCCCATCGAAACAAAGTGATGCAAATGTCCCACACTACGAAGACGTTTGGACTTGAATTACTGATGCGCAAAGGTTGAGAAACCCGTTTTTGAAGCTATGCAGACACAACAGACATGATAATCCTGGAAATATGTGTAAGACAAGCAGGAAACCGGTGCAATCCGATGTCTGGTCGGTCGCTCTTACACACCAATCCTCATCATCGTCATGTTGCTTCAAACGCTACGTACGCTACGTTAGCCAGACAGCTAACGCTAGCTTATGGAGGAGAAAGCATCTTTGTCAACAGCAACGTCGGTATCTGGTCGACACGCTCATTATTTACATCGTATGTTACGCGTTTGAGTAAATCATCAAGAGTACTTAATTGTTTTTAAATTGTCTTTCTGTCGAATCACTTTTTAGAACCTGTTAAGTCAAAACAATACACCAGTTGGAGGGGTGAAAGTTCACTCAGTGTGCACCGCTGAAAACAGTCTCCGCCACCAGTTCACTGTGCCCGCGAAGGAAGGTTCCCACACAGTGATGCTTTAATTGAGCTTGTCCCTATTACTGTAAACCTACCAGATCCGCTTTTCAGACATGTTTATTATATACTAAACCAGTTTAAGTGAGACAATTCTAGTTAAAATGAAAGTGTAATCTCTCATTTGAAATGTCAAATAGTTAAATTTGTCAAAACATGTCAAAAGTCTGGCATGGGCTTAATGGGTAGGCCTAACGTACCCTTTAAGACAATCTATGTTCCAATTAATCCCATTTGATTAATTTATATATATGGATCTTAGCTCTCAATAACTATTTTTCATTTTGTCTCCAGTCCTATCCTATGGCCTGTAAATGGCATTCTAAAGGCGTGACCAGCCTTTTTGCTGTATTGTTTACGCAGAAAAAGCTAAACTTACAACATGTTGTCTTTAGAATGAAGCCAACAAAACTATGTATAAACAAGCAAAATCATGACTAAAAAGGATTTCTGAAGAAAAACAGTTTGCAGATTAAATGATACTACTGGAGTCAGGCAAATCACATGGCGCTGTTGTGCATCAATGCTCAGCTGCTCCTTTACGACTTCCTATTACTCGATATATTTTTGAACCAGAACAGAGAGATTTCGCATTGTTCCCTCCCTGTACAGACAACAAGCTCATACCATGCGTGGGTATGAACTGTAGTTCTCTCATTTTTTAGTCATGTCAAACTTGCGGCCCCTTAAAGTCCTTTAGGTAAAAATGTCAATTAAAACAAATCAATCATGTACTGCATACAACAATGTAAACTAGACATGCTTATCATGCTTTATGTCATTGCAATGAACCATATGCAGCTTCTCTATTGATGCCGTATGTGGTAATAATTCAAATTCAAGGAATTTTCAAGGGACAGTTCAACCCAAAGTAAAAAAGACATATTTCCCTCTTCCCTGAAGTGCTATTTATCAATCTAGATTGTTTTGGTGTGAGTTGGCTAGTTTTGGAGGTATTGGCTGTAGAGATGTCTGCCTTCTCTCAAATATAATGGGACTAAATGGCACACGGCTTGTGCTGCTCAAAGTGCCAAAAGAATACATTTAAAAAACTGTAATGTCTCTTTCCAGAAATCATGACCAGGTTACGCAAGATAGTCCACAGACTGTTGTGAGCAGTTACATGTAGGAACTATGGTTGAAAGAAAATAGTTCCTGAATGAAAATGCGTCTTGCATTGTAATTCAAAATACACCTTCAAAAATGTACGTTGTCATCCAAGCACGATAGCATTTCTTTTTTACAGAAGTGTTTTAAACACCATCTCTTGCCACCGAGCTAATGATGTTAACTGATAGCATATCCATTCACATCGGTGACATGACACTTTCAAACGTACAGCTTGCAATTATACGCAAAGGGGCAAATGAGGCACAACAATCGCATTACTTTCAAAAGCTATTGACTCATTCATGTTTTATCACAATCAATAATTTACCAGTAAGCGCTCTGTGAAGATCGCATTGCCCCATTTGTGTCAAAGTTGTAGGAAAACCACTGAGGAGAAGATGATAAACGACTAAGTTGTATGAGGCTGCGGTATCCTTTTACCGCGTTACAACTGCTACCGTCAGAGCAATAGTATTACAGCAGTAATGTAAACCTTTGTAACATGAGTCACATGTTTTTGTGTTGAAAATGTATCTACCTATATAGTGACGGACCGTGTGTATTATGTGTTTGTCTGTCACATAGAACAATTATAGACTATTTTAACAGAACATTTTTTTGACAGGTACACTTGTCCTGCATGTTCACCTGCTGTTGCCTGGCCACTTGTGAGTACAGTTCGACATCTGGACACTAGATGGCGCACATGTCTCAGTGGTGAAACGGGTACTTCCCATTCTACCATGAGAGAGAGACAAGTATTCCACATGACACAAGATAGAATACATGTGGGCTAGTATTGTTCATAAGTCTTAACCCTGACTTATCAAGATTACACAGATCGTGGCTATCATTGTATAGAAAGCTCAGTGTCCTCTCTGTGTCAGCTGTCAGTCCCCGGGGACAGCATGTACAGGACCGGTGGAGGACATGACAGTCGACCTCATCAGTTGAACCATGACCACAGCGAGCGGCCAATTACACCACCTTCTAACAGCCTGTCCACACTAATGTTATTTTATTGCAATTTAATTATGCTCAGGTTTCCAGCAGGGCCAGATCCTGTTGAATAATTTACACACAGCCACAATGATTTGTCGACTCGGGAAGACAAAGTGTGCACTTATCTGTGTGCTCACTTGTTTGAATAGTTTTGTTTTTAATTCCTTTTAATATTAATCATTAAAAAAAGAATCTTATGTTGTATTTCCAACTAGGGATTTCCTGCAGTTAGAGCCAATGCAGCCTTTGGTTTGGAGGACAGATTTCTTTTAAAGCCTAAAAATACTTAAGGGGAATAATTGGTGAAACTTAATTTTACATCAATGACATGTCCACTGCACAATATGTTAAACTGTTCTTTTAAAGGGCAGTGAGCATTTATTAATGAGAATAAGAGCAGGTAATACTCTAATAGAGCTTACTGGGGCTGGCATTTACACCCAATAATGCTGCATTCGCACTGATGGAAACTTGAGTACAAGTGACTTCAGCTTTGTTGAAAAACTGTGGATGTAATATAACTCAAACACGCTAATCCAACATTTCTGTCTATTTTGATACAATTGACACAATTGCTCATATACTTAACATTTTGTAAAGGCCTGACTTGAACTCAAAACCTTCACAAAACTAATCTAAATAATATGAGCGCGTGTAAATATACACACAGGCTCGTGTAGAATGGGCTCAGGGACAACACCTGTCTTTAAGAAGGTTGCAGTGTTATCCACTTGCTCTGATTCACATTTAAAAGGCCTGAATGAAAAGGTTCCCTTCTCCTCTTAACCGCTTGATTTACAGGCTGTTTGTGGTTTAACGCCACACAAGACAATTGATTTGCTCCTCCTTCCCTGAAAGAAATTGGAATTTAATTTAGAGAAGGTCTTAAGCAGTTTTTAAAGACTTGGTGTCATTTGTTGGGCTCGTGTAAAAGCTGCATTGGAGATTACCCTTCTGGAAAAGCTTTTCAATCCTAGACAAGTGCAGCCATAGTAACGGTAGACAGGAGCCTCTTGGAGGCAGAAAGGTGAAGGGGGACTTTGACAAGATTTATTCTTCTCCTACTGAGACTGTTTCTTTCTTGAGGTCTCCGGCTCCACGAGTAGCATTTGAAAAAGAACTGAGAGGTGGGGGATAGGATAAAGGAGGTATATATTAAGCTTTTCTTTCCTCTCACCACTTAATTTCCTTGCAGGCGCGCCTTGCGCCGCTGTAATGAATGTAATTGCCGCCTTTGATGAGAATGCTATTATCTGGATCACACTTTACATGGGCAAACAAGACAAGCCCCTCCCTCCACCTCCACCTCCCATTTAACTCAGCAACGAGACCCCCCAATTATGCAGGGAACAAGTGGCTTTTCATAAAGCCAGCGTGTCGCTCTTGATTGGTGAGGCTTGGAGCCGGCTACATGTGGACAAAGGATAGATTAGATGTGATATAGGCACACCAAAAACCCCATTTCCTTGATTAATTTCCTGCATGCCTCACAGAAAGGGCCCACTCTCTCCCCGCTGAATTCTATCTCTCCTTTAAAGACAAACTTTCATCTTTTGATAGATGTGGCAACTCAATGGACAGACAGACATTTTATTGACCCAAGTTTGACCACAGCTGCCTGGGCTTTAGAAGGGAACGTGGAGAGAAAAAGAGAAATGTTTCACTTCAGCGTGGGAGGATAATGGGCTTATTTTTTTTTATAAAAAGCTCAAAATCTTACAGTATTTCTGCCCTCAGCCAGGATCAACTCACTTTTCATGCTGATCTTTTTGTGCTCTCATGTCATTACCCTCAGCGCACACACACACACACACACACACACACACACACACACACACACACACACACACACACACACACACACACACACACACACACACACACACACACACACACACACACACACACACACACACACACACAGTCATCCTCTTTCTCTGTCTTTCACACACCCACACACAGAAGCACGCTAAACACCCATTTGATAATAGTGGCGAACAGATATGATGGGACTTTATGAGGCGATGCCCGATAAAGCTGCTGTCACCTTAGGAAGTCTAAGTGTTCTTCTGACTGCCTTATTACCGTATTAAAGCACCACTCGACGCATTCACACACACCTCAGCTTGGCTCTGACAACCCAGCGTGATTCTGTCCAATATTCCACCAGGCTGAAATATCGAGAACAATCAAATAGACTGTCACAAGTGACAAATTATACTATTACTCCTCAAAGATTGTCATCCTTGAAATGTATTCATAGCCATTTCTTCTTTATCGGTGAGTGATTACTCCTCAAAGCAAGCAATTCCCCAATGATTAATTGGTAATCAATTCATTTGACTATCATGCTTTGAGAATGGCTCCAAGGAATCAGCAGCATTGATCACTCGAAATCACGTGCATATATATATCCAACAGTAACTCATGGTGCTGTTGGGTATGATGGATGCCGGCTGCCCGACCACCTGACTCTTAATGGTTTATACCATCAGAAACAGGTTGCCATCCGGACCCAGTCACGATGGAGAAAGAACTGGCCAATATTTTTGACTGAAGTGGCATTTTAGCAGTATTTATTTGATAGTGTTACTACCAAAAGCATGGGCCACAAATAAAGAAGATAGTATGATAGCTTTTGACTGGCCAGCCAGCTCCCGACTCGAAATGAGGTGTCCAGTTGTGAGTTATTGTGGCCAAACGTCATTTGTACAGCCTGAAAAGTGGGGACATTTTTCTAGCTTGTCACTCTATGGCTATAGCTCATTGTCCTGAATGATGCCTCTGAACGCACAGTTGCCCTAATACGAGCATTTCACTCGCACCGCAAGAGGGCCGATAATGGATTAGCCTGTCCATAGGAAGATAATATAGTGCGTCCACTGGCACATCTTTAAACACCGTTGGGTCACAGGGTGTCAACTCTCAGCATGTCTGCTCACATCTAGCACTGATCTTCGGACTGAAACTAAATAAATATCTATTTTTTTAGGGCTGCAACTAACAATTATCTGCCGATTATTTTCTTAATGAATGGGTCAATCAATTCATTTTGTCTATGAAATGTCCGAAAATAGTGAAATATTTATGTTTGAATATTCAACTTTCTCATAAAAGATATTTAGCGTACTATCACATAAGACATGAAGCAAATCCTGCATGTTTGCCATTTTTACTTGAAAAATGATGAATCAACTAATGGTTTCAGGTCTACTCTTTAACTTTTCACAAATGTTTCATCCTGTTCTATTCTATTCCTTTAAAGAACTATTCATGTACCTTTTTATTGACTTGCCTTTCTTTTATATATTGTCTTTTGATGTTTTATGTAAAGCAATTCGAAAAAGCAGTGACTAATAAAAATTTCTCCACCCATTTATGGTCATAAAATCTTTCAAAAATACTGGAGAAACTTGTTTCTACCTGACAGAAGTTCATTGTGATGTTTTATGAAACATCAATCTTTTTTCTTCGCAGATTAAGATCCCTATAATAATCATAATGCATCAACATCAATATGAACAAAACTGGTCTCAGTATTCCTCTGGGAGCTCACAGCTTTAAAAACTATAAATTAGCTTTTGAGTTTGGATCTCTGTATGGATCCGCGGCAGTAAAGAGGTGTCTCGAATTGGACAGTCCTGCTAATGTAAGGGAAGTTTTAGATTAATGAGGCTTCTGCCCTTTGAGGATATTGATCAAACCCAATCTGGCCAGGAACGATTTGCTTCCCTGATGCAATATTAATAATGTATCAACATCATGAACAAAACTGGTCCAAGTATTCCTCGGGGAGCTCACAGCATTAAAAACTCTAGCACACACTCTAAATTAGCTGCTGAGTTTTGATCTCTGTATGGATCTGCTGGAGTGGCTGTTGAGTCTGAGTAAAGAGGGGTCTGAATTGGACAGTTATACTAATGTGAGGGAAGTTTTAGATTAGGCTTTTGCCCTTTTAATGATATTGATCAATCTGGTCAGAAACGATTTCCCATGTTCCCCTGCTGCAATATTAATGACGTATCAACATCATGAACAAAACTGGTTGCAGTATTCCTCGGGGCACCTACGGGATAAAAAACTTCAAAGCTCCAACAAATGTGAGGCACACTTTAGAGGTGCAACATCCAAGATTGGGAGCATTCTGATTCTGGCGAGCTGGTGGCTCATAGCTAACAGTGCAAACTATGGTGAAAGAGCTGACAGAGCTAACAGTGTTTACCTGAGGGGAAACCGGAGGGTGGGTTGGGACGGCGTTATCAGCAGTGCAGAGCAGCAGTTGTGAGGTTGGGCACGCTCACGTGCACCAACATGCACTAAAAGCATGCGGGGCCGGCCCGGCTATGTCAACATAGCAAGAAGAAGCTCCGATAACAACACATACAGAGGGAGCGTGACTTCATTCTCTGCTCAGGAACATGAATCCATGCATTCTATGCCTGGGCCTTCTACAGTTGAACAGCTACAGTCAAATCAACGTAACGTAACGATGGCCTGCCTCGGACGGCGCTAGCCGCTATTGGCCTATCTCGAACGATTCCGTCGTGACGCACTTTCTTCGGCGATCGCCATCCAAGTGTAAATAATATTAATTCATACATATCAAAGAATCTACGTGTCAAATTTCATGAATATATATGGGCGTTTACATGTCTAAATACTATAGGAAAGTGACTTTGATGGGAGAAAGCAGAAAGAACACTCGGCGACGCTCCGGCGATGGTGGAGTTGTTGAAGCGTGATATCTTATTGTGAAGGACAGAACTACGTTCCCGGATGTGTTGACAGCATTAATGGTCATTTTGGCGAACCTGTAACAAGCGAATATCCCCGAAAAACCAGCAGCACCCAGTGTTTACAACATGGATAGAAGTTTGGACGGATTAGGCCAATAGCGGCGCACAGCTAATTCACCGGTGTTAGCGTCCTTTTAACGACTCTGGTAAAGGCAAAGTTAACTTTAATAATTACAACGATATTTAGTTCGAAAGGTACGAAGTTAAACTTTAGTTTAACACCATTAAATCAACTGAAAACATTACACGATCATTTTTATCAATATTTTAAGTGAATTTTATTGGAACAATAGCTAAAAACGATTTGCAGAAGCCGGCCGGCGTTTGCAGAAGCCGGCCGGCGTTTTTAACCTACAAGTAAGCGTGTCTGTTGAACGTTGTGTGCCTGCGTGTAGTATTTGCTTTGTCACTGTCAACACGAGAACATTTTGAGCATAATATGTAGCTAGCTAAGTTAGTATGTTTGCAGTTAGCATCAAGCTACTTTTGTTTCGCCAGCAACAGCAACGCTACTTCCGGTTTGTATTCCTTGAGAATTTAAAGCCTCTTCCTTGAATTAAATGACAAGAAATGCTGAATTTATCACAAGAACTGCACAGATTATGTTTTTAAGAAATAGTTCCTGCCTTTTATCCCCTAGCTTTGTAAGACAAAACTACATTTTTTCAGTCAGTCAGCCATACTGGAGAATGTTGACATCAACATGTAACGTTACGACTTCTGGTTGTATTTTTCAAAATAAAAGACGGGATTTTCCAAACTGACAAGAAAATACATTTGTTTACTTTTGAGTATTCCCATCAGTTCTACTAATTCTGCTGCACCACATTTTGGAGGCAGGTCTATTTTTTACTATTCAATTCATATGACTTATTTGAATATGATGCTTTATTATGAACGGTGGTGGAAAATAAATACGTAGCCCATGTTTACTCACGCATTTTTAAGTACCTGTACTTTATTATTTAAATTTTGAGGGTTAGGAAAGCCTACAACAGTACGTGTATAAGCACGGGTTCTTAAAATGGCTGCAACTGTAAAAAGCTGGTTTACAGTTAAATGGCAATTCATCTCTAAAAAAATATAAATTTATAGTAGTCTATATCTTGCTCATAAAACGTCTGAATGCAGGACTTGTAATAGGCTATTTTTACACTGTGGTACTGCTGCTTATAGCTAACTATCTGACCACTTCTTCCACCACTATGAACTACACTACCCAGCAGCTTATAGCGTTAAAGCAGTTAGCTCCCACTCAACAAGCTAGCTACAACATCAAATACAGCTTTAAACGATGTACATATGTAATAATGATTAGATGATATCATCTTGATGGCTTAACATTCACGTGGTCTATCTGGCTGTATAATGTATAGTATATATTTACATAGCTAATAGTTCTTGTTTGTTGTTTGACACGTGCCTTTTCTTATTTTCCACAAATAATGTTTTGCTGGTTAAAATCTGAGGTTTAGTTTGAAAAAATAATTTCTACATTTCCTTATAATTAATCTAATGATCATCTTAACTTTATTCCACTGAATATTTGAGATAAATCCTTGCAAAGATGTCATAGGATTTGGCATATTTAACTTTATGATGAGTAATTTAAAAGAAAAGAAAAAAAACGAGTGATTCAGTGTTATGCTCAAATAACATACATCCTTGAGAATTACATCAACTATATCAAATTACAATTTGAGGTGCAACAGTGCTATTGCTTTGGCAAAAAAAACCCACAACATTTCAAAGTTAAACATCAAATGAGTTTTGTTTTTCCAAACAAAAGGCACTTCATCAATAGACTCACAGTTACTGATTAAACCACTCTGACCCGGAACAATTTCCCATCCTCTCCTGCTGTTCTCTTTGTCCTTGACATTAGCCAGAGGCCATCACTACAGATGCAGTTGGGTTATTTTAGTGTGATGATGACAGATAAAACAAAAAAATGCAGATTACAAATGATAACAGCCATGTATGTATACTGTATGTATAACCAACAGCTCTGTACAGTCTGCAAGAAACCTTCATTTAAGATTATGTTATTTTACATCTTTAATAAAGGTAAACAATCTGCCACTTGATACTTGGGTAGAAATCAATGTCAATATGTGCCATTTTCTGTCTTGTTTTAATATCACACATCCCTGACACAAAGGAAACTGCATAAGCAAGAGAAATTATTACGTCTTACCGGCACGGCTGAGCTTATGCTGATTTCAATATGTGAAAATACAAACATGTCCCGTCATTAACAACCATTTGTGACCCGACAAGGTCTCCAACATTTCTCAATAACAGAATATAGAGAGTCTGTGACCAACGTAAAGCAGGTCGGACACTCCATCATAGACTCGTACAGATAAGTACATTAACAATAGTCACAAATAAACCTTATAGATATGAGTTTTAGGCTTCAGCGCCCAGAAAGCACACCAGCCTCCGTTTGAAGCTCCAGAAGCTGCTTCCTCTCCCTGCAGTGGCTCCATCTCTGGCCCTCCTGCAGGCATCGTTAGCCAGACGATGATGGGAGCCACCGGGGTTATAATGGGAGGGTTGACTGACCCCTGACCCCCTATCGATCCGCTGGCTGTGTCCAGCTGGGCCTCCCCAAACCCAGTCAGCTGGAGAGGTGTTTAAAAGCTAACACCCCGGCTCCCATCCACTCCGCTTCACACTCATTAATTACATCATTTACCTGTGACAGTGACAAACCTGCCTGGCCACGCCGCAGTTTATTAGGGTCACTGTATAAAGCCCAGAACAAACCCAGATCAAAAGTGTGTTTGTGTGTGTGTGCATTGGTGAGTAAAAGACCCCATACAGTATGGTATTATGAGTATAGATGCATGCAGGTGACTGCTTTGTCCTGGCCTGTCGAGCTCCTTAGTGGGGAAGTTTATTTTGATTCATTTGATTTGTTGAAAGACAAAGATTGCCAATTTTCTTGTACAGACAAGAATATGAGTATAGATTCTAGAAACACAGCGGAAAAATATCACAAGCAAAAAATCCCCACCAAAGTTTATCTTTGTGGACCTTGTAAAACACCTCACAAACAACGGTATTTGACATGTTTTTAGATGAAATATAAAATCTTGCGGATTTAAGACCACTTTCTTTTTTTTTTTATGTCTTTACTGTTTTTTACTTTCTATACCAATTTGCTGACTCAGTTCTTGGCCGGTCTTTGTTGCGTTTGCTGCTCACGAGCAGCTGGATTGTTGTGGCCCTTTCATTCCTCAACTTTTGTTGCTGCCTCTGCATTGCTTCTTATTTCTGCAGGTGTCTCCAGTTCTACATCCACCTAAAAATCACCCCCCGCTCCTCCGCCTTCACCCCCATCGTTTCCTCTTTAAGTACCCCCCTCCCTGTTCTTTTTGCTATAGCCCTCAACACAATAAAACACCATTGGTTTCCTCTTGCCATACCTTTTCCTCTACACACTGGTATTTCAATCTTGACTCAATCGAGAAGGCTGACCTGCAGATATAAAGAATTGGCTTTAAGGCTTTCGAAATGGAACTAAATCTGCTGCAGGTCACACTGGGGGAAAATAAGCAGCAAATGTAAGTAAGCATGAAATAGTTTTTCATAAATAATCCAAATGACAGCAGGCTTTCTAATGGTGCCAGGGGGCTGTAAAAGAATATGTTGCCAATTTCTCTCCTATTAAAGTGAAATAGAAAGCCAAATACATAACAGTGCTGACGGAAAAGTTGCATACCTGGGCCCGGTGGAGTGGAGATTGAGGACACAGTTGGGTGTTAGAGGTAGTTGGAGGTAAGGTGGAGGAGTGATTGCTAGCCGTACAGCGTACAGTTGGAGGCCTTTCCACTGCAGGAAAAAGAATGCCCCTCCTTCACATCAAATCAATTGGTCACTAACTGCCCCCTTTTCCTGCGTGTGTACAGGTAGGCAGCTTTCATCTGTCCCTGCACAATGTTGATTTGATTTGCACTTATGTTTTTACAAATAGTCAATACTCCATTTTGACTAATACAAGGGCCTGTAACAGTACACGTCGTCAGCGAGAAAAAAGGAGAGAAACAAGGAAAGAAGACAGACATTTTATGAAAACAGAAAAGATAAATGCCACAATGTAACGCGCTGCATGGTTTTATACAAAGTCACAGAATCGTCCCTCATGGTAACCAGTAGAACAAGTATTTTGGTCCTTCACTTAAGTAATATTGCAATATGAAAATACACCATTCAAAATAAAAGTACGGACTTCAAAATGTCACTTCAGTAAAAGTACGTAAAAAGGGTTATTAGCTAAATGTACTTAGAGTATCACAAGTAAAAGTACTCCCTGTTTAGTAAAGAGATGCTATGAGTTTTATACTTATATTTTGATTATTATAACTGATGCATCAATGTATAGCTTGGATTATACAATTGTTGGTTGAGGGGGAGGTCATTTGAACTGTTCTATATACTGTTAGTAGTTTTAAGTATTTTTGTATGTAAAATCTTAATCTATAAAGTAAGTAAATCTGTTACTCAAATAAAGTGCCTCAAATGTGTACTTAAGCACAGTACTCAACTTTAGTAAATGTACCACTGAAGATAACCCTGGTATATCATCATGTCTGCTTTCAGTATATTTCTCTTGTTTGATTTAATGGTTATTAATTCCTCCAAAAAGCAAAGTTGCATGGACAAGGTTGAGACAGACAGAGTTTTTATAAAACCGTCACATTCTATGAGGCTAGTGTGTACGTGAATGGGTGGAAAATAGACGTTACATATGTGTTACCTCAGTAATAAAACATTTAATTGGGCTGTTTGGTGTTAATCCAGCTTTGTGAGGCTAGTCTTTGTGTGCGTGTGTGTGTGTGTGTGTGTGTGTGTGTGTGTGTGTGTGTGTGAGAGAGAGAGAGAGAGAGAGAGAGAGAGAGAGAGAGGCTGATTTGAAGTCCCCTTGAGTCAGAATCTGTTATTTATTGCTATTAAATGGTTAATTTTCCTGGGTGCCCTGAGGACTTTGGGGTGTGTTAAGATGTGTGGAAGATAGAGTTGTCAAGGGTTGGTGTGAATGCTTGATGTATTAGGAGAGCAATTCTGAAAGATCCATTAGGAATTGATGCTGGTGGGTCGCATATTTCTTATTTACAGTACAGAAGGAACATTATATGACTCAGATGGATAAAGTACATTGTATATTCAAGTTTTGTCAGATATTTCTGTATCTACATTTAGACACCAGATCCCTTAATTATCAACCTGTTTTGGACTTGAGTGAAAAGAGTAAAAATCTTTTACTTTTAATTCTAGTTGCAAATTTAAGAATAAAAGTTGTTTTGACTTGAAAATACTTTAAAATTTAGGAGAGCTCCAGAGGTCTTTTAAGTCGGTTAAGAGTAGATCTTAACATGGCTGCAGTAAAGAAACATAGGTGAGAGCATGCACCTTGTGCACCTTCTGACACACGTTCTGTACTGAAAGTAATATTGGTTATGATGAGTATTACATTTAGGCTATTAGATCATTAGTACAAAGTTGTGGCCCCATACATTTATCTTTACTTATTTGCTTACACACATGCTGAAATAAATAAATACATTGAAGGCATGTCAAATGAATCTCTCTATCTCACTCACTCAGTGTATGCTTAAATTCAATATGTCTGTGTGTGTGTGTGCACAGTCCTCTATTGTCACTCTGCTCAAGTTCCTTCTTATTAGTTAGTCCTGACAGCTGCTGGAGGAGCCATACTAATCAGCTGACAGTAATAACGCTCTTTCCCACCCCGCGACACAAGAGAGGGAGAGAAGAGAGCAAACAAACACCAATTACTGTCCCTCATGAGGAGGGGAGTAATCATGTTTGGGTGCTCTTTGTGATCATGTGATCTTCGCTGCACCCACAGACCAAACAAGAGGATCAGCAGAGTTGTGTACATGAGGAGGATAAGAGTATTAATGTCAAGTAGGAAACCACAATTTTTGTTCTCTGACCTGGAGAGTGAGACTCTCGTTGAGTTTAATAGTCTTGTTCCTGTTTTGTGTTTGGTTATTTTCTCTCTTGTCCTCTTCAATTTTGGAGCATCAATCCGTCCTGTGTGTCAGATAGCTGCAGGTTTTCTGCTAAGCTGATAGAAAGACAGAAACAAAGAGGCAGCTAAAGTGCTATTAGTTTGATGATTGGTTAGTAATGGGCTCTTATTCATTGGCCAATGTATAGATTATCAGTAATCAATTATGTCTCATTCCCAACCCATGAGCTGAATCTCAATCCATTTCCCCGAAGTGTGAGAGACGAGACGGAATTGACCCCCAGCCCTTAATACTGACCAGAAGATCAGTTTCCTCTTTAATGTGGAGTTCTGTCACATAACAGTGGAGCGCACACATCAGTCACTTGCATGTGTTACGGGCCACTGGCTTCAGAGGCTGTGGGGGAGACTGTCTGCCGCCTCTGGCCTGTGGATGCACCCCTTCTGTGGTTCCCACTCGAGTCGGTTCCTCTGGTCTACTCGCGGGGGTCTAGGGTAACACTTTCTCATCCCTCGCAGGGTCACATCCTTGATACCAACAGCTCCTCAATTATGCAGTGACACAGAGAGATCAGCTGTCTCTGTGGATGTGGACAAGATAATATGGTGACACAGAGTGTGCATTACGCTAGTTCCCTGGGTCAAGGCCCTGCTTCTTAAGAGGACAGTACAGCCGGTTAACCTTCTTTGGATGTGTTCCTTTGAGGCTGGTATTCGGTGCTCACTGTTGAGGTGGACATTTCAAATCACTTTGCTTATTTGTATCGTTTCGTTCAGTTCAAAGATTTGTCACTGATTGTGTAGTTCTGTCACTTGTTTTCTAAGCTAAATGGTAGCATCGCAGTTCAGATGCACTTCAGTCTTCAGTTTAGTGGTACGTTCAGTTCAAACAGTACTAAACTCCGCCTGTGCAAGAATGCTGCATTCACACATACAGACACAAAGTAGTGAGTGCAGTCTCTGGCCTCTCATAAACCTCATGAAAGTGTAGTAGTAACTGGCAGCACAGCATAGACTTGTGGTCTTTTTTACCTTAGCATACAGACTGGAAACGGGTAAACAGCTGGCCTGCCCAAAGGTAACAAAACGTAATTAAATGTGCCTACCAGCACCTTTAAAGCTCACTAATAAACACACCTTTGTCTAACCTGTACCAAAGCCAAAGTGTAAAAATCTAAATATGCCATTTTAAAATGGATATGTGCTGAACTATTTCTTGTCCTGGACCATTATCTTCCTGGAGTCTCCACTGATAGCCAACATATAGTCCACTACATAAACCACAGTAAAATAACCTTTTTAACACGTTGGTTTTTGTATGAAATGAATGTACAATATATACCATGTTACAATTTGTGAGCCTTTTATGTGACCTGGATAGACCAGGCTTTATGCTAAGCTAAGCTAACTAGCTGCTGGCTCCAGCCACATATTTATCACGAGAGTGGTATCAATCTTCTCATCTAACTTGTGGCAATTATGAGAATAAGTGCATTTACCAAAATGTCAAACTATTCCTTTAATATTTGTTTGCACTGATGAGTTTACATGAGACAATTATGTGATTAATAAGAAATGAAACAAACAAGTTAAATTTTTAAAACTACATTCTTGGTTGAATGGGTCGCCCGGGTCACATTTAGATATTGTTAAGTGGCTTTGAATAGCTCCCTTGATTTCACAGTTCCAAATGACCCGCGATAATCAGGTCATTAAAATGAGCCCATTCTCCACATCTGACACACTTCCACTCCCGCCTCATCTGAATAACAAATCGGCTCTGGAGTGCTTTCTCAAACAGAAAGAAAAAAAGAAAAGAAAAGAGGGAAAACTGACTTTCTCTTTATTTTCAGGTTAACCATATCTCTATATTCAGGAGTAAAGATGGTAAGAAAGCTAGAGGGGGTAAAAGGTCCTGTCAAAAGTGCCAGTGCCTGTGTGAAAGTACCCGGTTTTCTTAATTCATCCCTTAGGACCGGATAAGTCTATCAATCTGTTAAATTGGAAAGCCATTAGGTGCCCTGGTTTATGTGTTTCAAGCTGTTAACTAGAGGCTGATTGATTGTTGTTCCTTTGATGGGATATGCTGATCTAATCTCACTGTGTGCACGTTTGCAATAAATTACACAATTCATTTCCCCCATTTAGAGGAGGGGGAAAATCACACCTCCAGGCATGCCTACGCTCTGCAGGCAAAAGAGCAGGGAACCTTTTTTATGGTGCCATTTAGCCAGCAAGCTTTCAGCAATCCCAGCCTTCTTTCTAAACCCCCTCCCTCGCCCTCTACCCCTCCAAAAAATCGAAGCATAATCAAGGTGTATGTTTAGAAAATTTATTGTTATAATTTTCCCCCATAATCTCTTCCATTTTCCTGCAGCCGAGCTGACATAGATCATCATCTAAAAAGAGAAAATGGATAGCAGTTTAAAATTTATCGGTCTTTGATTCTCAATTATACGTGTTTATGACTTCATCTGTCTTCAGTGACTTCAACCTTTTCCATTATGGTGGAATATTATTTGTACGGAATCCATTAAATTCACAAGGCAGGACTCTAATGGTGGGGCTGCAGCGATTTGCAGAGGGAAAAGTTTTGAAAGGTTAGCTTTAGGAAAAGCGCGGCTGTTATGACACAAGAAATTGCTTTATTGATGGTCTGCTCTGCTGTGCATTTGGCCATTTGTTACCCGGCCCATATCTATATCTCAGGGTGACACTGATGAGAACTTTTCTGTTGCCCTCTCCAGATTACCGAGTTGTAATGACACATACAGGCAGGCTGGGTAAAAGCTGACGATCACCAGCGGTTTTTTTCGAGGAACAGAGGGTGGATATTGAGGCTTGGTGCCCGGAGGGCTCGGATGAAGCTGCTCATAATAGAGAAAAAGGGCTACATCGCTCCCATGACTGTTTCCATCCAAACCATACAGAGGTCATCATCTCCGCCGAGAAACAATAAAGGAAGAGAAGGAGTCATAAAATGTGGATAAAATGAGAGCAGGAGAGATAAAAAGGAGAATATACCTTCTATGTGCCCATATCTACTCATAAGGTAGATGCTAACATTGTTTCTTAAAGTGACCGTACACTAAGGGAAAATTACAGCCTCATGTGACTCAAGTAAATTTGCCAGAAGAACTGTCATGCCGCTCCTTAGATGCATGTTGTTTCCTGTTTAAACAGGAAGTAACAAGATTCCCTCTAGTCAAGTGGCCGCTGAAGTGATCCAACCTGAATGACATTGAGCTCCTTCGACTGGCTGGTGCAAGGGGCCGAGTAAAAGCTAATCAGGCCGTAATTCAAGATTCGCCTGGCCACTTACGATCAATACTCGCACAATCCCAATTAAAGCTTGCTGGGTCAGTGGAGGGCCACCAATTCCTTTACAAGTTAAATGCAATACTTAAATCTAAAGCAATCTCAGTGTGGCCTTCAACGGTTTAATGGCTCGTGCCAACAGGAGTGTCCAGTTAAAAGTGCAAGAAGTACACAGGGTCCTGCATTAAATAAATGCCCCCCCTAAATAATACTTACTTACTTTTAAGTTTAATTTTAAAATACTTTTATGGATTATGGAAATGGAGTATTTGTGCAGTGTAATGTTTGTAAAAGATCTGAATACTTCCCCCAGCACTACATTAGTCTGACAGCTACTATTACTTTTAAGATTACAATTTTACATTAAAAAATCATCAGTTTATAAAACAGGATGTATTTCTGTAGATAAAACTACAAAACTGTTTCAAATGTTGTTAAAGTAGATCCACTCAACTACAACACTATAATGCTACTTTCACATTGATGCATCAGAAATAATAATCCGATGAGTACGAGTACTTTTAGTTTTGAGACTTAAAAGTACATTTGTCAATAATACTTACTTTTACTTGTAATGGAGTACTGCTTATTCTACTTAAATAACAGATCTGAATACTCCCTCCACGACTACTCAGAACCCACAGTTCCCCCGTCACCACCTCTGCACCACCTATTTTCCCCATTTTCCTTCCAGTTTTCTCCCTCTGAGCTTTTGCCGTTGCATCCATGTCTTTTATCACAATTTTGACCCACAGAAAGGAATTCTCACAAGATATCAAAACAAAAATCTATATTTAATATGGGAGCAATTACAAAGCGAAGTTGGCTGCACAGGGCCATTGTCACCAGAGCGCGTGTTTTTCATCAAATAGGTCATTAGACGATGATGGATGTAAACCTATAAAGTATCTAAACTGGACCTTTTAACAAACCACGAGCAACACTATCATTTCTCTAATAGAACCTGCTGACCGTGTCATTCCCTCCTGCCATTTGTCATTTTTCCTTGTGAAATAATCAATATCTGGGCGCTTTGAAATAAATAATATAAAAGTCATAGTAACCTACCCGAGGAGCAACAAAAATAGACTTATGGAGCATTCAGAAGGCCTATGTGGCCTCTGGGCAATGTCTACTGCACGTTTCTAATCAATGCATAATACGAACTGTATTTTAGTACAGGATCTTAGTTTGTACTGTTTATTTTCAGGGTTTGCATATGTTGTGTTCTTTTCGTCCCCAGTTATGGACCGCTATTATAGTGGTAAAGCACTGTGGTAAATTTAAATTTGTGGCGTTACTGGGCCCTTAATTAAACAATCTCTATTGGACTATTCAAAAGCACAACCTGGGAATCAGGCCAATGTGCTAACAGCCTACGAGAGTCACTTTCATCCAAGGGTTAAAATAATAATACAGCAAAGAGTAGTGATACCTGCACACTGAAGAGCTCCTAAATTATATATTTATTCATTTCATGCACCATTTTGGTCACACAGACCTTCATCGGGCATCAGCTTCTCTGTGTGTTTAATTTCTGTACATTCTCCCCCTGAGCCCACCGCCTTTCCTTTTAAAATAATTAAACTTACATTTTTTTTTTTTTCAATAATCTTGATCAAGATTTTGACAACAAGAAAATGTATTATGTCAAAGATTGGTACACGGTGGAAGATGTGATGTCGGTTAATCACAAGCCTTGGTGCTGCTTTACTGACACATATTCAGCTCTGTTTGTTTGGGATTAGTATTGTGCAGAGGGTGTCAATGATTTAATACTGTGTAAATTATGAAGTAGATAACATCACGTGACTATCGTTTTTTACAAGAATGTCTCCTCTGATATGGCAGCTATATATCATGACATACAAATGTCTATAATGTTTAAACACCTTAAAGACAATAATAACGTCAAATGTCTGTGGTCAAATAGTGGCCACTTGTGGAAAAAGTGTCAGATATGTAAGAATCAGGACTTGAACTAATCTTGACTTTCTAAATTTAGTTCAGGAAGTCCAGCTCTGACAAATTAATATGAAGACTGTTGCTCCAATGCTTGCTTTCTAGAATGCCTAGTTTCTTCTCTGTGTTGTGAATCATATAAACATGTAAATACTACAAAAATGTGGGTGAAAAGTGAAAAGTGTTCCCAAGAACTTGAGTAACTTCAATGCTGTCCCAGTGTAAATAAAGCTTTAGTGGACACAATGACAGTATCACAAGTGTCTTCAGGGATACAAATATTACTGCTGCAATAAAATAATATAAAATAAAATGATTCAGACCTTTCTAGAGCAGTTAATTATCAAATACTGACTGAGGCATGTTGAAATAATGTGAATTCTTTGGATTTTGTACTAATGAAAACACCCATTTGGCAGCTCAGTCTGAGAGCGCCATCAAATACCTGTGATGATGAGGAAAGGCGGTAATTACATCACAGTAACAGGATATCTCCACTTGAGCAGCTCACTAAATGAATAACACGTGTTAATTACACGGACATGCCGGTGCTTGTAAGAACTCTACAGATAATGGGGAAAAAATGCATTGTGGCACCCAATGCAACCTTTACCTTTTCACTGACACCCTCTGTTATGGCTGCATATCACATAATGAATGTCTTTAGGGAACAGATGATGATGACGATGATGATGATTCATAACTGAAATGAGTACATCTCACACACGTGACTGTTCTATAGGACAAATGTGCTGTACTTAGAGGATGACAGTATTGTCACTATCTGTCAGGTCTCACACAAACTTGTCTTTTGTCACTTTGGAGGACAATGCATTGACTTGCATTATTTTCTAGTTTTATTACATGCCTACCCGCAACCCTAACCACAACCATAGTCTTTACCCTAACATGCAGTGGTTTGACTTGTGGGGACCTGTATTTCTGTCCCCACAACATGATAAATACAAGCACCCAACACACACCCTCCACACACTTGCATTTCCTCCTGTAGACCCACAGAGGACGCTGTCTCCCCGTCCTTCTGCAACACCAGCTTCCAACCAACGGACTGCTTTTTAACAAGTCAATTAATATCAATGAGTGAATATACATAGCACACTTACAAAGAGTGCAATCTGAGGGATGAATTAACCAAATCGATTAGGGAGGAATAAATGACGGTGCGACCCGCAGACATTGTGGAAGTGGCCCTCGCTGAAAATCAATGAATTAGAAATATGAATCTAATCGCCCATTGGTGACACGTGGAGTAGCTGCAGCCTGATCTCAGGCCTTTTTCATATTGTGTCTGAGAGGTAAAAAAAAAAAAATTATTTGACGATTTAAATGCTGACATTGTGACTATACATAAAATATTATCTTTAATGTTTTGGTAAATTACGATAAAAAGTCTTCACAAGAAAATAAATGTGTTATTGATTAAAAGAAAATAGTACATGATTCGAAGATTATAAGTATAGCTATACAGTTATTTTATAAGTTTGCATGCAGTGCAGGATAGCTGTTAGAAAGCTTACTTGTTCATCTCAGAATTTGCTTTTTAGTCAATGTAACCTTGTTTGAAAGGACTAAAGCATAGGCATTAGATATGTAATGTAAGCTTTAAGCATATAGGCATACGAGTTAAATGCTATTATTAGTATTATTGTATTCATCTAAATTACGGTTACTTAAGTTTTGGTGATCATTTTAGAAATATAATCTAATATCACTCAAATATATTAACAAATAGTCGAATTTAAAAAACATCATCAGACACCTGCAGCCTGAGTGAAAGTGGTTCAAAACTGTATCAATAATAAACACTGGATTATAAGTAACCTCGTTCAGTCGATCTGTGTCTGACTGTTAGTGGTGTGATGAGGCGCTTATTCCAAACCTTCCTTTTTGGCGCTAACAGCCCTGTGTTCATTTGCTGCCTAATTGGACTGTGAGACCAATATCAGGCGAGCGCTCACTGCCTGCAGCCATGAGCGCACATAGAGGGGAGGACGGTCTCTCTCTCTCTCTCTCTCTCTCTCTCTCTCTCTCTCTCTCTCTCTCTCCTCCACAGTCTCTCCCTTAATCCCATTTGCCATTGTACATGCCCAATCGCCTATACTTTCCGCATTTAACTTGGATGACACTTTTATTTCATCATTAGCAACAGACGCCAGACTGACTGACACGGTGGACACAGTTTGCGTTTTGACGAAAGAGCCCGGAATGAGACATCTCCATGTTTATACATGTCTTAATTTAATTTTTTTTTAACCGCTTAAACATTTTATTTTATTACTTATTTCGTCTAGAAGGACGCGTGTTTTAACGCGCTCTCCGAGTCAACGTGTTAAATCACTGAGAAGAGTAAAACAGGAACTCCTCGCAGCCAGTATATCGACTGTCTGTAAGTCAGCCTGCTTCCGTGGTCCTCTGCGTTCAGACCACAAACACAGCGATGCCAGAGACGACGCAAGAGACGTGCGCTTCGGCCAAGGACTCTCCTTTCTTCATTAAGAACCTGCTGAACTGTGATCGCAAACCGTCCAAACCCAAGCCCGTACTGGCTGCAACCAAGCTGGCTTTGGAGGGAGGATTTTCCCTTTCCCAGGTCGGGGACTTCAGCTTTCCACGCTTTGACCTGCCCGCACAGAGGTTCAGTCTACCGGCTCACTACTTGGAGCGCACCTCGGCGTGGTGGTACCCCTACGCCCTGACCTCATCCACCCACCTACACAGAACCGAAGGTAAGACTGACAGACCGAAACCAAGACTATTTATCATACGATTACATGCGCAGTCAGACTCACTTATAGGCAAGTAATTGTCAGACTTTTAGCCTTTAAATTCTATTTTGATGTTGGAGTCTGTAGTATACTCCTTGTCATTAGAATAGAGAGGAACTACTTAATTATTTTTCTAAATAACAATCACAACATTGGACCTTTCAGGACCATGTACCCTGCGCGCTTTGTGACACATAATATTACGTCAGATACCAGACATTGCACTTCCACCTCATAAACGTACTCGATAAAAGGGGATTTGGTGCGTTTTGGTGATGGGACATAAGATGCCGTGTGTCGTCTTTACCACACAACAGAGTGGATAACGGTTTGACTCCTTGTCCTCTGTGGAGGCCTATTTTGTTATGCCACGAGGCGGGATAATAGATCAATAAAGTGACACACTGTGCATAAAATGAAGCAGACATCGTCAAATCATCGGATGAGGGTGACGATGCGCAGCGTGCTTTTGATTTGTCTATTGGCGTTCACTGTGAACATCTTCCCCAGAGGCTGACAGCGTTTTTACCTGGCTGTTTCTGTGATTTATTCACGTGGGATTTTAAACAAGCGGGCATGAATCGCATTCATGCAAAGAATAAATGGGGAATTTTTAAAAGCGTTCAATTAGGAGATCTGAATTTGTTTAAATTAAACTAAAAAAATATGCAGGCCTAAATATTTAGAATATTGTATTCCCTTAATATATTGAAGTGTTATTTTGCGTATGGGTATATCGTAATTTGAATATAGATGTATTTGAACACATTGTTGTCATTCATGTATAGCTATAAAAATGTGACAAGCAAAAACATTTCTGGCTCTATTTATAACTTAGTTTCCCCAAAGCCCGCAGGCTGTGCAGTATCAACAGGCTGTAATAAAATCCCAAACATACAGCACACAGCCCCAGTGTTTATGACCACATCTCCCTGTGTCCCCATTTCAGTTATCGACAAACTAGGAGCCAGAGACTCCTCTCCAACCTCGGGCACGGACAGAGACTCGCCGGACCTGGTTCTCAAATCCGAGCCAGACGTCAAAGACGACGACGAGGACGATGAACACAACAACAACAAAAGTGGCGACGAGATAATCCTGGAGGAGAGCGACGCAGAAGAAGCCAAAAAAGACGACCTGGAGGAATGGAGGAAGAGGGACGACGACAAGAAGCCGAGCCGCAAGAAGAAGACGCGCACGGTTTTCTCCCGGAGCCAGGTGTTCCAGCTGGAGTCCACCTTCGACATGAAGCGGTACCTGAGCAGCTCGGAGCGGGCCGGCCTGGCCGCGTCTCTCCACCTGACGGAAACTCAGGTGAAGATCTGGTTCCAGAACAGAAGGAACAAGTGGAAAAGGCAGCTGGCCGCAGAGCTGGAGGCGGCCAACCTGAGCCACGCCGCGGCTCAGAGGATAGTCCGGGTGCCCATCCTCTACCACGAGAACTCGATCTCGGAGAGCGGAGGCATCGGTGGCAGCGTGCCCGTGAGCCAGCCGCTGCTCACCTTCCCGCACCCGGGCGTCTACTACTCCCATCCCATCGTCACATCCCTGCCGCTGCTCAGACCGGTTTGAAAATAGCTGAGTCTTGCGGCACAAGTTGGTGTAGATTTTCAAAATCATCCGAAAAGTTAAAAAAAAAAAAAAAAAAAGACTTCATATTTTTGTACAACTGACTGAATGAAGAAGAAAAAAGAAAGAACAGAGACACACTGTCGGGCCTACATGGACCTATTTTGGCAAATATATTGTGTCATTTTTCAAAACGGTGCCGTTTACACGTGATAAAATCAAATCCCATGTTTTATATTATTATAATTATTATTAATATTATTATCACAGGCCTATGTAATTATCACCTCAGGAGTCCACCATGCTTACACTGCTTAATGTGTGTCTTTTATTTTTTTTTTCCTAGTTTTTACACATCTACTGTTTCTGGACCAACTCTACAGCATTTTTTTTCACCTTGTTTACAAAAATTGGCGGCCTAAAGGCGCGGGCCTGCTTATCATCTGACAAAATAATTTGATCTTATTTACATTTCCAGAACTCATTACACGATGATGTGCAATACACCGAAGGTGTGCTGTGAATGAATGCATCCACTAAACGGAAAACATGTTTTGTCATCGGTGGAATATTGATGGGGCTTTGTTGTAATTTCCCTTTTTTTTTGCTTTTTAAAGCGCTTGACGGGGGACAATCAAAACACTGTCAACTGTAAAATACTCATGTTGCTTTATGTTGAGTTTTAGTGAGTCTCACTCTTGTTTCCTCTGAATAGACACGAGCACAAGAGTGAGCTCCCAATGTCTCTTAATCTACTGTGTGTTTTTGAACAGGAGCGGCAAAAAAAAATCGACTACACTGGTGTAAAAAATATGTAAATGTATATATTTAATGACGCACTGGGAGAAGAGCTGCAACAGCTCATTTGTACAGTAAAAACAACGTTTTGATATTGTATTGCTGAACCATGTTGTGAAATAAATGGAGAATATTCCTTACATTTTAGGTAAAGTTTGAATGACTTCTGTAGGTCTGGAGAATCTCAGTAATGACCAGAGGATATTAAACGGAGCCATTTTAGGCTATAATCGACATATATATATTTTGTGTCGCTAAAACATAAAACAGTTTTGCACTAAGAGATGCAAAACAATATTAAAAGTAGATGGAATTCATTTTTATTCTGATAATAGATACACGTCGATCCCTCTATCCACATACACACACATACACACACAGCTTGGACAGGTTTAGGTTTCTGTAATCGTCTTGGTGTTATATAAAAACGTTATTTTACAAAACAAAGTGGCTTGGTCAATTAGACGCGTAATTGCCACCATCTTGCCAAAATGATGGGTAATGTATTCAGAAGAGGACATCACTCTGAGTATGAGCTGCTGTCTTTAACATTGTGTTCCCTCTCTCATTGCCTTGTATGTGTGTGTGTGTGTGTGTGTGTGTGTGTGTGTGTGTGTGTGTGTGTGTGTGTGTGTGTGTGTGTGTGTGTGTGTGTGTGTGTGTGTGTGTGTGTGTGTGTGTGTGTGTGTGTGTGTGTGTGTGTGTGTGTATTGTATGTTAAGTATGAGATGTCAGGATCCACGGATCAAATATCTTTAGCTCACTATTCTGGTGTTGAAACTGTTGATTTTGGTTGTTAATTAATTATTGTATTCATTTGTTTTTAATTTAAGAACTTTTTTTAATGAACGTCATTTTAATTTCTTTAACAACTTTATAGGAAACATCTCTCTTTACAAGGATCACCTTTAAATAATAATATATAATTGGAGAGGTAGGTATATGCAAATTGTTTTAGGATATATATCCCTACTCTTATTTTTTTATTTAAAAAATAACATCTCAGAGTGTCTCCACATTAAAGTATAGCTATTGCTCTAAAGCCTAAGTTTAAACAAAGTTTGACAAAAAAATAAAAAGATGAAACTGCTGCGACCACAGGTGTCACTGGACACTTGAAGCGACTATCTCAAGGAAGACATGCATGTCTTGCAAGTTAAACAAACAATGCAGTTCAATGTATAAAAAGCTACTGGTACACTAATAATAGGAATCGTGCATGTTTTATGCATACTTAACCTCTACCTATTTATTTCTAGAATAAAGAAGCAAAACGTCTGAGTGAATGTGGAGGATTGGTTATTAACATGATTTTTCGTGATCTGACAAAATCAATGGAAATTAATAAAAGTGCACTAAACATACGATAGGCTGCCCAACCTTATGGGGATGGTATTGCTTTATAACCTTAAAATAAAAAAATAGTTTAAGAATAACTTTTCGTATTTTGACAGGATCCAGGTTAGACATCATTTTACAGTTATTACATATATATTTATTATTGAAATCATTTTTTGAATTTTTTATTTGAATTTTGTAAATACAACTTGTGTGTATTATTATGCTGAAGGCAGCAATGCAGATCCAAGAGGAGGAAGCTATAAGGGAGGGAGTGAACACTTCTCCCTTTGAGTTGGGCACAATAAAAAGGAATGCAAAAATAATCCATACTAATAATAAATAATCACCAGGATGGAATGTTTTTAACATGTCTTTATACTTTTGAATCTGAGTAGAATCCACCTCCACACTGAAAGGTGACAGAGTCCAGGTAGACACTCAACAACACAGTTTCATTCCCTCGTGCACAGGTAGACAAACTATTGACCACCTCATAGTTAGAGGACAGTTTTAATCTGCCTGCATTAATAGATCTCATTACAGACAGCACTTGGATTGCCCAAATATGAGAAATATTGCCATAAAGAAAAAGGTATTCAAAATTTAACAGATTATGAGGCACGTGTATTTCTCAGAACAACCTTTGCCTCAAAGGTCATTTCCTGTTTTCATCTGTAGGCTAATACAGTTATTGGAAATGAATCAGTCAGCTATAAACTGATATGATGATGACCTCATCAAGAGACAAAGGGTTCATTCAAATATCGTGAGATCACCCAAAGTATTGATGTATATACCTACCGCGCGCACTCAACACGGCCCCATTACCGCAAATTAATAGATTGCTCTGGCATTATTCCTCTGGCACATATCGATCCGTAAACGTCTGCATCATATTGCGTCAAGTAAGAGCAACGTTCACGCGCCACTTCGGCTCAGCTTGTGACCTTGATTTGCGCGCATAAATTGAAAAAATTACCACTCGATAATTTCCATTTGTGCGACATCTGCATGTAAACGAGTAAAGGGAGCAGATCAGATAAAGTACATTTGCAGCAGCGGGGGCAAACGGACGTGACCGGGGACTTCGCTCACTGTATTACATTAAAATGGAGAGCGTGAATGGGTCATTTTAAGCCCTATAAGTGCCAGTTTGGAAACACACAAGTGGCCCGACCACCTTGCGTAACGCTAGCCCTCTTCTGTGGCCACTGGCATCTGCTCATGTGTGTGTTGGACTATTAAAAGTTAGTTGTAGGGGGATTTAATGTCTGCATGCACAGATTAAAGCATTTAACTAGAGAACCGAAATTGGCTCTCGTGGCAGAAGCCTTACAGAACCGTGTCTGGTTCAAGGTTTGGCACAGGGTTCCCTAAAACAGACATCAAGCGAATCAGTTATATTTAAATTGAAGCATTCATAAATTGATATTGACTATGTAAACGTAACCCTCAAGAATAAAGCTATTTGAAATAATATTAAACAAGACATCCTCCTTGATTGGCTTCCTCCGGTAAATTGGGCCAAAAGTGAATGAGCTCATAGAAAAGTTCACCTCAAACGCACCTCTCGCGTTGGTCCTGTGCGTCAAAGCGTCTGCTTGAGATACAAACTGGTACATTTCCGCAATCAGAAGCCAAACAAAAGTGATCGGACGCGTCAGAGCTCGTGTGTTTGAACCACTCTTTTGACACTTCTCGAAGAGGAAATCTTGTTTTAAACCCATCCCATTTGCTTTGCTGATTGAATGCGAGCATCAGATTTTCATCAAAGTTCTATTAAGTGAAACATAGGTTGCGGGGCACCGTCTGATTGGAACAGTTTAAATTTTAATTGTGTTTTTAATTTGACATATAGTTGCTGTGAAGAATGACACTGAAACGCCGAGGGGCGGTCGATTTTCTTAATTTCTCCCCGAGGAATTGATGAGTCTATCAGGGCAGTAGATTGGAAAGCCATTAAAACTCAATGGTTAGGTTGTTAATTGGAACTTGATGGATAGGAGCCCGTGGATAGGCTGTACTGATCCAATCTTCCTGACTTTGTGTTTTCCAATAAATTACCCAGTTCATTTCCACACTCAGATTACATAAATTGTACACCTCCAGGGCTCGGGCGCTCTGCTTGAGTTTACATCTCTCTCTCTCTCTCTCTCTCTCTCTCTCTCTCTCTCTCTCTCTCTCTCTCTCTCTCTCTCTCTCACACACACACACACACACACACACACACACACACACACACACACACACACACACACACACACACACACACACGCAAATGTGCGCGTACGGACATGCGCAAATGCCTCCTGAAAAAAGAGCAGGCCTCGCTTTTTTGAATGAAAATCGAAACGTAATCAACGTTTATACTTAGAAAATTTATTGATATCATTTTCTCTGGTAATTTCCTTATTCTAGAGTTGGACACGCCATATATCATAATACACACGTGTAAAGGGTCTTTGTTTAATATTTATCGAAGCTTGATTCCCAGATCAAAGCGCCTCATAACTTCATCTGTCTTTCTCAGACCTTTCTCTCCTGCTAAAGATCTTGTTCTGTTATTGCAGTCGGGCAGCCGTACGCCACCTATCATTGTGATAGAGCACGAACTCAGGCCCGCTCCATGCTGTTTGAGGCCTCGCTGAAAACGCAGAAACAAGAGCAAGGGATGAACATTTCCATACTAATACACTGCTCGGCCTGTAACCTACAAACGCCAACTCTGACTTACAACAAACAGCACGTGCAATTGACTCTGTGCAGCACAATAGCAGCCTGATGTGTCCACTATCTACGATGAACTAATCTCACTTTGCAAAAGTCGTCTGAAAGTGCTGAAGGCGGCTCCACTGACAAAGGTCTTTGTTTGAAAAGAGCGGCATATAAAACAAACCCATTTAACTGTCATTGCAGATTTCACGCCTTATGTGTAACCACCATAAATCCAGCATCCGCCCTGACTGCGCTCATATATTCCCCCTTCCCCCCCCCCCCTCAGTAAAGCCTCCCCTGCGAAAGCGTTTTGTTAAGATCGTTTAGCAGCTGCTGGCCCCCGCTGCCAGTTGACGATATTTACGCGTGAATCCAGATGCTTCTGTCTGGTTCCTATGAAGATGATGATGATGACGACGGCAGGATCTGCTGTCAACATCATCATCGCCATCATCATTATCAGCGGCCATAGTCGTCGTCTTCTAAATTTTCCAGCCCGCCTTTAACACCGAATGCCGGTTGTGTGGCTACCGGGAAGGGCGCTGACATGATGATTAAAGCTGACCATTTGTAATGTGTCTGGGGCTCCCTTACAAAGCAGTAAAAGAGGGATAATGTGCCCGAACCGCCAGATCAAGCCCCGCAGCTGTCCCACAGCCAGACACAACCAGAGAGAGAGAGAGAGAGAGAGAGAGAGAGAGAGAGAGAGAGAGAGAGAGAGAGAGAGAGAGAGAGAGAGAGAGAGAGAGAGAGAGAGAGAGAGAGAGAGAGAAATAGAGCATGGGTGGTGGTGGGAAGCGCGCCCCCCTCCTCTCACACACCACACACGCGTGCGCGCACTCAGCCCCCACCACCTCCAATCAATTAGTCAATCAATTAGCCGGCCTCTACTCCACGCGCGGTCATCACGAGGCAGATTAGCTCAGTAATGATCAAATTAATTCTTAATCGCTGATAATGGACACGGAATGAGTTTATTATTTTCATGAAAAATTAGTTGGGCCTTTGTATTAGTTAAGTCTGCATGCATGTTACCGTAACCCCGGCTAATTTAGCAGGCAGAGGATGATAAAAAACAAGAAAAAAACATGAGGTCATCCTCAGTTGACTGGGCCGTTTCCTGGTTGTACAAGCTGCAGTTCCAAATAAAAAAGAGAAAACAAGCTGTGTTTATAAACGAGGCCTAATTTAAGTCAGACCACACCAAGATACTGCAAAAAAAGGTTGATTTTTTATATATTTTCACAAATCTCAATTTATTTTCTTAAGATATGACACATGGCAATTTAATGCAAAATATTTACAGTTTAAAAAAAAATTCATGACGAAATTTAAATTTACTCAAAACAGTATTAGCTCGTGACAGCACATACTGCATTTGTTTTACTAAAAACGGTGTGCGGCTGAATGTAGAAATGAGCACTGCTGGTCCCCTCCGACTCTCTCGCCCGTCTCAAAACCTTGACAGGAGTTTGAAATTTCCGGGCTTCTGTTGGAGGCTGCGATTGGCCCAGGAGGAGCTTACCTACATGCAAATGAAGCAACGCAACCTTGCTGCCTCTGATCCAGAGCGTGAGGAGGAGGACCAGGAATACACTCATGTTCCCCGAGCTCTAGAAAAAACACCATCAACTCCTTCAATGTTAAAACTCCACAATTAAACCGGCTCGGGGGGGAGAAAAAAAACCTGAAGAAGACAAAAAGACGCTTTCGTATTTTCTACGCACCAATCGTGCAGAAAACCAATAACGGAATACAAGGGGACAGACAAGATTCAGGCAATACTTCATACTGTTATGAAGCGAGAATGAGTAGCGCAGAAGACAGCGGGAGCAAGTGCTCGTCGGGCCCGATTTCCAGCTTCACCATCCAGTCTATTTTGGGCACGCCGTCCGATGCCCCGCGCTCCGTAAACAAGGAGCTCGCTAAGGGGCCGCCGCCACCGCCGCGGAGGCGCTCGCTGTCGGTGTCCTCCGAGGAGTGCAGCGGAGGGGAGGACTCAGCAGACTGCTTCTGCTCCGACACGGGTCACAGTGAGCCATGCACCCAGCACCAAGCCCATAACTTCTGTATAGGTGAGCATCTATTTTATTATTATCACAATTAGTATTTCTATTATTACAGAAAATGGAATAAACTAAATATTTAAGTGGTAGCCGAACAAAAATGAAAATGTTATTGGACATATTTACAGTTACTGTATTATTTGTTTACTATATCAAATGGTATGACATAGGCCTGATTAGTGCCTCTTCTTCTTTTTTTATTTTTTTTGTAATAACCAGGCCTCCTATTTTCTGTTTTTGTTTGCACTTCAGCTCACATTTCATTAGCCCGTGTCTGTGACTGCCACTCTCGTGCAGCTCATCCACTTCCACTTGTTCGTTGCAGACTATCATTGCAGCAGCGGAAGAGTGGAAGGTCGAATAATTAGCCCTCTGTCTTTCCTCTCATTCCAAATTTAATTGAGCCTGCTAATTGATGAAACATGTTTCTAAAATGGCTGCACTACACGTCGTCAATTGAGCGTTAAATAGAGCGGGGTTTTATTAATAGCTTACTGTAACGCCGAGCGTACTCATGCTGGATTGTTTATTTAAAAAGTCACCGGCTTTCAGCAGTCGATTTAGAAAGTCAGAGTTCACACTTTACAAACTCTCAAACTGAGTAGGTATGTGGAAAAAATATGTCCCCCCCCTACAGTCACCTGTTTAAAAAAAGCTTACAATTTAGATGTATTTGGTGGCTATGATATTCACCATCTCTTTCTCGCGCTTATAGGTCCCGGTAAAGGACCTCTCTCTAGGAATGACGGGCTCGCGCGGCGGCCGCGCCTGCACCAGCCTCTGCTGCAGGATTATAAGGAGGAGCAGGAGAGACCGTGCCATCAAATGTCACCTCTGTCGGAGGAGAGACACACAGACGGCGCGGACAAGCAGGGCAACTCAGCCAAGAAGAAGACGCGCACGGTTTTCTCCCGGAGTCAGGTGTACCAACTGGAGTCCACCTTCGACATGAAGCGGTACCTGAGCAGCTCGGAGCGGGCCTGCTTAGCCTCCAGCCTGCAGCTGACTGAGACTCAGGTCAAGACGTGGTTTCAGAACAGGAGGAACAAATGGAAACGGCAGCTATCAGCCGAACTGGAGGCGGCCAACATGGCCCACGCCTCCGCACAGACACTAGTAGGGATGCCGCTGCTTTTCAGAGATAACGCCTTGCTGCGTGTTCCGGTTCCCCGGTCCATCGCCTTTCCGACGCCCCTTTATTACCCGGGGAGCAGCCTGTCAGCGTTACCTTTATACAACCTGTACAACAAGATTGAGTACTGACTGACTCTGCTGTATGTTCACCACTGCAGTCCACGTAAAGACGCATAACAAAACAATACAACATTCTTATAAGTGTCTCCACATAACCCCTGTATATTAATTGTATCACTTTATTTGTTGAGGAAATTGTTATTATGCAGCAACTGTACGTCTCCCATGAAAGCAACCAAGCTTAATTGTATAAAATACACCATGTGAATAATTAATTACAGTCATTTTTGTACTTTTATTTTCTTTCTCCTCCTTGAACTGATACAATAATGGAGTTTAACATTCATATACCATTCAAGAAAAAATGGATTTCACAAAAAAAGGCGTTTACAGTGTTTATATTCATAATTGGTTTGTCACATATTGCAAAGCAGCAGCTCCATTTTATTTCAGCTGACAGGAAAAACATTATTATTCCATTTCAGGAAAAATATCATTGTTTCTATTGTAATTTAGACCTTGAATAATAACCTTCTCATTCAATAAATTTTCTATTTCAGTGAAAGTTGGGCTTGCTTGGTTTTATTTTATATAATGTTTCTGTGTTGTTACATTTGTAAACTTAACTATTGACACAGTTATATTTTAACACAGAAGGTAAACACTTAAAGCAATTGTAAACTTGCGTTAAATTCTACTTGGCTGTGTTGACAGTTCTTGCCACAATGTGATCACAAGACATTCTATTGTAATAACCAGTGTGAACATCTCTATGTTAAAGGCTCATGATATAATCAGAAATTAAAGGAGAATTCTTGTTGTAGAGCTGCAGTAATTCTTGTAAGAGGTGCTTTGAACTAAAAACATGTGCTTTAGCCATGGATGAAGTGAGGGGGAAAAACCTGGGAGTCACTGGTGTTAATTAACATATATGACATTACTGTTTATACAACATTGTTGTTGGCTCACTCTTCTAACCTTATACCGCCTACTATTACATCAAATATTACATTGTGAACTTCTTGACAGGTGCATTTTAATTGCAGCATGTATCTGTGCAGTGCTGTGGTGTGAAATGTAATGCATTCATCTTCTTCTGCAAGGCTCACGCTGTAGCTTCCACATTCGTTTGAGTAAATATAGCCTACAAACCGTACAAAATATCAAGCTGCGTCTAGAATTGGAGAACATGATGCAAAGAATTTAAAGCCATACTTTCAGATTCTAAATCTATAAACAATGCAAGCAACGACAACACTCGGTAGTACATTGAAAAGGTGGATGACCTGAGCAAGCTGCCTTCTAAAAGGTAATACATATAGAGAGAAATGTGGAGAAGAGATGCACACCATCACAAGACAATCATGCCTCTGGGACAGATCTTCTCTTATTTGAAGTCTGCCCCCCTTGTGGCTCTCTAGCATCAGGCCTTGAAAGGGGAACCATAATAAAGAGGCATGTTGTCAAAGTTAATCGAAGCTGTTCACTTTTCTCCATCTGCACAGTGAATAATCAGTTACACATTGAACACCACATACATTATGTCTTGTCAATGCAGAAGCTAGTTTAGATTTTCAAGAGGTCCAGCTCATATTGGTAAAGTTCAATTTACGGTCTCATAACAATTCAACACATGCAAATACTAAACACAAGCCTGAAGAGAATCACTCACACTTACTCACTCCCTAGAACACAAATGCCCCGTGGTTGATGGTTAGCGATATAACTGTGTCATTTGCCAGCTTTTCTTGGGTGTCACATCATGTACAAGGGACCCCCACCCACAACACCATCACCACCCAGCCAACCCCTTCTACCCATCCCACCAATCTTTCACTGTGTGCTATTAGCTAGCAGAATCATGACTAGCAGGCTCTGCTGCCCTGCAGATTATGCCTGACCCAATTTCTGCAACAGCCGCCCTGTGTTTCTGGGAAAATGGATAGCGTTAGACAACAGCAGTGATTTATGGGTAACTCCAGCACCAGCGAAGAGGTGAGGCGCAGGGGGATGAATTTGTGACAGATAGGATAGGGAGAGAAAAAGAGAGATAGAGAGAGAGGGATGGGGGACCGTAACGCTTATGAAAAGGAGCAATAGCTTTGGTTGAATGAAGCTGTTTATTAGTTTCCAAGTGGTCATTATGTCATCAGGTGCGACGGCAACGCGCCACTCTTTTGGATGGATGTTTGCACCCCACTGACTTGTGGGAAATCTGCATGACCTGTCACCTGAGGTTGTTTGATTTACAAGACAGGGAGAGAGAGATGTGTGGAGATGCGGTGACGAGCAAAGGAGAGAATAAGTGAAAGAGAGGAACGGGTAGGGGTAGGTGGGGGGGTTCAATGTAACTATGTATCACTGCAATGGCAGGTGTGAATTACAAATTTTAATAGCAGGGCAATGAAAATGATTTGAAGTGGTTTAAACTGCAAAGAGACAGCGACTGGCATGGTGATGAAGATTTGTTGAGATGATGTGTTGTGCCTTAGGATTCATCAAACCTGCCTGGTAAGGTGAAAAGCAAGTGTAATTCACTCTGTGGTATAATTTATGATGGGAGTAATGGAAACTGTGGGCTACACACAGTGTGGAGAGGGAGAGGCAAAGACAGAGAGCACTGGGCAAATTGATTCTCTCTTTTAGAGCATATTTACAGGATCATAATGAATTATACTAAAACCTCCGGATATCATCTTTTACATCTCGAGATAAAATGATGTAGATCAAAACTAACTTAATAGAGACCCCATTAAATTTAAACAGGCTGCAACAACATTACTTTACTTTTTTATTTATAATGTTCTCTTCTAATATTTGAAGAACCCTCCCCCCCCCCCCCCTTCATTTATTTGGATGAAGGCTTTTCAGCTACCAAACATATTTACAGCCATCTGATTTAAAGAGGGCGTGTGTGGCTTCATATTAGAGCGGAAGGTTATGAAGTATAACACCACGAGCAGATGCAGAGCCTCGTGTCTGCCTCAAGACAAGAGTTTTAAAAGCGATCGCAATGCATTAAGCCAGACAACTCTCAAGACCTGTTTGCTCCCTAAATGAATTTGAGGGGAACGTAACAAGGTTTTTGAGGCAGGCCCTGTCATCCGCTGGCTTTAACCAGCTTCTGTGTTTATGGGTTAATGGTTAAAAAGGAGAGCTTGGACCAGAAGTGATTTTTCATGATTCTGTTTTATATCAACTGGAAATGAACGAGCTGAAGGGAAATTGTGTTTGTCCCCCCCCCCCCCCCCCCTCCCCAGCCTGTAACCCCTTCTCCTTAACAGGAGAGGCATATGCTGCAGAACTCTATAAAGCAGACATATGAATAAAGTATATTAAGCAAAGATGTGGAAATTATTTGGTCACTTAAACAGGCATAAAACACTTGGATATACCAAGTTTCTAACAAAAATAGGTTTTAACTTTGTCATATGCCATTTCATTCTTTAAATGAATTTGCTTTCACGCGAGACATGTTTTAAAATGTTAGGAACTCAAGGTCAAATACAATTTGAACTCCCCAAGAACAATGTTTAACCAAAAATCTGCATCAGGGCTTTTATGGCAAAATTTTGCCTCATTGTTAAATTACCAACCATTTCTTGAACTGCCTGTTTTGAAGTGCCATTCCAATATGCATCAAACTATTACAGGCTACAGTACGTGGAGAGAACTCGGCTATTACGCCAGAAATAAGTCCATTAGCATTACCTTTGACGCAATAATGGATGTGAGATACAATTCTCTGCTCTCCATTTTGTATTTGTAAGGGTAATAGGGGAATTATCTTGAAGTCCTTATGCTACACACTCAAGAGTGAGACCACACTGAGGACAGCGAGCTCTGCAACAGTTGTTTTCACATCCTCCTCTCCCCTCCCTCCCTCAGCCCGTCCCTCTGCTTCAAGACCCTCTTAGAGAGAGCCAGGGAAGATAAAGCATGTCATTATTCTATTAAAGACCTACAATTTTTGTAATGGGACTTGCAGCGGTCGGCAGAAGTGCAGGCAGCTTCTTCAATATCCTGGACATTATTTGCTCGTTTAGTTAAATGATGTTTCTAATTCCCTCATAATTACTTGTAATGAGGCTGTCTCCCTCGTTTTGATGCGGCAACATCTTAATACAGCCTGGCATTCTTTTTTAGGGATAATTACCTCTCATGAGGCCGGGCAGCGAGGCTGGGGTTTGTTGTGCGCTGCACACGTGGCAAATTGGCTTGTTTCCTGCCATCTTGTCTTCCTGCAAATTGGTAAATTAAGTTTCTCGGCTGGAGCATTAGAACTGTTAAGTTTGCTTTCTCGGCTCCTTCAAATTATTGGCTTCACTGACAGAGAGATGGCTGTATATTCTGTGTTTTGTCTAATTCACTTTGTAGATTGTTTATTTACAGAGTATACAGCGAAGGTTAGTGGAGCTGAATGTTGGAGCAATAAAAAAAATAAATGTCAAAGGAGCAGTTTTTAAAATATTTGGGACATGTAATCCAGATCACAGAGCAACAAAAACATAGATTCACAAAGCAACTCCTAAATCCTAAAATACAAATTCTTATTTTAAAGATAACATTTTAAAATCAGAGAGCGAAAACCATAATCTAGTGTCATTTAGAGACTAAATTATTTAGCAAAAAACTGAACCCTTGACTCCAACAGTACATTAGGTCCATTTATTGTAGCGTTAACAGACAATAGTGCCATAAAATACACCTGCAATTCCACTGTGTCAACAAAGTCAGTGGAGCAGTTCCATCATTTTCTTTTGGGAGGGAGACTAGCCAGTCGATTTTGTAATTTTAGGGATGATCAACAAATAACTATTTCATATTTAAAAGAAAATACAGATATAATATGTACGCGATCTTAGAATGGATTTCCCCTCTCCTGTTTCCCTTCTACCGGCAGAGCAGTCTGTGTTGATCCTGAAATGATCCAGCTGCCGTTGTCAAACCGCAGCCGTCGCAGGGTTGGCTGAGGGTTTTTTATTTCTAAGTGCTGATGTGTCGCAGACAGTTTGGCTCTACAAGGGCCTGTTATACGCCGATTAAAGAGAGGGAAGGAGTGCTCCCGCAGGACGGCCTTGTACATTTACCCTGACCACAAAAAGGTCTAACGTTTACGCCCCGGTGCTGACATGACCTTCAAACAAGGTCCCTCTGCTGCCTGGGTGGATACTGGAACTGTCTGGAGGAGGCCTGCAGTGAAACTAACAGACAGACAGGAAGAAATCATATCTTTTATATCAGAAATTAGCTGTCTGCCATATCCTGTGTAGTTAGAAGATATGGCTTTTATTGGGAAGTACAGGAAAGGAAAGTTATTTTTCACACTTATATGACAAAATCTGATTGTGATTTTCCAAAAGCTTTTGTCAGTTTCACTGAATGTTGGAACACAATATAAGAAGTATCTTTTCTCCATTAAAACCACCTACATTGAACAAACTGACAAAAACAAAGGGCCACTAAATAATTCAGATCCAAATCACCCATCATCTATTGGTGGGAGACAAACATATCACTTGCTATTGTTTTTATTAGCGAGAGCACAGACAGATTCACAAGTGATCCCCTTGTCTTTGCTGGGGCAGTGATCTGTTTGTTATGAGATTCGATATCGAGTTCTCCTTAATATGAAGAGTTGGGATCTCTTTGTAACGACCAAGTGGTCTCTTTCAGCTGCAGGGGTCTGGTGTATAGAGAGATGATCTGTCACTTCAGTCTGAGACTGACTGCTGACCACATAGCCTGCAGCGCAGCAGCAGGGAGCACAATGAAAGCAGCACACTATCACCTGACAGCTAATTAGGGATCACTCCCCTGGAAGGGAATACATTCTCTTTGAGGGAATGAGAGAAAGAAAGCAAGAGGTCGCTGAAATCCGTGTGATGTGTCTGTCAAAGCCACAAGCCACCTGTGCCTTCTAAAAGCAATTCTTTGATAAGTTCGGTCGTCGTTGTAGTAAATTGTAATTGGTGGAAAAAAAATCAAAGAACCTGAGATTGGTTCAAATATAAAGTCTTTTGTTTTTCTCTCTTGTCCCCACAGGAGTAAGAAGCTCATATCTCAACATTCATGCAGTCCATTTTAAATCTACCAGTTCAGCAACTTTGATTGTCCCCAACTGTGTATGCCAATGTGCCCACATGTGTGCGCAATGTGTGCGTGCGTGTGCACAAACATGCTCTTCCAGCAGTGTGAGTCTATGGTTTATACTGGAGACCAGGGATTTCTTTGAGAACACATTTGTAACCATTAGTTGAGTGTAGGATTTCATGTGCAGAGTGCATCCTCTGGACTGGTGTCAGAGTTTCTGCGAGGCTCTGTGGCAGCCTCTCTTGGAGCGACAGTGCTGAGAGGAGGAGGAGGAGGAGGAGGAGGATGGAGGTGGTGGTGGTTGAGGAGGAGGAGGAGGAGGAGGGGGTGCACTGGAGCCTCTGCGTCCCACCAACAATGCATCACGGCAGGCAGAGTGTAACCTGAGCACCCCCTCTGGCCCTGGTGTGGCCTGCCACAGCGCACTCCCTCTCGGCCCCCTTTGCACCCCCAAGATGCTTTTAAAGGGATTTAGCCAGCTAGAAAACAGCTCTTCAAAAGAATTGTCGTCACATTAGAAAGTAATTAGCTGGGCCTGAGGCCAAGGATTCCCTGACCTGACTAATTCTGCACCCCTAAACAATCCGTCTAGGTGCTAGGCGGCTGGTGAGGCACGTTCTCGGTGTACTGGGGAGGAGGTATTCTGGCAGGGGAGATTCCCATGGTCCTGCAGGTGAACAAACCCTACAGAGGTCATCGGGAAAGGTTACTGGGTAATCCATCTGAGTAACGGTCAGCAGGTAGATTCGATAGACGTCCAACAATACAGGTACATGTAACTGTTGAACTAAACTATAGTCCAGATGTAAGGGAACAGGACAAATTATAAATCCTGTTGATGACAGCTACCGAATACTACTGTGCGAGGACGAATCATATTGAACATTTGAATCATCGTCGAAGAAACTGATTGGCTCTAAAGCTGTAGAGATTCTGATGGTATATACTGTAGCTCAGCCAACTTTCAGATGTTTGTGATCTAGGAGTCTAACACGGATGCAGACCACCGCTACATCGCTTTTGCAGATCAATGCAGAAAACACATTTCAGCAATTGGCCACCTGTTTTTCCAAGCCTGCAGGGCCCACTGGCCACAACCTCTCCTCTCACTATTAGACAAACTAATCTGATTGGGAAAAGGATGGAGATGGGGAGGGGCAGAAACTTACAAACCACATGCTGCAGGGTAGGACTCGACACCGCCAGTCCTCTCCTTCACTGTCTCTGATGGTTTAGGAGCTAGTATGGCCTTCAGCATTATCAGGCTAACACACAGTGGGAGGTTATGTGAAAGAGACAAAGAGAAAACGTAGGAATCCCAATGGAATACACAAACATCACAGATTTCAACCGATTCTTAATGGTGATATTGTACACATTTAAGGGGTTTTCTGTCTGTTTTCATCTAAGATAGCACTTACAACTCGTAAGGGCTCTGCCATATAAACCTTTTTCATGTATAATGACCATGTCACATCTTTAGCAACGCATATTAATCTATTTTGTGTGGGGAAAAAGACTCCCTTCAAAGCCGCCATATTGATGTGGTAAGACATTGGAAAGTGGGAAGGAAAACATACACTTGTTAAACCAGCAGGACCTAGAAATGGCACTGAGCAATTGGCCAATTAGGAAGTGGCCCATCATGTCAAACTCATTTGCAAAGGGAAGGCTTAACCCTTAGGGTTCGAAGGTCGGGATCAAAGGGTGTCCCCCATGGGACCGCACAGAGATCCTTGAAGAAACGCTGATCCCAAGCTTTTGTAAAGGAATCTTCTAATTACAATAAATCTCCACTGCAAGGTAAAGACAGGAGTGCTTGGTACAGTTGCTATATGATAGCTCCCACCCGAGGGCCTGCAGGTAGCCTATAGATGTCTGTATAGAAGACTGATAGGAGATAGTGGTTGCCACTAGGGTAGTGGCCTCTCATTTGCCCAGGTCAGAACCTCAGAGAGAGATCACAGCTTTGGCGGCTCAGGCTGACCAGCACCTCTGAGCCTTTATAGCCTCTGGTGTGTAACCGGGTCTTTGACCTTGCCCACAGATTAGTATCAGTATCAGTATTAGTACTGGATTTACTTCTTCTATTCTTAGCCCTCTTTCTTTTATTGTCTTGCTTGCTCACAAAGACATGTCACGGTTGGATTTCTCTGAATGGACCACGCTCTTTCAATTGAGATTTTAGCCCTCGACTATGAGCTTTTATGATTGGTTTGATTTGCACTCTGATCTCTTTGGTTTGGTTGCAACACTTATTCTAGAGAGATGTTTGCAATAGAGGCTGGTTGGTCACACAATACTAGTGCTGGGTGATGGTTTTGAAATTTCAGCTAACCAAACTTTTAAAATTATGTTCCTGACAATCTCATCTGTACAACAATAATTGCTGAGTGTCAAATGGTCTAATTACACCTGGAATCCTAAACATTTACATATTTTGTACCTTTGAGAGGGCACACCACTAGCACTTTGTAGAAAAATGGCTTTTAAAGGCTGCAGCTTAAAAGGACACCAATAAACATTTAGTATTCAACCTGACACTGATGCCTTAGCTGAAAAAATTTAACATTTCCACTGATTTGGATAAGAGTTATTATACAGTTAGACTGTTACGTGAACTCTCACCCTGCACACTTTCATAGCGCCCATGAGAGGACAACATGATGGCTACGGGGAAATCAACGGCTGTATGTTCCACCGTGTATTCCCTACACGTATTGAATCTCGCTTGCAGAACAACCTTCTTTGTTCCCGCTCCAAGGTAAGCTGTATGACACTCTCTGTGCTTCTCATGCGGGCTCTGCTGTCAGCTTAAGGGGGAGGAGAGAGGAAAAGGAGGGGAGAGTAGTAGTTTGTTCTTCCTGCAATTAGCATTCACGGTTAGCTAAGCAGAACTAATGCAGCGAATCTTTGAGTCTAACGTTACCTGTCCTCCACTGCCAGAGTACCTGCAGGCCAGATTAAACTGTAGCGAGATGACAAACCGCCGATGTATCCGTTACAAGCCTGTCATTATCAGCAGTGTTATTGGTAATTCCTTTTGAATGGCCACGACAAAAAATTATGCATTGGCTTAGGAGGACTTAAAAAAAACAAAAAACAGGATACCGCTGGGGTGTGGGCAACGTGCAAGTGATACTGTAATTTTGAAAACAAACTGAGTGAGAATTACGCCTCCATCGGTGTGGCATTGTTTGGCAGCACTGACGGGAGGCATAACTCCCAGCGGCACATTTTGATCTGAGCTGTTTTAAGTGACGGGCTTCCCATGACAACAGTTAGCGCTGTCACATGTCAACACACGAGGCATCTGCCCTCAAGCATCACTCTCTCATTGACTTCATTCATATTTCATGCCTTAACAGCTTGTTTTTTAATTCAACCAATAAAAGGTCGTCTTCATTCAAATGTTCTGTGCCTCTGTTTCGAATCAAACGTTTGTGTCTGGCAGGGTCATCTCCCGTATGTTCTTCAGCATCTAGGTCAATACTGAATGATCTCATGCCTCCCTTTTCAACTGGGGCCAGATCGGGATATGGGCTCACCGTGTCACTATTATGGGATGTGGATGAAACGGCAATGATCTCATGAGTCTTAAGTGACACAACAACGTGGCCACTTAGCAGACCTTGTCACGGAGTTCCAAGAAAACATTGCAATGTGATTTTCAGCTCCATGATTTATGGTTCTTGTTGGTGATTCTTTGTTTGGAGTTAAATATACCAATGCATAATTGGAATACTATCCAAGAATAGATGAGTAAAACAAAATAGTACTGCAGCTATGTTTTGTGTTGTAAAAACAGTCGATCAGCGTTCCAGGCTAATTCACTTAAATATTTTCCTGGTAATTTGCTGTGTTTATACTCAGCTAATCATTATCAGTTCTCTGAAGTGTTGTCTTATCTGTTACAAACAGGTACAAGCAGCGCAACTGCTCCCAATTGATCCACTAAAGACTCCCACCGTGATGAGGCCACTGTCTAGTCACACAGAGCCCAAGGAAGACACTGCTGCAAATCAATAAGTCTTCTCGTGACACTGGCTCTACTAAAGTCTACACTGTGAATGTGAGAGACAGTGTAAGAAATCATTGAAATACAAGTGCTACAATACAGCTGCATTGATGAAATTAATTGCACAAGTTGTTTTCAAGAGATTTGAAACCTACTGTAACTGCTGCAAATATAATTTGAGTACATTCGAAAACTGGCTTCATCCTGACCGAGTGGGAATGATCAGAGATGTACTTGATTTTCACTCCTTGGCATGAAACAATTGTTTTTTTTTTTACACTTTTTCACAAGTTTTCATGTCTGCTGCTTGGCTGATCCACACTGCAATGCAATTCTCCTTTCTAGTAAGGGACTAAAATTTGCTTAAAAAAAATAAAATAAAGTGCAATCAATGCTCAGTAATTCTGGAAAAGGTTGAGGCATATTCTACCAAATGGTTAGAGGCACTTTCATTAAATTAATGTTGTATGTCTGTGTTTAACGTACATGGTTTCAGCAGAAAATTGATAATGTTGCTGGACAGCCATGCTCAGAAAACCGAAGCTATTTGCTGGTAAATTACAGGAAAATCTCATGGCAGCGTGTGGATAAAAAAATGACAAATAAAATCACATTTCACTGGAGGGCTTTTATTACCTAGTGGACACAGTTTGAATTTGACTTAGTTTAAATAAAGCCAAACTGAATTGTCTTAACTAAACAGACATTTTTTTGACAGGTAATAGACAGAAGCATTTCATGAATATATTTCGGCTTTAAATCAAGACCGAGGTAAAAGTCCAAGTGTTTCCATCTCTCACTCTAAAATTTGTGTTTGTATCACCCTGTCTCCTTGTTGAACCACAGCTACTTGCCTCTACTTGATGTCCAATCTAAATAAAAAAGATTGTAATATAATAAAGGACCCATAGTCCCTACTTATACTGTACTTATTGAGTGGAACATTGAGATTTATATAACTCCTCTCAATGAGAGAGAAAGAGAGAAAAGGAGAGAAAGAGAGTTTCTCTATGAATGCGAGGGGGGTTTAAGGTTACCGACTAATTTCCCAGTCGTTACCTGCAGACAGCAGCACATCCGGTCTCCTCAGTGTTTTTCAACTGGGAACAGTACAATCTGTTATACTGTAGTGATCATCAGCTCTTCCTCGACCAATGATTACCAGTAATTACCTGTTTTTCTCTCCCTCGATCCATCCCTCCTCCCCTCTCTCTCTCTCTCTCTCTTCCCCTTTCTCCCTTGAGCTATTACCCTAACTGGCTGTTGTGGAGCAAAGAGGAGGTGTGTAGAGAACAAGGCAGGCTTTTATGGACTCCCCACCAGCGCCACTCCACACCGCTCCATTTTGAAATTATCGGGTCCCCTTGCTTTTGAAGTCTCTGTAAGCGTACCCTCCTATTTACGAGATGGCTATGTACTTAAAGGTCACAGATTGATCAAGAGGTCCTAAAGATGGCCTTTTCCCTGAAAGCACCGCAATACTGTGGCTTCTACAGGCCACATCTGTGGGAGACAGAGAGAAAATAAAATGCATCACTCCCCCAAAGTCAGGCATATTCAGACTTTAATGTACAATTCCATTTACCCTGGAAAATGCCACAATTGAGTATGGAATTCACAATGAGCACAGCAATTTATCAGTGCTTTTTTGTCCATTTCTAATGGCTCAGGCTTAAGCATATTTTACTTTGTGATTACCCGCAGGTCATTTTATAAATGTGTCAGACTCTAACTTTGGTTGAACATGAGACCTTCACTATATTGTTTTGTCCATTTAAAAAAATACATTTGACACATGCACACATAACAGCAGCAGCAATATTTTGAAATGACAACAACCAGACTGCAGAATACTGAAGCCCATCAGCAATCACTTCAGTATTTAAAGAGATGGATGACTGGAGGTAATTATAAAAGACCAAATTACAGTATGGTTATGAAGTCATTTGTGTATATTTTGTCAGTTTAAAAAAGAAAATGTTATAGATTTTTGTTCTTTAAGAATTACTTACTATACTTGAATGAAGGTCTTTTTAAATTCTATATATTTTTCTTTTAACAAGATGCTTGTGTTGTCTAACAAATTAAAGTGTCTTTAAATTTCACTGGATCTTGTTCACAATATGACATTAAATATTTGAAAGCCTTTTTCAAAACATCTTACCAACATATTAGGTATTTCTTATTATATCAAAATGAACTAAATGTTGTTAAATTATATTGTGAGGATATCATTTTCTGGTTATAATGACAATCTAAAGAGTTTTCTTTTGTTTTTTTTTACTAAAAGTGTGTGAATATGACGACACGTGGCTGTATATCATTTCATTCTAACAAGGTTTTAAATATGAAGCGCATACTGATGGACTAAGAGAAAGAGCATTGATTTAGTTAGCTGTTTGTTTAACTAATGTAATCCCCTGAATGAAGATGTTTGTCTCAGACTCACTCGCTCAAAACACCGATGTGTCGGAACCAAACAAAGCTGTACAAAAGCACGCGCCAGGTTCATTCATCAAAGGGTCCCAAACTAAACTCACTCTGTTATTATTACTGATAGTCAGTGCCTTCAGCCTGTTTTATTTATTAGCCAACTGGGGATGAATGGGAGACGGCCAGGTGGTGTATGCGATGCCAATTTGTCCCTGCGTTTTAAAATATGCACACTGTGAACACCAGGCCGGACAACTTGGCAGCAGCACGGACTTTGAAATTTTATTGATTGCATCACTCGCCAATAATATGAAGCATGTCACATTTGACAACGCTATAAGTTGAGGGATCAGAGCGCCTACGACTAATGAAACTGTTTTGAGGTGGGGGAGAAGAGAGATGGATGTTGTTTTCTACAACATTAACCTTGCAAATGGCTGCCAGAGAGCAGCGATGCCTCACGCCACACACACACGCACACACACACACACACACTCTGGCTGTCAACTCTGGCAACTTCCTGATGGTTGACATTAACACCAAGCTAAAAATCTCAAACCATTAAAAATACCTGTACTCGATGCAGGGAGCTAAGATTAAGTAATATTTTTCCAAGTAAATGAAAATCTTATTAGCATCACAACAGCGCTCGTGGCAAAACACTGGGTGATTTGAAAAGTGTCCCCTCCTGTCTGCTAGTGGGGATGACAGATGAGGTGAGGACGATGTAAAGGGATTGGTGTGGAGCAGGGGTTGGGTTGGGGTGTTGGGAGCGAGAGTTAAATCTCACCAAAATGAGTAATCATACATAATAATATCCTCATGTGTCTTGATAAGAGTAAACCCCGAACAAGCCGACAGCATCCGTCAGCATGGTCTATGAAAACTCACTAACAACGTTATGGATCCTGAAGGCAGCTATTGCCCCGGCAAATATGCTCTGTGAACCTCTAATTTGCCAGCTATATCTTCTTTAACGACACCATTACCACTGGCTATCACCATAACCGCATCCACAGTAACAATCCTCACAAAACCCATAATGTGAAACCACGTTAAGATGGCTCCCGTGGACTCGTGTTGGAGCGCTGCTGTGCTGTTACACCCATGAACAGGCTACAAACCCACACAACCACAGGCGTTAAATGCTCTCTACTGACTACATTAGCTATCTGGTATTGTTTTAACTGGGAAGTAATTAACTCACTTGGTCAATAGGTGGGATGGTGAGCCAGTCTGCGAGGTGTTTATAGGTCCCAAGAGTCGTGATGGGGGTGAGGGAGCACGACAGAGCCCATCTATCCAAACCCAATGACCTGACAAATCCTCCACTAAAGGCTCAGACTCATATCAATTATAGATAAAAGAGACTTTATTTAAAAAAATACTGCTGTCACCCATAACTACAGATAGACTTTCGCCCATGTATGCTCCATACTTGTTTTAGAGTACGCATTTGAATGTGCACAACTGTGTAGGTGTGTGTTAATCAGACAAGCTGAATGTGCTCCCTTTTTATTTCCTAACATACTGTGCAAAAAGGCGTCGCGGATCAGTAAATGGCTCCCTTTGCTAATCATCTCTGCTGTAGCAAGGGAAAAAAGGGAGAGATAAATGTTTGAGTGGAGAGGTTGAGGGCGTCTCTTTCAGACCTGCCCCTACTGTCTGCGAATAAAAGCCTGAAAAGGAACCACAACGACAGGCTAGAAGTGAGTCCAACTGGGCTTTGAAAACGCTGCCTCTTCTCCGGGCCTTGGTGCTAATGCATCTGACTCAAAGGCTTTAAGCCGGCGAGAGGGAGGGAGAGAGAGAGAGAGAGAGAGAGATAAAGAGACAGAGGCGGGAAGAAAGAAAAGAAAGAGAAAAGGGTAGAGAGACAGAGAACTGGTGCTACAGAGGACAAAGAGCTCCAAGGTGTGCACTCGGTATTCAGTAATTGGTAAAAGAAGCTTCATTTCTTACAGTGATTTCCTGTCTTTTTACCGTCTCTGACAATCCTGATGCTTTTAATAGGGGTATGAGTAGGGGGCTATTCTGTGCGCCCACACCCCCCTCCTCCCCCAACTCCCCTTGAACACCAACCTGTCTGGCTGCTCAGCCTGACCACCCCTCCCATCTCCTTCTACCCGCACAAAATGAAAAAAAAAAAAAAAAAAAGGCATTAACCATATTCTTTCTGTCGTTCTCTCTCTTTGAATACCTCAAACCCCTTTAGCTTTAATCATTTCTGGATCAGGCTCAGTCCAAATAAGCCAAGCCATTTTCTGCACTCAATTACTCCCTTAACAGCATCAAAAAGAGAAAGGATTCAGGTATAGTGAGGAGAGAAAGAGGTGAGAGGGAGAAAATTGTGAAGCATCTTCATCTGCCGAAATGCTTTGAATGCTTTGAAAGGCTTTCTTTTTTTAATGAAAACCAGTAATAAGAGATGGTTCTGACTATAACAAAATGTTTACTGTCTGTTCGCTAGCTGTGAGCTCTTCACTCTTCCCAGATAAATCGTTGAAGGGAGAGGGGGAATAAAGGCTTGAAGAAATGGGGATCCAAATTACTACATTTCCACCGAATCCTGCTTTCATTACCAAGGAAAATATATCTGAAGGTACTTCACTCAGAAAGGTATTTTAATAATACATTACTTTTCTCATAACTACTCTTAACCTTTAGATACAATGCATTTTAGATGAATGCTGCTGTCACGGCTTGGTGTTCAGATAATGAGACATCCAACTCTTATTTACTGTTGTCTGTCTGAGCTACAGGAGGTTTCACACATTGTACTGAGAGTCTGGCTCCTATGTGGCTATATATATATATATATATACACACAGTATATATATATATATATACACAGTATATATATATATGTGTGTGTGTGTATACACAGTCAGTCCGAACTGCAAATATTCTCTGATGGGCCTGAATAAGGGTACAGCTCCATCCAACGCTTCTGGGTATTTCATAAAATGTATGCAGGAAGTGCATCTAAATAGGTTGCTCTTTTTCATAAAGTAGCACTCAATCCATAAGCACGGGCTTCGGGCATCAAAATGCTGCCCTGTTTTTCCTCATTGCCCAAATTGCCCACATTGTTCTAAACGCCCGCCAGTAGATACAAATCAAGTATGAAATGTGTGAACACCAACAGAGGTCAATAAAGCATGTCCACAGTAATATAATGTGATTGATTTTTCTCTGCAGCTCTTTCCATACGGGATTCTGCTGTGTGCACATTGCCGATGATTACACAAAAACTGCTGATGGTTAATCATAATGGCTCAGGGTGAGCACTTTACTTTGGTGCTCCCTCCTTCTCATACCCTGCGCTCATTTCCCCTCTTAGCCAGCCGATGGTCAGTCAGGTCAACGTGACACACATGCATCCCAAAACGCCATCCACAGAGTGGAAGCCGCTGTTTGGACGCCTCACCAAAGAGCCTCTACTGGCAGCGGTATAGTTTCTCTCCACAGTCTCTCATTATCTCAGTAGTACTCCAGCAGGTGTCGGGGTCGAACACTGAGCGCAGGGTGGCCGCTTTTCTAGGGTCCTCAACAGAGAAATAATATCTTTGCCTGCCAGAGGAATGTAAACAGTAAACAGAGAAAGTAAACAGGTAGATGTGAACCTCTTGTATTGCAATCGATACTCAGGTCTGGACCACCGAAGGAACAATCTCATAAAGTGTCAACATATTCAGTTTGAAGCTTTCATGCTCTGCATAGCTGGATCTCCGTGCACCTTATTCTTGCCAAAAGAGCACAGTGTCATCAGCAAACTTTGCTATCTCCTGTTTTATTTTGTTGTTGTGCACTTTTATGAAAATTGAATCAGGATAGTGTGTGCTTGTTGCAACAAAAAAAAATCCCTGGTGAACATATTCTTAACCTAATGACGGCAAATTACAAAAAAAGAAGAGGATGAGTGAAGATGTGCCGTATTACATCGGACACTAATAGGTTACTTTTGGCATCAAAAGGGGGCAAAGAGAAGTTATGCATTTGGGCTGTGAAAAGAGAGAGACCTTTGCAATGTCTCTGCAAAGCACCTTTTAAAAACATACTCAAAATTATAGCTCTGCTCGTTGCCAAGATGATCATTTTTAGCACAGGAACAAAGAGGCCAGCTATCTCGGATGTTAATTAAATCTAGATGCCTTTTAATGCATTTAAACACCCACTTTATATTTTCCACTTTGTATCTGTCCACAACACATTTTTACTCTTCCCTTATCATGCTCTTAAAGAAGAAAATCCAGGCCAAATAAATGTTTTCAGAAAAGAACAGAAGCTTTGACTCTTAATGGGCACGTTAGCTCAGCAAAGTCGCTAATGGACGATGCTAATTATCACAAGCTAGGAAGGCCTCACAAAGGGAGTGGATCAATATGTGACGCATGCTCCAGTCATTCATAGACGTTGGATGATGACATTCGCTCGAAACATGGCACTAGACAAGAGTGCATTGTAAGGTGTGGGATGGTGGGAGGGGACAGGGAGGGCGAGGACCAAGAGCGTTCGGCTCTTTCATTCTCAAAGCGTGGTGGCTCAAATAGAATACCTAGTGCTTTCATAAAGGCAGACAACAGGCGAGGGAAGAGCAATGTGTGCTGGTAGATAAAGGAAAACAAGAGAGCCTCTGTCTCATTGAGTCTGGTTGTACTGTAAGGTTAACAGGTAGTGAGGTGAAGTGCTGGGGAAATCTAGGGTTAGGGCTAGGAGCAGAATTGTAATTTTTCATAAGCTACATTCCTAAATTCAACTATAACTTGGTAAGGGGGATCAGTGATGGACTCCAGAAGATGCCTACCCTACTGGGTGTCTGACAGAAATCTGCATCGTGAATGAAATATAGAAGGAAGGTACTCCATGAGTACCAAAACACAGGGGTTTGTATAACTATGATTGTAAGTTATCAAAGCGACAATCTTTTTGTCCTCCATCTCAACAACTGTCAGATAAACAGTAGGACTATTGCATTCAAGTAACAAAGTCATCTACAATGAATCTACACTTGCACAAATTTGATTTGTCAAATCTCTTCTATCTTCTAAATCTGTTCTTCAAAAATATGGCTGACCTGCACAATCACTTATGTATTTGTGTTTTCATCAGGTTATTGCAAAAACAATTTAATTCAAACTTTAATTTGAACCAAACTACATGCGATACAGTAACTATCTACAATAATATTACTTGTTTTGTTTAAGAACATTCAAGTCCAGAGAAGCTTTTCAGCTTGACTTATACTTTACGTTATGTGATTGACCTCAACAGAATAAAAGCGTGTTGGATAATTTTGTGCCATTGTAATCTGTAATACTAGTTTCAAAGTCAGATTCTTAGTAGGTGTGGCACGGGCATACAGCCAAAACAGGCAAGTGAACATTAAAACTAAAACATCTGAACAGGTAACAGGATCCCCCACAACTTTGGGGGTAATTTGGACACAGCGTGGCACACTTTCTTTGGTGCAATATCCTGCTCTGGATCCCTCCTCCTTCCTTCTCCTCCCCGGAGAGACCCATTGATCCGCTGTCTGGTGAGCCTTGTGTCTCCAGTATCAGAATAATTCCAGGAGGGATTGGTTTTCCCTTGTTACCTTGTTGTTGGAAGCCCTGTTCCTGCCCCTTCCTAATTCTCCCCGCCTTAACTTCCCAATGGCACTGGGCACGACCGGCAGACAAGGGTGTCTTTGTCCCCTGTTTGAGGCAGGAAATGGAAGAGATGTAGCTGAAAGGTCTAAAGATGCTTCTCTTCCTCTATCAACATGAAAAAAACCCCAAATGTATGTCATCTTGAAAGTGTTCAATCAAGCAAAGATGTGACTCACATCATTAAGGTTTTTGGAGATTTAAAGTGCTACAAACCTCCATTAATGACATCCACTGTGACCAACACACATCATAAAGCACCTTCATCCGAATAAGACAAATTATAAACAGAAATAATCTCTCTACATAACTTTTTATATTTGCTGATTTTACAAGCTATTCATTGTCTTTACTGTGCATTGCCCCATCCGATCCCGTACACACAGGTGCACACAACACAAATGCTGAATGCTGAATTGATTTTGACCTAGTTTACATCATACAGAATTTACAATGCTATGATAACAGGTCTTTTGTGACATGTATAATTAAAACACAATTAACCAAAAACATTTAAAAACGTTCTATTACTTTGTAGAAATACATTTGATTTCCCCTTCCCCTAACCGTGTTAAACCGTAGCATGTATGTGCAGCAAACAGGGCAATCATACCCTGAAAAAACGGTGTACTATTCACCAAAATTAGAATTTAGGCTGTCTGTGACACTGGACATCTCTTTCATCCAGCCCTCCTTTCCTCTTGCCCTGAAATAATACCACAAGAGCTGCCTCTACAAAAGTTTCCAGCACACAGCCAATTCTTATTTTCCTTTCATTGTCCGTGCCGGACAAGACAAGCAAGCAAACAAGACTCGAGAGCGCATCATTTCATTTCCATATAGATGAAAAGTGTGCAATGAGATAAACAAGTGTCCATTTGTACACAAGGCACAATGGTTTTCATCTCGATGCTTCAGTATTGTTCAAAGTGCTCTATGAATTACCTGAACAAAACACTCGATAGGATGATATTCACTGCATTGTAATTCTAAAAGGGTACTAATAGATTTTGCCAGTGTCCGAGTACTTGAGACGTGAAAGAGGTTAAAGCAACATGGGAACTGAGATGATAGTGTCCCTCTTCAGTCTTATTCACACAAGATGTCATTAATATCACTTACCCGCACTTGTGAACCACAGCCTATTCCTTTTGGAAGTTTGCAATGTTACATGAGCAACCTGGGATGGATTCTGTGTGGCGCATGAAATTGCTTTATTTATGCCCATTTAGCATTCACAATGTCTGTACCATCGAAGGTTACCTTGTGTCGCGGTGGAAACGTCACAAAACAACAAATAATTTGTATTTCACACCGAACCTGACACAAATTTGGGGCGGCGTCTGTTTTTTCATACCTTCATGACATTGCGGGGCATACGGTATATAATGGTATATGACAATACATGTCGGCCGAGCAAGACTCGGAGGAGCAGTTTGGCAGTAAAATGAGTGTAGCTAGTCAACATTAAAACCCAGCCCACTTCAAGAGCTGAGAGCTGAGCAGCAGTATAAAAAGTTCCAAATTCTTTAAAATACATTCGCAGCTAAACAATAAACTAAGCGATTAGCTTTCATTTATTTGCCTATTGTTATTATCAAACTATGGCATCGCTAGAGTTACCTGCAGTGGACGAGGATGGGCGGCTGCTAGCCAAACAGTCGAAAAACTGTTCATTTCTGCAGATTTGTTATGCTTGTTCACCAAATGTTTTGATAAATTGCTGGTATTACCTCCCTTAACTGTATGAGTTTTATTGGATTTGGGAGGAGAGTTATCAGCATCTACTCGACTAAAAAATGGAGCCACACTTTTGATCTTTTTGTTCTCTCTGCCATGATGTGTGTCTCACGCTGTACTGAGCTGGAGTCGGTGTGAGTGTCAGAGTAAAGCACAGCTTCGCCCCTCGTGCAAAGACAGGCACAGAGACAGAGAGAGGAGGTTTGCGACGCTGCTATTTCCTGCAGAGATCTCACTCAGTAACTTCTAAAGTACCGATAGCAGAACCGTTAACTCGGGACCTTATCAATACTCCGGGTTTTACTAATTTAGAACCGGTTCCCATTTAGAAACGGGTTTTGAGGGGCAAAACACTCAGTCGCCGTCTTTCTGAGCTCAGCTGCCTGTTACACCACAGAGACCAACCTCTGTTGGTACATGCTTTGCACTATAATACATCACATCAATACAGTATCATAGAAAGTGGGGTGTCTGTATTTATGACAGTATTTAAAATCATATCATCGCGATTTCTGATTACCATGGTATACCGAAAAAAAAAGCAGAACATGCAGCACCTATAAACTTTAGTTTAGGATCAGAAATTGCAAAAAAACTTCTGTCAAGATAAGTATATCCTCCCAAGAAAATGTGAGACTGTCAAAGGAGAAAGCAGAAGAAAACATTGGACTTTGACCTAGGAGACTGAGGTTCGTTTCCCTTTTTCAAATCACGGTGAACGTTGATTTGTTTGAACTATTGCCCAGGTAGTTCCTGTACCTTAACCAAGTGGTTAACTTAACAAAGTAGCATTAAAAACCCAAACTATGCTCTTTTCCAAACCCTAACCAAGTTGTTTAAGTGCCTAAACCTAACCAAACCTTAACCATAGCCGATCATACAACAAATGCATTTTGCCATTAGTGATTTGTAATGGTTTTGGCAGGGACAACAAATTATGTTGTCCTGGTTGTGCTACATCAGAAAAAGCTTGTATGGTTTGTTCTAAAGGGTGATGACGAAGAGGGCGTTTCATTTGGAGGACCTGTTGTCTGACACATATCTCCTGAAGTCCTTATCTAGTAGTATAAACAGTAAAGTTTGAAGCCTGCAACCAAATAAACTTAACTAAAAACCTTGGTGTGAATCTTGACGAGTACGTTACTCAATCCTAAGGAAAGGACAGACTAAATTAGGTGAAAGGCATCTTTAACCAGAAAGATATTCGGATTACAGAAATCTATACGGGGCTCGGATGGATGCAATGATCGAGGTTTATATTCCTTTGATCTGGGAACCCCAGTTCTTTACCAAACCTCTCAAGACCAGTTTCCAGGCTTACATGCACACCAACATCTCTCATCTTATGATGAAAAAGCTTGTGCGGTACACACAGCTAAACAATATTTCACTCCCAGGTTCCAGGTTCCATTTGAGGAGATCACATCAGGACATGAAAGCGTTCCTTTTTCCTTATATCCAACCCCACTCATGTTTGCCTGAAGCGTCGATCCTCTGATGGTGGTAAATGAGTTAGCGACTCGGTTAATGGAGTAGTGAGCTTTTAATGCTGCTCGAGTGGTTGTAACAAAGCACTGAAGAGACATAAAATGCAGAAATTGAAAAAAAAACATACTGTCTTAGACATGTTGGATGATTGGAGATAACCACAAACAACACATTTGCAAGATGCTCCGAACTGAAGAAAGCCCATGTGCGCTAGATCCATTACGACTGAACTTACTTCAGTTTTAGTATCCAACTGTTAACAACAGTTGTTAGTCAGTTGTCATGATTATTGTTGTAATGTCTAATTAAGCATCCTGGGATAAATGATGCTAATGTAACCGTTGAATAACTTTTCTCCTTTCATAAGAGGTTAGTTGTTTTAAATCTCGCCCAATTAGCACATTAAACACAAAGTGCTACAGAACCGAGCAGCACTGGAGCAAATGAGCCCACCAATCTAATTGGGAATTAATGAATGCTTTAAAGTGCTAGCAGCCAGTGGAATTGTAATTCAAAACAAGAGAAAATTAATCACAATAATTTCTGGGAGAGAAAGTTAGCATTAACATAATTGAAGCAGAGAGGATAAAAAGGCCATGGCAGCGTTGGGGAGCTTGACTAATCAGTAATCCTCCATGGAGGAAATTGTTTGTTATTCCAATTAATTATCCACAGTACTTAATCACCTAAATTGCAACTGAAAACATTTTTTTGCTTCCATATCCCACATTTTGCTTGAGCTTCCATATCACAGAAGATGAACTGTCCAAGGGGTGTTTTGTTGGTGGGTGGGAAAGGGGTCACTAAATGGCTGGAATAGGAGCAAAAGGAGTTCAGATTTTGATGTGAAAAAAACACTGTTTCAAGCTAAATAATAGCTGGCTTTAATTTTGGAGTACTTTTCTCATTCGTTTCCCTCAGCTTTACTACCTTAAAGAGTTACTGCCCGTCACCTTTGCATGGGGAAAGAGACACATTTTTACACCCCTGGTTCATGAATAAATGGCTTAAAAAATTAGAATTAATTGGCAGTGATGCAGTCTGCTTTATGTCCTTTGTGTTTTTCAGTCCCATTGCAGGTATGATAGTCCTGAACAAGCAGCAACATTTATCCTGGACATGGGCATGATTGCAATGACGTTGGGAGAGAATGTATCTGTTGCTTTCAGAGCATCTGTTGCCAATGCAGGCGCAATGGCATTAGCAGCAAAAAGCCATGGAACATTAACCGCTCCCAACAGAACTTCCAGATGGATTTTGTTCTAATGGCATCATTATACGCTAAATTAAAAGGCGGGTAAATGGAAGTGAACAAATTTAAATGACTGAAAAAAATCTCTCAAGCTTGAGCTGTCTTTAGTGGAGGGCCGCCGACAGAGAGACTGGGAGCTGAGCCATGCAATGAGTGTAAATCATACGCATATATAAAATAGTAATGAAGGAATGAATAGTACAGTAGGGTGGCAGTACACATTACACTCTGTTATGTTTAACGCACAAGCTGAGACTGAAACGGCTGCTTTGCAGATGATGTGTTCAGCTTACATCTTACTTGTCAACCTGTTAACTCTTTAAGTGATTTCTAAAGCTAATGTGGCGACGATGAAATAATCTTAACCGTATGTTGATTGGCATTCACTTTTCTTCCTCATTGTTATGCAATGATAAAAATCATTGCAAAGTCAACCATTATTCTCTTTAATTAAATAGATTTCTTTCTTTTCTCCTTAATGAAACCTAATACATATACAAAGTATTAAAGCTGAAACCTTTCGCCACAAAATGAGCTCATGCGTCTGACAAAATACGATTATAAAGCTTTGCAATTACACCAAATAAGGAAACATGTCATGTTTCATAAGTTATAAGGGCTATCTATGTTTACCCAAAAGTAATATAGAGACACACATAAGGACAGAAGAAGAAATGTATGTTATCCTACATAGTGACATTACTTATGTTTGTACAAACTACAAAACTGCAATAACAGAATGATGCAAATAGACGTATTTTATATTTTGGAGGGGTAGAGTTGTGTAGAAAGTAATGTTAACACCAATCATATATAAATCAACATCCAGGGCCCAGGGTTAATATCTTTTAAAGTTTTCTATCTCGAGTCTCACTCATTTTCTCCTAGGGAAGCCACAGCGGCAGTAGTGCACACTCCACAGAAACATGAATGCAACACGCAACTGTGAGCGCAGACTTGGGGTCACCTGGGGTCCTGACCCTGACTGAGACCTTCTGACCTATGTCTGGGCCTCGACAGACACTCGTGGCCTTAACCTTTACCCCTTGACAAGCTGTTGTGTCCAAAACCATCTATGAGCTCCCTGCATAAGGTCTGCTCCTCTCCTGGATCGATCAAACACAAGGAATGAACGTCAGCAAGGAAAGAACAGGGTCATCTGCATATAGAGGTAACCACGTTGAATCGAATTTTCTTATTTGGAGATTGTATCACCCTTCAGATAAACACCTGTCTTTTAATTCTGAAAAAGACAAGGAGTCGGTATAGTAACAGACAATCACAGCAAGTAACACCTGTTTATATATTTTTCATGCTGTCACGGTAGTTTTTTGTTCAAATTGCTCTCGTAATTGAGGCTGTGTTTTACACCGGAGGTACAGAGTGTGCTGTATTGCTGTGGGAAGGGGTCGGCACCACTCACTGTTGTGAAGAGGGATGAAAGAGAGGGAGTTTGAGCTGCTACCCTCTGACCCGATAATTAAAAAGCAGAGATTCGACAAAACGCTATTATCAAAACAACTCTCCTAAACCCATTCAACGTGACTTATTTCCTGAACACATAACAGCTAATGTAACTGAGCAACCCTCTGGGTAATGATTGCTACTAATGCTCATATTGTCTGCATTTCGCATATTTGTTTTTTAATTGTGTGGGTCATTTTTTTACTCTCCGTAACTGTGTAACTGCTATCATTTGCTCTTTATCTCCCCAAATAGGCACATTTCAGTCGCAGTGCTTTCTCTGACCCGTGCATCACAACTCCGCTACCACTAACATTTATGTGAATTTAACTTTCATGTAAAAGACCATTTTTGAATGATTTTGCCCGTATCTACATTCAAATATCATCCCCTCTTTTAATGTCCCTCCACCATGTTTGTCTGCCTTTACAAAAGCTTCATCAGAGATTCCCAGCCATCTTGGTAATTGGGCCCATTTATTTCAAAGGTACATTTAATGGTGTCTCTTATTTTTCAGCAGCATGCTGAGGATTAAAGTAGATCACAATGCCCCCTTTCTATTTTCTTAATTTTAGAGGTGGTCAATTATTGAATTATTTTCACTTTTTCTTTCATCTGCAACATACAATACATTGTAAGGACCTTTTTAGTTAATGGTCGAGGTGGCAGTGGGTGTCCACGTGCCTATGTGTGTTCACCTCCGGGTGCACTGAAACCATGTGTATGAGCATGCATACTCGTGTCTGTTTTGTGTGATTTGTAAATATGTGGCGTTGTCTTATGTCAGTTATGCATTTTCTGTTTGTATCTTGTACATTTACTTGTCTGGGTATGTGTGCATGCGTGTGTGTTTTAAAGGGAATTTCCATATCTACTGTTCACACTGCAAGGGGCGTGCAAGACACCCCTCAATCCTTTTATTACACACCCAAAAACATCAAAAGCCATGTAAGCAACCAAGGTGGAGAGAAATTACTTTGTGTGTGATTTCTCTGCCTCTGACTCTCATGTCAGCTCTCCCCTTTATGTCAGTAATTGTGGGTGATTATTTTAACTGTGAAAAGGGTAGCAGGTAATAGAGGCTGATTAAATACAATGGACAGCAGCCCAGACAGCCCTTAAGACACAGCCATATAATAATAGTGAGAGCCAGCACCACCTACACAGCCCGTCCACTCACCTTATTTTCCGTGACATGAGGCCAGATGCAATTTAATGCATTTATTGTGGTGTTGGTCCCTATATTGACAGCTGTAAACAGTTGTGGTTAAATTGAATCTTGCAGCCCTGCCACGGTTCTCTATGGTAAAGCTTATGTGACAGAGACTGCGAGTGTATGAATGTGCTGGCGTACTGCGTTTGAATGTGCTGGCATACACCAAAATGAAAAGAATGCACCCACAGTCGCTCGCACGCACACACACACACACACACACACACACACACACACACACACACACACACACACACACACACACACACACACACACACACACACACACACACACACACACACACACACACACACACACACACACACACACACACACACACACACACACACAGGGGGAAGATATACTATCATTTGGCAACCACAGGCTGACACAACAGGGATTAGTGTCAGCGCTGAGATCTTTCTTTCAAAAAACCTAATATGAAAACTATTACTGCCAAGAAGCATGAACTCCTCATTTTTCATTTCTAAACAAGACACCTTGTAATCTCAACTCGAGATATTCAGTTAAAAGGCCTGTTGGAACAAGTGCAATGCAGTCATGATACTTGACCAAATAACACCTTTATGTAAGCTGCTCATGATGTGCTAATTTGTTTGTCTTACTCAGGGGTAAAGTTTACATGACAGATTACATAGTGGAAAATGTGTCATTGTTCATACACACACTGCACTATGTGCCATAGTGGTGTGATGTCTAAATTAATGGCAGATGCTTGATCATTGTTGTGAGTGTAGTTTTCTGTTTTTTTTTTACAGAAAGTTATCTTAGGTTTGCAATTAAAAGGTAATTTCTTGCAAAGTTCATTGTGTTCTTTGAACAGAATTGAAAGATATAAGTTTTTTTGTGTAAGATAAGGCTGGGCAATAATTCAATATGATAATTTATCGTTTTTCTATGGAATCGTGATGAAAATATATATATTGAGATATTGTGATACACAATTACATAGTCTAAATGAATAATAAGCATATGCTGACTTAAATTTCTCAGATAATCTGATTATTTTGCACTAAAGTTCTTTGTTAAATGAGAAAATACTCAGGACTTTTCATTTGTCAAGTATTTAATTCACACAAGAGTATACACAACCATGTGGTTATTTCATATAGACTATCTATACTATTTATTAAATTACCAGAAAACATTTTATGATACACCTATATTGTGAAGGTGAAACATTAATTACGTAAAAGTCCACATGAAAATTACGTTTTGTGAGCCTTTCTGTATTGTTGGTCACATGGCTAAAATCAAATGGCGATGTCCCACTTAAAGTATGCAACATAATATGATCCCTCACAGGGTTCAGTTTCTTTTCATGCATGAATTTCAAAAATCTAAAGCCTGAATCGAGTTTTAACATTTATAGATATTTTACATCACCGAGTTGCATCCTCTTGCAAAAGTTTGACACCAAAAACTGGTCAAATTCAGTCATATGGCCTGGAGTAACTTCTGAAACGTGGGTGACTATTTATTAAGAAAAAATAAATTAAATCACATCTGCTGAGTTTGGAGTGAATTGTAAATGTGATCTTTATTGATGGATGGGGCTGGTTGAACAGGCCATGAGCACAAAGAAGTCAGTCTGTTGGTGGTGGTTCCAAGGCTGATATAAATCACGTCCCCTCCATGCTATTAACTTTTGGAGCTATAGAGAGGTTAGGAGGGAGGCTGCTACAGGAACATCCCCTACAGAGGCCCTTGGTGGATGGGGGACTTTACATCAAAGTAAACAACTCTCCCTGCCCAGAGGGCAGCACCAACAATAGCCCATCCATTACATAGAGTATAGAAAGAAAGAGGGTGGGAAACAAGTAAGGGAAAGAAACAACAAACATTTATTTACTGTCGCTTTTGTCACTTTTCTACCCATTTTTTTCATGATTTACGATTGGCTCGGAGAAGCTTGAGGTGAATTGATTGGGTCAGGTGAATTTAAGAAAGAGGCATTGGCCCTGGTATGGAAGCAGCTCACGCGTAGAAAGAGCTGTGATATACAAAATAATAAGAGATTAAACAACATCATATTACATGACAAAATGTGAAAAAACACTTTGTCAAAAGCTTGCAGCACTAGGTTACAATAAACAAAAGACAAAAATGCACACTAATAACCCAGGCACCTAGAAAGTAAAGACTGCATCACCAACACCTACTTAACATGAGTATGAATGCCTTTATAACAACATCTAACCACAACTATCATTACAGAGAGTAAAATGCCGGATCAGAAATACAGTTCTCTTTATTTGTGCAGACAAAAGCACAAAAGAATTCCTCAATCTAACACAAGTCTTCCCATTTATGACGGAGAGGCACCTGTCATCTCCCCGGCTAGTGTGAGCCGTGAATTATGTCTCGGCTCCTGTGGGTTATACGATAATGGGAGTCTGATTATTTTAACTACTGCTGTCCACCAACCACCTCACCTGACAAAGATAAACTCAAATTCCAGAAATACCTGTAGATGTGCCACAACTTCTCTGAATAGCCCCAAAAAACACTTTGACATTACATGACATAGAATATTATTTGGTCTTTAAATTATGTTATTCCCATTCCAGAATGAGGAGGAGATACTAAAACTTTATTAAACAGCCAAGCACACACACACATAGACGAACAATAACGTTCTACTGTCGTAGTTTCTACTCTATTGAACCAAAGAACTTTGATCTTTCGATAATGTCCTTGGCAAGTGTAAATGAACAGATTTAGTTGTGTCTGGTGGTACAGAGCATGTCTGAGATGGAAATTACAGTATAAGGTAACCAAGTCTTCCAGCTATGAACTCACCTGGATAAAGTGACTTGATGCAGGATGTATCATCTTTGCCTTCAAAGGCCAAAGTAAACTTCTTTTTTTTTTTTACTATTGGTTTAAAAAGAATGTCTAGATTATGTTTTAAATGTATGTACCGGTATGTATTATTTTACAGCCAGAGGAGCTTTCACTGTCTCTGTTAGTAATATTTTAGTAAATTTAAATGTGACTATTCTGTAATTTAGCTGGCTTCTTCACGATAAAGTGATGTTTTGTCATTCAGACATATTTTTCTTTTATGTTAATGCTCTTCACGGTTTTATCCAGACATGAGAGCACATTTACAGAAACAGACATTTACGAAAGAGTGGTAAGTCAAAAATGCTATGATAAAAGGGAGGAACACTTTATTGTCGCCTTGAGAGTGAAGGTTGCTAACCCCCATGATTCCACTAATACATTGTTGATACATTTCCACATCAATTTTACGATTCTGCGCCATTAGAGAGAGAATACTGCCGCCTGTTTTATAATATCTGACAATGCACAAGCAGCGAAGGACAGGACGTTAAGTTGGGAATCTCCTATTTGCTCACATTCTGTTTTGCTGGATATTCAGTTGTTTATCCTAACAGCTGAAAACTGAAAATATAGACAAACTGTCAGATTATTACTATGGTTGTTCGAGGGGTTCTCCTTTTTGCCTTGGTTTCTAGACTGATCTGATAAGAGAGGAATCTCCTCAACAACGGAAAATCCTCTCTTTGAAATTATTTCATAGTTAATGAAACTGATTTTCTTCTCTTTGTGCATAAGAGATGAAGATTGAGACACACATTTAATCTCTCGCTCTCTCTCTGTATGTTCAACCCTGTGTTGCTGCAGCCGTTACAATAATCGGACAGCATTCAATTTAGATTTGTGTCGCGTGTAAAGTGTTACAGAAATGTTACAAGGTCTCATGTAATAAGATTGCTGCTATGACTAGATGGCAACCTCCGGGTCTGAAAAGTGAAGCCAATGCGGAAGTGCCTTGAACCTGCATTGTATTTAATGGCCATCAGGGGGCAACTCTAGGTTGCAAAAAGAAGTATGATTGTATAGAAGTCTATGAGAAAATTACCCTACTTCTTACTTGATTTATTACCTCACTAAACATTGTAAACATGAGTTTATGGTCTCAATCACTAGTGTCAAGTCTTTTACAATACAACATGACGTTCACTTAGTAAATGATGGTCCCATTTAAAGTGAAATATACAGTAATGCAGGGTATGCATTAGGGCCTGGCTACCTTGTGATTGACAGGTCGCTACCACAGTGTTGTCCTGTCTGGTAGTTATCTGTGTTTTCGTGTTCCAACTTTAACCCTCTTACAGTGTGTTTTCAGTTTATTTCCTCCTTATGAAAGTTTGTAACCTCTCGTGTCACTTCAGGTTACAAAAAGCCAAGATGGCGATGGCCAAAATGCGGAACTCGAGACTTCAAAACGTCAGTCCACAAACCAATGGTCACGGTGATCACGTCCACTTCGTATACAGTTGTGGCTTTTATAAAAGTTCTTATTCAGACATGAGATCAGCATGTTAAAATGTCACAAGGTGCATGTCTGGCTTTATTGAAATGACAGAAAACAGAGTTAAGATGGCTTTTTAAGGCTTTACTTTTAATTATTTTTAATTTTAGTTGACTGAAGACAATTGACCTATGAGCCAAAGTCACAGAGAGAATTGGAAAAGTAAATGCAGAATGGCAGTGGGGAGAGAAGGAATGGAAAGAAGAGGTACAGCAAGTGATTATTGAGAAGACAAAGACCCCGCTGTCTTAGGCTTGACAGCACCCTTTACATCAGGTGCCCCCCATCCCTCCCTCCAAGCTCGCCATCCAATTCCATCCAGACAAGGGAATTTCCTTCTCCCTACCACCCACCCGTCATCTATTTATCCCTCCATTCATCTCTCTTTTCCCCAACAAATGGAAATAATAACACACAACAACACAACAACCAACAATTTCACCGTCCCTCCTTTTTTTTCAACCTCACATCCAAATCTCAGATCCTCAGGATGACTGCTCTTTTGATCAGAGCTCTCAAATCGGTCCCAATGGGTGGAAAGAGATACGTCTGAATCACGCAAAGAATGTAACTGGCAGGTTTTGGTGTGGTCTAGCCATCCTGTCTGCCAGCGAATTCCGCACAGAGCAGGCCAACAGTGGAGACGCCTGCGTTAACGCAAGTATTTGGTGTCGCAGACAAAGCTGGTTTTGCATTACATTAGATTAATACGACACTTTGAGACAACCGACCAACTCACAATAGAATTACAGATGAAGCACTTGCTTATAAAGGTTTACATTCTTAAGATAAGCAAGGACAGGAGTTGTTGACGGTGTGCCTAAACATTGTCTGGGTTGCTTCCAAGGGACATGAACTAGATGGCTGACTATTCTTACCTGTGGATTTCCCCGTGCCTTCAATCACAGCTCGGGCTGTCAGCATTGAATAAGGTGTTTGTGAGGCAGGAGATTTTCGACACCTATAACAAGTATAACAAAGTGTTAAAGGTGAAAGCAAAAAGTAGAAAGCCATTCAGTACCTACGGTCAACTAATGGCACCTGCGTTCTTTAGAAAGTAACATCTGCTTCTTCATCACCGGGCATAAGTCTAGATTTAGACAGATGTACGCACACTTTGGAGTCAAATTTCTTCAGATGGGCTCTGTCAAAAGACAAGACAAGACTGTTTCTGTTCCTCAAGTAAAAGTGTGGTGGTCATTTTTGAGTCTTTCAAATTTTACATTTTGGCAGTTTTAAGAAATAAACGTTCATAGCTTTTATTGCAATGTATTTACCGCAGATCACAATTAAATGATGTGATCTTAAAGGGTTAAGGAAAACGAAAGTTATCACTTGGTTGACATGTATGATTCCAGTAAATAATTTCCAGTGAGAATTTTTTTTTTTACAGACTGATAGAGTGCTTCGTCACATAATGCAAAGACAATCACCTAAAGCTCAAGATAAAAAAAAAACAATGAGCTTGTGATGGACTACTAGGGGAACAGGAGGCCCCCTGTCCTGGATGTCATCCAGGGAGAGGAAGAGATAAGGGTGGACTCATACAAATACCTTGAGGTCTAAATCTATTTAAAAAAAAACTGGACTGTACTCACAACATTGAAGCCCTCTTCAGGAAGGGACAGAGCAGACTGTTCTGAGGAGACTCAGATCCTTCAGTGTGTGCAATAGGCTCTTTCTATCTTCTATCAGTCTGTTGTAGCCAGTGCTCTGTTCTTTGCTGTGGTGTGCAGGGGTGGTGGCATCAGGCACGGGGGTCAGCAGTCTGAACAATCCATTAAGGAAGGCCAGCTAGGTTGAAACCGGACAGTGGTGGAGAGAAGGACGAGGGACAAAATCTAAGCCATGTTGGATAATCCTTCTCACCCTCTCTACAATGAAAATGAGGACGCTTCACACACATCTTCCACCCGGCAGCACAGAAGATCTATACAATCACCAAAGTTTCAAGGTGGACCCCCAAGAAGTGTCACCAAGTCAGTAGTTTACCAAATGTGATGGCATTTGGATAATGGCCAGAAAAATGTTTTTACAGAACATTATGTCACAGTGAAGTTGACCTTTGACCTTTTGGATATTTTTCAGAATTAGCACATGATTTTTTGAGTTATGGCCAATTGTTTTTTGAGGTCACAAATCAGTGACCTTTGACAACTCAACTATTCAAGAGAATGGAACGAACAGACAACCCTAAAAAAATAATGCTTCCAGTAATCGGGCTCTAATCGGGCCGGCCGTGCATGACTTTTAGAGCATGTGAGTCTCCCTGCTGTGCCCCAATGGCAAGCTAATGGTTGCACTATTCTTGGTGTTTGCAGTGTTAGCTGTTAGCGCTCATGTTCATGATAGTGAAGGAACTTGTCACTCAGAGCAACGTTGTGAGTCACTGATGTGTTTTTATAGTTTTTGGACAACAATGGAGATGTTTGGCACAGACGAATAAGCTTTACCAGGCTTTGGCTACACAGGAAATACTAGTTATAGATCAATTCATTGTTGGTTTTGGTCATTTTTGGAATTTGTTGACAATAAAAGAACTAACATACAATCTCACAATTATTCTTTAAGTATAAAAGGATACAAAGACACGCCAGTGTTTTACACGCTGGCCACAGGAGGATGTTGAGGTAAATTGAAGTGTTAAGGAAAAAAACTGCATTGAGATATATATCCTCACCAGGAGATGGGGATCCTCGGGGCGCAGACATCAGACAAAAGAGTTTTTGCTCACACTTGTGACCCAGTGAGCTATGTGCCCTGCAGCGTGAAACACAAAGGGAACAACACAGGTGATTCTACACATGCTCCTGTCCTGCTTTTTCAACACTTGTACTCTCTGTCTCTGTCACCCTGTGCTACTTAGTGACATCAACCTCTGGCACACTGACAACCAAGTCTGGGTTTCAATTTACAGAGCGACATGAACATCCAAGAGATCTTCTTAACTTTCTCTAAAGAGTTCCCAGGTTTCGATTAGTGAAATGAATGATGGTGTTGTCTGTAGGAAGCAGAAAGTGTTGTTAACTATTCTGTTGCAATCGACGAAAAAAGGTCTTAAGTTGACAAAAAAAGATGCTTACCAATTCAAGGGGATTTTTTTGACAGCGGTGTCACTTTCTTCCTTTCTGAATTTAGTTTCAATTGTACCAATGGACAATACAGTTGTCTCTGGAGGTATGGCAATAAGAGGTCGGGACCTGAAACTGAACCCATGTGCCTAGAGTTTCAGGCGTAGTTAATCTTTCGCATTATTTTCTCCACACCTCCACACCCAAACAAATTAATCTTGAGATAGCTGACTTAATGCCTTAAATGCTTCCTAACGGCTCTTTTCCTGCATTGATCGCCTTTTAAATAACTGCGCACGTAATGACAGCATCACAGTCAAAGTCTGAGTGTATGCACAGATTGGAGAGCAATATCACAGACAGTTGTTTGACTGACAATTTAACTACCATTGAGTAATGACACATACTTTGTGTGTGCTGGGGGATGTGTCATCACCTGCATGTTTGCCATTCAATCCACACAGCCTTTTCCTTGTTAATTTACACAATAGCTGAACATGAGCATGCATGGGGCCGCAGTTTTACCTGGAGCCAACAGTGCCGAGTTACAAGTGAACCCAGGTTAGAAAGGTAAAGCCACACCAGCAATGTCTTAGAAGCTGAGAGTTCAAGGAAGGAAACGTGTTCATGTGTGTAATGAAGTCAGTGTATTATAATATCTAAGGTATGTGGTGTGACATTTAAGTTCAAAATCAGTGCATCAGAGTAGAAATTTTACAGAAAAGGGAGCTACGTCACACAGCAGTGCCCAGAAATGTACTTTATCATAATAAAATCTTCATGTAAGAGATATAACAACATTATACTGCATGATATGTGCACTGTGGTTTTTTTCCCCAGCCTTTTGTCAGTTTTTGGGAAAGTCACTGTCTTAATTTAATCCTAGGTTTGGGAATTCCCAAAGTATTTACGGCTATCATTACCGTCTGGGCTGCCTTGTGTGATGAGCTACCTGATGCAACCAGACAAACAGTGTGCCTGCACTGAAAGCATTAATGTAACTGAAAGAGGCACACACATGGTTGGAAGTTACGTGCACTTACACACACACACACACACAGATCTCTACATTTTGGCAGGCTATATCATTCGCCGTCCACATCCTACTGCACTGTTTGGTCAAAAGCCACCCACTCCAACCCACACCTGCTCCGCAACACGACTTCGCATGTAGAGCACCGACAGTCTCTCCACAAACATCTGTTTTCAGCCAAAGCCCCATTAGGTGTCTAACGTGCTGTTTGGTGACATGCACCCTTTGGCTTAATCACCAGATTTGCAAAGTTATGACCTCAATCACTGTTTCTAACTTTAAAATAGCTCTGCCTTCAGCCCGACTTGGCTAACAGGAAACCATTAAAGCACCGTCAATTACCATTTCCATCCATCCACACGGTACCTATTTTATTTTAATCTGTTTAAGTGCATTTTCTACGCAAGGTTAAAATATGAATCCCTGCCGCCCCCTCCTCTCCTCGACCAGGCAGGGTTTTTCTGGCTTACTTGAGAGCACAATTTACGACTGATTTAATTTAGCCTCCGCAAACATTTCTAATGACATTAGGCCCGGTGCATATACTGACTGCCTCTCCCTCTTATTCCATTAACTCCTAAATCAGGTTTAAAGACCATACTGATGCTGGATGCTATTATGGGTGATTATCAAAACAACAGACAATGGGGCAAAGTGTTTACTAACTGGTTTAGCCATAATTCTGCGTAACCAGGACAGATGGGAACACTACAAATTACAAATCAATCTTTTCAATAATAAAGGGACCTCACAGTGTGCTCACTCGGTCACGTCTGTTGTCGCATGAAGCAACACAACATGTTCAGTTTGTACCAAACCATTTTTACCTGAATTGTTACTGATGGATGAAACGCGTTATCAAAACGGATCGTCGTTAGACTTTGTGCAGGTAAGAACCAAAAAGAACACCCTCTATCGGGTGATTAAGCTGATTTCAAAACAAGCTAAATGTCGGACCTTTTTCAGCTGTTATTCATTCATGACTAAAACCTGAAGTGCTCTCTTAGATCCCGCCTATTCAGCTTGTTTGACAAGGACTAATGACGGCCGTCCATCTGCATACATGCTTACAGCTGCCCAACCCCATCCAGGTAATGATTGTGTTATTAACCCTGAACCCTTTTTCAAATTGTTATTAACTGCTGAGGGAGAGAATGGGACTCAAACTGTCTCCGCTCACCTGTCACCGAAGCACCGCGGAGGATGGTTTGATCCCGGCTGGCTATCAGTCATTGTCAAAGACAGAGCTACAATGGAGAGGGATCGCAACCACACACAGACGAGAACCTGGATTCAATTCTTTTAACGGAATGTTTTGGTGGAACTGTGTTTTTAGTGTCTCATATTTTCTCACAGACACAAAGAAATTAGCAAATCATCAAAATGCTTCACTTGGTGAGACTCCCATCAACATATTTTTTTGTCTTCTCTTAATGATACAGTATCACAAAGATCCATCACTCTCCCTTGTGTGTCCAACGACACTACAAAAAGGGATTAGAATGTAGTTCATCCGCAAAGTACAATAAAAATGTATAGCTATGCGTTCAGAATAAAGCGAATACTAACACCTTGTTTTCTGATGTTAATTTTGACTACACTATTGGAAACTAAAAGACTGATATTAGTTACTTTTTCACTTATGGAAACAGCTAGCTTCATCTCATTATCTCAGATAATCTGCCTACATGCACCTCTAAAGTGCACAATTTATTTTCTTCTGGTGGTTAAGTATCGTACTTTTTCATTGCCAGGAACAGTACTTTCTTGGAGTCTCTTATTTACCCGTAAAAACAATCTTATAATACAAACTTTTAGTTGAAACGTAACTAATACATTGTTGGCTATGAATTTGTCAAACTAGCTTTCTCTTTTTCATTTTCAAACTTTCGGGAACTAAAGTTTTATTAGAAGTAGTGTATTTTTTCTGGGCAGTAATGAAGCTGATCTTTTTATATCTATATGTGCCGTCATTAGTATTTCACTCCCCGTGTATTCTTTTCATTCGTAGATATATAGCAACACAAGACATTTTCCAGAGTTTGACACCACATGTTACAGCATAGTTTGAAGGTTTTGACAGCTGTGGCTAAGGAGCCTTTACTGTTAATAATGAATCAAAACCAACCATTTCTTTAAAATGTTGAGCAAGATATCAGTTTTGTTGATATTTAGCAACTAGCACAAAAAATGTAATGTGATACAACCCCGAAATGTCTTCTTGCTCACCTCCTTTGTCATGCTTAATAATACCACTGCACAGATCAAAGCTGTATCAAAAAGTATGATACAAAAGTGCTTCTATTTTTCATGAGGTACAGTACCGGTTGTCTGTAAATACCTTTAAAATGCAATGTTACTGTCTCTGTTTTCTGAAACACTACCTCATTCCAATAAGTCTGTGAACCAGACACCAGTAAAAAGTAAATGGGCATTTGCGTCCGAGTGTATTTACTTTAAGACATCAGAGAAAGAGACCAATGAAGGACACAATATTGTGTGTGGTTCTGTATGTGTGTGGATGTGAAGGGTTTGAGGTGACGCGTACAGCCGCAGGTTGGACAGGACCTTGTGGCCTCTCCCAGTGATAGATATGCTAATACCCTCCACTCACTCCACTTCACTCCCTTTATTTCCCCCAATTAAAGCAAACGCCAGTGAAACTGTAATTAAGCCGTGTCCGGGCAAAAGACTGCCTGCTGCTTTTAATGAAGCCCCATTGATTCACCCTTTATTTGCTATTGGTCTCCCTATAACATCCACAGGCCTGAAATAAACGGAAGTTAAAAGTGCAGCTCTTTCCATCCAGGTTGTACATTGTATTGGACTGTTTAATTAAAAAACTAAGAGACGATAGCTCTAAGCACATTCAGCATTAGGGATGGTATGTGTAAGTTTGTTTTGCTCACACTCTTGTATGTGTGGACATGTGGCTGTGTGTGTGCGTGTGTGTGTGTGTGTGTGTGTGTGTGTGTGTGTGTGTGTGTGTGTGTGTGTGTGTGTTTGTATGTTTGCAAATCACTACCCAGCTGGTCTGCTAATGAGTAGAACTACTGTTCCCCGCTCACAAATCTGAATGGTTGAGAGCTTTACAAGTTTCCAAACAAAAGCAAGGCAGACTCCCGTATTTGTGAAACAGAGATGACCTCATTTAATCAATACCGTACAATTAAACAAAATAAAGGCTGAAACCAATTAGTTAGATCGAGCTATTGCTAAGGGCAAAATTGGTCTGATTGGAAGTCCAATGTGAGCACAATTAAAGAGAAAAGGTTTGGTCAGGCAGAAGGGCAGAGTCAAACTGTCAATTGACTAGAATCCCAGCTGGAGATACTCAGATAAAGCCGTTGTGGAACTAAAATGTACATTTATTTAAAAGAATTTCAAAATGAATATTGCTGCTACTATTCTGGTGAGTACGGTATAAGTAGCAAAAATAGTAGCATAAACCTGAACTACACAAATTTGACACCTGCACTGTAATCTCTGATCTAGTTGAAATGCGCATAAAGATATAAAGTGCATATTTAGCTATAATTTTCAGTCATTTCATTTGCATTTTTTTTAAATGTACTAGATGTTGAGTAGGTTATTTGGGGGCTTTGTGCCAGTGCCAACATTTGCATGCAAAAATATAATTATTAGTATTAAAACCTTTTTTTTTTGCCCCATTACAAATCATGACAAAATATGATGTATATCAGTAATTTGTTGTTTTCCCATCTCTAACAACAAAACATTGCTTTTTTCCCCCACTTTCTGCTTGCTTCCACACGACAGCCTTTCATGTAGCCTTTTGATGCAGCAGGTACTTATGACAACTTCACTTGAAAGATTTAAAAGTATGACAGGTGTCAAAGTGGACTCAAGTTTATTTTTTACTTTTTGTCAAAACTGGATGAGCTTTGCATGGTAATATAAGTGAATGTGTGGACTGTTTTACAGAACTTGCTCAGGTGTAATGGAGGCATTCAAATGCTGATGTGAGACTTTCTCAACAACATGCAAGAAGGTTAAACACCAACCAGTTTAAAGCTTTGGAAAGTATTTAACGTTTTTGAATGCCCTTGTGTTTGCATATTCCCTAACCTGTACAATACCATTTTTTTGTGTCCTAACTGGCCATGTGCGAGGCAGCACTGCACAGCGCAACATTTTGAGCTAAACTTTTGTCGGACACTTTGTTTCCATTCATCACTCGCTTTTAAAAGCACAGCAGTGCACGAGGAACGGCTGATTCATGAAGGGGAAATGAGGAGTATTTTTTATGATACCTCATTTTACTACAATAGCCTGAGGGAGATCGCAGGGCAGGTGAAAGTTCCTGTTGACTATATTGTATGCCATTTCCAATATATATCATAAAATAACACCTTTGTTTCCTGTAGGGAGGCCCCCTCTTAATCCATTAGTCGACTAATCGGTCGCTTTTGTCTTAGTCGACTCAGATTTCTTCAGTCGATTAGTCGTTCTGTATGCTTTTTTTCAGGCTGGATGACTTATTTTCAAGAAACTTATGAGCACGTCTCTGGTAATACAAGATTTTAAGTGCTGCTTTGTTTTACAGACCTGTCGCTTAAATCAACTAATCAATGAGTCAACATGTTTTCTGTTTTAAAAGTACAAATGTATAAAGATATCGGTTTTTATATCGGATATATATATATCGGATAGTGGTTACGTCTCCAGTCTGATCTGGAGCTCACAGCTGATAGGTACGTGGTTTGTTTACAAGATGCAACGTAATGATTGCTGTTAGGACACAAATTCACTCTCTCTGCGGCCGAGTTCTCTGCCATCATTACGGTTGTGGTTGAATTATTCCTTGTTAAGCTTGACCTAAAATTACATTTCATTTTGAATCAATGAAAGTGACGTTGTGTAACTTCGTCATATGGCACATTCAGTGCAAGCGAGGCAGACAGCAGTGTTAGTGATGTTTTGTATTCTTTCGATTAAATATAATTTTTTTTTAAATACGTTTCTTTTTTTATTATTCAAATATATGTTGACATTCCTAGTGCAAGCCAGCATAATTAGCCAAAACATCATTGATTTTGTGCTAATCTACAGTATTTCATCTAACTTTGATCATTTATTTCTAATTTGTAGTTAAATGTATAAATACATTTGTTTGTTTGCATGGCTTTCAACCAGACAAAGAGGGTATTTTTTAAACTGGCTAAAATTAACATCACTTACAGTAACAAAGCAGCTAATGTGTAAAAAATCATTTCAGTGTTGTAAATGGGTTGACTGCATATATAGCTGGTATCACTCCAATTGTCATCTTATCACAAAATTCCTCCTTCAGCACATTTGGATATGCAAATAACATATTTGCATATTTGCACACCTAGTTTCTGTTACTGCCACAGTGTACGCTGCACATTTTGTTTATATGGCGAGGTGCTGCTGCAAGCAGTGTAAAACTGCACTTAATACTTCTTACCAAAGGAGACTGCTCTCCACAGAAAAAAGGCGGCATTAGTCGTCTCAGTAAATGCCCCAAAAATTAGATGTGTTCACGTTCAAGTGACAAAGTCCTGTAGGAATACTGACTGTTATCCACCACAAGCAAAGGAGGAAGTAGTAGGATGTGGCAGAGAAATGAGGTTAGAGTGGTTGGATAGGTCAACAAAACATTGGACTTTGAACACAGTAGACCAGCGCCAATGTCCTACCAACACTTACAAAAAAAGTATTTTGTGGTTTATTGCGGACGACTTGTTGGACACATCAAAATGTGTAATCAACATGACAGGACCATATTATACACCACACAACTCATTGCTGCAGAAAACTCACTGAAGACCTCCAAATCACAGATCTTGCAAGCAAATTACTTTTCAAATCCAAAGACCACTCTCAATTTCGACTTATTTTTCCCTGCTTGCACAAACGTAATGAAGTGTGAATGCGTCAGATACATGCAGAGAGTGCTTTCAGCATTCTTTTTCTTCAGTCAACTGCCATGTTAACGAGGCCAATATTAAAAACACATTTCTCAATACGCCGGCCTGTGTGCGGCATTGTAATGGGTATCAGAATTGAAGGCACATTAGTTTAAATGCAGTGCAGAAGCTTCTTGCTCATGCCTCCTGTGCTCGAAATGCGCACTGAAATTAGCCCAAAGGAATATCACCCTCTAATGGATTAATAGCAAGATTTGATAAAAAGCTATTAAGAGTAAACCAACAACAAAGGAAGATCAGGATGGTGGAGAGACGGAGAGAAAAGAGAGATTGGTGCACCAAGCTTAATGGTTTTCCACCTGGGGGAAAGAGTAATTTAAACACGTATATTGTAGTCTTATCGAGTACATTTTGTCTCGCTCACCACAGAAAATGGCTCCAGCCTTCTTTCTTTTTACCTTGATAAACAAAAGGAACCACACAAAGGACCAGAAACATTTAAAGCCCGGCATCATATCCACACCATCAACAAGCCCCTCTTCTCCCCTCCTTTTCTGCCATTTCCCCAGCCCCTTGTATCCCCCTTTCTCTCCACTAAGTAACCACTCTCTTTATATAATTAAAAGCACAAGTAGTTAATGTAACTGTTGTCCTGAAAGCCTGTCTTCCTTTACAACACTGTAAACTGGTTTGGGTGCCGGCCAATGTGAAGAATAAGTAAAATTAACAAGCTTAATCCAAATGCAAACCTCTGGAGACAGATATGAAATGCATTTTCAATAACAAGAGGCTGATAATGTACTTCTCTTTTTGTGCCAACCCCTCCCCTCCTCATCCTCAGCTGTTTTTCTCCTCCTTCCCCCCTTTTCATCCTCCCTAACAGATTTTCCGATAAATTAACTGCTTTTTAGTTTGCAGCTCCGGTCCCCATTAATCCATATGGGGAGAAGTGTAGTCAAGTTACACTAGAGAGAAGAGAACTGGTACATTTTAGCGATGCAATTAGGGCCCATTAGTCTTGGCTTTAATTAGAAGGCTGGAGCGTTGATATTTCAAGTGCTGGTTTGCGCTGGTGTTGTGTTTCCCCACAGCGTCGCTCGTCTCCGTCCTGGAGTAGGAGTCTGTCTGGCGCATGTGGCATTTTCTGCTTTTTTAGCTCCGTTTCTTTTCTGAATCTGTTTCCGTTTCAAGTTCTGACTTTTCAGCTGAATTTTAAAAAAGCAGACAGATAACGTGTCTATTGAAAGGAGAAGACAAGGAAAAACAAAAAGGTAAGAGATGGTTAAGCATGAAGTGCATTGCAGAGGAAATCAGAGGTGTTTAACGTGCCAAAAAGGAGAATAAAAATAAACTGCAGCAAGAGAAGAGAGCTGGAGAGGGGAAAAAAAAAGTGAGTGAGAAATGAGTGAGGAGTTAAAACCTGAAGCCTCAAAGTCAAATTGATCTGCTTGAGGTGCCACATTTAATTGTTAGCCAACAGACAGACATGACATCTTAGCTCCGCTGCGCTCTCCCCGGCCACATTAGCCGACCGCACCGCTTCATGTTCACAGAGTGGAGGCAGACTGTCTGGAGGAGGAGCAACACTCACCGTCCCTCCATCCTCCTTCCTGACTCATCACTGCTCCTCTGACTCTCAGCCCACAACAGGAAAGGTCAGAGCGGACCAAAATCATGGGGCGGCTTTGACATTTCTCTTGGTTTCTATGGCAGATTGTCAAATTCATATATAAAGATGTAAAATCTTACTGTACAAATTGAAGGAGGGAAATGCGTAGATGTGACGTCCTTCTACGTCAGAAAGATCAGGTAATGTTTGAATTAAAAACATCAACAGGAGTCTTGTACTCGGACTGCTTGATCCTGAAACTCCCACCACTCCGCTCATTCACTGTGCCAGGAATAGATCATTAAAAACAACTGTGCTCATTACAGCCAATTAAGTCATGATTCATCTGTCTAGATAAACAAGCGGTGGCATGGCATTAATGTGATAAATTGGTTGTTTAGACTGCAACACGCACACAACAACAGACACACACACAAGGTAAAAAACATTTAACTTTGCATAGTGTAGCTATGAGGAAAATAACTCATAAAACATTGCCATGATGGTAGTTTAGAAAATAGTCAAAATTAGTCACAGATGCATTCATATCTGCTGGGTTTGGTTAGTAGTCAGTTAGACTATTGGATACAATAAACATGTTTTGAATAGAAAGTTGATAATAGGAGAATAATACATTATAGCTTTAAAAATAAAATATGATATGACAGCTGCCTCTGCTGTAAAACATAAAGCCAACATGAATACTAAAATGAAAGAGTTACATTGTAACATTGTAGTTACAAGATAGATGTATATTTGCTTTAATTAAGTTATAAACACGGTACATTTATGTATTTCATCTGCAACCACCGTAAATTGTAAAAAAAAGTGTAGCTGCTATATTTCACTGAGGAGGTATCCTTAAATATAGTTAATTCATTAATTTATATTAATTATGTTAATTCATATTAATTAACTGCAGCTAGCCTATTTCTTTGTTATAAATGAACTGCAATATTAATCACTTTAAGCTCTACTTATACATGGCTATCTATTGTCGACAGGGTTACATAACATTAGTGGTCAATAATGAAACAATAACTACTTTTGTCCTATCAAAGCTATCATTGTGCGATTTCTTTAACTATTTATGTATTTTCATACATTTTTGCAGCATTGTTAACACACCATAAAAATACTTAACAGTCCTCACAAAGCTCTATTGTATATGACATCTCATCGCACTGCAGAACCTGTTTGGTTTGCTCAAGGCACCAACTGTAACAGAAGTTATTAGATCCTGCACTCAGACAACAAATCTAGAGCCTTAGATTAAAACATATCCTTGACACTTCCTTATCGGCCTATCTAAAGCTAACTACTTTCCCATGGTGGTTTTATCTTTCGTCTGAATATGTTGTTCAATCTAATCAGACTTCCACCGTAGGCCGGGCAGCCCCCGGCAAAAAGGCTGTCAACCTGTTCACGGACCTGTCGTGGCCCTCATGTTGACAGGCCAAGAGGAGGCCCAAGGGGATGAGGGAACCCAAACAACAAGAATCTATGATGTCTCAGTGTCTTTCAGTGTGTTTTCAAAACCTACGAGGAAAAAAAAAAACAGGTTTGTCATTGTGACAGAGAAACTACTGAAGAACATTGTTGATCAGACAACTAGCAGTTATGAACACATCCCCTTATTAATGATGAATGTTTTAAAACAATTTTCAATTACAACAACACTGGCATAACCACCGTTTCATTTGCAACCTAATATCTCAGCGTAGCGTAAAAACAAATAAATGGTGTCAGAGTCGGGAGGGTGACTGTGTCCATTTTTCAGCCGGTGAATCTTTGGCAGCTCTGAGCGAGGCTGAGACCAGAGCTCCTTCATGTCTCTGTCTGTTTACAGGGCAAGCAAATCAAAGATGCGTCTCATTTCAGAGGCTGTAAAAGTGCGCCTGGGGATGGATCAGGTGTCTGTGATACACCCAATCCTCCCTGAGCAGCCTCTACTTACAGGCTACCAATCCATGTATCCTCCAAATGAACACTGCAAACAAGCAGTATAATTAAGTGTTCTCTGGAACAAAGCGTGTTATCTTTTCACGTAATCTTAAAAACTGGCAAACCGGTCATCACAAGAGGATAGTCTGCTTGTGCTTGTTGGAAGTGTTGCATTCCTGTGTTACTAAAATCTTAACTGAATCGGCCTGGACACCAATTTTGAGTTGTAAACCAACAACCCTGAATATTGTGAAATCATAATCGACTGAATCTGAACAATTTCCGGGTTTACCAGCTATGACATTTTAAACTACAGTAACACAAACAGGGCATATCAGTTTATCATATGCAGCTCTTTTCGTCCTTTTAGTGCGTCATAGCTATGGGCTTTTTCCTCTCATTCTATGAGAAAGGAAAAAAGAAAAATCAATGGAGGTCTTCTGTTGAGTCTTCCCTTTCAATATTTTGTTTCTTGTGGTGTATTTGTTTCCTGAGTGGTCACGAATAAAGCCCATCTAATCGAAATATCAATTTATTATCTGAAAGTCCCTGTTCGAAAAAAAATAAAAAAAATAAATACATTACACTTTTTACTGGAAATTTCACAGCCGCACATCCGCTGCGGCGTTGCTCCAACAAGCATGCCTGAAATGAAATATGACTTAATGTTTTTCGATGCACTTTCACTCATCAACGTTCTCGGGGATTTCATTTCGGTGGCGGTAAGTGAAGGAGCTGTTAGCTTGTCTCTAGTTGAGTGATTTAAGGTCGCAGAGTGGACGTGTTGGCTGACTGGATGAGACAGTAGCAGTCCGGGCCATGCGTCTGGGGCATACATCTCCTGACGTTCAGCCCTCCTGGTTTGCATTTCCAGCCCTTCTCCCAAATACGGCAGGGTGGGAAACGGCAGCATGTACAGGCCCATTACGGACAGCCAAACGGCCTCCATTTACAAATATTTTTTTGTAAATACCATATCATGTTCTTAACACAGCGGGTCCCCTGGGTTGTGCAAAGAGCCCTGTGAGAGTATGGGTGGATGTCAGTCTTGGGGACTGTATCGAACTGCAAGCATCTGGAGGCTGGAGGTGTCTGTCCCATGTTCATGAGGGCAGAGAGCCTCCACGGATAACGTCCTGGGGGATCCTGCCTTCTGCTGCTTTAAGAGATTAAGAGATGCTCTTCTCCCCCCAACTCTCACTCACACACACACACACACACACACACACACACACACACACACACCTGCCACCACATGGACTCAAACATGTACCCACATTATACACACAACACGTGGCGGCTCTCTTTCTTTCCATCCTTTCCTCCCCCTTCTCAATACATACAGGGACACACATGGTCTCCCACACACAGCCGCACGCTCCCCCTCCTGATTAGCTCATAATGGACGACTGATGTCCCCGAGACCCTCAGGACGTCCCTAGGGAGCCCTCCAACTCTGACCCCTATCTCCACCCTGCACTCCGCCTTCTTAAAACACACTAAATAATCTTTCATTTGACAGGAGCTTGAATGAAATTCAGCTTAGAGCTGTATCATTTGCCCTGGATCATAGAATATTGATAAATGAATCTTTTTATTCTCCTTTTTCTTTACGGATAGAAGGAAGGAGAAGTAGGTTGTTCTGGGCAGATCATGTGATTATTTAACTCTATTATTATTCTATTTTGGTCCATGATGATGTCGCTGCTGCCTTGTATGTACATTAAGAATTCAAGTGAAATGTTTCATCAGTAGAACTGAATATCAGAACACGTTGTGATCGTCCACAAAGGTAAATCAACATGTATTCACAGACCTTGTGCGATTGGGCCTGTGCCACCATGGAGACAACATCCGGCAGATTCATCAGAGCAGGCAATTAATCACCTCACTCTAAAATAAACAAAACAGGGATACTAAACATGTGCCTATTAAATCAGCAAGCGGGGCTGGATGGCTGCTTTTAGATGCAACGTTTACATGTAATTATCTTCTTATATAATTAAGTGCATTCAGTTAACAAGCATCTTGCTAACGGGCCACATTGCTTACCCAAACGAGCGGCGGGCAGCCCAGAACGCTGAGTGAGTGAGTAATTAGAGCTCAGCATGCCGGTGTTAATGGAAGTGATCTAAAAAAAAATAAAAAATTCATCGCCAGAGAGATAGAGCGAGAGAGAGAGAGAGAGAGAGAGAGAGAGAGAGAAAGAGGGGGAAGGAAAGGAAAGGAGCAACAGATCAGGAAAGGTGAGGCAGAAAGGAAGCTTCAGAATGTATGATATTAAGGGAGCTGAGTGGGTGTAGTCATCGAATTTCTGGTTTGATGACCCCAAATTTCAACACCACCGAAATTAGTATCACTCAACATGAAGCTACATTTTTGCAATTAAGTTGTAATACGCTGCACCGACTACTTCAGAATATGCAAACATGCAGAACCTTAACGCTTAATCTCAAATTGCAATATAAACAAACAGACTTTGAGTACTGATGCCTTTGGCTGCACTCACTGTTTGAGTACAAAGTGCTCAAAATAACATAAATAAAAGTAAGGACCTAAAGTGAAGACTTGGACATGATTTAAGAAGACATCGTTAGACTATCTGCTTGAGTCTGCTCCTTGACATTTTGGGAAATATGATATGTTAGTTAGTGAGCTTTAGAGCTTGCTGGTACAGTAGGTGTTTTCTTCTAGCCAGGCTAAATGTTTCCCCCTGATTTCAGTCTTTATGCTAAGCTAAGCTAAGTGAAAGGGCCTCCTGATGGCATTCTATTTAACAGACAGATACGAGTGTGGTATTGATCTTCTCATCCAACTCCTGTCATGAAAATGAACATGCATATGTTCCCAACTATTACTCAAAGAGTTCAAGTGACGGAGAGGTGTGTTTTACAAAACCTGGAACAGAGATACAGCCATTAAAAAAAAAACAATGTTGAGTGACGAGTGTGTGCGTTTCACTGATGTTCGCTGAGCGCTGACACTGCGACACCGAGGTCCTCCCTCAGTTCAAACAAACACTTTTCTTTGATTCCTCGCTGCGCAGCGCTCATGAGCTCATCCAGCCTGGGGCAACATGGGGGACAAGAGAGTGAACTTTGTCACACTCTACTCTGATATATCGATTACTCATCTGTCTGGGAGAGAAATACATGGACATGTTTGATTCCAGGTGTATTATCAACAAAAAAACTCTTAACAATGCAAGTACATACGAGTTGAATATTTGTAGTAGAATACAAATGAAGATGCTTTTCCAGCTGTGGATACCTGATGAAGTTCTATTCTGTTCTATTGCGCTGGTTTAGAATGAGTTGGAATGCTTAGATTGCATTATATTACTCCAATATATTAAAAGCATGAGTGTCTTCAATATTTTAGGTTTACAATCTTTGTACTAAGAGCATTTTTGACCACCTAAAATCTTAAGAAATCCGAAAACACTCTCTCTCCAGTTCTTAGCCCGCAAGCAGCCTTCACATGTCATGTCAAACCACAATCGTTTCAGTGCTCAACCCCATCTAAACCCCACCACATAACCTCCTAATTCTACACATGAAATCACAAAGACCCTCAAAGTCATGGTTCGGGTTAATATCGGCCTTCAAGAGTAACCAGGTGGAACCCACAACACAACCGGACCGGCTAGGGTTCAAAGAGCCACTCTGAACGGCTGCCAAAATTCCTCACACAGCGGCGATTGCAACAGCTTATAGTGAAATTATGATACAAACTATGCAGCAAGTGAGTAAGGAATATCAGGTCCCTTTGTCCCTGTGCTTTCTATTGAGTTCAATAAACACTTATGGAGTCTAAAGGACTCAAGCTCAAGAAGGGACAATGGCTCCCTTCAGAACTCGACACCAGACCTTTAACAATACAAAAAATACTCTATCCTCCAAAGACTAATTGATGTTATTCGCCTTTTGATAAGTCAGAGGTAGGCAGACGTAATAGTAAAGAATATACGCACTGCTTTTGATGGCCCGTAACCTGAGTAACTGGAGTACAAAGAGGGGGAGACGACCAAAATGCTCCATTTTTGGTTGCTTATCACCAAAGCCATAATCATTTGTGTTTTCAGGGCAACAAGAGTGTAATTTGAATAGGGACAGACTTTAAAAGGGGAATGGCCGCTGTGTGCTTAGAGGACTTGGAACCGTCGGCCACTGTCCTGTGAGCATATTGGTTATTGATATTCTCTCTCTGTGTCACACACACACACACACACACACACACACTGCATCTGGCCTCTGAACACAACGGCTGAAAAAGCCCTCAGAGCCTGGGTGAAACAAATACATTTGCACTTTTTTCTTTGGCAGCCAGAGCTGGCAGGTGAAATTGGTGGCTGTGTTGCATGATGACTTGGCTGCAGTGCCATCTACTGGTGACAGACGGCAGGGCTGAGACGACCACACAACCGGGAAGCAGGAGGTGGATGGAAACAACAGCAGAAAGAGCAAAAGGATTCAGACTTTAGCTGAACAGATTTCAGATTTTACAATGTCATATCTGTCTCTTTTTCTTTTTTATAGTTGTGTGGTAAGCCTATATCTCACCCACACAACTATGGTTCAAATGTTGAACTAGTGCATACGCCACCAGGGACTGAAAAGGGAGGAGTTGCGGTTGAGACAGAAGAACGATAAAAGAATATAAATGTTGTCTAAACTGCTAGCTAGCCCTCCAGGGATCCAGAGAAGTTTAAACTTCACCAAACCACAAGACATGGGGAACTTCAACACAAAAGCACCATTTAAAAAGGCCTTTCACTGCAGATGACAAGTCTAATTGAGGCCCGTGATGCACCTGGCAGTGAAAAAGTAGCCCTTCAGTCATGTGACAGCCCCACTGACACAATTCATGCTCGTGTGTATGATACATATTGTGTCATTCTGAAAAAACACACATTTGGCTTTATAGGAAGACTGATAACAGATTCCTTGTGGTAAACAAATTGAAATATTCGAGGTAAAGACGTGGCTTTGATTATACATACATATATATTAAACATATAAAAATATAAATATATATATATAAAAAAAAAAATATATATATCATTCATTTTTAACTTATTTCAGTATCTTTATCATCCTTCGGTCGAAAAGGCAAAATCATTTTCTACACAGCCTGCAAAGACCTGCAATACATCACTGACCAACACAATGAAATGGGACGTTAAGGCTGCGATGACATCATGCAGCAAGCCTCGAGGACAAATATAGATCATGTTTATCTTTAACAGATGATTCATTTGTGACATGGTAAAGAGATCTCCACTGGCTGTTAAGGAAATGTCCACGCATTTAACTGATCTACTGTTGGATCTCCAATGCTGCTGCGGTAAGTTAGAAAAAGTAAAAGAATTCAGCATTAAATGTTACTTTCTTTTTTTATTCATATTTTAAATAGATGTTTGCACATGTGCCGTCCCGGGTTGTTGGCGAGCCAAAATTGCACATTGATTAACAATTAAACAACCGAGCTGAGAAAAGAGATTATTATGAACCTTAAACAACAAAAATAGATGAGGGACAAAAACAAAAGGCATAATGCAATCTCTCTTATACTTCAGTTTTTTTCACACCTTGCCTCCCTCCTCATCCCCCAAACCCTTGGGAAGCAGCACTCCAAGGTCTTTCATTTGAGCTTGTATTATGCCCCTGTATCTCTGCTCATTTTTCATCCGCAATGCATTAAGTATTGATATTGATTTCTTGTAAATGGTGGCGAAATGGATGGCTCGCACTTTTTTGTGTTATTGTTCTGCAGCACTTGTAGGTAATTTATAATGGCTGAGGGTCCGGTGAGGCCTCCCAGTTCTGCGTCCCTCCTCCTGATGGAGCATGCCAACCTGACTAACAAAACACACCGTGCACTGAAAGGCCACTCATGAGGAGAATGAAGCACGGAGCAGAAGGTGTGTATGCACACTAGCACCAGCGTGCACGTGCACTGTAGCCCTCTCATTCTCACCCTCAGCATCTCTCACATTCATGGTCCACCATAAACCAGCACACATAAGAGGGTCCCTTGGAAAACACATGGCGATAAACTGAAAAACGCTAACTTTACAGGCATTTCTCAATCTTAACATGAGAGTTGTGCAGTGGGCAACTATTTTATTTCTCCTTTCCTCCTATTTTTGAATATTATTCTTTTTAGTGCTGTAGCAGCACTTGTACTGAAATCCATTCCCAGTTTTGTGACAAAGCGTGGCCTTCTTGACAAACTGGAGTGGTTTACTTGCATTGTCATCCTAGCCAATTTCTTTTCCCTGCTGCTGCGGCCCCAGCAGTCTATTTGCATTTCAATAGCCTCTCTGTCTGCCTCTATATTGCCTGATATTATGTCTGCCTTGTATGAATTCGAATTCAATGTCTGCATCTGCTGTTCCACTCCCAAGCAGTCCTCGTAAAAGGTGAAACTGAAATAAGGCTTGCAAGCAAAATACATTGATGGCGTGTGATGATGTAAAACCAAGACAAACACATTATTGGGGATTGTGTATGGATTTCCTTTAATCAAAAAATCAGTTTACATGCATGTTCTGCTTTTACATAAAACTGCTGCAGAACAACCTCATAGCAAGGTGACTGGGATTTCCATGATCCTTAATAGAACTATTATATACCTCCACGTCTCTCAATATGTTTTCACTTTTTCATGCTCGCTTTGGCTATAGCTGCAATGTAGAGCATGCGCTCACAATACAGAGAGTAAGATCTGCTCTGAGGAAAAGAGAGGCGCTGCGGTAAAAGCGATACGTCCCGTTTACCGTCTGTGTCACCACAACACCAGCACTTGGCCACAAACCCTGGCTGGTGCCACAGAGTCGGACACCATGGCTCACATGACCCGCACCAGAGTCCCACACAGGTCCCTCAGGTATCCCAGAATTCCCTCCTCTCTGGCTGACTCTCTCTCTCTCTCTCTCCTACAGGATGGGATATATGGGATGTCAGAAGGCCACAGGCAGCTACTATTAAAGCCAGGAGGTTTTACTGGAATTTCTCCTTTTAAAAATATATAAATCACCGATGGCTGATTAATCTCTGCTCATGGGATATTGGAAAGAAGATGTAAAGAGGAATATCAGTTGAGCTGCACATCCTGTGCTCCCTCTATGAAATAGTGTTTTGGATTTCACCTGAGAGACCACAGTGCTGCAACCAATCCTTTTTTCTGATATTCAAATAAAAGCATTGAAAAGTGAAAAAAATGTACATGTTTCATTTCTAGATACAGACATAAAGGCATGTTAATGTTAACCTCTGCCAAATGTAGCTTCTGTTCAGAAACTATTAATGCCAACCAGTGCTTGGGTGCGCAGGCAGGCTAACAGCTGTGTTTGGGCCACTTGTTGTGCCTCCAGCACAGATAATTACAGCAATCCAAAAGCAGAGCAGCCGCTCTGGGAGTTTAATAATGTACAAGTAGTCGCTATCTCTTTATAGATCATGTTACCGCAGCACTCACTGACGTGTAATTTAGATCAATCAAAAAATATGGCAGGGCTATGAAACCAGTGCCTTTGATAATAGTTGGCAGGTAGTAGTCACCCCCTGTTGTCGAAGCATCTGATATAAAAGGCTTCATTCCGCCCTCCATCAAGGGGCCTGGTGTGCTAGGATGTGTAACCCAGGCAACAGATACATAAAGCATTATGGGACTTGATTTAATTTGTCTAAATGGGAGCTGGAGTATCTTGGTTCTCAGTTCGAATGTCCCTGTTAACCACCACTACAATGTAATAGGCTGCTCAACTTGGAGCTGCTGATTGTGTCCTGCTGGTATAGGAGGTTTTCCACTGCTGTTTTCTGACTCTGTGTGTCTGTGTGTGTGCACGTATGTACAAACATGCTGCATGCGTGCAGCCACAAACACAGACACATGCATGCAAATGTATACAACAGTTTTCGCGATTAAAAAAAATGTAATAGTTCAACAATTTACTAACCTTATTAAATCACGGACAAATGTCTCAATGGGCAACAGCCATAAGAATAGAGTGACATCGTAAATATGGCATAAGTGATCCTGGGCTGTCAGGGCTTTGTTGCCTTGAAGTTCCCATCATCTACCTTTAAAATATTTTGGGGGCCAAAGCATTATTCAGCATTATTTAGCTTTGTTTTGTACATAAAAACCATGGAAGTCATCACAGGTCAGGCTTTGTTGTGAGGTATGAACTCTGCTCGATTTGGTGCATTGTGTATTTCCATACCTATGAGCTCCCTATGAGCTCCCTGTTTCAACCCATTTGATCCAAGACAATTTAGCCGGTAATACCTGGGTATCATTTTCCGCCTTTGCATGGGACTCTCCTTGCCTCTGGCTTGTTTTAAACTATCAGAACAGTTGAAGTAGCTTCCTCTCCTTGTCCTACTTCTAACTTCCCCTCTTCTCCCTCCCTGCTTTCAACCCATGGGTCTTTGTTTTAAATGGCAATTCATCCCATTCGTCCGCTCAGCCACATTAAACATCAATTTCCTCACCGAGCACACATTACGACCCAATAGAAGAAATAAAATCTCAGCCATTTATTGCGCAACTCCCTCCTCCCTTTCTTGGCACCACTATCCACCACTGGCACCCTCATCAAAGCAGCCCATATCCAACAACACGAGAGCAGCTACACAACAATGCCGATGCCATTCGACTTCCTCTTAAGTCGTTTTATACTTACTGCAAAACAGTAACGATTTCAAGGGCCTTTGAATTCCTCCAAGAGCCACGGGGTTTATAAAACATGCATGAGGTGTTCAGTAAACAATGCCCAATGGTCTTATTCCTTTTAAATAAAACTATTTCCATGAGATGTAAGAGAGACTTTAATATTGCCTTAAATATTAAAAGAGAGAACTGAGCCTCATCAATTTTTCATTTATTGGGCCCGCGTGTAAGGAGTCATCAATCTCAAAAGAAATTACTGACATTTTCATTTCAAATAAAAAAGGGTACACTTTATCCAGCGGTAATAGGGATTGCCACTCTTACACAGGGAACATTAAATGGCTTCTGGAGTGCTGAAAATGAGAAAATGTTCTTTTTTTGTCTCAGAACAGATTGTGGTTTTTAAGCTTGTGAAGCAAACATGCATGAAATTGCTAAATAAAATGCAACATATTACCCTGCCAACACTAGCTTTTAAGGGGGAATGTAGTTCATTACAAATCAATAATAGTCTACCTTAACAAGTGCATATTCCCGTTTCCAACAAGCCCCGACTCACTGAAGTAATAACCACCTGGTTGTTTTGCTGCTCGTTGATATTGATGTCCCGCGACATAAATTCATTGTTTGATTCCATTGCTGTTATGATATATTGTTAGAAATGTCTCCATCATTAAAGCTCCTCTCTGCCTGTTTGCCTTTAGGCTTGATGGTTTGTAATTACTGCACAATAAACAAATGGTTTGGGTAATGGGGGGGGAAAGGGTCTGGGGCCTACAGGCACTGGGAGAGGATTACAGGGAAAGGAGCCTACTTTTCACCCCCAAAAACCCCTCAACCCTCACTGCAAGGCCTGTCCCACTTCCCACCACAACTCTCCCTGTGGAATCACCCTCGCTGAATTATTAATCACTGAGCGGTGTTGATATATCATCAACCGTGTACATACGTCGTAGAGGGGGGAAATAAGGGTTACAGTAGGCCAGGATTTATAACAAAAGCTTGACATATGCTGCTAATTCACCTTGACAACACTGTCACTTCCTGCTCAGTGAATAATTGTCCAACAGAAGAAGAGTTGTTATGCAGCCTCACTGTAAGGCACTTCCCGACGCACGCTACTCCACCCATAATGGATGAATATTTGTTTATAATTTCTGTACACAAGTCTGGCTGTCAGTCCCCTGCTCACCCCGCGCGCTGCTGTCTCATTTGCATAGGTAGATTGAGACGCCGCAAGCGTAACGAGGTCGGCCTGCGTGTTGGTGATGGAGGACGCTGATGAATAGAGCTCTCTCCCCATCATGGCACCTTTGTAAATGTTTGATTAGTTTTGAATGGATTACTGTTAGATTATCGGGTTTGGGGCCCAAACCTGGAAACGGCTCTGCTGCTGTGAGACAGTCCCTTACGGGTGTCCTGTGACAGAACCGTGGCTGCGTGTTGACAAAGAGCGAGAAGGGAGGATGGAGGAGGCCACGCTTGTTTATGCAGAGTTGTCAAAATGTTTGATAATGCTGTGTGGCTCACCATTGTAAGAACTTCAATTCTGTAAAACCTTGAATTTGGGGGGGGGGGGTGAAGTCTCTTGAGGTTAGAGGTATCACATATTAAGGTTAAAGTTGACACAGTGTAGAACGACAGAAATAAAAAGACGTACAGAGATGATCTACATTTTTCGATTTGCAAACTTGTATCGAGTCTTATTTCATATTTCTAAAACCATCCTTGTTCCATTGCTCCCATATTGGCTCAGCATTCCGGGATATTTAACGGGTTGGTGGGAATCCCATTGTCAGACAGCTATAAATTTCCCGAGGCTGCTGTAAGACGCTCTTATATTGCTTGTGTGGCAATCAGACTGGTGATTATATGGGTAATGAAACATGTGCCTCCTCCCGGTGTCTGCCCCGTCCATTGCCTGTCTCTTTCCATCTCTTTCTTTAAGTTTTCTTTCTCTCTCTGGTTAAAGCCGGTGATGGATGGGGCGTAACTATTTGAGGGAGCAGTAACCCATCACTTCCAGGGCCTATTATGCACAGTTGGATGCTGGGTAAAGGGGGTAGAAGCCGTGGAACAGTGACACCGTAGCGCCGCTGCCCACCCCAGACGCCCCCCAATCCGTTTGCTCGAAAAACCTGTCTTGACAGCGCCGCCGCCGCCGCCATTGTGCTCCCTCTCCCTCAATCTGTTTAGCTTCCTGTTGTGACCTTTCATACAGTCAAATATATTAGCGAGTGGTGCACTCTCATTAAAACAGTGCATTAACCAAAAGACTCTTTGGAGTCTAAATGACAGCCGAAGGAACTGAAAGCTAATAGCCGTGGGCAGTTGGGGAAACTTAACTCATGAATCAGTGCGCTAATGCCAGAGCAGCAAGCCTGGAGCGCTGTAAGCGTATGGCACAATCTCCATTGCCCCCCCTTCGCACTCTCTCTCCCTCTTGCTTCCTTGATCTCCTTCATTTTCCTCAGTGACTCCTTTTCCCTCTCACTCTCTCCCTTTCCCTCTCAAACTGCTACTTATCTCTCATATCCACCATCACCGCTGTGTTCACGTTCCACTTCCCTCTGACACATTTATTCTTTTCTCTCACTCTTTTATTCGTTCATCCTTCCCCTGTCCTGCTATCTTATTTGTTCATTTCATTCTGTGTTCCCCCTGTTCTATTGCATTTGTTGGTGCCATCATTTCTACTTTCTGCCTCCCTGCTCTTACAGTTCTTTCCCCTGAGCTCTCCCTAACTCTTTATCCTCTCTTATTGTTTTCAGAGAGGGGGAAAAGAAAAGAAAAAAAATCGTACAGGAAAAAAGAAAGTGCTAAAGAGAGATGAAGATGGAGGAAAGAAGAAAAAAAAAAAGAGCTAGTAGCCTATACGAGAGAGGAGAGGGAGACGAGTAAAAGAGGAGAGACTAAAAGCTCATTACTTTCCCCCTGATGGGAGAAAATGAGTGAGGGGGCAATAATAAAGCTTGAATTTTTCAATACTGTTAAAAATGGGGCTCTGACAGCTCACCGCCAGTGCAAGGGACAGGAGCCGACAACGCATGGTGAGCCACCGAATTAGCAATACCATACATCATAAAATCTAATTAAATCAAGGAGGAGAATCAAATTAGTTTTCAGTGACTCAAACCGCCCGCCAAAAGGGCTCTATTAAATGAACTGTGGAGAGAGGATTAAATAATTCACAGTGAGGGATTTTGCATTTATACAAAAATTGTGCACTTAATTGTCCGTGCTATATTACAGATTTGGCCTTATGTTAACAATGAGCCTAAAGCACACTTACTCGTGCGCACTGGGCGCACATTAGGGCCTACATGGTTGACAAGGCTTCAAACTAAGGGGATATTAGAGTAACTATTAGCTCGATGGCACTAGTATAGAACAGGGGTCTAGAGCAGGCAGAGGGTATCATACCCCAGTGAGCTATGATATGTTAGAATGAAAGACAGTAGGGTGTAAAATAGGGTTCAGCAGTGACTGAGATGTGACTATTAGGCAAGATATTACATTTGATGCCTAAAAACATGTGTTTGGATCTACAGTATGACAGACTTATTGAGAAATCCGCAGGTAGACCATCAAACTAAACATGTGAGATGATGTTCTGTGATGAAAATGGAGCACTTTTGTTACAGCGCTGTGCGAGCGCTCAACCATTCCAGCTATTCTCTTCCGTCTCTCACCCCCATACACCCTTCCTTTCAATCTCTCCATCGTCCGCGCTTCCCTCCCTGGCATCAAAACAGCACAACTTTATTATAGTCGCTGTCAATACCGTAATAATAAAAGAACGCGGAGGGGAAAGACTACCATATTACACTTTTAACGAGAATATAGCAGATGCACATTGAGTGAATATTGAGTTTTAAAACTTGTCGGCATGTGATTTGTGGCCTTGTCAGTACAAATATTTTTCAATGTCACGGCAGCAAGCCGGGGCTGTCACTTCGGCGGTCAGCTGGGACGGGGGGAGGCAAAACACAATGATCTGGCCCTTAATGGAGAACCGCTGGGACTGGCATGGAGGTGATGAAGCACTGTTTAGTTTGCGGCTGCCATATTTCTGCTTGGGGACGCTATTATAAAACATAGGGTTATTTTGTCAGATTTCAATCATGAGTCAGGTTATTTGTCACCTGCTGTCACATTGTTGGGGCAAGTCAGGCTGACGGTGAAATATGGCCTGTCCCAGCTCAACCCCCCCTGCACCGGAGAAGACCGGAGTTTTCTTTTGTCTAGAGAAAAAACTAAACTAAACAACTCTATGGATTTCTTCGTACAGCGGCAAAAAAATGATAAGCAAACTGCCCCTTCTTAGTCGATTAGTCGTATTTTTATGCTTTCTTTCGTACTTTTGTGTGATTCTTTGTGGAGAGACTCAGCTTTACAGATCTGTCGATTAAATCAACTAATAGATTAGTTGGCCAAATTGTATGGGTGTTAGAATGTCTTTGATCGAGGACTGCCATTGAAAATCACATAAAAAAAGGTTTTATCTCGTTTTTTGGGGCTTTTCTCTTCTTTCTCTGTACTCCTTTCTCTTTACACTCCTCCCTTATTTTTCAATTCAGTTGTACCGTCATGGGGAGCCATCTTCGAGAGTAATCATAGGTCCCTGTGTATCTTTGTTTAGCACGAGTGACAGTGTCAAGTATCCTCATTGAGGAAGCACCAGGGAGCCGTGGTTTAATTTCCTCCAATAAAAAGTGCTATTTAGGTGGGCTCTACTCGCGTATGACCGCATTGTGCTTCCGTATAGGCTTGGTATTAAGATAATGACATTGTTGAGCCTTTCTCAACACCCCCTGTTGATAATAAAAGGTTACAAATGTCCAGTCAGACACAAGAACGTCCAGGTGTGGCTCAAAATCAAAGGCCCCCTCTGCTCTTGAAGACTTATTTCTAGTCTTGAGAGCATCCATTTTTTTGGTAATCCCCTTTGTAACATCCTGTGATCTAATAACACCTTGCTAAATATTTCAGCGAATGCATTCATACGGAGTACAAATCACAGAGTGATTTAATTAAGTTCAAGCATGCAGTTCAGTGCAATATGATGAACATTATGCCCCTACATACTTATCTTTGACAGATGAATGCTATTTCATTCGCTATTTAATTTTCCTTCTCAGCGGTTACACCTTCTATGTCTGAAACGTAGAGGAAAACAAGAACCTGGATCCTCGATTTGCTTATTGACATTGAAATCTGCTTTTCAGTTCACTGTACATGTCAGCTACTCAGACACCCCTCAGTAACTTTATTTCCAAATTATATCAATTTTATTTCCTTGTCGCCCTTGTGTTTGAACGTCATGGCCTCTACCCAAACATAGAAAAGGTGCAATTCACACTTTTTAAAAGAACTGCATCATTGCTTTAGACTGTTTGTATGCTGTTGAAACCAAACGCAGCCAATATAAAAAATATGCAAATATAATTTGGTTTCCAACACCGCATTCTGTTGGTTTAGACAGGGGTGACATTGTTTGTACCTTCAGTCCCTAAATAAAGCCGTACTATTTCTGTTGAAGCCGAGCCCACGCTGTCTGCATGTCTCGTGTACATTATCGGAATGCTTAACAAACCGCTTCTGTGAATTAAGAAATATGTAAAGCGAGAAAAACCTGTTCCTTGTTGCCTGCCTTTCACTCCTCTCTGCATTTTACATGCAAACTCTTCAGGGGTGAAAACGGAATTTTTCCTGGCTATGATTTGTATCCATGGCAAAGGCAGCAATTTATGTATAAACGTATATAATAAAAGCTTTTACCTCAAAAAACTATGCTACTAGTGAGGAAGTCCTATTTCTCCATCCTGAACACGAAACTATCCAACTATATTTTAGAATAAGAATAACAAAAATATCTGTTTTAGTCAACCAGAATCAGTAAAAGCTAATATTTATTTTCTTGCCCGTTCTGCTTTTGCATCTGAAGGATGCAGCAGAGATAAGGAGTTGGGCGCCATTTTTTTTTTTTTCCTCGTGCCGATGATCGGCACATCTGGGTGTTGCCGTCGATTGCGCATTATGTGTGTTGCATGTGTTCCCTATTCACATTGCATTAGTAGCGCAGACACACAACGTCCACAACTGTCTCTCTCTCTCTCTTGCTGTTGAAGTCACAAGCGGGGTCTTCCAGCTTCGCCGTTTTCATTCGAGCTCGCTATAGTGGGACTGACCTCAGAACATGTTACTAACAGCGTAAACGTTTCTAACTACAACCTTTCTGGTGGAAACCTTGTAAGTAGGCTACATCTTGCTATCCCATCCACAGACGTGTATAATACAGTACAAAAACGCATACACACGAGGTACAGCGCACACATAAGCACACACACGCAACAACCATTAGCTTTGGCTGACACGATGGCCATTAGCACACTGTGTCTAGTTGTGTACGTTCCATTTCAGAAGAAGAATAATTTGCATAATGTGTGTTTTCCCCAAACGGTGTGAACAACCGGCACTCTGTGTAGGTTTCCTGCTGGCAAATGTTTCAAACTGACCTTGGGAAGCGGTCCATCCGCAAACGCTACACAGTCACATCCATAATGGCCCTTTTACTTGTTTTTGTGTATATGTGTGTGTATCTGCATGTGCACACTTATGCATTCCTGTGTGTGTCTGCTAGTGTCTACTAGCTGATGACTCTATGCCAGCCGGACGGCTTTTATACGTATTAATATTAATATGTGCCTGAGCTGCAGCCCATCACATCCCTGCCCCCTGGTGCAGAGTGTCCAAGGGCGGCCATTATCATCCAGTTGTGACTATCAGCGAACCTGGAGAACAGTAAGATAGGCATGTGGATTACCGTGTCGGGGTCAAACAGTCAGGCCAAAACAGCTCCAACCACCAGTAGTGTGGAGCATACTGAAAAATGCGCTTGGATGACGTTTGATTTGTACTGCAATTACATATGGATAATGTGTTTAAGGCCGACACACTACCAAACACAAACATTCACATGCTTAGAGATATGCACAACCTGCTCTCATATACACACAAGAACATAGAAAGGTATACCATATGTATACTGTGATAAACTATTTAAAAATCCCTTCATACGGATGTTTATCAGGCACCTTATAATCTATGACAAGTACTATTCTTTTCAGACTAAGTTTGTGTCTTGGTCCCGAGGGCAGTATTGATGATAATGTTAACCATGTCCCATAAAATCAATCAATCAATGGAATATTAAATGTATATGTCTGGGAGATTGTCAGTGGAACGCTCTGGGGTGAATCTCCAATAGCCTGTCAAGGTTTATTGCCTTTTATGGGGGATTCACCAATGCACTGTTTCCGTGGAAATACACCTGTACAGTATATCAAAGAGGCTGTGACATCAGAGCTACAGACAGAGAGTGAAGACAACTAAACACCCCCCCATCTCACTCTCTTTTATACACACAGGCAGAAGCGCACCCCACCACTACACACCAAAATAGATGAATTTTGCTCCAACAAAGGCAGTATGGTAATTAAATGGAAGATAAGGCCATTCAGAATGCCCAAGACTGTGCCAGGCAAATATCCTGATCAGCTTAAAATCAACCAAGTGGGACAGAATAACAAAAATCCAAATTGGTTGGTCTAGATCAGCTTGATAGGGCTTTCAATATAATACACAACAATGGCCAAAATGAATAGGAATCAAATTACAAGAGCTGTGATATGGCATGAAACTGCATGGGGGAATTCAAGCACAATCACTTTTCAATGTGGCTTTCAATATTGCAGCCAATCCTCGCACGATTCATATCCGATCACAAATAATGTTTATCACCCTCATATCTCTCTCCCTAATGGAAAAGGCCTAGTGTTGGGGTTTAAGGAGCGCATTCATTTTTAATGAGGTCTGGGCATTGGCCAGAATGAAATGAACAGGCAGAGAGTTTTGGGCCACAGTACAGCAACGACTGGCAGTAAAAGGTCGATCCATTACTTCTAATTTGACCAGGTTATGTGCGACTATAAGTTGCTAAGTTGTTTATTACAGCCAAGCTGCATTTTCACTATAATGTTACAGAGCTGTTTAGAAAAGGTGTAAAGCTCAACGGGTCTTAAAGAAGATTTTTTTTCTCCTAGTAGGAACCGTCAAAAGGTTGCACCGTGTTAAAAAGGTGGAATACTACAAAAAAAAGCCCAATGGTGTTTTTGAGTGGTTTCAAATCCATAATATTGACTCTCCGAGTGTCATATAATCTAGGCGTGTAGGATTTATACATTCTATATGTTCACCTGATTTTCAACCAACAAAGTCATGTACTACAGTGCTGAAAAGAGCTGCTGTATCACTTGAACCAAGTCATTCTCTATAGTGTTAATGAGGAAAGAAGGAGCATCACATTTCATGTAAAATAAGCTCTCATGCAGGAGCAGACAGTCATATTTTATGTCTAATTCTGGAGGAGAAGACGTATTTCCTGCTTCCCCAGGAAGCGTGATTGGTGTGTGACTGCGTGTCGTGACGAGATCACTTGGCGGGGCTAAGGATAAAATGTCGCTTAGGATAATGTGATTGCCCTTAAGGTACAAGGAGGTGAATTATATTCCCTGATTTATAATCTGAAAATTAAAGACTCACTCATTTTCTAATTTAATTCCACCTTCAATGGAACAATGTTCACTCTGAGCCAAATTGGCGAATAATGTTACTAATTCAGATGCAGATGTAATTTCTATTCGGGGGGCTGCGGCGCATAGTGATGAACGAGTCCCGGATGGATCGTTGCCACTCCTATCTCCCCGTCTCGACAATTCCCCAGCAGTTGTGATAATAACCTGAGCAATAAAGGAGAGAGAGGCAGTGCTACCCTGTTCCACTCCTCATACCCCAAGTCATCTGATACTTCATCTAATAGTATTTCTGTCCTTTCCTGTGTCACTCAGTCTTAAAGCAGCTGACACTGCGCTCTTCCACACAGGAAAACAGGGTCTGCCGAATACTATCGATGTAAAACTGCATTAACATGAAGACTCTTAATAACCTGCATAATTACTGCTGCCTTCTGCAATACAAAAAAGTCATTGCAATAAATCTGCTGTTAAAAACTTGATTGAATGCAGGGTAAATGTCAAGGTAATTATGAGGCGGTGAGGGTTAAAAGCAACGTTAAATCCTCCCACAGAGTGGTGACATTCAAGCGAAAGGAGGAAGAGATAAGCGAGTGAGGTAGGAGGAGAGCGACAGAGAGAGGGCCGAGTTTGTAAATGTATCAGCCAATACGAATCTAACCGTTCCTCAATTGTCACTGCCCTTTTATTTATGACTGCGAACCATTTGAGATATGACCTCTGTGTGACTGGTTTCTTCCTGCACGCTAATGGGTCCATTAAGGCCAGAATTCATCATGCAAAATATCATAATGACACAAACACGTTCAGTCTGCACATGTGAGTGTTAAATTGTAGATTCCCGATATAGCTATTTCCATGTTAGCTCACTTGACCTGGCGAGGGAACACGCGCCCTCGACTCACACCTCAGCCGAGGTGCAGAAGATCACCAAGTGGAGATGAACAAGGACAAAAGGAAATGTGCACGGCCAGTTTTGCACCCTACTTTATGCTGAGGATTAGAAAGGAAGTCTGCAGGATGTGTTCATCCATCTCAGCATCAAGCAGCCTTACAGAGGCCGTAATACAAGTATTTAGCAGAGGGGCTGGAAGAGGTCAGGTCATTTACTCACCGTTCAGCCTTGGTGAGGAGTGGAGGGGTCAGGGGGAGGGGTGGGGGGTGGGGGGGGCAGCACAGCTGAGAGATTTTGGGTTCTGTGTCGTGTGCCTCCTCTTCAGGGCCTAATGATCTGCTGAGCATAATGACCCCAAGACGACGGGGCCTCTACAAGGCCTCCTCCAGCCCCTGCTCACACTCACTTCACTTCAGAAATAATGTGAAAGAAAGGAATTTTTTTCCTTGCCGTTTTGTTCTCCCCTGATCTCTCCCCCTCTGCTATCCACCCCGCAGCCACTGTACAAGCCAGGGCTCCATGACAAAAAGCCAATAGAGTTAGCTGCCAAGGCTTGGAGCTCTGAGAGGGATAACTGGCGCAGAAGGTTAAAGCAACAATGTGCTCAGCCCCATTGAGCTGCTCCTTCTGTGTTGCTGGTGAATGTCTGTGTGTGTGTGTGTGTGTGTGTGCGTATCTCAAAATCAGTGTGAATATAACGTGTCAAGGGTTGTTAAAATGTATATGCTCCGAAATATCTAAAAGAACACCTGTTCACTTGTGTATTCTGCAGCTACCCCAATAATGGGGGCCTCATTTGATTTCAATCAAACCTTAGTTATGAGTTTAAGAGTTTAGGAGAAACTCAATATGCATTGTGTAGGATGAAAGACCATGAAGAGGAAAGCACACACAGGCTTTATAATTGCCTCAGTAGAAATGCTTATTATTTGTTCTTTCATTTTGAAATGCCGGACAAATTTCAGTCATTTGACAGACTCTGAAGTGAAAAGCAACTGTCTGGATTTTTAGATTACAAATGGCTTTCTCTCGCTGGTAACAATTTCAAGGCTGCTGCTTTTCCACAGAAGGGACACGGCTACAATGAAAGGTGTGATATCCCCTCTCTGCGAACCATAATGGTGCCTTGTTTGAAAATGACAGGTGTACGAATGAGGCCCTCTCTTTTCCTAAGTATGGCAAACCGTGGTCATTCACTCTGCTTTGTTTTTAGCGTAATAGCCCCATTTACAAAATGTCGGTGAAATTAATGTGGGACAAACGCGGCGGTAACTGAGCCAACTAATTTTTGCTCATTCAACTTGAATTATTAATAGGTGAGAAATATACCATATGCTTTCCGAGGAACGTCATACATTCATTTTATACAGAATTGCTGCTGTTTTGTGAAAAGTATAAGTAGCTTAACTGCTCTTTTCAAAAGGGGTGACTTATATGGAGGTCTTAATGATGTATAAATCAGCCTGTGTAATTACGCTTCCAGCTGCTGCCTTGGGCCGGGCTGAGACTATAGGCCCTCAGCACCAAGACTGGAGCCTTCATCACCTGAATCCTTTTTAATCAACCAGCACTAGTTTTCTCTCCTCAGATCACATTATTATGACTTATTGAGAGAGAGGGTGGGGGGAGACAGAGAGAGTGGATGTACTTATGTGTTAGTGTGTTAATAGCTGTGAGAGAGAGAGAGTGTGTGTGTGTGTATGTATAAAAGAGGTATAATATGCATGTTAGTACATTTGTACATGTGTTTAAGTGAGTGAAGCTGTGCTCATTCACTGGCACCATATACTTTTTTCTTATGCTTTAATTTAAGCAACCTTTTGCACACATTTACTTTGTCTGAAAATGTAGAAGAACAACTCGATTGACAAACATCATCAGTGATGGTAAGTTGATATTCTGTCACTCGTGACTGAAGCTTCATCACTCTGCTCGCATGCACAGCTCAGTCATTACAGGTTTAGTGCTGGGTTTGGCAGAAAAGTACCACCATGTGGTGTTGTCTTGGTGAAGAGATGGGGCACCACCTAGTGCACAGTCGCTGCCACAGCTTCGAGCCGTCATACCTAGTTCCACTGCAACGTTTTACAACACATTCGACATACACGCTGTAGCGTAGGTTTTTCTCACAACTATTCAAAGTACACATTGGGCTCCAGACGGGAGAATAATAGAAACGTACTTGCAACAACTTCAGCTGTAGGTACTTTTTGAAGCCCTTTGCCTCTCTGTTGATGAAAGCTGTGACTATGCTACGGATGATGAAGTGGGTTTTAGACATCTGCATTAAGCAGGAAACCCTTCAGACTGAGCTACTTCCCCGTCTCCCACCTTACATCCGAAAATAGACAAAATTCTTTCATGATGTTGTTGTTAGCACAAACATGTCAGGGAGCAATGGTGATGATGAGGAGCATGTCTGATGTCTGATGATTTCTATCTTTGAAAATCCATATGCTTTGCATATTAAAGCTCCATTTGTTTGGCAGAGTTGAGGAAAATGCAAAGCACTGTGGTCACACTGGCTTAGGATAGAGGGCACCGGAAAACAACAAAGGCAAACGAATGACTTACTGTAAATGTACAACAATATGTTTCAGGATTATTCCAGAGAAAAAGGTCAGGTAAATGTGCAGATTTAAATGCAGAGAATGGATGTCTGTCAGTATCCTTTTGAGTCACACACACTGCATCCGTTATCATTTACATGTGGTCCTCATTCTGAGGTCACAAATGTGTTTTTTCATGCAAATGACTTCTGTATAACCATGACTCATATCTGCAGTCATTTTTTTTTGTAATTGAAAACAATGTGCCTACGAAGTCAATAATTCAAAACAGATAATCTGAATAGTCACACACACAAAGTATCATCTCTCACAAGGCAAACTAATGGAAAAATGCATCTGCTCATTTGTCCCTACCCTTAAACATACTGGATGTTGCAACAAAGGTGGACATCGTAATAGTGAGCAGAGTGAAACCATATTGGGATTATTGACCAAGCGCCTCCTTGTTAATTGTCACATCAAACAAACGGGTCCTAATTGGCAAAGGTTCCAGCTTGGTGCTAAGTGGACACAGAGTGGGCGCTGGCTCTAGATCGGTCTCTTTGTCTGCTTTCATTAGTTGGTCAAGCCCCGAACATTAAGAAGCTCACACTGGAGTCGTGTTTTCTTTGGTGGGTAATGAAACACACACCTGCTACTCTCAGCCAATGAATAGAAACTTGAATCTAATATCTCCGTCATGTGGCTTCTATTAGTGTTAACAATGCCTGTGTTTTGTGTTGATTTTGCGTTAAGTCTGTGTTGCAGTGTGCAGACTTGTTTCTCAATATGTGCTGCAGTTTTAAGAGAGAAAATACGGGGACATAAACGAGCAATATACTGTATAGTGTGAGAGAGGAATAAAAGAGCAAAAAGGAACGGAGAGAGATGAAGGGAAACTCCCAAGCTCAACTTCTCACCACAGTCTGCAGTGCATCCTCTCTGGCCTGCAGCTGCCAGGGGGGAAATAACATCTAAACAAACTATACGAGTTTAATTTAGGATTTGATATCAGAGACATTCTTACATTTCATTATCTATCTTATCTTTTAAAATTAGATTGCTTACATTTACTTTGTCAAATGTATACACATGCACACACTCATAATAGGCACACACACACACACACACACACACACACACACACACACACACGCACACACACACGCACGCACAAAAACACGCTGCACCATCTTGAAATGCTAATTTATGATTAGCATCATTATGTAGTAGTGTAATTTCACAAAAGCCTTCCAACAGTGGTGCACAAAAGACTCATTCACCGCCAGAGCTGCTCTGTGTGGGGAAGAATTATGGCACGCAGATGAATTCATTCATGTGGGAAAGGATTTATTCGATAATTATAGACCTTCACAGTTTTAATGCCACTTAATGAGGAGCTTGCATAGTGTGATTCCTACTTGGGCTGACAAATGGATGTTAGTTTTTATTCTGGTGTTTTTTGTTTTGCTCCATGCAACATCTGTTAGCCTTTCTATGCTGAGAGCTAGCTGACGCAGTGCTTGTGGGGCCTTATTCTTCTACAATAGGTCACATTAAGTAGGCAATTAATTAATAGGCTGGTGGTCAGGTGAATAGATGTAGTAATAACAGTGCTAATACAAATAAAAAATACCACTACTCCCATTCAACTTCCACTCCTATAACATATAATATTATTATAAATGTAATAATTATTTTATTTTTTTGTTTTTACTAATTAAATTAATATTTTACAAAAAACACATTAGTTTGTTACTTTTTACCTGCCATTATATGCTTCGTTTACCTCTGCTGGCAGCTGGCGATAAACACGGACTCATACATCACCCAGTTCAAGGCCGTCGCTCTCCGATAACAATGTTTACCATAATGCCATACCTTAATGCCTCATAGTCATGTTGTTGTGGTGAGGTAATTAAGTTGCCAAAGTTTAATTGCTCAATCACCAGCAGTTAACAAAGAGGAGTCAGCGCCCCCCCTATACTTTCAACGTACTATATTTATAATGGCTCACAATTATAGTAAGGGCCCTTCAGCTGGGATCGCACTAGTAAAAGCTGCTGGCACTAATGATAAGCTATAATCACTCCGCCCACAGCAGTTATTAGTAGCAAATTATGGGTCAGTTGAAGGGGCTAGCAGTTATATGCATTAAGATAAATAACGCTGCTGCTTGTGGCAAGTGCAGCAAATTAATGAATAGCATATGTACCTCTAACTCTAGCCATAATGCGTGCTGACTTTCTTGGGTTTTTAAATAGTGTTACTTTTTAATGATATCACTTTTTTTAATGCTCTGATATATGGAATTCATTTTTTTGTGCACGTGTTTACAGGTTGCATTTAGATGAAAAAAAATACAAAGAAATACTACTCATTGCAGCTTTTAACTGAGTTATATATGCATTCAGTATTCACTCTTGCCCAGTTTGTAGCCGTTACAAACCAATTTATTGACCATCGCACACCAACCCATTTTGTCAAGCACTTTCTAAATCTTGATGGTCAGACTTCCAGATCAATGCATTTTCTTTTGCCAGCAGAAGTATGCTTTGCAAACTCTCTAATTGCAGCCTTATTATGCAGAGTGGGCTACAACCCCCCCCCCCCCCCTTCTATTCCTTTCTCTCCTTGTCTTTCTTTCAATCCTCCTCTCTGCCCTCCTCTCTCATCCTGTTGGGTTGCTCGGCCGGGCTCGGTGGAATGCTACGTCTCTTTGATCAAGTCTTCATTATCGGTGACTCTGTGATACTCGGCTGTCTGAGGTCATGGGGGCTAGCTGAGGGAGAAGCGTGGCCTCCATGTGCAAGAGGCCTCTCTACACAAGACTGAACAATCGCCAGGCATCCCGCCTCCATTAATGAGAAGCATCCCCATCCACCGCAGTCCCCAGGCAGCCTCCACCAGGTGGAATGCTCGGCCCCTGTCACTCATGGCATTGCTGAGGGCTATTAGCAATTCATTAAGTGACTGACTGACCGCCTAGCTGTATCAATTAGGAGATAGTTGATATGTCTGTTATTGTCAGACTCTGCTTGAGATTGCACTGCTTTTCACCCAATGTCTGGTTTTGGTTTTGTACTGAGGCAGTGCTGTATTAGTTGTTTTGTGTGTAGTTTCTGTCTACGTGTGTGTGTGTGTGTGTGTGTGGTCTTGGCATGGCAATGGCGGGCAATAACCCCAAGATGATGAAGACTCGACCAATGAAAGGATAAAGATTGATTAACAGATTAGAACAAATTCAGCTCTTTGCAGCATAGACAAATTATTTTGAGAAAACAACAAAAACAATGGTTATCTTGTATTTTTTAACTCTGAAATCCTCCTCTCAAAAACAGAAATGGAAAATTGTTGCCATCTGGAGGTAAAATGTAGGTATTGTCAGAATCAAAAGTCTTTGGCATCAGTGCAAACCTGAGCCTCTGCTGATGCAGGTAAGCTTTGGTTACAGTAGTCTTATTAAAATAAAACCCTCTCCCTTTATTTGAGGTGAAACAGTGAATTGGGCTTTCCATGGTACCAACTGCCGGTAAATCGGTTACATCATGTGTTCATGAAATAACAGGAACAAGACATAAAGAGCCACTATGCCAACATCCAAAGCAATGATATCAACATTTAAACAATGTCCAATACAGTATATATAAAATTTGTTTAACAGCCAACGTCCTTGTGGCCTCGCCTGGCTAAATTATAAAATGTCCCCGAAGAGTTGACCGTTGTTTAGAGTCAGCTAGGCAAATCTCAGGCAAATTCCCCTTGTTGTTCACAAACACGATTCCTCATTTCGCTCTATGTATTTAGATAAGAGCATCCTTCTTTGCATGCATATCTGATCATTCCATATGTAGATTCAAACTGCAATGCCCTTACCTTTGTTACACAAGCACAGAGGCACTCGATGAAAAAAAAAAATAACAGCTCCCACATGTCCATCTACTCACCTAGGCCTTATTTGCATTAAAAACTGCGGAGAGTGTCATTTACGTTAGGTGGCCTAACGTTGACATCCACTCACTTTCATTGTCCTTTATGTCACCATCAGCTCTGACTGGTGCTTTCAGTGTCGCACGCAACCTGCCTGTGAATTTGGATTTGTCTAACTCAGGCAGTGAGATCTTGTGTAACATTTGCTAAATGACTTAAACTTATGTAAAAGTACACAAAATAATGGTTTTCAATTTGGAGTACACAGTAGTTTATGTGCTATTTGTAGTATTGAATTCTTTTTTTTTTGTATATTCGGTAACAAGTATTTTCTCTGCATTGTGGCTAAATCATGTTCCTCGTGACGATGGTGCTTCTGTATATACATACATAATTTAGATATAGAAGTGTGCAAATACACACCTGTTACTGTAAAAGTGACATTTGCAAATTAAAGTCTAGCTGTGTCAAGTGAGGTTTAAATCAAGTTACATCACTTTTTTGTTTTTAATATATGCAAGGCAGTCAATCTGCTGGTAAAAGATGTTTAAGTCTTGTGAGCATACATTGAAATAACTAAAATAGAAGTTTGAAGTTGATAGATAGTTATGCAGTCCTTTGCATACCAACAAATTATGCAGACAAATCATGTCACACTCCTTTGGTCTCCGTCTGCAATGTAAAAAACACAATCAGAAACTGCATTCTGATCAGAATGATACATAAAAAAGCAACAAAAGACACGCTCATGATAATAATGCCAATTATCATATTTTGCTCAGGGGTCAGAGGCAACAGTATTAAACCAAGTCATCATTACATGATGAATGGCTGAACAAAACTCTTTTCTCTCCTGTGAAATTGTTGGGCAGCCATTAGCAATGCGGTGTAATGCCAATGATTGACGTTGCTGTCTACTTAGCATTGACAAGGGATGTGTGTGTGTATTGGGAGGGGTCAGTAGGCTGGTGGGGGGGCAGTGCAGGGGATTGATCGGGGTCTGCGTTGTTGCCAAACGGGGGGCGAGTGTGTATTGGCGCGTAGACAATGAGCCCCGGCCAGCGCTGAAAGGCCCATTCTGCGGATCCCTGTTAGCTGTCTATTATCCGCGGTCTCCAGGGGGCTGCTAAATAGAGGGCATGTGTTAGGCAGACATTTATCATGTAATTACAGCACTAGGATCCGTTTCTGATGGTGTGTGATGATTACTAATAATTACTGTGCATTTCACGCCTCCAAAGGGCCCAGATGGGGTCCCAGGGCGTCAATACAAAGGAAGGGAGGGGGGGGGGGGGCAGGGAAAAATAAAAGAGGGATGAGGGCGGAAGGTGAAGAAATCGAAAGACGGATGAAGAGAAAGTGAGGCGAGATAGTGTCTCGCCTTTACCATTTAGAGGTGCTCATTAGCTAAATGAATTGAACCATATGTGTCCAATTCCTAATTAACTGGATGAAAGGAAAGGAAAATGGAGGAAACAGAAAAAAACAAAATTGACACAATTTTATATACAGTAACAGTATTTCTCAACCAAAATTTGACATCATTTTGATCTCTTTGAGAGAACTATATATTATTATATAGTAATTATTGTGCAAACTGTAGAAATATACAACAAATCCAATCAAACAATAAAAGAGCAAACAGTTTGATATGTTAACTCAAAGGTATTCACCTAAAACCAGGTCATGTTCCATAAGCGACACATTTACACTGCACAAAAACAATAGCAAGGTTTCCTGCTGCTTGATTTGTGGTATCATGACTGATATACAATCGTACTCAAAATGTTTCATATCTGTAGCAGAGACTAAACGAATGGTCGGAGACTGGGGTTGAAATAAAAAAGAGAAACACCCTATTATGAAAGCAGCCATCTTGCCTCTGTCAAAGTGGGGGAATGGCTCTGTGTGGTATTGGAACCAATGCAGGTGAAATACAGTGGCTCACTGTTGTATTTCTGCCCTCTACAGGAATCCAGATAAATCAAAGAGGTCAAGGTGCCACTGATATGATGTAGTAAGGAACCATAGGGATGGGTTATGCTGTAGAGTGGTGTGTGTGTGTAGGTGTGTGAGTGTGTGTGTGCGCACGCACAAGGGTTGAGTAGCTGTGCGTCACTGAGACCTGCAGCCATGAACTGGAAAGGACAGATCAAGAGCAGAACGACATTTCCCTGAATGCTGCAGTCAAGTTTTTGTTAACCGACAACCTTTAGCGTTCATATTACCTGAAGCCCCTTGTGCCCCCCCATAAATACTCACTTTAACCCAAACAGCAGAGGGGTCCTCTTTTGGTCCTCTTTCAGGGGGCCCCTAGTAAAGACTACGGGGTCTCCACCTGGTGAAGGTGAGCTCAAATGAAATGCAGGTTTTACCTGCAGCACAAAGCCAGCCGAATCAATATGCGTGTGTGTGTGTGTGTGTGTGTGTGTGTGTGTGTGTGTGTGTGGTGGGGGGGGGGGGGGGGGGGGGGAGATGAGGACCGTCCTGTTTAATCGAAACAAATTGCTCTCCACTTCCCGGTGACACAGATAGCAGACCATTTGTGCCTGCTGGCCTTTGTTGGGAACAACAGAAAGGAAATGTACTCATCCTGGCCAGGGATAAAGTTCGGGCTTTTTGTTACACGCCAGTTACCTTAGCCTCCGTGCCCACCCCCTTGAACAAGCACAGCGGTTAAGTAGTTCAGGTGCCTGCTACATTCTGTTAGATTAAAGGTCCCTGCTACTGGCCCGAGTTGAATTGCCTCAGCTGGAGTTGAAGAGAGAGGAGGGGTGGTGGGGTGGGTGTGTGTGTTTGTGTGTGTGTGGGGGGGGGGGGCACAGTTGTAGGACCATGGGGCATGAATGGACATCTTGTGCATGCTCACAGAGGCGAAACGCTTTGGGACAGCCGGCCGGCCTCTCTCTACACCAAGAACCTGAAAGAAAGTCTGTAGGGTGGGTTGGTGAGTAGGGATGTGTGTGTGTGTGTGTGTGTGTGTGTGTGTGTGTGTGTGTGTGTGTGTGTGTGTGTGTGTGTGTGTGTGTGTGTATGTGTGTGTGTGGGGGGGGGGGGGGCAACCCCTACTCACCCTCACTCCTCTGCTCACTCTATATCTTCACCCACATTTTCCCCAGGTTACTAGAAAGCTGTACATTTGTTTGCAACAAGGAGTAGCACAGGTGGGCAATGGGTTGGATCTCAAAGGCCTTTTTGAAAGCTGGAAACACACATCGTGTTGCCCCTATGGAACATGGACCTAAAGAAAATGAACACAATGCACACAGGACATGAGGGAGGGGTCTATGTAACTGTGCGCCAACTTGCACCTGGGCTACCCTTTCACTTATACAGCACGGCAGTGGATGCAGGCTCCGGAAAAGACTGGGTTGAACCCTTGAGGACATAAAACAAAAAGTGATTGACATCTGACACGCAGCATGCGTAACTTGCACATCAGTTATTTATTGGCAGTGGCGGTGTGTTTGATTCTGAAAAGAAATCCACAGCTGTGTTCAGAGACAGCATGCCGGAAATTAATATTTGACTTCCAAGAGGAGAATAAAATCCATTGTTGAGGTTTGGGTGCATCGAATCATGTGTACTGTAAGGGTGTGTCACCAGTCAGTTATTAAAATTTCTGTCTCTCCGTCACACGTGCACACACTCGCTTCTGTTACTTTCTCTCAGATCAACCAGAGATTGGTCAAGCAGAAATGCATAACACTGTCTGAGCTTGTCCGACTTCCACAAACCCATTCCCAAGGTACGGGGTCAAGTACGAGGGTCAAAGGTGAAGTCTGCCCCACAGGTTTAGATTCCAGTCTGTGGGGAAATACTGAAAAAAAAAAAAGAAAAAAAAAAGAAAGGTTTAGGGCAGGAGTAGTCTTAATGATTCAAGTGTGTATACATATGAATAAACACATTCATTGTTGAATATATTTTGATCACTTTAGTCAGCGTGAAAGAGTGCACCATCCAAACTCTGCATCTGCTACCGATCTCCAAACCCAGAAACAATCAAATGAACACAAATTATGAGCACATCTCTTTTGTATAATTATATCACTTGACTGGATTGCAAGAAGGTCAGGGTGCCGTATCACTTTATAGAACAAACCTCATGCCTCCGTCTGTGTGACATGAAGTAAATGTTCAGTAATCCACATCTTAATCTTGTGCCGCGCTCAGCGCAGCTTAAAGAAACCGATACTCCTGTGACTACTTTAGCGGCTGATTGTGTTACCTTTACAATTCGGCTTCCCCTCCTTCCTGTTTTGTACCCTTGGAATGCCCGATAAAAGTATCCCCACTGTGGCTTTCCACCTGCACAGGACAGGATACGGCACTGGTCTGGGGTCAGAATTAATATGCAGCCCCATGGGTAAGCTACACAATATTACCCTCTAACACAGGTTAGGAGGTAATATTGATGAAATTAAAAGATTATTTTAGAAAATATCTATGTCAAATGTGGAAATATGGCAAATATAAACGATTCAATACAATTGTCAAATCACTATTCACACAATTTTTAAGCTGCTATAATCAATATGTTTCATACTAATAATGGATCACAAGACTTATATGTGAAAGGGATTCATCACCTTTCTTTGAACTTCCTCTCAATGGTTTAGTGACTTTCAAGTGATCATTTTCTGGCCCCCAAATCTACCATTCTGGTTCACTCTCACTGCTCTTTTTGCGTTTTCAGCTAAAAGTGGCAGCTGTTTTTAGTAAAAAAAAAAAGCTCTAAAAATCCACAATTTAGTGACTACATGGTGAACAAAGTGGAGCTCAGGAGCCAGATGTATCCTTCAGGAGTTGGTGAGGACCAAAAACATCGTTAGTAGGCAACTTCCTGCCAACAAGTTCCCCAGATCACCCTAATGTGATAATGTGTTGTGTTCACAACTTGTTTAGGTTACAGTAACTATTTCTTCAGTAGAGTGTAGAGTGTCCTAATGAACACAATTTAAAGAAACAGAAAGCCCTGTGGTTTCAACATGATGCTATCAAATATAAGTGTACTTGGATGTAAATGTATGTAAATACCAACAAGGATTGGCTATCAGAAGTATCCTTCGGGAATCCACGACGGCCTGGCCAGCTGATCAACTCAAAATAAGAGATCTGCTCTAATACATGCTTATATCAATGAAGTATACCTTCAAATTAAATCGTATATCATTTTGAAATAAGTGAATAAAACACAAGTGCTTTGACATCTGTTAACAGTTTTCTACACAAAGAAACATAAAAAACAAATCACTTGGTTTGTTGTGATGTCTAGTACATGAGTTGTGTTACTTTCAATACAATAACAAGTATCCCTATGCAAAGACTGTGGTTGTGATTGTCAGCAGACAGTAACATATTTCTTTTCTTCCTCTAAATTCTGTTTCATTCTGAGCGGGGGGGGGGGGGGGCGGCAATTTATCTGTCATGGCTTCTAAAAGAGGCAGCTCACTTTGCCCCCCCCTCAGCCCCCATTTTACTGACAGCAGCCTTATTAGCCACAAGGGAAACCGACCGCCACATGAATTTGGCCACTGTTCACCTCTGGGGCCGGGGCAAGCCTCCTTTTACAATAGCACCAATGACGCTGAGATTTTCTTTTCAGTTATTAATGTGATAAATATATTAATTATGACCTGGGGATGACAGTCCAATCAGATTGTCAGGCGCCCAGTCGTGGGCCCCCACCGTCCACTTTGGTGATAAATTCTCTCAGGTTTCTACAGCTGTCATCCAGTGGGCTTGGATTTCTTATCAGCACTGGGACCATTCTGGGGATAATTTCCTGTGTGTCATAATTAAATGGTGGCTCTCCGATGGCGAGCAACTCCCCTTTTAAAGCAGGAACCTCTTAACGTTTGTTTCTGTTGTGATGAGTTAGGATGGGGGCACACCCTTGATGGGGTCAAAATGCTGAAAGTTTAATCCGTTTGACCTATCCCCTAAAACCCGGTTGAGTGCATGGTGATTTAGGTGCCTTTGTGATTTGTTTAGGTTGGTTGGAATCATAATAATAATAATAATAATAATAAGGCTTATTTGATTTCATCAAATCAGTCTCATGTGATCGCCTCATTTCCCGTAGTTCTCTCAATAAAGAAGATATTTCTTGCAAGTTAGGCCTGACTGGGCATTAAAGCAATAGTACAATTTTTCTCATATTCTGTGGAAGTTCCATGATACACCCTCACCTCGAACACCACGCACACAAAATGAAAGCACGAGAGTTCTGACACAAACAGGATATCTGCCTACTGCGCCAATTTAGTGCCTTTAATTTAAGTTGAGAAAGTAAAGAAAGTTGAGAAAGGCACAGCAATCATGGTCATGATGTAGTTGTAGTAGCTACATGTATATACTACTATGTCTTCATGTACCTTGTCATGAGGTGTGTAGTAAATGAGAATATTTCTGTGGGTTGTTTTCACTCGTGTCGTATCATTTTCGGCAGCATCTTTTTCTTAATGGAAATATACAGAGAGCGACACATCAAAGGTGGCTACTTTTCAAAAAGCACTCTGCCTTGCAACTTTGTTGGCAGAGTAAAGCCCTTTCAGAAAATCAAAGTTGTTGAGTTTTGTGTTATCAAACTGCTTTGTAAAATAAACCACCGGGTAAAAAAAACCCCATGGACAGTCCAGACAGACCCAGAAATCCAGTATCTGCTGGATCAGACCAGTTTTGCCTGGACGAAGACAGGTGCACATCAGAGGGGCTACTTGTATTAGCAATGATGAAGAGCCCCACAATTAAATGTGCCAGTCTGTGCGACTGAACCTGAAGAAGCAAACTGGGGGACAACCGCACCCATTGCCCAAGGAGGAAAGGTGAGGCTGGGGGTGCGGTGAATGTCCTATACACTGAAGTGGCAGGATGAAAAGCTTCAGGGGTCTGTCAAGGGACGGGAGATTCAGGGGGAACCACTTAAGAAGGAGACAAGGAGGCGACGGAGAGAAGTGGAAGAGGTCAGAAGAGCGGCTCAGGTAGTGGAAGTGAACCCCTCAGCTGCTCCGGGAGAGAGTGTCTGGACACTCGAAGGAAGTGGGAACCAGGCCACAAGAAATTAGGAGCTCAGAGATAGCAGTTACAGGGACCTGGAGTGAGGTTTGACAAGGCAACCTGGATTCAACTTAGTCACCAACTAAATGCAAAATACACTCTCTGTTGGGTCTATTTTTGGACCAATTATACTGTAACCACAGCAGTAACCGGCATCAAGGACTCAAATGTAGACACATAGCTTGGGGAGTAAGTTATGTGATTGCTAAAAGCAGGAAAACGTATTGAGGGTGACAAGAGGGCAGATAACTCAAGGGAGGATGTTGATAGCATCACTATGACAATACACATCAGTTACAAATATGTGTTGTATGAAATTGATGAGAAAACAATAAATAAAAGGTGGTCACATATGCAGTATTATTATAGTAATAATATTCTTGTGGTCGGGAGGTTTAAACACAAGCCCCACCCCCCCCCCCCACCCCCACCAGGTATATATTTAAAACATCAGTCAACAACAAACCATTCGTGATACACATGTAGGAAGCAGGTATGACAGACAGTGCGGTACTAATGGAAGAGGAGACGCGAGACTGAGCTTACCATGTAAAGCAGCCCGCTGCTGGAACCATCACATCTTCCCCGTGCCACTGGGCCTTGTCTGACAGCCGTCTGGACTTTAAAAAGGGGTGATAACTTAATTTCTACTCATGTCAACACTGCTGCAGGGGCCAAGAGGAAACTGTGGGCCTATTGTGTGTCTGTCATATCATCCTGCATTTTGTGGCTCAAAGAATGAAAAATATTTAAGTGGCTTTGATGTCCTGGATCTTGTTGAACTGCTCTGAAAGCATTCGAGTTTCCTTGACGCTCATCTCCCTTGTGTCTTTATCCTTTTATCCTTAGCACGTAAATTATCAAAAATTGTTTGCGTGTGTACGTGCACCGCTTGCTTGTTTTTAGGGTGACTTGCACACAGCCGGCCATAGTGCTACGTACCCTGGCTGCAGCAAACACAAGTGCAGGGCTTATACTGGAACAACCCTGAGCTTCAGGGCGTTGACAGCAGCTTCTATCTGCCAATCTCCCTGTGGATATTGTTGCAGTACTGGCAGACAGACAGCCAGGGCTTGTGGGCCGACAGATCCCCTCTGTCAGCAGGTTATCATTTCCAATTAAACCCTTTCATCTAAACGTACAGTCAACTCCTTGGCAAGCCAAAAAATGACCCGAATAAGACGTTATTAGCCTATTTCAACAGGTCCCCTTTTTCGCCCCCCCCCAACCTCCGCCCTGTAACTGGAGGGGTTGGGCAATCTTTTAAAGCATTACGGTTCTAGATTCTTCAGCTATCTTGATCCAAATAGCTCAGAACTTCAGCCGTCTGCGGTGGTCACGTTCTGTTTGGAGATAAACTTTCAAAATTGCACTGGATTGACACACCGGCATGTCCCCTCTAACATGTGTACCAGCACAAGGGCCTTTTTGTCCAGCACTGTTCGGTCAGGACCCACTGTGGACAGCGCTGTTCCTATCCTCTATGCAGGAGACATGAAGGAATGCACGCGGAGCTCAGTAACTGTCTGTTGAAAAAGGCCTCACAACGTCTCATTTCCTTTAATGAGATGGCCTCTAAGGCATCCGGATGGACCAACTAAATACAGATTAACCCTCAGCATCATCGGCAGCCACTCAATCAACATGACTGACTCACTTGTGCATGCATGTGCATGCATACTTATACACACACAACTTGCATAAGACTATACAGTCTGCAGTATAATACTGACATTCTAAAAGGGGTTTTATATTTGGTTTAGTAAAAGAAGTCATATGTTCCTAATTTCTCCACTTGACCACAGCATGCTTAGTTCAAGAACTCTGCCAACTGGAAGTTATCTAAAGCACATTATCATTTGAGGCCAGATTACGCTTCAGTTGAAGAGTTACCTTTAAAAAAATCGGTATAATTCACTTTCAATAATGGCCAGATGGTGCCATCAGAGGGATGCCAAAGAACTCCAACACCACAATAAAGCAACGGTATAACCCGATTCTGTGAAACCCCGAATTACATCCATAACTTTAAAAAAAAATATTTGCTTCCTACAATATCTGTGTACGGCAATTACGGTACGATTAAGGTTAGGGAAAGATGGTTATGGTGAATATGAGCCATGAGAGTTGATTGCATGTCTGTGACAGAATGCAAACGCCAGCGTCCTGCTTTACTGTCGGACGTGCTTCACATACATCTCCCAACTTCTACACAGTTACTTTCCCTCTTGCTATACATATGACATATGAGCATTTGACATAATGAGATGCAAAGTCCTGGGACAATAATGTGGCTGCAGACTTACAAAGTCCCATATACACAGTACTTTTCCTCTTCATATCTCATTTGATAAAAAAAAAAAAAAACTAGGTTTCCATGAATACTTTTTTTTAAACAGATCTCATGAGCAGAATTTGTTGTTTTGACCTACAATGACTGACCCCATGTTAGTCGTCTGCAAGTCGAAGCAAGTAAAAGCATACTCCCACGGCTTCAGGGCAAAACAAGCTAAAGTGCAGCTTGGCTTTAACCTATACACCTGCCTGTAGATCCCAGCCAACAGCTCTGGCATGTGAGTTTGCTTTGCGCTTCGTCTAGTTTTACAAAGAGGGGTTTTAAGTGCAATTCAATTCACAATTTCCTCTTTTAGGTCTACAGTGAGATACACTCTCCGAAATGTAGCCCCTCTAAACCACACCAACTTCCTGCTCAAAGACACAAAAGTGTACACTATGAAAGCAGTCAAGAAGCCCCTTTCCTTCTGCTTAATCTGCTTTAAACGGACAATAATACTTTATTTATCCAGAGCGGTGGTAGAGTTGTCCATTGGTGAGATGGAGAGGTTGCACTTTTAATCATTTAGATCATGCAGAAAGTAATCCTTGGAGAGAAAGGAAAAAGAAAGTGATAAAGGGGGAAAGACTAAAGAGAGGAAAGGAGGAGAGAGAGAGAGAGAGAGAGCAAAAGAGGGGGAGTGTTATCGGGGCACCTGTACCTGAGGAAAAGAAACACCGTCAGAAATACTAGGATAATCCTCTTGGTTTTAATGGTTTTGAAATGCTATGAAAGATTAGGTAAACAGTGCATTTGATTAATGGGAAAAGAAGTCAATTGGCCGTGGAGCGTGAAGCAGCACACAATGCTCCTTTCATTTCCTCAGTGCTGCTGAGAGCAGAGATGGTCACAGGGATGTCTTTGCATGGACAGGATTTTGTACATACTTCCCCGGGGGAGAGTACAGTCTCACACTTTTTAAAGATTTGGAAACATGAGCGGGAAAGAGGAAGTATTAAAGTGTGACACGCACACGCACACACACACACACACACACACACACACACACACACACACACACACACACACACACACACACACACACACACACACACAGAGGAGTTAAAGTGGATAAGGAAATGGATGGAGAGTGATTAGGAATGATACCATTCTGGTTTTGATGACAGGATTTTGTGTGAGGCTAAATGCTTCACTTACTCATCCCTGAAGTTTTGAAACCGACTCTTGACAAACTGGATCTCTGCAGCCTCCCCTCCTGATCCCTCTGTCTCCTCTCTGCAGGTAAAGGTCATCTAGCCCAGGTGCTTGCCCTCCACTTGACTCCTTTCCAGCAGGCTGTGGCTAAAGCAGAGTCTGCAGTGACCCATTCTAACTCAATGTCATCTATGCATGATCAAATCCCCCCAAACAGCTTAGCTGGGCCGAGTCAAGGCCTTGGGTCTAGGGCATTAGCCATATGGCAGTTAGAACGGTAGAGGAGGGGAGGAGCCGATTAGACAGAGAAGCTCATGCAAAAGTGTCATCTGTAAGGTCTTGAGGGGGAACAGGAAGTGGTGAACTCACTTTATCCAAATACAAAACAACATTTGGTAATAATCCTCTATCAGCTAGGATTCAGAACCATTTACATACAGCATGTATACATAGTATTATCTGAGAAAAGTCAAACCTGACACCAGAAAAGAACGTCAATATTCGATGATTCTGCAAACTTTAAAAAAAATGTTTCTCTTTCAACTATATCTTAAAATGGAAGCTAAGGTCTGGTTGAGGTTAGAGACAGATTGTGGTTATCCCAGACATAATATGGTTAGTTAGGACTACTTCACGCCGATCCACCATGCCAACCTCCATATCCTTACTCTCCACCTCGCTGAAGGGCTACTTCCTGCATTGGCACTGAACTCTGGCAACGGATGTAACAAGGTGCAAACTCGTCCAATGCGGACGTGATTCCTCATCAAGTCCACCAGTCAGACACCAGGAAAGCAGTATCCATACAAATTATAATTTTTTAAAAGATGTGTTTACAAATAACAAAAGATAAAAACATTAGACAAATTAGTACCACCAATAGTTCAATACCCCCGAGGCCTTGCAAGAAAATGTATTATGTTCTGACCAAGGGGCTGAGTGACTCGGTGTGACTATTTTTACTACTAAATCTATTTTTTATCTCAAAATCATTCTTTTTTTCCTCTTTTCCCTTTTTTTGTCTGTGTGTTGCTTCATCTTTTGTCATCCCACTTCACTTCACTTACATTATTTCTACATCATACACACACACACACACACACACATGCATTCACTTCCTTAAAAGGTCACCCTCGAAAGTCGCAATGCCTGTTTAAGAATGTATTTAAGTAGAAAACAGGTTAATCGCTGAACACAGTAAACACTGTGATTTGTTTGGTTTGTTGGGGCTCTTGACCTCGACCCACGGCACATTCTTGACTGACGGACTACATGGGATCAGAAGGAAAAGTGTACCACGTTGACCATTAACCACTTATTGACCTTGACAACCGATTTGTCTAATAGTGTGAGTTTAAAAAGAGAGATAAGCTTAATATTATGTGACAAACAACTTCTTCATTGCACCTATGTAGAATGTTTGTTTTTCTGCATATATATTGATCTGCAAACACATTAAAGAGCTATGACTCAACATGCTTCAGGATACCAGAGAATCCACAATGGCTGCTAATCCCCGACCAAAGCCAGAGGCAGCCCAAGGCAGCATAAGCTCTCCGGTCCTCCCTGCTATCACCTCCCTATTTACTGCCATGCCATCCCTACGGCGCTTTCAGCCACTCTCCTCTTTCTCCTTTCCATCCGCTAATCCTCTTTAAGGACATTACCTGCTAACATATCCAGTCAGAAGGTATAAAAGCCCAGCTATCTCTTTACTGCCATCGGCGGTATACGCTAAATAGGCCATTAACGGAGGAAGGCAAATGGGGGATATCGTGGTTTTGACCCCAAATCCGATTCAGATCCTGGTCTAGCTGAGTGGCTGTCTGAGGTGTAGCATGTGTCGGTCACAATGGAGCTGAGGGAGGGGAAGGGGATGATGGTGAAAGAGCTAAAGTCGAATTGGCCTTCAGTGTTTCAGACGTTTTAAAAGATTAAATGTTTTCTGTGCTACTTGTGAGGTGTTTGTTATACAGTTAAAGGCCAGGTTTCAAACGGGAAAACGGGAAATCAGGGACTGCTGTAGTACCATATCAACTTTCTTTTTAAAAAACATTTTATGTTACATTTTTACTGACACTAACTAGATGTTAAAGAAAAATGGGGAAACTTCAGACACTGGTGCCCCCACATGGCACAGAGTGGTAACTGTTGGAAAAATCTTAAATTCATCATCCAGAATTCATGTAAACTAATAAGTGAGTAAGCGGCAACACTCACAGTTCGTCTGTGATTTATCTACAAATAACAAGGGACAGAAAGGGGTCAAATATTGGTGACACCATCTCTTGCTAGACTGAAGGTATTATGTAGCTGTAAAGAAGAAAATGTGTGTTTTGATTTAAACTTAGTCAAAAGAATCTCACACCCTATATATTTTATACTAGGGTTAGGGTCATTATGAAACTAACACAAAAGGTGTTTTACTCACTGCTGACGGAAGCTACAACGTCCTTATCAAACATTTTTGCAGTTTGTTCTCCGTTTCTGCTTACGGCCGGTTAACCTGCAGACCTCCCAGACCAACAAAGTCAGTCGTTGACTTGTCCCCGGGGCAGGGCAGCTGTTCATTTGACTGCTGATGGAGTGCCACTGACATCACTTTAATGAAACGGCACAGGCGAGTGCTGACAGCTCAGACAGCACACCGCAGCATCAGCTCACCTCCACCAGGTCTGGCTGGCAGAGAGTGAACAGAGAGCAGAGAGTGCCCTCCTCTGGTCGAAACAGGAAATGACCACCACAAGGACCAGAGGTGCTCCGGTAAATACGTTCCCCCTGACACTTCCTGTCTCAGTCAACTGTTGAGGAAGAGTTGAATAAAACTAGGGAATAACACTCAGTCTAATCAGTTTATTAGACAACTAATTAAGTATGGTTAAAATCTCAATAGGTGGTCAGATTACCTTATTACCGCAGGCCGTCACTCATACACTGACAATAACCCTCTAACTCCAAAATATCCACTGCGGACATTATTGATTATAGTTTTACAGTTCCAAATAATATGTACATATAATCGGTCACTGTCAATATAAATCGTACACACGCTATACAGTATACATCTTTACCTACCTACTGTACATAAACATCCATTCCATGTATATCTATTCAGTGTTTCTGTGCACAATTTGTATTGTTGACAACTTACAGAACACTTGACTTATAAAAGTTTAATTTCTATTTTATCGTTTGTCATTGATGCTTTTTACTTATATCTATATAATATTTATATGTACACCTATTTTTTCACTTCTTTTGTGCATAACAGTCCTGTCTATACTTTACCTTTATTGTATTGTCCTTGTTGAGTTGATTCAAATTCCTTGTATGTGCACACCATAAAGGTTCTGATGCTGAGATTACAATAAAATATTTGCCTACTCGTTAACAGTTCTAAAATATTTGTTCTTATACATTTTTCTTCTAATACTAATATATCATGTCATACAATTGCTATGTCAAAGGAATAAGTTATGTTTTCATCCACTAGAGGGAAGCACTGTATCAAAAGTGTTGTGCTATAGAATGGTTAGGAAGACATGAGAAGTTGTTACAGTAAAATGTTTATATTATAATAACTAACAACTAATTAATCATTTCTGTCACAGAATCAAGAACACTGTGAACATGACCGAAGACATTTTGTGAAGATGTTAAAATCATTTAAAGCTCTTTTCCCCTTAGCATCAGTGCATTGCTCAAACAGCTGTATGTGAATGTAATTAATTGTAGCAGCAGCAGTCCCGACTGTCAGGGAGGAGCAGGGAACAGACGAATAGGCACATACATCCACCCACGCCCCAGACAGTGTGGGTGGAATCATTGGTGCCGCCGCCGTGTAACAACAGTGGCTTTTTATCACAGCAAGTAGACAAAAAAACAGGACGGATCCCACTTTCATCATTTCCCATGAAGGGGCGCAGTAACTTCCTCCACACAGCGTGCTGAGGTGAGATGAGCCAGTGAACCATCAACATTCGAACACATTCAGTCTCACGCTTCCTTCCCGTCTCTTTGGTTTAATGGTCAGAGGTAAGGAAGACACAGAGTTATGATGTATCGTACTAATCGACTGTCTGAACAGCACTGAAACTTCAACGAGGTTTCAAGTTCTCATTCCTTTTGATGTGTTTTCTTTCTGTCAAAGTACTGTACCTCTCTGAATGGACATGTTACATTAGGTTCCTGGGAAAAAAAAGATTCTCCTCTTTCCCCACTTAAACCCATTACTTCTAGTGCTGTGTACAATTGAAACCATCATCCCACATCCACAAGTGGAGAGTGTAAACAATTATTTTTCTATGATTGAACAACCGAGCCAAACAGAGCTGCAGCAGAATATCTGCCGCTCACAAGACTCTCTCTGTGCCTTAGCTGAGATGAGAAAAAAAATACATTGGAGCAAAATTATATTTTGCAGAATTTTCTATCTGTAAATCAAGGAAACATCATGTCTTTACATCAGAGCAGCAACAACGATATAATAAGCATTAGTGTCTGTATGATATAGATATAAAAAAAATGGCTCCATAGATAGTCCCTGATTACAAAAGTCTGTAAAAAATATTGAACTAGTTTGTGTGCAACTAATGAAGCTCTAGTGTAAGTTCAGTCAAGAAGACTATACTCTTGCATGCCTAAGCCCGTAGTTTATTTCTCATACATCTGCCATTCACTCCTCACGCATGCTCACTCATTACTTCTTTGCTTTCATTGCTCAGGGTTGTCAATCATGAAATCAGCTGCTTAGATCAGCTGGTCTCCTCTAGCCAATAGCACAACAAAAACAATTACATCGTTAGCCTATCATCTTGCTGCTGTCTCTTTTAAATATGATTGTCTCTCTACCTTCAGTACCTTCATGCTGCTGTTACGCGCCCCTCCCCTCCCCCTCTTCATCTCCGCGCAGTCTTCGCAGATTCATTAGCTTTATCAACTCATCATTCTATCAGCCTCATCAGCCACCATCACCAGTGTCTGGACTCCACGGGGGGGATTTATGTTGCTGCTGCTCAGGGCAGACGCCCCTCGATTACAAATCTGTAGAGTCCAAGCGCCAAAGACTCTGTCAAGACTTTATCGTCACATATCATCTGTTAATAATAAACAATTGTCTTTTCTTCATCCGACTTGTCTCTCCTGATTGAACTAGCAATTGGCCTTCACAGAGTGTGCTTTTACTACAAAACATCCCCTCAAGAGATGAAAATGCACAAACATACTTGCAGTCTTGTGATTTAGCCGTCGCTCCTCTGAGTCACCAAACTGACGTATTAAAGTATGAATCTTGACATAGGACAAGCAGCGTGGCCGTGGATGTGAAGCTTACTCTACAGAAGTGAGACGGCTGTCCAAGTACTAAACAAACAAAGAATAATACGAAAAGACAGCCTCTGAAGTGGTGCATGAGCCAGTTGGGGCTGCAGCCAGGCGTGCATTTATTTAGCCAACGGCACGAGTCATCTATTGCTGGCACTGCTGTCTGCATCACGCATATACTGTATAGTACTATTGCTTTAATATGCTCATGAGGATGTCCTTGTAGAAACTAATTCCCACAAGAATTGACAGTTAGGGAACCACACATAGATTTGAAGCTGTGTGTGCCAGATATTAATAGAATAAAACCAGCCAGCTTCAGAAACATGCATGAAGGTCCTGACATGTACCATCATGATCCCTCATTAAGACTCCCTGCTTCATTTAAAAAAAATGAAAAGCTGCTTCCTGTCATGCTTGCGTACAGCGATGTCACACTTATTAGATTAGCACAGAAAGGACATCAAAGCAGATGGGTGAGCACGATTAACTGAGCCTGGAATCGCTGGGAGAATTCATGTACAGCCAAGATACAACCAGCCATTTGAGGTTTAGCCAACAGGAAAAACCACAGCCTTCAGATCTACAGTAAAATAAAGAAGAAAGTGGCTCTGCATCTAAGGAGAGGAGTGTACAAAGTAAACTCTGTTTTACAGGGGTGGAAGAGTGATACAGTCGGTCGAAGAAAAAAGCAGATTAAGATACCAACTATAAGATTTAAAAGTTCAGTTGTAGTGGAAAAATTCGAGCCAAATTGGAGTTATAGCAATTCTTTCAAAACCGCAATCAAAACTCACCTAATTAAATCTGCTTTTAACCTGTGACGCTACTTATATAACGTGTTTTATTTTATTGTTATAATGTAATTTTTCTGCCTTGTTTATATCATTATTGCTTTTACCATGTCAAGTGCCTTTGAGTACCTTTTAAAGCGCTATACAAAATAAATGTAATATTATTATCATAATCATCTTTAGAGTAACTAACCATAGCATGGCTGAGAAAGTGAACAATCTGCTCCTGCAGGTTGATGAAGCAGCAACTGTGCAAGTAGACACAGGAGATGTCCGGCTAAGCAGACAAATCAATAATAAAGTCAGTTTGAATTAGCTAATTCATACAAAACAGACAATGCTGACAATTCATGATATTGCTGTGTTTGCAGAAAAATGACACTGACTACGACTTGTTCTTGAGAGCAGGCTCAAATTGTGTGGTCTCAAAAACGTTCTACCTGTTCTAGTTGGCCCTAGCTGAAACTTCTGAAATGCCACTGCTTCAGGAACAAAGAAACACAGCCTTGCTTTCAGCTTGACCCCCCCTGTATTTTCGGTTTATTCAAAGGGTTTTGAAAAGGCTTCAAAAGACAAAACATGGGAGCATTTGTATCTCTCTTCTACTACATTTCAAGCACCAGCAGGCTGTACACTGCCTAACCAGCACCAAACTGCCGACAGACAAAGTTAGCAATTATAGTGGAAGATTTAGCAGCTGAAATGACACATTTTTTTCCAGATCCCGATGGAGCTAAAACAGAGCAGAAGGGAGTGTAAAAATTGAACTCACATTCATCTGGTGGTCTGAACTCCAAATGAATGATAAGGTTGCTCAATGTCTGTTAATAATGTTATAGTTAATAAGAATCCTAACCCTAACATGTTTTTGCTGACATGTTCCCACAACAAATTCTTAAGGTGATATAATACATCAGTGTTGTGTTTACAGCTTATTCTGCTGTCCCCAAGCAGGAAAATAAATCTAATTCAGTCAGAGATTGCATGAAAAACAAACACAACAACGCCAAACTGTCAGGGGAGAAAATGCCCCTAAACTGATCAGCCCATACAGGAATATTCATGTTTATCACTTTGAACATTAGCAACTAAAGTAAGCACTTGCTAGATAACGCCACAATAAATTAGCTTAATTTTGGGGATTTATACCAATGCAAATTAATAAACATACATTGAAAATGAGACATAGCAAACAACAATGCAGCCATAGCTTCCTGGCATTGCCAAGCAAACACAACCTGAGTCCAAACATGCCATGTCACAATAAATGAATGAAAGCCCACAAGTAAACAAGTAAACTTAGCTGCAAACGGTCTCTGGATGTATTTGTTTGATCTTTCATGTAGAATAGTAAGGTAGCTGTTAGATCACCAGGTAGAGCGCTTAAGTCTGAGTCCTTACCGCAGCGGCCCGAGTTCAAGTCCCGCCCAGGGCCCATTGCTGTCATCTATTCCCATCTCTCTCTCTCCTGCCTTCTGGTCCGTCTCCCTCACTATCAAACGAAGCAGAAATGCCAAAATTGTATTAATATATAATATAGTTCTCCAAAGTTTATAAAACCAGAATGCATAATATATGAGATAAAAATACATTTGCTGTAAATGTGAATTATGAAAGAACTTAAGTTCTCCAGAGGATTACATGTATGGGCGTGGGTAGCTGTAACCTTTCACCTCATTAACTCAAAGTCTGGAGGCAAATGAAGTTGAACTTTATCCTATTTAGGGGAGCACTACAGAGACTTGATGCTTCGTAAAAATGAAAAATAAAATATTATACGTTTCACTGTCTGTTCCTTCACTTCCTGGAAAGGGCAGAAGTGAAAAGCCTCTTCCTCTCTCTCTGGGGAATTAATTAAAAATCTGCGTAGCCATTATTGGCAATTTTTCATTACTGATAATTTATAGGATAGCTAGACAGCTGAACATGTGACACCTGTTGTAACAAATAGATGGTTTCTCTTATACTTGTAGCCGGACAGAGAAGAGAGCTCTTTCAATTAAGCACTATAGATCACATCCATGATTTTGGTCCTGGAACTAATCTGAAGCAAATCACTTTTTGCAAATGAGTAATTTTAACTTTCATCCTTACTAAGGGGTCTCATTGAGCATGTTAATTGAAATTTTGAAAGAGCTGAAATGCATGGTCGTCTGTGACAGTGGTAAATGAGTCTATTCTGTATTCAAAGAATAGGTGAAAGTAGAAACTATATTACTAATATAATATAACGGTCATGTATCACAGTCTTCCCATAAAAAGTTTCATTCTTTTTGTATGTTCTGTTTTGTTTACAGTGCAGATCCCACTAGCACAGCTGTACAGGACGACAGTGAATCATTTACGTCTTCTCCCATCAGCAGGACGATCAGCAGACTCTCTGCCTCAGACATGACACCAGACCTGGATCTAATAATAGTCTAGTCTTACTGAAACACTCGATAAGTGGAGAAGATTTAGATTGAGGCAATTCACAGAAAAGTATTCTTCCTACACTATCCACTGCTTGCTTGCCAATGTAGGCTATGTACTATGAATGTATGTAAATCTCAGTACATCCTGAAGTGCAATAACACAAACAGAGCCATATGATTTATTACTATCAGTGGTGAAATATAACTAAGTACATTTACCCAAGTACTGTAGGCTACTTAGATGTAATGTTGAAGTACTTAAACTTTACTATTTTCATTTTATGCAACTTCACATCAGGAAACTCCACTTAATTTTGTTCACAATACAGTTAAACTTTATTTTTGAAATTAAGATTTCACATGCAAAATTTATGTTCACTTGGTTTATAAACTATGATACATTGCTATAGATTAAATTATCTCCATTAGCTGCAACATTACAATGCTGCTCAGACATTGATGCAACCATAACAATAATATAATATACAGCGTTAATATGTTGCGTTTTAGGTGGAAAATAACATTTGGACAAATGCAAAATCTGAAAATTAACAATTTGACATAATGTGACATTTCAACATTTTCATACGGGTTTTAATCCAACTGGGCACGTACCTGTTCTCATCGACGTGTTGTTATACTGGTTAGTTTCCCGTGTGTATATGCTGCCAGTTTGGGTAAAGTAAACTACGTTTGGACACTTTCACCACGTTGTCCTGCTGCTTTCAAGTTTGGCAATCCTCTCGGAGAGAAGCTTGAGACCCTGAAAGTCTGTTGTTGACCCAGACATTATCCCGTCCCAATAACACACGCGTGCTAGCGTCTTTTTTTTACCAGCGGTTTGCTTTGTGACAATATCCTGCAGCTGGTGGGCACCTCAATGTTTAATATAGAGCTTTTGCTCTAAAGGCAACCTGTTTAATTGTGTGTTTAAAAACATAATCTCTCGATCCACATCGTTCATGGTGACCGCAGTTTACGTTACCTTGCTACATAGCCAAACTACGAGCCAATGACGACAACAGTACTTGGCCAACAGCCAATCAAATAGCAGCTGGGCAACAGGTGAAAATGTGTGCCATCCGCCTACATTGCCGAAGACTTTGAGCATGAACATTGTTGTTTTCCTACAGTCAGGCACTTGACATTACAGCACGAGTCTACCCACACTTCCCTAACCAAACACCAATTATAAATCATAATTTGCAGCCACTGACTAAAGATAATAAATAACTGTATGATGTATATTGTATATTGATTGATGAATATGTTGATAATCATAGGCCTACCATTAAAACCACATAAACCCCACATTCTGTAGCCAGCAGGTGGGGCTTTTCCCCATTGTGGGGGGCATTTTTCTGCATTTTGCTCATTATACTTGCTACTGTTATGCATGTAATGTAATAATTTGAATGCAGGACTTTAACTGAATACCTCTTAGCCACTGAATATTTTTGACCTTATGGCCCCTATTCTTCTGACCTTTACTCCTATAGAAATGACAGCAGAGTTGGTCATTGCGCCTTTCCTCCTGCTTTACTGTGGACTAATAATCTGGATGGAGTAGGCCTAGTCCAGCTACACCGCGTCCATTTAAGGCTTTGAACACTACACTGATGACTCTGTACATTTTTTGCTGCTGAGGAATTGTATTTTATAAAGTGTCGACGGTGATTCTATCTAGTGAGACACTAACTTTTAATACGCATGAACTAGATCGTTGTATGCAGGGTATTACTCGCACAAATCATCTCATTACCAAAAACTGCTGTGTTCAACGTGATGCTCGTGACATCAGCTTTACCACCAACCACGCAATTGTGCGTGGTGCTTCTATTTTTTGCTCGAGAAAGCTATTTTTGAACAGGGGTGCAACAACGTGCTATAGACAGAGCCCGAAAGCTTGAAGTACTTTCATGTCCCTTTCAGAGCAGCGTGTCAATGCGCAATTGCGCAGCCAGGAAACTGTGAGCTGTGAGACCAGAGGCAAGAAGGGAGCTTGAAAACTACCGCAGTGCCTGTCGGAAAAAGCCTCCTGCTGTGACCCCATTCCCATGGAAATTTATTTAAAATGTTACTCATTATGATCAGGTGAGCACTAGTTATCTATGAATTCCCTGCGGCTTGATCTTGGACGGTATTGGAGGGACCGTTTCGTCAATTGACATTTGGACACATTGGGAGGTTAAGCATGACAATGTATTGGACTCATATATGTTGTGGCAGCAACTCACGATGACAGATCGCATCAGGACGGTGGATGCACTTATCAAAAGTGAGGATATTTCAGGGGAAGCACCATGGACGCAGCGGACATAGTTGCTTCCGTTTTGGTTTTGGGCATAATTATCGTGTCGCTGCTGTCCAACGTTGTGGTGCTGATCTGCTTTCTGTACAACCCGGAGATCCGCAAACAGGTACCCGGTCTTTTTATTCTCAACTTGACGTTTTGCAACCTGTTGCTAAGCGTGTCAAACATGCCACTAACTCTGGTCGGGCTCGTCACCACGGGCTACCCCGGAGGCAGCGGCTTCTGTCAATTTGTGGGTTTCCTCGACACTTTTCTCACCACTAACTCCATGCTGAGCATGGCAGCTCTCAGCATCGATAGATGGGTGGCGGTGGTGTTCCCTCTGAGCTACCACTCAAGAATACGGCACCGGGATGCAGTGGCAGCGCTGGCATACACGTGGATCCACTCACTTTGCTTCTCAACAGTGGCCACCTGCCGCTCCTGGGTCGGGTTCCATCACCTTTACGCTTCGTGCACTCTCTGCAACGTCAGGGCGAAGGGAGCCGGGACGCAGTTCGTCATTTTCACGGTGGCTTTGCACTCCCTCACTTTCCTCCTCACGCTGATCGTGTTGTGTGTAACGTACTTGAAAGTGCTGAAAGTCGCAAGGTTTCACTGTAAACGCATCGACGTGATCACCATGCAGACGTTGTTGCTGCTTGTGGATATCCACCCCAGGTAAACAATCATAGAGATGCATTCAGTCTAATCCGCTTGTCCTTTTGATGCATTTGTATTTCACTGAAGTGAGTTCTATCTGTTCCCTTTCATTGTGTCCACTATAACATTTCAGAAGGAGCATTTTGATCCTGTGGAAAAAATTAAGAACATGCTCTAAAGAATTCTGCGAGTTTAAGACACAAATAGTGACCCACCTACGCTTAGAGTGTTTATAATATATACCAAAAGGATGGTGGTGGGTTTACTCTTTGCTTTGCAAAAAGTGCTGAGTTTTTAGAAGATGGACAGGAAAAATAATCAATTTAATCAATGTATTCATCAAAAACATTGCCTGGCTCCAGATTGAGGATTTGCTCTTTTTAATCAATTTCTACTATTTTTTTTTTTTTGTAGTTTGGACAGTTGGTCAGACAAATTGAGCAATTTGGAAATGTTACCTTGGGTGCTGTGATGCACATTCTTCCGAATACATTTTATAGTTATCTGTAAAAAAACAAATATTTTGAAATTAATCTATAATCAAAGAAATTGGTTACAGTAGTTATTTGCACTAATACACAGTCAAAATATACTTTTAACTATTTTAAACCACACAATTTATACACAAAACTTTCTGGAGCATCCCTCTATGTGGCTACACATGAATATAAAGATCTCCACTGATGATGAGTGAACTCTGTCAAGCCTGTCTGCAGTCAGTGTTTACATTAGTATGTCTCATTAAGGTCAGAAATGCCTCCATCATTTTTTTTTGTGTATCTATCATTTGCTATCCATCCTGATTTACACTTTAAATGGCTCTACATAATTGATACATCTACAGTATCCAATGTAATCATCAGAGATAACAGGGCACAGTTCACTGCTTTCTCCTCATCCATCCCACATGTTTTCTCTGTGGACTGCTTCATTGTGGCTGCATGTCTCTGATCATGCTTCCTGGGTAGATAACGGTGCCTGTGTGCTTTGGCAGTGTGCGGCAGAAATGCTTGGATGAGCAGAGGCGGAGGCGGCAGAGGGCCACCAAAAAGATCAGTACTTTCATCGGCACATTTGTGGTGTGCTTCACCCCACATGTCATTACAAGGTGAGCAGAGATTCATTAGATTCTAAATGGGGTTTTTGTGCGCTTGTGTGGGAATGCATGTCTAAGGTATTTAACATCATGTACCGTATCATCCTCACTTTTCCTCTCTTTTGAATCACACTATTGAAAATAAATGCTTAACGTACAGCGTAAAGGATATTGAACTACAGCTCAGCAATAAAAAAAAATTTAATTATCTTCCTCGTTCAGCTTCATAAGTACAACTCTCCCAGGACTTTCTTTCCCTTACCTTGTTGCTGCTAATGTGCTTCTACTCGCCTTATCGTTTGAATACAGATGGTGATAATTATTTTCAATGCTGTCTTGTTATCTGGTAACGTTTTTTAACTGCTTCCTTTTCATAATGTCACAGCTCATTGGCTCTACGCTCATTTCTCATCCTTGTCACTGAGTTTCCACAGCTGGGGAGATGAGAAGGAGAGAGACAGGGAGAGAGGGAGATAGCCAATGAGTCAGTGATGGTATCACTGGCTCTCATTAGTATTAGCCACAGTATTAGTGGTGGCAGTTTGTCAGAAGCTGTTAATATTGTGGTATGGAAATGGAAGGAAGCGCATTAGGAGCAGTGTGGTGGTGAGACACGTTCGACTTAAGGAGATCATGCCAATTACGAAAAGACAGATTGAAGACAAAACAATGCTCCTGTTGGTTTGTACTTTGTCTTTAATTTCATTTATTAGGACAAAAGAAGTGTCAGGCACTGGATTTGTTGTAAAATTATTTTAACAACAAGAAGTCTGAAGCTGCAAAACTGACACCCATCGGTTCACATTCCCCAACACAGTGGTGACATTTCAGTGAAGTGAAATGATGACATTTTGTCGAATATTACAGCACCGGGGGAGGGTCATTAGCTTTAGATGTCTTCCACTCCACTTCCACTGATCTAAGAATTGTCTTGCATCTTGCTTATGGATGGTGTGTGACCTTTTTTTCTTCTTTTGTTTTTTGTTGAGGTAGAATTGTAGAGCTGTTCTGCCCAGGGCCCATAAGCCCTCACTGGGGAGTGCTGTCCAAATGTTTGGCCTACAGCAAGGCAGCAAGCGACCCGTTTGTCTACTCGCTGCTGCGTCACCAGTACAGGAAGACCTGCAACCTTCTGGCTAACAAAGTCCTCAAGAGGAGTCCACTCAACTCCTCCTCCCTCAGGATGGAGAACAGAGCAGCGAGGAGCGACAACCATTCCAACACAACCAACAACATCCGACAGTAGATTGACCTCTGCGTGACGGGGTAACATCAGAGTGAACTGTTAACGTAATTATTGTTGAAGGACAAGGCTGGCAATATTCTCTTTTTTTCTTATTGTCAGCAAATCCCATGAAAAGACTAAAACCGACAAGACAACTTTCCTATCCTGTCTGTGGCACCCTAAGATCATGCATTCCATACTGAGGACATGCATCTTTAAAATAGGTCACAAATACATTTTAAAAAACAATCAAACAATTTTCTTAACCAGGTGATCACTGCAGTTTTGAAGTAAAACGTGTTTACAGTGTACGACTTTCAGCAGCAGATTTGGTACACTAGCGAATATTTACAGAAGCAGGACTGCATACACAAGATCAACGTAAAATAAACTACACTGCCCATGTAATGAAGGAACATGTCACCCAGCGAGTGTGGCTCATAGATGCATTTTTAATAGTTTTTGGACAATGATGGAGGTGTAAGGCCCAGAGGAATAATCTGTATAAAGCTTCGGCTACACAGGAAATAATAATCAGTAGGATCCATTCATTGTAAAAAAATATAGAATATCCTTTAAAGAAGAATTTACAGACCCCTTTTGTAGGTAATGTGTGTAGATTGTAATGGCATTAAGTATTTCAATACAGATGTAATACCGTCTTTTTCTGCAAAGACTGACAGTTTCCAATGAGCTTATTTCGTAGCATTCTGGTAAATGTGTGTTAAAATGTGTTTCTAAATTCAAGCAAAACCTCTGACCTCAATGATGATTCTCTGGCTGGATAAAGTAGTATAGTATATGTTGGAGGGATAATATAAAATAGACGAGTATTTTAACTGATGGTTTAATTGAAATGACTGTATGTTGTAGTTGTGAGTTCTAAAGTGCCTTTTAGACTACATGAGCTCGCTGATTTAATCAAAACACAACAGAGGAAACCTTCACATTCTGTCATTTTCTTGGTATTCTGTGCTGTGGTTAAGTGTGATGATGGAGCCTGTGATGCAGTTCGGTGACATTGTAAGAAAGTTTTTAGTGATGTTTATTTTGTAATAGCCACATTGTATTGTTGAATCGAGCAGAACAGGGTGAAATGTTATTTGAATGTGGTAGCAGCTATTCTGTGATGTGTAATTAACATTTCAACTCATGCCGTGTGAGCGGCTGTGTGACGTCTGGTTGTAAAAATTATTAATTTTGACAACGCTGGCAAATCAGGATGTTGTGTTTTTACTTTACTGTGACAGTATGAAGACTTTTAAAGGCTTAAAAACTATTTATTTTTGTGAAAACTGTGTCTGATTTTTGCTAAATCCATTTGTGACTATATTGCAATAAATGCTGTGCATTTTGAAATTTTAAAACCTCACAAGTTTCTTCTTATACATCTATTAATGTCTGTAATTATTGCTATATGACCTGAATCGACATCCAAGCTCATTTTTAACAATGCTTTACCAAAAGACAAGTCTGCCAAATCTTAACACCTTTATTCTCCCACGCTGATCAAGTCAAGGAGAAGGAATAATTAATTTGAAAAATAATTTAAGATGTGTTCCACCCACCACTGCTGGCTGTTGATGTGGCAGCAGAACAAAGACTTTTTACAAAAGCATCGGGGCTGTGAGCTAAAGGCTTTTTTTAAATTGTAGAGCTGCTATAGGGAGTGGGAAAAGAAGAAAAGTAGCCAAGAAAAAGAGAGGATAGTAGGCATTACCTCACAAAGTCCATGCAGCTGTGACAGTACTAAAAATGACGGGGAATTTGCATCCGCCATCCACCATCATAAAGGAAATTTCAATCATGTATTGTTAAAAAACTCTTGTTAACCTCCATTTTCCAGCTTTAATAACAAGCGCCTGCGTCAAAGTCTATTCTATCTCCATCAAAAACATGAGACAATCATGACTCGTCACCCATCAAAGCTGCCTCCACCAAGGGGGGCAAAAACTACATTCATCATATTATTGTAATCAGTAGTGTTCCCCAATCTAGGGGAATTGCTGGAGAGTATTCAGAAGGTTTGGAAGGATCCCCAGTCTCTAATCTCCTTGGGAGACTCAGTGAGTGGGTGAGAGGCAGACACCAACCTGCCATCCACAAAACGCTGCGCACAGACCTTGTGATTAAGCCACAGCATGTAGGAAGTACAAGAAAGCAGAGGAGGAAGGCTGAGAAGACGAGTGCACATGGCTGACTTCACACAACCCCGATGTGAGGGCAAGAGTGGTTCTCCCTGACTCATAAAGTAAAGGTTGTGCCTAAAAGACCTCATCACATTTACTTAAGGGATTCCATCACGTCACTTAAATTACATCCAATGCTGCCACACAGCCACAGTGCAGCCACCGTCTCTACGTCTGACTGAAAGGAAGTTACATACAGTATGTCCAAATGTTGCATGAAGGAGACAGCTGGGTAAAGCTCAGACCTAAGACCACACAAAAACATCCTGGCTCGAACATTAAATAAGGGAATTACATTAATTTGGGAAAACATGTGCATAATAACTTTCCTAAGTCAGGAGAATTTAGGAAGAGAAGAAAAGACATGAATTTTTATTTTTTAACTGCGTCATAAACGAAAGCAGCTGTCAAATTGTGCAGAACATCCAGAGTAACATCGTGAGTCACCCACGAACAGCAAGTTCTTTTAATGAATCAGCAGCAGCAACACTGAACTGCATAAGTAATGAATCCTCCACAACTCACTGAGAAAAATTAACTGATCGAACTTTTTCAAATTTCTTTATGCCAACAAATGTATACACAAATACAACAAAAGATATATAGCATACAAGGCGGATCACTGTTCCCTTCCTCAGGTTTGCTCATTAATCATACTATGACAGGTGTTGCACGTCAGCTGGTGTTCAAACACTTGATCATGGCAGCCAAAACATGAAGTGACAATGAATACTGTAGATGCATTATTGTCTCATTTACTATCAGCCTTTTTTTGTTTTTTCTTAGCCCTCAACCTCTGACAGGCTTGGCCATAGCTCTGGAGCCATCAGACTGGCTACAGGCATTTAATGTGAGTCATGGGAAAGTTGGACCCAGAATTCACAGTATTCCCCATCCCTCGAGCAAACAGCCTGCCCTGCTTCACAGGATAAATAATAAAAGACCATCTATTTCTGTCCAGGAATGCGGTATTTGTTTTTGCTGTGGATTGTAAAGAAAATGTCTCAAATGCATTTGCAGCAGTGTTTAAAAAGTATCACGGTCTTCAAGTGACAAATCTCAAACCTCTATTATACAGTTTTGAGGACATGTAAGGACTTCAGATAAACAGCTTTTGATTTTATTCCTTTGACTTTATCCAATACTTTTGGAAAAAGTCTCAAGTCTCATAGGCACAATCGTGTCAATTCAAGTAGGAGATAATGCCGTTCAACTGAAGTCATGAAGATCAACAAAACCTGATTCAGAGGGTAATCCTCCATAAGGGCAAGGTGCGCTCCATGGGTCCTTGTACAGCATTAATTGTCTGGATTCAATTACATTGTAATCCATCCAATACTTGCTGTGACATTTCACTCTGAGACACAAATGTCAACCTGCCGATGATACAAGAGGATGGTTCACCAAAGTCATTAGGAGTCATCCTCTGGGTAGCATGGATATCTGCAGCAGATGTATTGGCAATCCACTTCATAGTTATTGAGATAATTCCCTAAAAAACAAACATGTCAGCCTCATTGTGGTGCTAGAGGTAAAGTCAGGGGGTCACTTAAGTCAGTAGGCTTCATCCTCTGGGGACCACGAATGTCTGTAAAAAATTTCATGGCAGCTCATCATTGTTTAGATATTTCCAAGAGCCACGCAGCTAAAAGGTTAAAAATCAAAATTATTAAGAGGGATTTTGATGACTTTGGTTAAAAAATTAATAGCAGCAAAGAGTTAGAAAAGAGACATATTTTGCTTCTTTAACTAAATGTAAGTCGCTTTGGACCAAAGCATCTGCCAAATAAACGTCTTGATTTTACAGATATGTCAATGAAAGAAACATAGAAATAATCACAGACAGTTGTGTTAGACATACATGTTTAAAAGTATGCTCCACACAAGCACCAATCAAAATGTGCTGGATTTGTCTTCTGCAATAATAGATAATCGCCTGGCAGCACTTTGCATATCCCAAACACCACGTTGCTCCAGATTCAAAGCAATGAAGGCATTTAACAACTTAATCCAATCTTAATCCAATTTTACATAAACATATTAGACCAGTGTCTAATAATTCTTAAAAATAATCAGCAGATGGGTTGAAATATGTGTATTGAAATGCATGTTCAATATATGTGCAATATGAGCAAGATATTCATGTCTTCTTCAGATGTAGTCTATGCTTTGTCAGTAATCTCAGATTTTGATGCAAGAGAAAAGGACAGAGAGGGAAAAAAGAAAGACTCACACACCGATGTACGATAACAATTATTCTATACAAGGGCACTTTACATTCAAACAAATACACAATAACAGAGTCCCTTCTCCCGCAGCTGCATCATATCTTTCAGTTGATGCAGAAACACTGGCTGCTCCTTATGTCTCGAGTCACATCCACAGCCGAGTAATGCTGCTCTGCATCAAACAACAGCAGAGCTCCAGAAGAGGGAATTCAGCAACAAAAATAGATCAGAGGATAAAAAAAATGCTCCACATGTTGTTATTTCATTCCTAATCAAAACTCAAGACAAGACAGCCGACAAGGTGTAACCATGAGGCCTTCATTTGCATGTTAATACCAAGTGATTGTGAATGTGCTTGCTAGGAGTATTATGAGTACTTTTTGAAGAATATTCAAGCAACAACTACACGTTATATGAAATGGGCTGAGGAAGTACAATACGTCAGCTGCATCTGAACACCTTGTTCAATCAAACTGATACAAAGCGAAGTGCCACAAATGCGGTCTTGTCTTCATGTCTCCAGTTAGCATGCTGCCCATGTTTACCAGTGCTGCCCAGTATACAAGGCACATATTCAGACAGCCGCCTTCTACTTCATTGATGGAGCGCTGCACGCAGACTCCCAACCTGCTAAAATTCCATTAACTTGTCTCTACAGTGTTTCAATTTAAATTAAATCCATTTTCTTCGCCCAACATCCATATTGCATTTTAAAGTACATGGCTTTGTGTTTTAGGCAACAATTGGAGTAATTAGTGCTACAGTGGCACTGCAATAATGTTATTCTATGAAAACAATTTTCACTTTTCTATCCATTCACAGTCACTTTACATTATATAAACACACAGTCGTACCTTTACCATGTGGCATTTTGCTATAAAACCCTTTGATAACCTCAGGCTGATCTTATGAAATGCATTTGACAGGTGATCCCACCTTTCTCATTACGCTGCTGTCAGCTGCAGTGATAGCTTCAGTGATAGCTGTGTGTGATAAAAATGTGCCAAAAAGACCCACTGTGACATGACGTACCATTAGAAATCCCATCAGACAATAATTGAGACCAAAGAGGGGCACGTCTAAACTGACACAGAGACGTCCTATCCTCTTTTAAAGGTGTTGTTAGGGTCCAGAGAAAGTAAAAGCTGAAGCAGAAGTATCCACTCAGGGTTGTGTTATATTTGAACAGATAGCATTCGCAGTTTCATGCCCTGTGAGAAAAAACAACAAAATATCTTCTCATGCTGAGTGGCACATTGTGGTGAGGAGAGTGTGACATTCAATTGCAACAGGATGTGAGTGTACCTCAGTTACCATATATGTCTCTTTCCACTCATTTAATACCCTCAACCACAGAGGACATCTGAAAGAGAAATCTAAGGAGGAGCCATTATAAGGGAGAGAAAAAAAAACCAATGGGAAGGGATTGGGAATCTATTAACAGGACAGAGAACAAAACAGATCCACGCAATTACTGTTTCAGCCAGCTAAGAAGCCATGGCTTATGGAAAATCCATCACGTCATTTCATTAGGAGAGACCTCAGCAGTGAAAAGATCGGAGACAAAGGAGCCGCTTTCTGGAGAATGGCGGTTTGACATGGAAAAGCTGCTCTTACACCTGATAACAATAACGAAAGGGAGACCTGGGATTGCAGATTACTTTCTAGTAAAATAGTACGGGGGGAAAAAAAGTGTTTGAATTAACAAGAAAGGGAGATGATCCAATGAGAAATGGAAGGGCTCCATACTCACTGTCTTCTATTGCGGAAAGGATACTATTTTTGAAATTAATGTATTCATGTTTCTTTGCACTCTGAGATGTTTGCACACTGAGATGGGACTTCAAGTAAAAAAATGTCAACACTTGACGAGTTCTCTGTTGCTTCACAGAAGAAAGATCCATCGGCTCTCATGTTCCCCAGTGTCGGCATGGGTGTCCTCTGAGTGCTCCAGTTTCCTCCCACGCTCCAAACACATGCAGTTCAGGTGAACTGGAACCTGTAAGTGTGATTGCTTTGTCTGTGTGTCAACCTTATGAGAGTGCCAACATGTTCAGAGTATATGCTGCCTCTCGCCCAGTGTGAAAATGGGATAAGCTCCAGGTTAGTGGGCACAGATAATAAGTTTGAAAAGTGCTAAAAAAAATGTGTTTCCAATGCTTTTGTACTATTAGTGTTATTCACTGTTTTTGGTGCATCGCATCATTTTATACACGTTAAGTCATGCTAACGGCATGGCTGGATGCCAACTTTGGTCCAGACTGGAATATCTCAACAATTATTGGATGGGATGAATTCAAATTTGGTAGCAATTTCCATGGTGCACCAAAGACTCATTTAAATGACACAGGTGATCCTCAGAATCTTCCTCTAGCACCACCATGAGGTTTTCAGGCTGTGAGTGAAATGTATCAACAAATGTTGGATGGATTGACATAAAATGTGGTGCAGTCATGGTTCCTTGATTCATTCTTTTTATCTAGCGTCATCATCAAGCCCACATATTGATTTGTCCAATACTTTTGTTTATGACCAAATACCTCCAAACTCAACTTCAGCTGTACTTTGTGTTTTAGTACTAATAAGCAAATGTTAGCACGCCAACATGCTAAGCTAAGAGGTCAAACGTGGTACACCTTTTATCTGCTATGCAAACGGCACATAGTGCAATTCATTACAGTAGTGGAAATACCAGGTTATGGAGTACTAATCGTGTGTGTGAGTGTGTGTGTTCACTTAATTATAATATAAGCAACATCATCACTGACAGCAGCGGACATGGATTAGCAGGCATGTGTAAATTGGTGTGCCTTTTTGTGCAGACGTGTAGAGAATGAATTAAAAGGGATGAGGAATAACGGGAGTGGCATGACATTGAACCTGACAGAGAGGAGACATCATCACCTGCTGTGAACTACGAAGGCTTCATGTTCATTTCCTCTTGTCACATCGCTCACTAATAAGGAGACAGAGCAGTGAAGCTACGCTACTCTGCAAGAACCAAGCTGATCTGATGTGCTTGTTAACCGCGAGAGAAGAAAACATAATGCAAGTAGTGTATTGCAATGTAAGATTATTTTTAATAAAACACAGGATATTAGAAGTTGTTTACACATATAGAACTTTTGTATAAATATTCTGTAGTTATTATTCCATCACAAAAGCGACTATCACTGCATTTTAATTTAGAAATAATTAATATTTGGGACAACTGAGAAGAATGAATCAGAAATATATCAGCACAGCAGCATAGATGGCAGATGCAGAGCGAGACAGAACTTAAGACAGACAGAAAAGTCTTGTCTTGAGTTGCCATGCTTTCAGGGCCATGCAACTTTTGGAAAAATGCTGTGTGTGTGTGTGTGTGTGTGTGTGTGTGTGTGTGTGTGTGTGTGTTTACGTTTAATTTGGCACTAAACACAAGCTTAAGAAAAGCGATACGTTTAACTTACAGTGTTAAGGAAATATTATTGACTCCAAAACCAGACAATCTTATCTAACGTTGTGTGTGGGACGCTAAGAAAAGGCAAAATGTCGAAGGGGGGGGACTAGCAAAAAAAATAAAAAATAAAACATAATTATATCGTTAACTTACACTCTTTTTTTAATAGTAAGGTGAAGAAACTTTCCACCATTCATCCAGTGCCATTTTGTCTATGCCTGCGCCGGATGGTATAGTGGAGTTTCCCATAAGCTTAAAAACAAAATGCAGGTAGCACAAGATAAAATGATCAGATACAGGCTCAATGCTCCTCCTATAGCCAACATATACTAGTAAACATGAAGCAGATAAAGTTGAACAACTGAAATGTTGGAAGCCAACATAAGTGTAACACAAGCGCAAGCATTATGTCATCTAGTTTTCCTCAAGTCAAAAGTAAAACAGCAAGAAGATAATTTTTCTATACAACGATCTCCTTATGGAACAACATGCACCTGCATATTAATCAAAGCCAAACAAAGGCAATTTAAAACTAAAGGCATGTGGACATGTGAAGAGTGTTGATGGTTCGCGTTTAATGGAGGGTGTTTGAACCATGGCCGTTTATGTCGTAGTTTGTTGGTCTACATTATTTTCTTTTCATATCTAGCACATTGATTTAGGATTTAGAACAGTGGAAATACTGTTGACTGGAATAATTTTAGAGGTGTCATAATATGACTGATTATGTCCTAATAAGGGACTATTTTCAGTCACTATTAAGCCCTCTGAAGAAGGCAAATGTCTTCTATCCGTCCTTGAGTGACACGTTGTTATAGCACAAGAACACATACCTCATCCACATTTAATTAAATCTTCCAGTATCACACTCTTATGTGCTCTTGTGAACGTCACAATATCATCTCTGTGCATATAGCGTAGCGTGTGTGAAATTCAATTGAATTCAAGAGGTTAACATAATGTAAATTAAATTCCTCTGCTCCTGTATACATCCAACTAAGACATATATCCTATTATTCATGCCATCAAGAGCCATAAAAAGATCCTGTTATTTCTGTATTAATAGTATACATTTGTGTTATTGTTTTTCTGCTTGTGTGTATTGTATAAACCTTAACAAAGTAAAAACACCAGTATGCGTCGCCACGTGTGGTCTTTGCACATTTTCATTTATATAGAGTAGCATTTGTGTATTTCTTTGTTACAAAAATCATCCCAAAAATATTGCCTTTCTCCATTTTACCAGGATGAAATAAACAGTCCCAGCAGTGGGCCTCTCTATTGTGCAATCAAATGAGATAGCAGGATGAGTTTCCTTTCACTGAAATTGAAGTCATAGCACAGTTCAACCATGACTGATTGCCTCTGCTCAGGCCCAGTAGTACACAGAGATTTATCTCTTTCATTCTTTTACTTTCTCCGCGAGCGTGAAACTGAACATGCCTCCTTTCGATGTAGCTGGCTGTTGTTGCTGCTGATGGGTGGCCATAAGGAAACACAGCCAATACACACAGTCAGGACATGTGCCTTTGCAGCTCATTCAACAGAGGTTTGATGTTTGTGCTCTGTGTAAGTGAAAGCTGAAAATCCCCCTGATAAAAATGATTCACATAAAAAAAAAATGTTTTATTTGCACTAAGCCAATGTCTTTATATGGACAACACAGAGAGAGACTGTGGTTATAATACTGGAGCTGTTCCATATATAGAACAACTCCTGGGACACTATGACAGCACCCATAGTGAGCTTAACATTTCGGATTCACTGATTCCCGGCATTCAATTTTGATCCTTTGGATGTAATATTTATATTGTGTGTAATACTTTGCCCTTTTACATCGGGCAGGTGTGGATTTACTCTCGAGCCCCCGGCTGAGTGCAGCTTTGTTGGAGTTTTATCCCGGGGAATGACGGGGTTGATTCTATGCGACTGCGAGTCGCTGAGAGGAAGTCTCTGACAGTGTGTGCATATAAACCGAAAAACAGTTCGGAGTACCCGACCTTCTTGGAGTCTCTGGGTGGCATCCTGGAAAGAGCACCAACTGGGGACTTTATAGTTCTGCTGGGGGACCTAAACGCTCACATGGGTAACTATGGGGAAACCTGGAGGAACGGCCTGCCTGATCTGAACCCAAGTGGTGCTTTGTTGTTGGACTTCTGTGCTAGTCATGAATTGGCCATAACAAACACCATGTTCGAGCATTGGGCGATTCATAATTGTTCTTAGTTTTTGAAAAAACAGGGTCTTCAGCTGTCGGAAACATAGATATTTCATACAATAAGGTCGTACAAATGAAACCTTTCAAAATATTAGCAAGTTGTGTTCAAAAGAACGGGGATTATTTTCTCCTGAGTCTACAAACTAGAAATTGCAAAGCTTTCTAAATCACCTAAACGCACCAAGACTCGAAACACTCAGTGCCCGCTTTTACACAATTTCATATGTTACAGTCACACTGACACAAATCGATGATCTTTCCAAACGGCAGATTTTAGCGCGGTGAGGGAGGAGTCAGCAGCCATCTTCGTCAATTAGTAAAGTTTGAATGACTTTCACTGGTGAGAGCTCTGGCTGTTTGTGGCCACCTTGTGGCTGTAACAAAGCACTTACACTAACAAGCCTCATATCACTCTATTCAGCTTGCGGAGACAAATCAGTGGATATCTCATGGAGCACCGTGATTCCTGGCATCATCCATTTACCTGCCTGTATTGCAAAGAGCTCTTCATTGATCAATATTCATTGTGTTTATTATTTCAATGTTTCTGGAAGATTGATGTTATTTGTAAAATGGCTACATGGAAATAAGTGTGTACAAGTAAAACTCAACATGTAAACAGTAAACAGGGAGGCCTCCTCAGTATATCTTCATGAATTGAATCATAAATGGTGCATTTTAGTGTATTTTCATCAAATGTACAGTCCCAGTTGTAGTAGAGAGTAGGAAAATACATTCAGTTGCACCATTATCAATGAGATCTTCTTGTAATGGTGATATTGCCTTTAAGCAGGGATACAAATCTTGTTGTTTGGATTAATTGCATCTTCACTTAATCTTGAATGGTATATAAATAGGTTTGCTTCCAATGGATTCATATTCCTCAGCGTCTAACCTTTCATAGGTAATCGTAAACATGCATATAAACCTTATCATTGAACTATTCCTGGTTAAGCTAGGGCTTAAGAGGATATAGCAGCCTTCTGCCAAAAATGTAAAAAGTCATAATCATCCCAAAAAATTACCATATGAATCTGAAAGTGTTGGTGGCGTTACAATTATGAGAACGATTCAGGATTAGGTCTGATTCTCCGTCTGATTAGAGTAGGGATGGACCGTCATATAATTGGATTAATTGGGCTGAGTACTATCTGAATCATAGTGCCAGATGTCTGCAATTTGCTGTTCTCAGTACAGCTGACAACTAAATGGCAGATGCTTGATACAGGATGTTTAATGTGCTCGCCCCAAGCTACCCTTTTTTGCACAATGTCAATATGGTTGTTTTTAATCACCTGCTATTTTTATATCATCGTCACCAGCGATGTCATTTTTCTCCTGCTGACCGAAGACAAGCTGTAAACTCTGTACCAGCCAACAGCAACTAAAGTGGACTTTTTAAACTTTGTTACTTACAATTTTCATTGAAGAACAAACAGTTAAGCAGAGGACAGTGAAGAACACATGCAAAACTAACGGAACATTGAGGTGCAAAAGGTAAATGGACAACAGCATGTTTTGTTCCTATCTGTTCTGTACAAAAGATATTTTCTAGTCAAGTGCAGACATTTGTGGTTGGGATGGAAACGTCTGCTGATAAGTGGGTTGTTTTTCACGCGCTGATGTAGACCTGAAGGATGCACTTGGGAAGCCCTGACAACTCTTGTAAAGTTTGTATTATTGGTAAAAACACATTATTCTTTTAGCCAATTATAAAGCTTTTATTTTCTTGTTACTATTACTGTCTGCTGCTCTGTTGAAACCCAAAGGCCAGTCTCATTTTATAAAACTTTGATAGTGTTTCCTCAGCGAACTAGTGAGAAGAAACTTTTGCAATAAATAAAAGTTGGCATGAAAATAAAATGAGAAGTGAAAACAGCTTCAGAGTTAAACCTTTCACCCATCAGTTCAATCCTGCCTGAAAATGTTTACAGTATACACAACAAACAGACAAACATTATTCTGAAACAACAGCTTAACCACATTCACAAGTATCTCTGGCAGAAATGTTGTTCTTTTTACTATTTTTCTATACATGTATATAAACTAAACAGTTGGGGTCAATGAGGAAAAAAAAAAAAAAACATGATTCAACCATCAGTAGACAATAGGCTAGACTTGACCAATGAGATTTGACTACATACATTTTTAGTCGGGACACCCCGACACCAAACAAACTGTATGCTCCTTCATTAAAAATATATATACAGTATATACTGTACATATTTTCATAGTATTTATTTTCTTATGTTTGTATCTGATTTTTCTATTCTATATTTATGTTTCTTGACTTTTGCAGTAAGTTGCTTTTATTTGTTTATTGAATGCACCACAACAAGGCTAATTCCTTGTATGTGAAAACCAACAAACAATAAACTTTATTCTGATTCTAATCCAAATACATGTTGAAGGAAATGTAATGCTGACTGGGCATACACATAATTTACCAAAAAAATACCTTCGTACAAAAAGTCAAGTGTAAAAACAACAAGTAATGGAACTTACAGAAATTGCACTGACTTCCCCGAAGACTTGGTTATAGCAACGTAACAGTGGCGACATCAATTCTAGCCATTTCCCCCTGCTCCCAGTATTTATGCTAAGCTAAACTAAGCTAACCAGCAGCTGGCTGTAGCATTAAATTCAAACGACAAACAAAAAATACTTTAAAATGTGATTAAAGCTTATAGGCCTATACAAAAATCAGTATTCCATTACACCTCTGTCTCCTTCAGTAGCTGTGAGCTTCTGCTGCTAGGTAGGCAAGTGATATTTATTCATTGCGTTCTCCATTGATTCACTAATCAATGATTCGAGGATGCTCCAAAACTTCAATTGCCTTTTTCCCTCCCCAACATGCCTAGTTTACCTCAGGTCATCACAGATGAACCGCAGAGAAGAGCCAAACAAAACCAAGAAGGAAGATATTTTAGACAAAGGATTAGTGTGAATCAACAAAACAAAGAAAAATCATAATCATGAACAATGCCAGGACCCTGAAACTGAGGCCGCTAAATAAAATTCAGCCACTGTTCATTTTATTATTCAGATCTGCGCCTTTCCTACTGTGACATGACCGAGATCGTATGATGTAGCATTTTCCAGTAGATGAAAACATTGTTTGTTTTGGACACAACATTTTTTGAATCTCAGCTGTCCGTGTGGAATCATTTTCCATTTTGAAGTGATGACAAATACACACCTTACTCTAGGTAACCGAATTTAATGTGCCCTTGAGCAAGGCACGGAACACCAGACTGCTTTAGTGAAGCTGCTCAGTGGACAGTACATGATGATGATGATGATGCTCTTTTTTTCATGTCAGCTCTCAGGTGTGAATGAGTTGAAACTGTGAAACTGGGTGTGAAGCGAAACGATGGGTGGTCAGTTGACCCTCACTTCATTATAGCTCCTAAAATACATCCACACACACACGCACACACACACACACACACAATCCAATGTCGTATGTCCTTGACAAAATGAAGGAATGCCAAAAGACACCTCATCTGTTTCTTCTGCCTTTGACAATCATGGAGAGGATTGCCATCAATATCACATGAAGAGGGCAATCAGCCAAGCACGACTACCTTTGTCTCTTCAGATGAACTCTGTCGTCATCCGTGAGACCAATCACATTGTAAATGCACATAATCAAAGAGCTAAAAATGGCGATTCTGTGCGCACAGAGCCTTGCTTAATATCTTATCTTTGAATTCCTCTATAAGTGCATGTGGGAAAATGTCACCTTTAATCTGCCGTCAACACATCAAGCGTGCAAGGTTCAGATACAGGGTTGACACGATAATGATGATGATAATGACACAACAGTAGAAACGTGGTTACATGTTAAGTATCAGTTTAAGGAAGCAAAGCTCTGATAGTATGTCATACAGTAAATGAGTCCTTAAAAGGTACAGTGTGTAGTGTTTAGGGGGATCTTTTGGTAGAAACGGAATATCATTTTAAAAAGCTTGTTTTCTTGAGCTGAAAATACGATTTTTTTTTTGTCCTTTCGTTACCTTAGAATGAGCCTAAGAACAATCTACATGTGTTTACATTATTTTTGCAGTAGCCCAGAACGGACAAACCAAACTCTGGCTCTAAATTGGGCCATTCGCGCTTGCACGTCGGCCACCGTCGTTCTCCTACGCGCTCGGCTCACGAAATGTTGAGGCATTTAATAATACAAAACACAATGTTGTTTTTTTTACAACTGTTCGAGGAGCCTGATCACAAGATGAGTTTCCATCCGCCTGTTTTAATGCGCATTTTCAATTTGTGCATTAACAAAGGGTGAGTGGAAACGCCACCCTCTTCGCGTGCGCCCGCGTGCGCCCGCGTCCCCTCTTTGCGTGTGTGTGCTTTCGCCCGCGTCCCCTCTTTGCGTGTGTGTGCTTTCGCCCGCGTCCCCTCTTTGCGTGTGTGTGCTTGCGCCCGCGTCCCCTCTTTGCGTGTGTGTGCTTGCGCCCGCGTCCCCTCTTTGCGTGTGTGTGCTTTCGCCCGCGTCCCCTCTTTGCGTGTGTGTGCTTGCGCCCGCGTCCCCTCTTTGCGTGTGTGTGCTTTCGCCCACGTCCCCTCTTTGCGTGTGTGTGCTTTCGCCCGCGTCCCCTCTTTGCGTGTGTGTGCTTGCGCCCGCGTCCCCTCTTTGCGTGTGTGTGCTTTCGCCCGCGTCCCCTCTTTGCGTGTGTGTGCTTGCGCCCGCGTCCCCTCTTTGCGTGTGTGTGATTGCGCCCGCGTCCCCTTTTTGCGTGTGTGTGCGTGTGCCCGCGTCCCCTTTTCGCGTGTGTGTGCGTGTGCCCGTGTAACCTCTGTGAGATGTCTCCTGGCTAAATAAATCTCTTGGAGCTGGTCAGGCTTGTGGTAACAGCAGGTTTATTCCACATCTGCATTTATGACAAAAATATGTGTGTGTGTGTGTGTGTGTGTGTGTGTGTGTGTGTGTGTGTGTTTTATATTATAGTGAATATTATTATATGATATATATATTATTATATTATACAGAATATTATATGATATATATATATTATTATATTATACAGAATATTATTATATGATATATATATTATATTATACTGAATTCCCTGTGAGGGTGACTAAAATAAGATGTCCTGACGTGTTTGTCAAAGTGTTATTTACTGCTTTTTTTCGTGTTGGAATGAATGTTAAATATTTAACTGCAAAGTAGTAATGCGTGTTTGATACCTTAATTTGTTTGCATTAAATCATTCTGGGATGTTTGCTGAAATTGATTGGATGTGGCACAGCCCTACCAAGAAAATGTACCACCAGCCGCCACTGCATTTGAAGTATCGCTAGAAAGTTATTATGCTTGGCTGAGGTGAAAAAGTTGCAACAAAGTGCAATGAAAACAGAATAAGCAAATAAATGATGACGTACATGAAGCACGTGACTTACCTGGAGCTTCTCAAAATAGCGGCAGATTAAAACAGTCTCCTCATCGCTCCACACAGATCTGATGTAACCTTCCTGACATTAGGCTAATCCATGAAACAGAAATGTCATGTTTACATCGAGATTTCTACATTGTTTTTAAAAATTCGAGTTTGAGGTCCGACTGGCGCTCTTTGAATTACATCATCTTTGCACCCTCTTCTTCTGCCGTGGTGGTTTTCTGAATGGATAATTGGTGCCACCTGCTGTAATAATCGCATGATGGTATAGTGGATGGACAAATAGTATTCACAATTCACAAGCTAATTACTATTTCCATGGTAATAACTTTTTCATTTTCATGATAGCTTGAGAATCAATGCTTATGCATGACACACGCCATTATCGTATCATAATATCATACAAAATATGATCAAATCATGAAATGTGTAAAAAAAAATGATGGATCGTTTATGGATAAAGGATCAAGTTTATTTTGCTTTATAATGTCTTTATTTAGCACAGCTATGATATTTCATCAGATACAGGCTAATGGTGTGCCTACGTTATATAGGTACATTTCTGTGGGTGCCTTTGCAAATATTATTTTGTTTGCATTTAATTGCAATGTGATTTTCAATGTAAATATGGCGAAAAATGATTAAAAATACATCTAATTATAGATATATCATTATTTTTGATCACCTGGAGGAATTTGATTGCGTTCCATCTGATTCCTGGAAGGTGGAGTCTGGTCATCAGGTACGATTGCCTGTTATACTATTAAATAAATAATACATGATGGTATGCACATTGGCTCTTAATACTGTATATGAAATCCCCATAACTTACAAAGAAAATTATTCTGTATGGGGAAGCTTAAACTGCCATGGCTGTATTGACATGTATTGTGTCACAGCAGGTCTTTGGAGTGGAGTGGACATTGAGCGACTGCAATATTGTGTTTTAGTGCCCTCTTGTGACTAATTCCAGAACATGAACACGATGACTACATTATTGGGTCAGTGAGGCTGAAGAGGTTTAAACACTTCAACTGCTGGTATTGAAATATCTTGACTTTGACGACCCACTTTGTGCCCAAACCTGTGCTGTGAAGTCATTCCAATATATGTCCCTTTCACATGCGCACTGTTGACTGAGGAAAGGGGATGTTTCTTTATATAAAAGCCTAAATCAAATCACAGCACCATGACCACATGATATTCAACCAGCCTTTTGAGCCATAAATTAACCGCAAACTTAATACATTTGTGCTGCATTTTGTGGACTTTTAATCAGTAGTGATTAAATGGCTTAATTAAAACACAAATTCAGCTTATTTTTCTTATTATCATCTTGACTCGATGAGTCACTCACATTCTTGCAAGAGTAAAACCCGTACTTATTCAGACCTTCATATAACCCCATATACAACTGTACACCTGTGTATCAGTTCTCCCACTGTACATTTATTGTCTATATGGCATTCCTGCTTTAGCTTCTTGCTCTGGTTGTTCATTCACAGCCATCCACATTCTCGTGCATGCTCATGCCCCTTCAGGTGTTACTCCAGTGAAAGGCCTTGTTGTCCAACACACTGGCCAGTTTATGGTTGAAGGGTTGGTGAAATTCCCTGAGGAGGTCACTGGTGGCTGGAAGCATATGACCCAGGTTCCTGTCTGCCGTCCGCCGGGTGTTGGATTTGGGCCGTTTGTACAGTGCCGCCTCCACCTGCTCCGACAGAGGACCTGCAGGGAGGATGTCAGAGGCCTTAACTATACAGAAGTGAAGGCTTGAGGCAGAAACAAACACATAAATACACAGCCAGGAAGATATAGGTGTTTTTGGATACGCACTTAGTCCGAGAAAATCAAAAACTTTCTTGATTGTCACTTTAAAGTTGGCTGCATAGTCCTCAAGTCGAAGAACTAGAATCTGCTCGCTATGGAAAACTGTCAGCCAGTCCAGCAAGAAGACGACGTACATCCCCAAATTTAGCCTCACCTGTGGAGAAAAAAATAAATCGAAATAAGCCAACATCATAACACTGGTGAGATTGTTTCGTCAACTGCTGTTTTCAAGGTCAACTGTTAATTAAAAATGAACAACAAGTCCTCAAAGTGTCCAGCAGTGAGAGAAAGTCAACAGCAGTCGTACAGGTGGTAGAAAAAATAATGTAAACACTTCATGGAAATCGAGTTGGAAATGAGTCACTCTGTTGCACTGGGTGGCGTGTTTCTTTAATTATGATAAACATACACTGTCCTTAGGGTCCAAGTTATTCCCAACAAATGCACTAGTTACTGCTTTTTGAGTAACCTTTTCCAAAATTATGGTGGCCAGTTTATTTGTGAAATCAACTGCTTAAAATAAATGAATACATAAAAGTATTATATATATAAAGAGTTTGAAACAAACCAACAGGATACATAATGGACATATTCAGTATAGGGACACCAAATACTTGTATTGTGAGCCACACCTGTAGCAATACTTCTATTAATCATTTGGACTTTTAAAGTCTAAGACATTCATAAAGTCAACGTTTAATTCCTGTTTATTGAATGGAAAAGTCAAACGTGAGATGCACCGACACTCTGAGTCCTCAAGAGGGCCCCACAGTGCAACACCGGACTAAGATACTGTGCCGTGATTTACAAGAAGAGAGCCAAAAACAGACTTTGAAAGCCCTCAACTTCATTTCATCCAAAAGAGATGAGTAATGTCAACAACAAAAAAACATAATGGTGTTTTTCTAAATGTTTTTGTTTTTGATTTGAGATGGATTTCTATTCCAAAGGTTTCAGGTCGAGCTGATTGCTGTTTTTACTGAAGTAAATCTCCCTGGATAACAGTGCTGTCACTGGCATGTTGTGATTAGGGGTGACAACGGACACAGCTCATAACTCAGCTGACTCCTGAGGGAGCGCTGCCTGATAGAATATATGCTGAAGCGTCTGAAGCGACTCTGGTCAGCAGCTTTGATTTTTCCCTGCACAGAACCAGTGTGTAGAAATTTGCAACCACTCGGAGGAACAGGTTGAAAGTCTCAAAGGAGAAATAAGTCGTTTGTCGTTAGGTTTGATTAAATATAGTTATAAAAACTGTAGTTGTTCTTCTGTAAACTCAGACAGTCAACAGTGAGCTAACCGGCATGGCGTTGGAGAGGCTGGTGTTGTAGGCGCAGGATCGAAGTGACCTCTCAGCCAGGCAGGACTGAAACAACTGTACAGATTCTACGACCTTCTGATGGAAGTCCTCTGTTGACTTGTTGGCCATCTTAAAGTACAGGTAGTCCGAATAAAGTCTGAGAACAGAAAGAAACAGAGTCGTAAGCCAGTTGGAACTACGAAAGGAAATGTTGCCGGACAAAGAATAGGAGTTATGATTCAAAACAAAAATGCTCTGCAGGAAAATCCTTTTGAAGCAATCTAAACTGAAAATCACATCTGCATCCACACAAACAGACTTGTGGATGGTTTTCCCCACAGTACCTCTCTACTGGATCTCTAAGCATGATGATGATTTTGGCACCGGGCTGGACTGTGTGGATGAAGTCCTGGGCCAGGAACGGGGGCTCGGTCTCCTCCCCGTCTCTGTGAAGGTAGCTCCAGGCTTGGTTGTCCCACATAGTGGATGCACTGGCTTCACCTGTCAAGACATCAACAGTCTGAGCATCGCCTTGGGTAACAACAGTTACTTTAAAATGCAGCGAGTAGTGCAGGCACTCATGGCATAATGTACCAAAGTTGAGCTGAACTTTACAGACCAAAATATGCAAGGAGCGTTTGAGGTTCTGTGCACACTTCTAAAACCCTCATTTTGTTCTCTTAGGCCACAGAATATCTAAAATATGTGTAGTGCTTCTGAGGTCAGAGCCACTTGTGGGGAATCCACTGGAAAAGAGCGAGGCCTGCCAATAAAGTAAAGGAAAACAAAAGAGACTTCATGGTCGGGATCCAATTTGGTCCTCAGAAAACACCAAATCAAAACTATAAAAGGAAGCACATCATTCCATTTGATGCACAATGGACGGTAACGATACCAAACCATACCCACCCACCGACACACAAAAACACTTTCACATGTGTTCACCTGTTATGAGTGCGCGGTGGTCTCCAGATGAATTTCCACTGATTCCTTCTTGGATATTGTGGGCAGCCAAGTCAAACAGATCCAGGTAATCTTCCACAGGAAAAGTTTCTTGGAAGCCATCTTTGAAACGGATATAACCTGCACCCAAAGGAACACCAAAATAACATTATGGACAGTTTTTATAGACTTCTTCGCCATCAAATCTATTTAATGGATTGTATACGCTTTCAATCAGATTGACTTAAAAGCCTGGAGAAGAATCAGAGGTCTACATGCACAAACAGAGAATTTAATCCATTTTGCAAAGTACTAGCATGCACAAACAAAATACATGCAGATATTGCATGCAGGGAAATAGTAGAATAGAGACAAACAAGCAGAAAACAGACACATAGTACAATAGTTGTACAATATATATATATATATATTTTCAATTTACATATGGTGTCAGTTCACAGTAAGCAGCATTTTATTTTGAAGTGGCTGCAGAAGGTGGTGGTAGGGTAGTTGTCTAGCTTACAGTTCATCTGGGCATTTTCATACAGCTTAATTGGATTTTATTGTAATAAATTATGTGATCTTTTGATTTCATAACATTTCAAATTTAAATTGTGTGGTGAAAAAAAAAACATCCTTCCTCGAAAGAGCATCCTAACAGGACAAAACCTGGACCACAGGAAAAATAAATATGGATGCAGTAAAATCAGTGGAAGGCTGACGTCAAAAGGAGAGTTTAAATGACACACTCGTGTTTACTGATTTCACATTTACAAAGCCTAGAAGACAATTTTTACATTTGATCAAATTTAAATTGAAACTGATTTCAGAGAGCTTTGAAGTCGGTTTAGAGGTAACGGGTTCATTTTCTTGATTCATTGATTCATCATTTGGTCCATAAATCATCAGAAAACAAAAGGTGACATCAAACAAATATTGTTTTTGTCCAACCAGTCCAGAACCCAATAATATTAAATGTACTATAAAGTGTCCGGGCAAAGCATAACTAACTGTTGCAGCTCTATTTTAAATCTGTGTGTTTTCTGCCATTTCTTTCTTTCTTTTGGATGAATTCAGTCCTCAGTTATAATTATATTTCAATCCATTAGCTAGCCTCCACCATCAGAATCAAAAACATTTAGAAACACCATCCATCTCTTGATGACTTACCAAAGCGTTTCCTGGTCCACCAGTGTGGTTCCTTTATCGTGTTGAACTTGACCTCTGGATGCAGCAGCAGCCTGTAGAACAAGTCGGTCGTTCCGCACTTCGGTTGGCCGACGATGTAGAAGAAAGGCAGGCAGCGCAGACGAAACTGTTTGCCGCCTCCGTGGTGTAGGTGCTGGTGGAAGTTGGTCCTCAGGTGGTCACACACAGTCTTGAAGCTCTTTGTGCGCAGCGCGTAGTGGTTCCTCCTGTATGGATCAGTGCTGAGCTCACCTGAGAACTCCTCATACCAGCAAGGGCTCTTGATGCCGGGCAGGAAATGGCGAGGAATTACAGAAAACAACTGCAGAGAGGAACAAGACAAAATCAGGCAAATACAGGAGGGTGATGAAAACAACGGAAATACTCATCAGATTCATGTTAATTAAACTTTACACCAGCAGTTACAAGTTCTCGTTACATGAAGAACATTAAATCTTCCATAATTTAGGGTCACATGACATGATCTTGCAGCTTGTAGTTGCATTATGTTGCCTTGAAAACTGTGTTGCTATCTCTGTAATTGTGATTTACAGTGTATCTGTCAGAGTTACTGACGCCGCAGCCATAAACACCGCAAAAATGATTTAGGGTAACGTGGAGTAGCAGGATGAGAACATACACCAATCACAGGATAATTACAGAACATTATAGCACATAACAGCAGTCAGTAAGTCCATAGCAACACTTGTGAGACATGTAACCTGATATGACTTAACAGCCTTGCACACTTTGAGTTGAATCAACACCTCTGTCGGTCTCAACAAACACTGGTCGTTATGAGCTTCATCAAATAGAAGTTTACTGTAGGGTTGATTGTAAGGAGTTTGTTATTTCTTGCTGTTCAATTTTTGTCAACAAAAAATAAAGCAATCATAGTGTACTCAATAACATTTACCCATGTGTTCATTTGTCCGCATGTTGTTTGAGTGAAATCATTGCATAATTGCAGCCTGGAACTAAAACAAAAACATCCTTTATTGTAGTTGGCCCACTCATGTGCAGCAAAAATGAGTCAGAAAAATGTTCCAAAGACTTACATGAGAGTTGGTTCCAACGACATCCTTTTCATCAGGCACCTTCCTGGGTGTGTATTCCAGTTTGGAGCCGATGATCTTCACCAGCAGCTTCATGTCTATTAAAATATTTTCTGACGAAACTTCAGCTGCTGCTGTGCTGGTCGGGACGACCACAGGTCTGACAGGCTGATAGGGTGGGGGGGTGAGCAAAAGCCCTTTCCTGTCCCACGTCAGGATGTGGGAAGCCATGATGAGGAACATCAGAGTCAAGCCCATGAGAGAGCTAACCACTTTGACTTTTGAGATGCTCCGCAGGTTAGTCAGTGATAACCGCCTGAAGTCAAAGAATGTCCGGATGGGCCTTTTTCCATAGTTCTTGGTCAAGGGCAAGCTGTGGAGGCTGTGAGTGTGGTCCGTTTGGGTGTTGCTCCCATGTTTGCAGTCTGATAGTGACATACTGACATAGAAGCAGCGTAGGCATGTGGAAATAAAAAAAAAAGTTCACGCTTTACCTTCAGGAGGTCATGTGCCCTGTCTGTTCATCATAGTTTTAAATCTGAATGTCATCATTTGTCTTCATTTCTTACGTGCTCCCCGGTCTTCAGCAAGGCCTCCTGTGAATGAGAAACACGTATGAATAATATATATGACTTCAGTTTTCTTTACACCAAAAGTGCAGCAGTGTAGTTTCCTTTAAAGTATTTCAGTCACCCCCCCCCAATAATTCCAAGGAAGTGGTATGAACATGTTTTATATTAGGGTATTATAGGGAGCTGTATCCCCCCTCTGAGACATCAGTATGTGAATTTCTAACTATACTCTCTTCTATAGCAAAAATCACCTCTAAAAATGCTTGAGGTCAGCTGCAGAGTGTGTGTGGTCTGCTGTATGGAGATCCCTTTGCTTTATGATGAGGGCTGTTTAGCACATGCAAAGGCAAGCTCTACTAAGACACTTCCAAGGTCAGAATAATAGTTACTCTGCAATTCAAAACTAAAAACACACGATTATTCTCTGTGAGCTAAAAGTTCACAGAGAGCTTTATTTTGTTAACCTGGAAATATCATTTTCAAGATCAAGGCTCTTCATCGAGAAAACCACGTTGGGTATTGATACAGGTGGACACGCAGTGTGGCAAATGCATGCATTTTGTTATTCTTTTCCCACCACATGAATAATAAGAAAGTAGGCATTATTATTTCTAGGGTCCCAGTGGTAATGAATTCCAGACTTTGAAGTGTAAAATGGTTTTCTAACACTTCTCTGTACAGCCAACATTATGTGACTCAACGCTTACATCATTAAAAAGTGCACATTCAGAGTTTAATGAAAGGCCACTGCACCTCAGGCATCATCAGTGGATTGAGTCCAATGAAAGACACTATCAAGCTGCATTTTGGGAAGTGTGTAGGATCCTGTGTTTTTGTAGCTTGAAGCATACTTAGCACTAAAAGTCAGGATATCTCGGCCGCTGCTGCCTCCACTTTTTTTTTTTGATCCTGTCTTTTGTGAGTTGCCGAAGTTTATGGAAGTGCAACATTATATTGGAGGACCCCACTAAAACATTTTCAGAAATCATCATCATCTCCTCGTAGGATACTAAACAAACTTGCTTGTGAGCTGTGCGTGCAAATTCGTTCTCGCCAGCCTATTTTATGTGTTGTTTCTTTTTTTGCTTTCAGCCTTCATCTTATCCTTTTTTTATGTTGCAACACTCAAATAAATTGTGAGTTAGTCAACCAAATTCTGAGCGTGAACTTGCTGAATATGTCCTCAAAGGGCTTTAAAAGTCCAGAAGAAAGCCTTCACACACTTGCAGATTTCATAATGTGACATCTCTGAGCCCTTGCAGACTTATCAGGAATGCATGGCAACATCTATAGGCCTGTGTGGGATTGGGCAAAGAACTTATTTTGAATCCCTCTTCTAGACATGTCATGGACTTTATTTAATGAAAAATCAGTTGACGGAGGTGGGCTCTTTGAAATGCCAATGAGCCCACTTGCTAAACTCAACTCTAGAATTTCATAAGTTATTAGTGGATGATGCAGCTTCTGATACTCCTGATACTTGCCTTACCCATTATGTGTCTTATATTTCCATATTTGGATGTTGTTTTTATGCTTTTTAATGATGTGTTAAGCCCTTTATTGCTGTTAAAATGTATGAATGCTACTGGTCTCTTTTTTCATTTTGTTCATACAAATCTTTATTCCTCCAAATCCTGGTAATTGTTATCCTCTCTGTTCTCTGTAACTATAAATCTAGTATTCCCATTAAAGATTAATGTCTAGTTAAATTCAAAGTGTCAGAGAAGAGAGATATTTGGAAATGCAAGAGAGCATAAAGAGGACAGTGAGAGTCAAGGGTAAAGCATGACGTGGATAAATGAGGCAGGAGAGAAAAACAGAGAAAAACAGTGTGAGAAATAGCAGGAAAGAGCCTTTAGACCTCTTTGGTCTAAAAAATCAATCTGTGGCGGGAAAAAGACGGCAGGTGGGATGGACTGAGGTGAAACACTATCATCAGAGTCCTGCTGACTCTAAATAAAAGCCTGCATTCATCATTGTATCAGATGCCTTTGTTGTCCTAAGACCACAAAATGTCAAGACTCATCTGTTATCAAAGACAGAATAAGATATTGCTCATGCTGTTGTTGCAATGTGTTGGGTTTTTTACCCTCTATATTTGTTAGATTGTGTGAAAAGTCTTTTTTCTGAAATGTTCAGATCTGAGCTGGGCTGACGAAGGCACTAGATGATAAGCCAGAAGATCACCAAAGTCATTACAATTCATCCCGAGGAGGATATGAGCGTGTGGACCACATTTCATGGTAATCCATGCAATACTTGTTGAGAAATTTCACCAAAAAAAACAAGTGTCAACCTCATTGTGACACAAGAGAAAAAGGTCAGGGGATTGCGAAAGTCATAGATATTTCAGTCTGGACCAAAGTAGTGGACAGTGTGATGGTGTTGCTGGTGAGACCAAATCAACACATCACAACAACTGCTAGCTGCTTGTCCAGATAATTGATAGACTTCCCCACTTTTCTGTTTGCATATTGCCAAACCTGCGATTAGGTTTTTTTGCAGCACAACCAACCAAATCTGACTGAAAATTACACCTTATGTTGTTTATATACAACCTGTTCTCATCATCAATAAAGACAATCTTTGTAGAAATGTATGCAGTCTACGAAGAGGCTGGTGTTTTGCATTCTGCCACAGTGTCTTTTTAGATACGACCACCAGGGGTGCCAAAAATAATTAATTAATAAAAAAAAAAAAATTTCAAATTCTACACATTGTGGCTTTAATTATCATGTCTTAAACACACATGCATGTCATTTTTAAATAATAACTATTTTTTTAAAACTATGAATGACAAAAATGTTGTCTTTACTTTTGAAATGATCGGTCTGGAGGCTACTGAACCTCACAAAGGACATCATGAAATACATTTTTTTTTTTACTGATTTGTAATAATGTGTCCAGCTGTGATAAAAGTCCATTAAATCAGTATCTCTCTGTTTCATGAACAAACCATGAAGGTCGTTGTTTTTTGATTAGCCCCAGCTGTACAGGTTCCACAGCTGCGTGTCAAATATGGAATTCAACCTTTTGCGCTGCTGATAATTATTAACAAAGTGCAAGCGCTTCCTTCTAGTCCTACCTCCTTCAGACAAAAAGACAAGGGGACAGTATATCAATACGGGATTGCATTTACTATGACTGTTCAGATTTTCATTTTATATCTGCTTGATTTATTAAAAATTCAGTTTGGGCTGTTAAAGTGGGTGCAGGAAATGCAATTACATGGGAGTGTCTTGCACCCTCTCATTTACAGTGTACCTCTCCATCTACCCTTTGACACAAAATGACGCCAATCAGCCTCAACCCAGTCTGTGCGGCAAATACACCCACTGAACAGCAAATGAAAATCAGCATTCCTGCAGAGCTCTTTCAGTGTAATGCTGTATTGCTCAGTCAACATTATGAAATCTAAGCATGAAACAGAGCTTCTACAAATGTGACGAACGCGACGAGACAATCCGTTCCAAGAGCCAGCAATCATTACACACACACACACACACACATGTATTCTCGCCTCACCTGAAACATGCTTTAATCATGTCTCCATGTTTACATCTGTGTAAACACATTCTGACTTTGTCCAGTACACTCTGTGACTGGGACTTGGCTGAATACCAGCACTGGGAAATGGGAGGCACAAGAGAAACTAATGCCACAAAAGGAAATAAGACAGCCTCCCTGTTGATGGAGGAGTCAAACAAAGACGGATGGGATACCAAATCTGCAAGTTATAGAACTTTCTCTAAGTGGATGAAAAATAAATGAAGCTAAAATGAAGTTCAGTCGGGAGGACTCTCTTTACACTCTCATTCTTTCATTCTCTCTGTCTCTTCGGCTTCTACTCAGCTGATTAAGTTAACCAACCAGAGTTCACCTCCAGTCTCAGTCTCTCCAGTCAGTGACTCTCCCTACAAAACTAAAATTTAGTAAACAGGGTTTCCAGAGGGAAATATTCCTAAACTAACCACAGCATCACTGTGGAGTGAAAGATTTTTTCACTCCTTCTGAAGTCTCTCCTGATTGAAATTAAAGTATTTTGAAGGAAAGAAAACAACAATTACTCCCTAAGCGCATGCACAAAGGCGTTTATGTTCAATGTGTTGTTCGTTTCGAAATATAATGTGAAGAAGCAAAAAGACTACGAGTGTAACCGGCAAAACGGCATAAACCCACCTCCTCGATGCTGAGGGGTATGTAAACTCATATCTCATATTTATGATCTACTTTATTGTCTTTATAAAAGCCATAAGAAATAATCTAAGTATATGCAATATAAAGGTACAAAGGTTGAATATCCTGTAAACAATTTGATTTGGCAGGCATTTATTCAAATGTAGATTTTTAGGACCTCCTGTTTCTTAAGCATTTAAAAACAAACTTTGTATAATCCTTAGACAGTGCTTTTCTCTGTGAACTATTTGTGACAGTCACATCTGAAGAGCTCAGATCGCGCACGCCAATTTACAAAAATTGAGAGTTGCACAACCAAGCATCGCACACAAGGCACAGGCAGTGATTTTGTGGCGCACACGTTTCACGCCGGCTTCACTGATGCGATCTTAAACCACGCTTAAGAGAACAAATATCTCAGGAACTGGGCTATATCCGTCTCATGATGCTGAAGAAGTCCTCCCTTTTCTTTTAATTTCCACTAAAATAATGGTTGAGTGGGATGATTTTCTAATCGCTGAAGAATGACCTTTGCCTTCACAGGAATCTGACTTTTTCATCTGTTAAATAAGCAGGCTGTTGAAGCTACAGTACAGTCTAAGCAAAACAGCACTCGGGATATTAAACGTCTTGTTTAACAGCAGTGTCTGTTTTGATCAGCCAGGTCACCACAGTCCATACTCACATCTGGAGTGCAGAGGTGGTCCTCTAAAGCTAAACTGTGTACATATGCATGCATATAAGTGTATATATATTTGCAAGCATGTTTTTCTAATAGTAACAGGTTGTTTGCTTTAGCCGCGCTTTAAAACCGATGTAGCATTAATAGCAAGCAGAGAGCACTTGTCCTACTGTTTAACGAGTGTGAGGAAGAAGGAACAGGCAGGTCTGAAGGCATGCTCTGAGGCCTCTTAAAGGGTAATTCCGGTTTACTACAAGTGAGTCTACCCAAAAATTGTTGCTAATGTTCCCTCATTTCCCAGGATTGTATTTCACCGGTGTTTCTCACGGTGGGTGGCCTCGACTTGGGTGTGTGACGCAACTATGTCAGGGCAGGTGTATTGCTCAGGACCCAAGGAAGCACAGTGTCAAGTGTGAAGTTGTTGTAAGACTTACTCCCAACGTTGTGACGTTTAGAAAATGCATGTGTTGTTTGACAGTCACTTCTTTTGTATGTGCATGGGAATTTGTATTACATTTTTTAGCCAGTGGGTGTCATGTGACAGTTTAGGTTAAAATTTCATCTTTGTTTTCTGTTCCAAGAAAGTTGAGGCTAGCCTTGGGTTTGTTAAAAATCTGCCAGATCATCTGACTGCTTATGTTTCTTGCTATGTCTGTGTTACTGGATCTTACCCCAAATCAAAGTTGTAATAAACCGGAATGATCCTGCAGTGGGCTATACAGATTACATAATTCTATTAAAAAAATGTTTTAATTTAACTTGCTATTTTGTTCTGATTACAAAGGGATGACGAGGCTAATGAATTATTGTCGAGAACATCTGACCACAGTGGACTTGCATCTGCAGAACCCAAATGCTCACAGCACAAGATCGAAGAAAACTGTTTGGAATATAAATTATTGAAAGATTATTGATTTTTGTTGACAACACAATGATTCCAGTCCTAAATGGTAACAAGACATAATTTACTGACTCCTTATTGTTGTTGAAATGATAAAAGAAAGTGGCAAAATGTGACTGTGACTTGGTATTAAACAAAGCTTGAAGCTCTCCACATTTCTTCTTGAGTTGGCTTATGAAATAGGCTTGAAGACAGAATCTGTCATAGTTGTTCAGTTGGTTTTTAACTTGTCTGACCACCTTGTGTAAAGCTTGTTTGCTCACACAAAGCAGGCACATGTCGTAATAGCAGCTTGTTCGCACCTGTTTGATTTCTTTTTGAACCCTTGTGAGACAAAATCTGTTCACGCTCTCAATATGCATCTAAAAGTCATGAGAGGTAAAACTAACAAGTCATTTTCATTTCTTTTATAATAAGACTGTAATTATTATGCATCATTAATATAATAAGTATACCTTATGAATCACTCATGACCTCTGTTTCACTTTAGCAGAGGTGATTATAATGCTTTAAGACATGAGGGAAGATATTGTTCTTGGCTGGTGACTCGCTCAGGGCTACAGCACATACGTAATGCAACTAATTAAAAACATTTTTGATTTGATGAACTGTTGACTTTAAACTACTTAAAGGTAAATAATATAGTCATTGTTTAAATAGTTTAGTTAAAACCTTGAGTGTTATAAAATTGTTATCACTTTAGAATAACCTTGGTTTCTATGAGCAATATTGTAGAATTTATTATTGTGAATGTTTCTTAATTCCAGATGCATACCATTGCATTTGAATGTACAACTGTACTTTTTAATGTATATGACAATAAACTTGAACTTATTGAGTCATAATGGACTGAGTACTACTACAGTGTAAATTAACATAGTATGTCCTACATATGACCATTTGAGTCATTTTGTCACACTTCATGAAGTTCAACTGCAGTGAAGGAAAAAGCTTGCTGGCACAATTGTAGAAAATATCATGTTCGAACAAGACATGTATGAAGAAATAAAGAAAAATCAGGAAAATTACTCAACAGGAACAAGGGAGTGACAAACACGGATACAGGTTTGACTACATTGAATCATCCAAACAGAAATGATGCTTTCCTGAGAATTGTTGTCATCTCAAGTAAAAAACTACCAACTCTTGAAATAGAAACTCAGAGCTGTTGCCAAAACAATCATGCAAACCTCCCACATTCCTAATGTGCTCTGTTACAGATTTATTTTTCTTCCATATGTGGTGGACCCCCAGAGTCCAGTCTAAACAATCTGATATGGTTCAACCATCTCCATCTTCCTCTCCCCTCATACTTTTAGCATTACCTAACTCTTAGAGCTCAGCCCTTGCCAAACGAAACATGGCTTTGACATCCCAGCAGCTGCAGCCAGATATTTGTTATGCAAACTCGGAGGGGCAACCGAAAACCTTCCTGCCCATGTAGACCTGACAGACTGCGTGGCTGGGGCGCAGCAGCAGGATTGAGGTTTAGCTTGGGTGTGTGCAGAGTTGTGGAGGGTGGAGAGATGCTGCGAACTGTCACCACATCTATGTCCTCCTTCTCTCACACTCAAACTCTATCTCCCTCCAATTAACAATGAAATACAACTTTAGTGATTCGCGAGCTGCATGCACTGAGTGTCCACAAAGGCCAGTTTGTCCAAAGGTCATCTGCCTCCGTCTGTCAGGACCGTCGCCCTACAGCCCCTTTAATAGACTAGAATGGGGAAAGCATGGGGGGGGGGGGGGGTGATGAACTAAATGCCAAACGAAAATGCTGAGCATACAAACAACTCACACATCAACAGACCTCACCCCAGACTTTAAACCAAAAGCACAATCACTAAACCGTTTGGCATAATAGAAGGAATTATTCAGGGAAAATCTGGCAAATAGTCAGATGTTGACAGAGAATGCTTCAGTTTGTTAAGTTACAATAAACAAAATAATAATTACAAGATAAGCGAAAAACATTGGAAGCGTGTGTACAAATGTTTACAGTGGTTTATCTCTGACTCATAACAGTCCTGTTTTCATTCTGGGAGACCAAGAGTATCCCCCCCCCCCCCTTGAGATGACACTGAGATGTTCTGCAGCTGTTCAGTGAGGGAGAAAATGTAACCAGAAGGATGTTGAGTTTTTTCAAGCACAAAGTCTTAAACACATCGTTTTGGGGAACTTTATAGCTCATTTCTGGACACTTATTAAAGAAGGTGTAACATTGTTTTGGTTATACATATATGTGTCTGTCCTAATGTTTCAGGCTGTTTAGGCTATTCTGGGGTGTTGCTGCATATACAGGCTGTCTAGTCATAGACACAGCTATACTACTCTACTGTCAAATTGTCTGATAACAGATTACCGTAACGTTTCTGTTGAGATTCAAGGTGAAAAAAATACGCAACAATGTTTAGTATCAGGATAATGAACTTTTAAATAATTGAACAAAAAAAGCCATTAGAAAAACATGAAATCGTTCTAAATCCCCTTTCTTAATTTAAAAAAGAATATATTGTTACAAAGGTACTCACATTAGAGTTGAGTTTAGTCCACGCGCCTCTTGTGTAGCCGCTCACGAGCCATGATGAACGCCAATCAAGGCGATGAAATCCACCTGACGGGCGTCTGTATGAAACGATAAGTGAAATAAATGCGACTGTATATCCTCAGAATGAACGGTGTTCATGCTGACAAACGCCGGCTGGATTTTGACGCGGAAATGCGCGAGACTTTCCGGAGTCTCCATCTGACGGAGCTCCTCTGCGCGCGGCACGGAGTGAGGAGAGAGGGGAGGTGCACGTGTGTAGCAGCGAAGGAATCAAGGCAGCAGAACAAATCTTATCTTCATATCAACATCGAAATGCTTGTATTGATTTGGGTTGGTCTACCGTTATGATGATTGGTAAATCACATAAAAAGCAAATCAATAGATCTGCAGGCTGCATCTGCCAGCTTCTAGAAGTGATCCTGATTAGGGAAATGCTCAAAGGCTTGATGGAATACAATAATCAAAAAAAGCAACCACCTCTGGATTAAAATGTGTGACATATAATGCAGTTATGTTTTATTTCTCCTTTTGATTCATTGTTTCAAATCATCTTATTAAAGCTACTGTATCATAGTGTTTTAGACCAAATTCACACAAATGCACAATGCCCCAGTGTCCTCATGAAGCTCCACAGCTGTGTACCATAACATGCACGCATTTACTGTAAATGGACCATTTCATTTGATTTGGCTGCATCGCAGCAGTTTTATTTTCATGCACGAACCAGACTCTTTGAATAGTAGCACTCAAGCCTTGAAATAAGGCCCCATGTTGTTATTTAATGCTGTTTAAATGTTCACCCCTTGTCCAGTATGAAACAAAAATGAGTATCGAAAGAAAACATTGTATGGCCTGGAGCAATTTGGAGAAGAGGTGTCTTTGAAGCTCATTTCATTCTTAAAGGTTCTCTCTTTCAAAATTCAGAGCATTATTATAGCAAAAGAAAACGATTCGCTATTTAAAGATAAAGTGGCGTAATGTCTACCTGACATGAGATTGAAGTCGCTCTCCCTTTGTGGTTCCACCTGAGGTAAAGACTCTTTGTCAGCACTGTTGCTGCTGGTTGCGCTGTTAGCACCGTTTGCTGCAAGCCACCTGCTCATTCGTCCCCATGTTGAGAGCTGTGTGGAGGCAATCCCTTCAAATATAGATATGCTCTGAATTTTGAATTCAGCACCTTTAAGGACAACCTGTTACAATATTGTGCAATCAGTCATTTTTTGCTTATGTAATATCTACGTCATATCTCATTATTACCAGAACTGTCATGTGCACACAGATGATTGTCTTAGTAGTCATGATGACTCATTCTGAGTGGGGATGTGGATGTTTCACAATGGCACATTTGGCCTAATGATAAAACCACAAGCCCTGTGGAAACAAAACTGAACTGCTGGTCCACACGCACGAATGTGGAACAATGGAATTCATCACTTTGTTCATAAAAGACAGACCACATGTTTATCCCATTTATTCTGTTAAACAAATGCGTGGGCATGTTTTGCTGTTTACCATTTGCCACCTCAAGACTCTTGAGGTTAATATAGGAAAAGTCCTCTTATCAAAAATGTTTAGAATAACCAGGTAGTTACAGTATTTGTAATAAATACTTTTGCCTTGTCTACTTTTACCTTTAATGAATTTGTTATTAGTAAAAGTTGAACAAAAGGTACTGCAGCAAGCTAACTCACCTAAGCACTGGTGTTTATGATCACTGCCATGTCCCTTTACTAAAAGCTATTGAGGCTACTGTTGGTGGAGGAATGGGTATCATCAACATTGATATCAGGTCGACGAATCTTCTACAGTTTGATTCTATAAGTCTGACATTTATCTCTAGTTTTAGATACCTGAAAATGTATTTATATTAAACTCCATTGCATCAGCACTGTGAATTTCAAGTGTAAGATCACATTGTCATTAAATCCAAAACAAGACACCACCAAACAACAAAGTATATGTCCAAAAAATGTAAAAAAAAGCTTTGCCAGTAAGTTTTTATCAGCGTAGATGGATTTGTGAAAAGATCCTATCACGATGATGTCTCTTGCCATTCGTCATGACATCGGTTTCTTGAAGGGAATAAACAGAAGAGGGAAATTAAATGACATGTTGAGGGCTGCTACAACAAACTTTAAAGAGGTGAGATGATTCATTTCTAACAAGTGAAAGCGTCTGCTATGGGAAACTGACATTGCTTTATGAAGATAAAGTCTCATTTGAATAAACTGCCTCCACTTCAGAGCATATCCATATGCATGAGACTCTGAGCCTAATTGCTGCTAATTGCTAATTGTGATTTATTCACATCTCACAGAGATGCACAAGCTGTGTGCGCTGTGTGAATGAAGTCTAATAGATTGATTTCCCCACAATCACCTGAATCAGTTTTGATCAGTTTGAATATATCAGACAACACACAATTAAAGGATGTTATCACTCTAGGGGTGGGAATGTTGTCGGCCCACCACTAGACTGGTTCAGACTGAGATAGTGCAACACATATTGAATGGATTTCAATAGGGTTCACACATTCATGTCCCGAAAGGATGAATTTAACAACATTGGTGACCTTAACTTTGCATTTAGCACCATCATCAGGTCAAATGTGCGGTTGGTGAAATACTTTGGTTTATGACCAAATACCTGCAAAACTAATAACATTCCCATTTCCTCAGGTGTACTTTGCTAACAGTCTGAATTAATTATAACAGCTTATAATTGAAACATTTTGCTCAAAAGCGCCTCTCAGCCTAAGTGCAGCCTCACAGACCTGCTAGAATGGCTGTAGTAGTAAGGCTCCCCCCGGCCTTGCGGAGCTTTATAGTGAGTTTCAGCTCATTGTTTCGATTTCAGGCCCGCAACTTCACTGCATTGGTTCACTCTCACCACATTAAAAAGCCAGATACTTTCCTCAGCAGATGGTAGAGACCAAAAACAGAGCTAAAAGAGAGTGAACGTTGGAATTATATTTGCCAGGTTGACACCATGTTACCGACCTGGCAAATATAGTGTTGGATGGATAAATTAGTAACAAGTACTCCATATTAAGAGTGAGGACATGTCAATGTTGAGTTCACAACTTGTTCCCGCTGCCCGCAAAGGTGCAAAAAACGAAATGAGTTATTGCAGTGCAACACTCACCTTTTAAACTAGGAATTTTGTGACACTATGCTCTTTTTGCTTTTACTTACTTTCAGTCCCTTTTTCCTTTAACATTTGAAGACATGCACCCTCATACATTATGGAATGTAATTAATTACACCACTAACACACAACACAGGCCTGCAGGCTTTTTCTGTCATCTCGAAAAAAATAATTAAAGGTGTGCATAAGCACTTCATGAGGTAAAACGTGTTTTTTCATACTGTAATTTGATATCCTTGTAGAAAAGCAAAGCTCATTAAAAAAATCAGAAAAAAAATCTCTGCACGCTGCTTCCATCTGTAACTTTCTTAATGAGTCAATGATGATCACCTTGGAGTGTTTATAAGGATTTCAACAGCAAACAGAGGCTCAGCTCTCTTAACTGCTGAATGAGAAATTGTGCTTTGCAGAATCTGTACATAAGTAGCGAAAGGAAGACAGACTGTTGCATCTATTTTCCAAATCTAACAGCAGCAACCTAGTTCATTACACTGCCATCAGTTCAGTCAGTAGCCAAGATAATGTCCTCTAATGAGAGTGTGTGCAAGGGAGGACAAGCTCTTTTCCAGCACTGCGGTCGTTGACTTTGAGACAGACTGTAATTAACAGCGCTCTGTCCTCTTCTGTGTTATTAGCACAGCTGACCTTTGAATGCATCAGATGAGTGAAGCAACACATCTGGTAAAGCTGCAGTGTTTGGGGAGAGGAGAGGTGAAGGGAATATTAAACAGAGATTGTCAGAGAGAGTCAATTTCCCAGATTATTGCAGGACTTTTTACTATTGATGCTTCAATACACAGATTTTTCTTGAATATCTATATTCTAAATATTAGGATATTAAACATTTTTTATATTTAATGTCTCTGAAAACGATTACATAAGATCACCGAAGTAGAACTTTTTTTTAAATGTGAGGATTATCAGAAGATTTAACTAATGACCTCTCTGTCAACGTCCAACCCTGTCTCCTACAAAATGACGTTCCCATACAACTAAACTGCACACTCAATAACGTTTTGTGGGAAATGTATTTTCTCCCGGATTACAGTTGCATATTTAAACAGTTTAAAACACGTGATTAATGTTGTAAATTGAAAAACAAACAAAAAAAATGCTACCAAACAACTTGGTTGGATTTTGTAAAAAAGATCATGGTTTGGCTTAGAATGACTACAAAATTTAAACAACACTAAAACGCAACCAAATAACCTGGTTAGGTTTAGGCAACAAAACCTCAACTTGGTTTTGTTTAGGCAACAAAAGTACTTGGTTCACACTGGACACGAACAGCAGGCTACTGGGTGAAAGTCCTGTGTTTTTTTAACCCTGCTTCCACCTCAACCTCCACCCTGTGCAGACTTACGGATTTGAAAGTTATTTGTGATACGTCAAAAACAAACGTGATCCACAGCGAAACTAAGTTTCCCTCACAACATGATACACAACAGCAGTTTTGTGGTATGGGAAAGTAATTTTTATGAGACAGGGCTAATTTTCTACTAAAGGGCCCAATTTTATGTGAGTCGAAAAAACAGCTTCTGTTAGTGACGATCGGAAACACACTCCTGTCAGCTCTGCTTGAGTTCAGGCCTGAGTTCGAGTTGATTCAAGTCTGGAATCCAACCTCATTTTACTCACGATGAAATCATATTACACTCATTCCCCAAACCATGAAGCCTTTTCCTTGGAAAATCTGTTTTCATCCACTGACTTGACTCCTGTGCCAGTAGTCTTGTAATCACATCAGCGTGTCTACGCTGGCCCGTGTGCAACGATTAGAACACAGAGTTAAAAGATTTGTGAGGGAGGGGGAAAAGATGGACCAGGCGAGCTTAATCGATGTTGCCTGCCAGAGATTTATCTAAAACGTCGCTCACATGCTGCCATGCCATTTCCAGACAGTCTTTAGTAAAGCCCCAACAAGTTATCCAAATATTTCCCCATGAGTCAGATCAGGTCCGAACACTCACTCTAAATCATAATTTAATTTTTCAATTGGGCTCCTTTAATTGTTTTGCTACTTTGAATTTTCTGCCTCTCAAAGAGAACTTTTACGCTATTGCAAGTCAAATTGCTTCATCAAAACCACATTGTTTATCATAGAAGGAACAAATCAATGAAGGAAGGCAAAGCAAAACTGAATGAGAAAAAATAATGACCTTCTCTGAAAATTTGAACACACTGTTCTCCCTCAGGCAAATCCAAAGACAAAACTCATTCGGTTACGCCAAAAGGAAACTAATTGTGAACATAGAAAAGACGACGCTTACTTACTTTTAACACTTGGAGATTTAATTGTTTCCTAATGGCTGGTAACAGCTGGAGAGGACGGCATAAATGATGGCAGACTGCAGGCAAACAGAAGGGAGCATTTGGATTTTCAAGTTTTTTTGGCAATTCTCTTCCTTCGAAGGCACAGTAGCTGTCTGAAGTCTGAGTAATTTGTGTTTCAGCTTCAAAGATTTAGTCAGAATTGAACTGAAATGAAACAGCTGGTGTTACAATCATAAAGTAAATATTCTGCATGTAGTAAACAATTACGCAAAGGTTTTCAACAAATCTTGTCCTTGGTAATGGTGCTGTCTACGTTTTTATGAATTCCACAGACCTAGAGATGATGTCGGATAGTACAGCTCACTTCTGAAATCCCAAACAGGCGGGCCCTAAAGCTCTGCGGACTCGACCCCCTCCTTTAAACCTCAACCTGACTTTCATACTCTACAACTGATTAAAACACCATTAAAAGTTGGCTCCTTCTGCTAGCTGACTGCCGCTTGGTACTGAAGATATCAGTTTTATCTCCTCCTGCCTTGGCTGTGTGTCCCCGCTGCGCTGAAGGATGCAGTTGAAATACAAAGCATCTGAGAGAGCTGTCAAGCAAAACTCTAATGATTCAAGCAAACAGCATGGCTGTCCGCAAACTCTCCAGCTTTTGATTTCCTTCTCTTCTGATTTGCTTGGCCTGCACAGAGGCAGTAATGTAGCCAACAGATGAACAGATACAATTGGCCTATGTGCTTCAAAAAGTACTTGATCCTATTATATTACACCCCATGATTCTTAAAGTTGGTGGAGGTGGTAAGATGTAATAACATTTGCAAGAGCCAGAGAATTGACTTCAGTTTAACAATAATAGTAAAAACTTGAGGCCCTCTTCAGGAGTGGACGTTTGTTCACCAATGAAACACACTGTAAAGATATTACAGATAATGAGCTCCTAGTGAAATTCTTCTCTTTGAACTATAACAGTGTCTGTTATATTGGCTTGCCCATTGTAGTCTGCAGCATACAGAATAAAAAAATAAAAGCTTTCTAGAATTTAAAGTTCACAAAACCAGACTATACAGCCCACATACTTTACGAAGAACCCCCCAATTGTAGTGAAACTGTATGATGTTCAGAGAAAAAAAAGCTCTTTTGAATATGCAGCCAATACATGGTGCGTGTGTAGATGCAAATATCTGAGCTGTTGCCATGGTGGCTTATAAATAAACCAACTTAGCCAATCCTTGCCTGTAAGAGCTGATCTGGTGAGCTGAATAAATGAGTAAATATAGTGTAGTTTTTTGGGTTCTAATTTGATTTGATTACATGCTCGCCATACTTAAGAGTGGCCGTGAGAGATTGTCATTGAGTTTTTCACGGCATACGTGAAGGGATAGTATACCTTTAGCTAAGACATAAAGTTAACCTTCAAGTCCTAATCAATGGATAAAGAATATGGAAAAAGACCAGCTAAGTTTGATAAAGAGTGAAAGTTAACATTTTGCTATGTAGCTGCAACTTATTTTCACATTAACTTGGCAAAGCAACGCTTTTTTTCCGGCTCTGATCATTCACCTTTCACCTCATTCAAAGCACGTCTTCACTGCACATCACAGAGTGAAATGTTTGTTGAGTTTATCTGGGTTTTGCAGATGGCTTCCTTTTGGCTTTACATTAGCAATACTTGTGGATAGTACCTTGGTACCAACTCGGTTGGGGTTTAAAGGGAGCTGAGCCGATAGTAGGAGGTGAAGTTAAAACACTGCAGATAACTGATTGGTCAGAGAAAATCAGAATACATTGTTTTGCACATACAATGAATTTGGCTAGGTGATTGTGACAGTAAACACCATTTCATTAACAATTAAAAAAAAAAAAATGTACTTGAGAATATGATCAACAAACAAATTACGTTAAAACAAGTGTGTTATTAAAGTGTCAAGTATATATTTTAGTGAAGAGTAATTGTATGTAATTGTGCTCGGGAGTCCGAGTCAGTGAAGGTCCTCTTTGTTTATGAGCCAACTGCGGACAGGAAGAAACTGGTTTTTTGGCGTAGGGTTTTGGTCCTGATGGAAAACAGTTAGGAAAACAAAACAAAGAAAAGAACTTGGTGCAAGAAGTGAGTTGAGTTGAGTCGAACCATGCAGTGGAATTGAGGCTGAAGTAATCGACTAGTGAACACACTGGAGCATTTAGCAGATAAAGAGACAGATATTTTTGTCTCAGGGGACCAAAAGCTACAAAAGAACAGTGAATACTGCACCTGCGTTCATCAGGTGGACACATATATACGACTCAAAACAAACTCACGATGCTTCAAGATGCTTTAGATCAAATTCAGACAAGCAATCCATTAGGTCCATTCAGGACCTTTCCAGGATTAATTCATGAAAGCCTATTTTCATGTAGCTGAGTCAAGGACTAAGAGTTAATTAATGTGAGTGAGTAATACGTATGTTAGATTTGATGATGTCCAATGTGTTAAATTATTAGAATGAATCAGAAATTGTCAGTGCCTACGTATCTTATGTATCCTTATACAAACTCCCACAATGTTGTACTGTGGAAACCTCTTTCTTTCTCTCTTCCTGTATCTATCCCCCGCTCTTCACATCTGACCCATGAGCCTCAGTGGAAACGATGCCGCTCCCTGCGGACCACCACGGCTGAAGATAGCACGTGCACACGCACACGCACACACACACACACACACACACACACCAGGAAATTCTCGGCTCCATTTTATTTATTCAAGCCTCCTACTCGTTTCTCTGCACAAGTACAGCAACAGAGGCTGTGGAGTAATTCTGTCCTCATACCACTGCACACACGTCTACACACACAGACATGAAAGTACTGTTAACATCTGACCTTGTCCCAGAGCATTCTCCAACATGAATTTTAAACATGCTCCCTCTTCGCCCAGACCTAAATGACCCCCTTCAGATAACTTGCAAAAATATTCATCACGTTGTCATACAGTTGCCTCAAGCCAAAATACGGGATGGGTTCCTTATGCTGTGTTTCCCAGAGTATTGATCAAAACTGTCAAATTCTCCGGCTGCATGCCAGTTCTTGTTGGAATGAAAAATATCACTGAACGAAGGCAGGGGACATTCGTATGCACCAGTCTACATGGAAGGATGCCAATTTCTTTGTATTTAATGTGTTTTGTGCATGTTTGTAAGCATTTGCAAAAGGTATGTGACAGAGGTAGAAAAGCTAATATTGAAGCTACACTAACACCAGCACCTCAGCAACAGGTTGACACTGACAGCAGTGACAAAATCCCATCTAATTGAAGGATGCTTGTCAAACCTCAAACTGCAAACTGATACCAGGAGGAAAATTGCCTAAAGCCATTCTCAGTCTGCTCTCCACCTGTCTCTTCCCCCAGCAGCACACTCGCTGTCTGCAGATATAGACAAGTCTCTTATTCAACTAGTGTATTGTACTGCACAGATCATCCCGGTGACCTATAGCTGCTGTCTGCCTTTCTTTTCTCTGTCCTGTTGTTGTCTGTCATGCACACCTGCTACACATTGAAAAGGAGGTAAATAAAGTGTAATAGAATCCAACAGCAATTACACCAGTAGTGCTCTGAATTCACAGGTTTCCAATGAACTGTGATTGCATGGCTCTATTTTTCTAATCTATCTCTTTGTAAATGCCATGTGTGCATACATGCCCTCCTGAAAATTGCTTCCAATAAATTAGAATTTGAAGTCAAGGTCCAAAAAACACATAATGAAATTACTTTATTAAAATAAGATTGCTGAAATAAAATAAAAGCAACAAATATACCATACAAAGTTTATAAACCATAGAAAATACGTGAAAATAGAGGAACAAATCTTAAAACAAAAGACACTGATGATACAATATCATGAATTCCAATAAATAGAGGCTCTTCTGTCAATCATGTCTGCATTTAAACTGAGATTATGTAAAAAGAAAGAAAGGAAATGGTGACACTGTGTGGTTGTGTTGTGAAAGTGAAGGTTGTGGACTGTAGTATAACTAGTGGTGGAAGTAGTATTCAGAGTGAAGCATTCAAGTAGAAATCCTAAATTCAGAAGTTTACATGAGTTAAAGTACAGAAGTACTAGCCGCAAAATGTAAGTATTAAAAAGTAGCTCTTAACTCAGCTCATTAATCGGCCTCTTTATATTATTGAACATATGTTCATAACACTTTCAAATTTGGCACTTTTTATAAAGGGTTTGTAAAACACACTTAATGGCTTTAGTAATGGTTGATAAATGATGTACTACTGCTTCATAGATCCGTTATTGGCCCTTAGAACTTTTGGCTTTTCAGGATGTAGAAAATTCTCCTCCAGCATGACACTTTGCTCTGTAATTTCTCAATTATTGAGAGTTAATTCATTAATAAATGGTCACGGATTTTTCAATTTCTAAAAGTTGTCAGTGACAGTTGGTCAGTCACCTGCAATTATAGATAGTTTGAAATTCTTCATAACTGCTTCTTTTGATAATCCATCAAGTCTGTAGCTATAAATGTTAATAAGTTAATAATCCTTTTGATTTTGTTCCAGATGTTGTGGCGTAAAAGCTGACTATGGATCAGTAATTAGGCAACTGTTTACTTACAAGTTCATCATATAAGGTCTGATATGTGAATGCTGCATTCAATGCTTGTTTCTGCTGCCGCCAGGTGGCCAAATAATTCAGCTATTGCAGGTTTAGAAACTAAAAACCTAGTAAAGGGACAAATCAAATGTTCTGCTGGAGGAGAATCTTCCACAACCTGGCAACCCAAACGTTATTCTTATTAATGACTTATACCTGATCTATAAAGCATTGGCAATTGATTTATCATCCATTAATAAAACAATTAGACACAGCTTATAACCCCTACGACTATCATAATTAACATTTACTTTGATATATATACTGTTGGGTAGTTTAATCGATGACAATGCAGCATATTACCCACATTCGTCATGTGTGTAAAATCTTTATCTGCAAAGTAAATAAAATTGTCATAAATTACAAAAGTACATTTACCTCTGAAATGTAGGAATGGGTACAAATGTAAAGCAACTTAAAATGTAAATACTCGAGTAGTTTACAAGGAGCTACATTTTTTTTAACCTGGGAAAATGCACTTAATTGCTTTCCACCAATGTGTAGAACATATTTGATTTAGATGCTCCAGTCTCTGGTCATGAAGTAATTAAGATCCCTCTTATTGCACCGTGTTGCCCAGGAGACGGCAGCATTTCTGGCCTTTTAACAAGGACATGATCTACCACTATTACAAACCTATTACCGATGTCACATTTTGCCAAATTAATGTTAAGTGGGATGCAAAATGTCCTGCAATTCATTCTCATTTGAAGTATTTTTACTTTGTAATACACAAGCCACACACAGATGTTTAATGGTTTTTTTAATTAAGTTACACGGATAATGTTGTATAAATGGCAACGGACGAGAGCTGTGCACGCCTTTGAGAGGTAGACATACAGCTGGTTATTGGAAGGTTGCAATATGCCACAGTTTGAGATGTAAAACAACGATGCAGAAAATTAAACTGTACGAGCTGTCAAATTTACAGCGCGAGCAGGTGTTTCAGCAAAACACGATGACAGACAATCAGTGCATGGTGGTGCAGTCTTTCCACAGAGCTATAAAGGAGTATGAATGTTTGAATAAGTGTTGGGCTCCGTCACAGATTTGGTCTTTTGTTATGATGTTCAAATTTCAAAGTTTCATGACAAACGATTAAAGGTAGCCAACATACTATTTTTAAGTTTCTTCTGGAATTTCTTTAATTTCCTTTCAAAGGTAACCCCATTGAGGAAAGGGTAATGAGAGATGGCAAAAGCTGTGACAAAGCAGGGGCCTCCTTTTCTCCTCAGTTAGTAGAACATAATATCGCATTAATGCAACAGTTACAATGATTCTGGGCAGTAAAACTTCACTTTTGAATAGTTATTTTGTTCCTTTAAAGATTTGCACCAACAATATACCCAGCAGCAGCATGTCCGTCTTGGCTTCTCTCATAGATGTGGATTAAAATAAGTCGGCTGGATGAAACCACTGGACATGAAGGGATGCAACAGCCCTCCAGTGGATGAAAGCGGAACACCACCGGCCGTGTGGAAGATCACATTACCAGAGCTGAAGCTGGGGAAAGTTTGGTGGAAGCTGGCAGGGTTTACCCCACAGGTGGGCGGGTTTGGACTGACCAGGGAGTTGGAGCCAGGCTGCAAGGTGCTGTCCGCCCCGGGGTTCTGCTTTTTCCATTTGGTCCTCCTGTTCTGGAACCAGATTTTCACCTGGGTTTCAGTCAGACTCAAGGACAAGGCCAGGTTTAGTCTCTCGCACACAGACAGGTACCGAGTTGAGCGGAACTTGTTTTCCAGAGACACCAGTTGCTCGTAAGTGAACGCTGTTCTGGCGCGCCGTGGTTTAGCACAGGCCTGGTCCGGGCGCCGCCGCTTATGCGGGGAGGGATCCTGGGTGACTGCTGCCTCTCCCTCATCCTGCTCCCCGGTGAGACATGGCTCTGTTTCAGTCGGTGGGGAAAGCAGAAGGGGGTCAGCAACAACCGCATGATGCATGGCGGATGCAAAGTGTTCATCTCCTGTCTCTTCCCCTGTAAATAATAAAAAAAAGAGTTAGTCCACATCCTGCAAACCTCTGCAGCAAATTTAGCATATACCGGATAGTGTAAGGAGTTGCTAGATTATTAATATGAATTATTGTTAAGTAGTGGTGAATGTGCAAAATCTTTTTGAGGGTGGAAACATTTAGTTTTTTTGTGACAATAACGTCCCTGGTGGTTCTTCAAAATATAACTTAATTAGTTGACTGTGTTTTTAATTAAGGTGATTGACAAGATTCAATAATAATCTCTAAAAATTAGAGGGTCTGTGTTTTGAGTTATTAGCTGGTTTAATGGGCTAAATTGGCCATGGTGCTGAAGGGACAGCTCCTGATAAGACAGAAGTCACGTGTCAAACGTCAACGCTGAAGGCCCACACCTGCTTAAGAAATGAATCTCCATTGTGCAAAGGCGTTCCACTTTGTCCTGCTTTTAACCGCAGTTTAAATACCAAACACAGAGGGCCTGAAGTTTACATCTGTAAACCGTATGATGTGGATCATGAGGTCGCTGAAGCGTAACGGCGCATAGATTCAGAGGAGAGGGGGAGACTTGGTCACTAATCCTTAAATAATTTATAAACCACACAGTGCCTCAAATGTCATGTTGCGGAAAGAAATCCCGTCCAAATCCAGCTCGGCCACCTCAGCCGCGACGTGCTAATGGAGTTTCATATTTGCAGGTGGATCGATAAATGTCATCTATTTAAAGGGAAGTTTTAATCGAACGATATTTAGGATCAGACATGGATGGGGTGTGAAGTTTGTACCTGCAAGGTGCTGGAGGGAGATATGCAGGATGCAGTAATGGGATATCGATCAAAGCGCGCGGAGGCATCCTCAATGGGACGATTTAAACAATTATCTAGCCTGCCTGTCCCAGTGCCAATCACACGCTGGGGCTCTGGGAGCAAGCCTTTGTGGCTTCCTTGAAAGGAAACGCAGCCTTGGAAATTAAGGGAAGGTCACACAGAGATGACAATAAATCTGATAGAAAATAGCGTCTTACTTGCTGGTGTTTAGTCTAGACCCAAAGCAAAAAAAGTTTGTTTTAATCGTAATAATACTAAGGATGTATTGTATGCATGCTCTTCTTTTAAAGTGTTTATATATATATATTACAGTATATGGTTCCGTATTTGTGATAATGGTGGATGTTTTTAAATAACTGGCATATGCAAAAAAAAAGCAAAACAATGTATTACACGTAAACGTTTGATCTAGAGGAATAATCTAGAATTGTCTGTTTTCTCTACCTGCTTTCGTGCGTTCAACTCTGAAGTCTCCGTCTGCAGTGCTGTCCGACTCTAAACTTGTTCCCTCTTCGTGTGGCACAGGGAACTTCTCCGTGACGACGGAAAGTTCGCTTCCCCTTTTACTGTTGAATTTGTTCGGATCCAATATATCAATAATAGAAAAGGAAATCTTATGACTGGACGTGATTGTCACTCCACAGTCCTCGGGGTCCAGCATCCTTTCTAGAGAAACACCTTTAAAAGGAGGAAACGGACTGAGTTGCGTAATTACGCGCGTGGAGTGGAACTTTTCATAGTTTAGCCTTCTTGTCTTCAAGCTTCATCAAACCGGATAAGTGGCGATGATCCCTCGGTGTGTGGACTTCGCTCCTCTGCTTCTGTCTGTCAGTCTTGCAGCGTGAATGAGATGACCGGAGCGCAGTATTTAAACCGTCTGCCTCCCCTCCCACCCCCCTAGTCCCACGTGACACAAACACTATTAGTGTTTCACACGACCACCTAATGGGCTCAAAGCATTCGTCGATAATCACCCATATAATTAAATTCAATAATCCACAACCTGAAAGTAAATTGGGCAGATGGCACTTGATCCGTATCAAGGATCGCCCCCGTCTTCCCAAATTGGACTCTTTAGGAGACGTTACTATCAGGGAGGAGATTGTCGTGTCCCTTTAGCTGAGGAAAACATTCTCTTAATCGAAACCAAAATGTTTCTGCTTATAAACTCAGAGAGCCTCGACTCTTATCAGTGGAAAATTATTACATCATTTTGAAATGCGAAACGTATTGAAATGACGCTCTCTCAATTTAACGGTGTCAATATCGGAGGCATCAGTTATAAGCACAGATAAGAAGTCAATTATAACATATCCCGGTGATATATAAGTGTTTATATACTAATCAGGAACACACAGACGATGAGAGTTCCGGATATAATGCAGATATTGTGTTTCAGTAGCATTGAAGATTCAAGCTTCAGCAGCTTAAATTGGATTGATTTAAAAACGTGATATACTGAAGGTTATAGCATCTTCTTTCCTATAGCATGCTTGCTTAGTCATAACTGCAGGTGTCTCCTGTTATACATGTTACATCTTTGTTACAGTTGTTTCATGAAACAGTGATGATAATATTTCCTGTAATGCATTTCCAGTACACTTTACAGCAACTTTAATTTAAATGATTGAAATAACAGAAAATGGTTTAGTTGCTTGCTTATTAGAGAACATTTAATTAGTGTGTGTGTGTTGGACGGACTAAAAGGATCTATGACACATCTCTATTCTAGATGCTTCTTTTAAGCATTCAAAGCTAAATTGCAGGCATACAATGAATAAGGCTGATTGTTTTCTCACCTAAGGTGATAGATTTATATTCACAATCAGTCGGCTGCCTCGTCTTTGCTATTAGCATTCAATATAAAGTGACACAGGGTTGTTTAAAGCTTGATGCCTGGTGATGGCTAAAATGGTGAAACCAGCACAGGATCAATATTCTCAGCAGGTGTCCGATACAGATAAAACCTGATGGCTACAGCCAGTCATTTTGGAAACTGGAAAGCCAAACCAGTTAGTAAGAGAGCTTCCTATAACTCCTCAGTCTAGAAACAACATTAATTTTGAGTGAATGCTTTTGCTATAATTTAATAATAGCAATTTGTATTTTTGTAGGATTAGAATAGTTTCAAATTGGTGGTAAAAATATGTTTTTTTCTAAAAATTCGGTGATACTCTTTTAACATATTAACATATTTTACCATCTAAGCCTGTGAGGTCCACATTGTGTGTGGATGAGACAGATGCTGTTTCTCTGTCTGCAGCTCTGTCTGGTGGTATAGTGACATGGGGGATCCGATCATGTTTACAAACTGTTAAAAGGTCTCTGAAATTCCTCCCTGCACAACTTCCTGTGTTACTTATATAGTTTAGGGTGATCACTCAGCTACATGGAGATTTCATTGCTACCCAGTCATAGTCTGGTGTACTGGCATGGTCTGCGGTAGTTACATAGTCAAACATTTGTTAAAGCCGCCCCTACAGGGTGTCTGCGTGTCCGCATTTGCATGTGTATGGCACTTGCACGGCCATTACTGTAGTCCCTCCATATGAATAGAGCCCACTGCACACTGGAGGTTTACAACTTCCTACGAGAAAGCCCAGTGGCTGGACATCTGTTTGTGTGGGTCAGCGGGACAAAGGGACGAGCCCCCCAGGGCAAAGAGGCCCTCAGGTAGACTTCAGAGAGCGGGAACAGCAGCGGGAACAGCAGCTGGCTCAGCTCCGAGTCTGTACGGGCCGGAGCAAGACTTCAGAGAGGATGAGCGTTCCTCCGCAGGGAGTCAGAGAGACACACTTCCATCCAAGACCCCCCTCAAGGGTCAATAAAGTCATCACTTCGCAGGGAGGCTGCCCCCAGTCTGCTAAACGTCAGATAATTTGTCTAATGGCAGGAGCCGCATTATGAGCTGAGGTTCTAGTCAGAGACTGTAATGTCTATTGTGTTCTCTAAAGTCCTCCCCAACTCTCTGTAAATGGGACTCAAACAAAGGCTCAGCGAGTGTCTGGAGAATCGCTGAGTGAGGCTGTTAGATCCTCCGTGCCAGATTCCTAAACGTTGTAGTTGTTGTGGTTTCTAAAGATACAGTAACATCACTGAAGAACGTACGAATAGTTTTGCATGTTTTGGGCCATGCATTTATATTTCTCATTACTATTCTGTTCCTAAAGAATACCAAACTAGATAGATTACCTTCCTCTTTGTCTGCATTCATTTCAGTACCATACAAGTATCAACTTGCAGAGACGTCTTTTATTTTTATTTTTTATTTTTACCAAATCAACATCATCCTTTTCACAACATCCGCTCGCTTACTATTTATACTCTCGGGTTGATGATAGCGTACAGTAGCTTGTTTTCGGCAAGTGATCAATGTGCCTTTGACAAAAAAAAACTAAGAATACTAAATGATAACTGATGCTCTACAAATCATACACAGCTTTAGTCTTTGCAGGTTTATTTTCATACTGTGAAATAAAGCTCATAACCCAAGGTATTACGTGGACGATTTTCCACAAGGTTTGCTCATTTGACTGCTGTGTTTAACACCACATTTGAGCTAGCTCATTTTTACTTAATGACTGCACTGAGTTGGCATTGATGTCTGCCACTGTAGATCAATACAGTACAACCTCCGTTAACGTGCATGAAGCTTCCCTTATTTGGCCAACTCTCCCGTCTGCACTGCATGCTTAGGGGTTTTGCCGCCCGGCCTCCTTTCAGTTAGACCCCGTATTTGTTTGACTCTCTCTAACAACAAGGTCAGTGGCATTGCCCAGTAATTGTCCTAACGGCCTGTATACCTGTTGGGTGGAGGCGAGTAATGAGAGTTTTTCATTATGGGCGGAACGGGTGAGTGCGCCTGGCAGATGCTGACAGGCAGCAGATGTGTAAAGTTGAGGGTGATTTGTAAAGGGGTCAACTGCATCACAGAGGAGATGGAGGGTGATGTGGGCTGGGGCTAAATTATGCTGAGGGACACTGTCAGTCATACTGCGCCCCTGTCACAGCAAGGTAAAGGTCAGTTCAAACGCTGATGCTGACAACTAACATCCGGCACACAGTGGTCATGTTGGCAAAGTGTGCAAACTTTCCAACACACATGGCCAGAGATGTTCAGTTCAAAGTGTATTGCTCTTCTAAAGTCTTGTTCCATATAGCTGGATGTATATGTGCAAAAAAAAAATCTAAATTTTTACGTGATTGTCAAGATGTTACTTGATGTTTAATGTTTTTTCCGCATGTGTGTTGTGCCTCAAACAAAAAATGCAGTCTTGCGTTAATGCAACTAAAGGTATGAGGAGAAACGGAAGGCAAAGCTGCAGTCATGTCCCATGTCATTGTTGTGTGGACTCTGTGCAAAAGGTAAACAGTGATTTGTGCTGAGTCGTAGCTCATAAAACACACACACACACACACATATGCATTAGTTTCCTTAGGCATTCGCATGGCTTTGCAGGTAAACATGGATTCAGAAATCAATGGAAACCATGATCCTCAGTCGTGAGATAGCTGTGGGTGATGGACCAAATGATCAGAGCATTTGATCTCATTTCCATTCCTTAAGCTTGGGCTCACTTTTGATTGTACAACAGCAGAGAGCACTGATGAGATAGTATAAAAAAAAACATTAAATATGAATAATAAGGATTACACTGTGAAAAATACTCAGGTGACACAGTAGCATTTCTGCGTTCTGAGGGCAGAAGGACTGGGTAAGAAGCTAAGCTATCTCGGCCTAATGACCTGGCTAGACCTGTAAATTAGGCTACACAGATATTTTCTCCTCACAAAAATAGCAAAAGTAACCACAGGGAGGTGAGGGTAAAGGAGAGCGTCGATATCGTGAGAGACCAAGAGTAAACCGAGAGAAAGAGGTGCCGCTGCCTGTTTTCCACAGGGCTGAGGCCTGCTAGTAATGGCTCTGTGATCCCTGGCTTCTGCAGAGAGTGCACTGTCACTCAACGTGAGCATTGATTAGCCATTGTTCTGAGAAGGTCACATCATAATTCATTAACAATAATTAGTCCCGTAGTGCCACCTGCACTCCTTCTCTCGATTGCCCTGTTAAATTACGAGCAACCATCACGGTTCACGCGTGGAACAATGAAGATGTATCCGCAACGCAAAGGCAAGAGCTATTAGTTACATTATTTAAATGGACTCGTTTAAACCTGGGGAGCTGTCTTTATGAAGGGCAATTAGGCACTAACCATAATTGATAATTCGTGCTAATTACAATTAGGAAATATAAATAGTGGGTATAGGATTAATCATCATTGTGGTTAGCGGTGGAGCCGCCACGGTGCAGGCTGGGTAGGTGTGATGGAAGGCAATGGATTATGCCCCATTCATCTCCATCTAGTGCAGAAACAGATTGTGTTTGTCCCTTTATATTTCTCCATTGACTATTATCTCTTTTTTGTTTCTGTGCCCTTGCCAAATGGTCCACTCGGTTGTGAAACTGTGTGGCTGTAGTTAGTGAGCTGCAGAATGAGCACACAGTGGTAATGGTAGATGTTACTGGCAGGACTGGTATCTGAAATGACGAGAGCAACATTTCTTCTTTTTAGTTCTGTTTTGGTAAATTATCAGCATGAGTTTGGTAGTTTTGGTTTTAATGTATATATATATATATTAAGTTATTTGTTTTTAATTCATTAGAAAAAGCATTTTTCTAAAGCAATATCTATTTGAGTGAGGTGATTATACACGGTTGCAATATATTTTATAGCATACATTCTTAACAGAGGCTGTTATTTTTTACTGTACATGTAACATTTTCGAGAAGACCACTAAGTGTAGCTCACAATATTTATTTTAATAATATTTGAATGCATGGCTTTCACTTTTGTATAAAGTAAGAGGTGCTAATGTAGATGTCTTCAATATAGCATTCAGTAAAAAAGAGACAGAAAGTCTCTGCTCATATATGTTTACCATGAACATACAGTATGTTGACAGTATTCCCTGACTGTATTTTTAAGTACCTCTAGTGTTTTTGTGTATTTCAGTTTCGAACTATAAAATCACCATTGTGTTCATGTTAGTTTACTACTTTAATCTGTTTGTGAATACCCTCATGCGGTTCGTCGAGCACCAAGTCACATTTCTCATTAAATGTTGGCCTTTCTCTTCTAATTAGACGATGGTTCTCCCAAGGTCACCTCATCTGATCTTTGAACTTGGTATCTAGGCCACAGGGATGAAGATCCATAATCTAATCCAGCACATTCACTTTCTTTTCAGTGCACGTTGGCGACATCGTGTGAAACAATACGACGTGACCCCTTCCCTCTCATGAAGAGACGTCTTGTTCGAATGCAGCTGTTACATTTAAACTATAATTTATGGTAAGAGCTAAGAGAGGACACCGTTTCAAGCCTCCCATGCATGAGAGAGAGAGAGTCTCCAATTGAAACAACTGCATTGATAAGTCAACATACATCAATTGACTGACAGTGTCTTTGGTCTAAGAAGAGACCGCGGTCTGATTTCAATACAAATACAAAGGCGTCTTAGCTGAGCAAACAAACGTATGGAAATGATCAGACTGGCCACCGTGGTGGGTATGTAGACGCAGATGTGCCCCCATAAGACTTTATTGCTTTATTCACCAGGGATTTGAATAAATCATTGGTGATTTATTTTTTTTAAAGAGGAAGACGGCAGGTCATTCTGCACCGTCGTATGCAGATCCCAGCCTGCTCTGCTGCATGTGTATAACATGCAAGTCAAGGGTTTTGGTAAATGTGGTGAAACAAAAGGGACAAGGAATTATTCATGATAATGAGGAGCAGGTCCTACACAGTAAACATGCGCTACCCTCCACCCAGCAGACCAGGAAGCGACCTCCTTTCCCTTAACCCTAGAGGTGCATTCATTACCATTTTGCCTCTATTATGTATATTGCCTCTACTTGTTTTTATTAGTAATCTGCAGCTGTTTGGTATGATAAAAATGGTATTAAATAGCAGATTATGAAATCAAAAAAATCATGTAATTATATAACAAATGAGTCAGGGACATTCTTCTGTTTCAGTTTTAATGTTGTTTTTTTCGGGCAAATATTAGCCCAGATGCTTCCTCTCTTCCTGTTTTTCACATCATGGTCTTGAAATGGGGCCCTGCACCACGCGGCCCCCCAACTAACGGCAGGCGGCTGGTTGTAATTGCTACAGTGAGAGCTGGATCAGTGGAGCTGCTCTAATCAATAAAGTCTTCATCAGCCGTTTCCCCTGATGATTCTCCCTCATTTCTCCTTTAATTGTTCTTTTTCATCAAACAAGGTCTGTGCCGTGAGCATGTGTGTGTGTCTTTTGTATGTTTGTGTGCTCCCAGGAGCTCGTGCTCCAGTCCTCCCTCTCAATGGACTGTGGCTAACAGATTGCTAATGGAAGTTGGGCTGAAAACAGCGGAGGGAACCTTAGCCTCCTATAACTAGAAAGTGACCTCCATGGGAGGAGGATTACTGTTGATCCAAAGCTCAAGCTTCCCCAGAGCAGCCTCACTTCTGATACTGAGCACGACCACCGACTCAAATAAAGACCTAAATATGTTGAGGCTACAGCTCAGCTGTCTTGTACTTTAACCCTGCGCAATAAACAGGAATGTAGTTTCAGCCAACAGAGAAAGCAACGACTGAGATCCAACATGCTCTTTATAAAGCCTACGTTTATTGTCATAAGCTACAGCTATAGAGCATATCTTTTATAAATGCACTGGCATATGATGGCAGCAGTGAAGCAGATTATATTAATCTCCTAAAAGTGTCAGTTCGCCCAAATTGTGCGGAAAAAAATGTCTCACTCATCTGTATTTGTATTTAGCTGTGCATATAGGTTTTATTTGGGTGGTAATTTGTGTGGAATTCATACATAAATTCAACTTTCTAAAAGAAACTCATATTCTAAGCATCACTGTCTTAATTAGTGCCTGATATTTCTGTTTGTCAGTTCAGTTTCTAAGCAAAGCGTCCCGTGAACACGTTGGTCAGTGTTGGTAGTTACCCTCTGCTGCTCTGTAACCTTCATCCTCAAGACCATTTTGGTCCATGACTATCAAAGAATCGGAAATGATTGGGGTATAATTGTTTTCCTTTAGCACTTATTGCCCTTCTGTGCTAGTAAAACGGTGTGGGTCCTCTCCTCCCCCAGGGGGAGGGGTCGCTGGCTTTCATAAGGCGTCCGTCCTGCCTGTCTGGCTCTGCAGGCATCACTGCCCATGTGGAGCATTGAGCAGGCAAAGGACCAACTCTGGTGCAGAGAAAGAAAAAAGGGGGAGATTGAGATAAGTTCATAGTTGTAACAACAAATGGCACATTCGCACCTTTTTGACTCATTTTCAGTTTTTCTGACAGACACATCCGTACCTTTTTATATGAAATGACAATTAGAGTCACTGTAGTTCATTCAATTTTGATTACTATAAAATTAAATCCAGAAATGTTGATCCTGGCTTTTAAAAAAAGGTTAAAGAGTTTACAGCTTTTCAGAAGTCAATGCACATTAAGCATTGTTCACTAAATACTCAAAATTACCTCACCTAAAATCACCAATAATTTTGGCAAGTTGAACTGGGGGTCATCTGCCAGGGGGGGGGGGGGGGTGGGGGGAGGGGTTGTGGGTCATTAACGGCTCTAAATAAGATATGACTAGACATTCACTGAAATTAACTGCCATCCCTTTAACCTCATTGATTTTACACTTGCAGTAGAGAGTATAGGGAATAAAGCACCAAGAAAAGCCACTGCCGAAATATGTTGATTTCACTGTGCATTCCCAAATTATACTAAATGCACAATAGCCAACCTCTGAGAGAGGAGGAAACTTGTTATTATAATTGTGGTAAAATTATATTTCCTAATTGAAAATGTATCCATAACACCAAAATAAATTCCCTAAATACAGATTCTCAATCAAAAAGATGTGTCCATCACTGTTTAAATGATAAAATAATTTCCTGTCTTATATTATCCAATATTCTCCCTAAATAAACAATAATTACAAGGAAAACCACTTCATTGAGTTTGAGTCCCCATAATTCAACCGAGTTAGAATTAACTGTGGTATTGTATACAAATTAATACTTGTGTAAAACCTGAATGATTGTAGACTTAGAATAACTCTTGATGAGATGCTACACATTACAAGAGGAAAGGGGCTAATTTTGCCATTAGAGCACACATAGTGATAGGATTAATGCTGCAGTGGCTTTCTGCCATAACAATAAATACGGTCTTGATGAATATGTCCTGTATTATGATTTATGGAAGCTTTAGGGTTGTTGACTTACAGGGCTTTATTGAGAAAATGAGATTTGAGTTGTCTAACAGCCGGGCCACTCATCTCCTCAGTAAACTGCCGTAGATTGTGCCGCCGTGGGTTTTATCGACATATCCCATTACTGAAGTCTTCACATTTTATGACTATTTCCATAAATTCTCCCTGGGACAATCTCCACTCTCTGTGAGGCTGATGGAAAGATCATCTCGGGGGGCTGTCGTTTGACGCTCCAGCACCCTCGCGCATACACATTTATATATACACACACCCACACACATTCATCTATATACACTATGAGCTGTGTGCCTCTCTCTATCCCCCCACCCCCCCCCCGCGCTCAGTGATGGAAATGATTCAGATTCTTCCCAGACATCAAGGGAGAGAGGACGCAGAGTGTTGAATGAGTTTACAGATGATGAGAGTCTTAGTTCAGGTCAATCTGTATTTACAGCTCAATCACTTAACAGAGCACAGGCCTCTCTATTAGACCTCTATCTATCTGGCTGGGTGACAGTCAGCAGCAAATAGGGCCGCATAAGGGACTCGGAGGGCAACTGATAAGACCTCCGGGACACAGAGAGCACTCTCAGGGGGGTTCACTTCATTTTCATCCCATCCCCACTGAACTAATAATGCATTTGTGGCACGTTATCCATCAATTATAGGCCACGCCCTAATTACAAAGGATAGGTTCGTATGGCGAAATTGTCTGTAACCAGTTTCTACCAGTAGTTTCCTTTTTAAAGTCTAGAGGGAATCATTGTATTTTGGTTTGCATATAGAAAAAAATCTGCCAAATGTAATCCCCGCTTGGTCCAGTTTGTCTCAGTTAAAGCAGCATTACAGAATGCTGAATCATACTTTTCTGCACATATGGTGAGATGTTTTAATGGTTTCATACAAACCCCATTAAAATTAATGCAGCATACATTTTAAACATTTATAAATACACGCATGAGGGCCACAAAGGACAAGTCAGTCCAGATATTTTAAAGGGTTTATTCATCCAAATTATAAAAAATAAACAAAGCTCTTTTGCCTCTAATTGTATCCGTGGAGATAGTTTTCATTTAGTTTGGTCCAATCACTGAGATTTCTGCCTCCACCTCGATACAAAAGGAGGTGACTGTTGAATTCAGGCAGTCAGGCTCACAGCTTTGAAAATTATTTTATTTCAAATTGGGCCAGAGGCAATTTCCAAGATATTCATCTCAAAACCGGGACAAACAAAACCATCTGTGTGGTCAGATACCAGTCGAGGTAAGTGAGATTATCAATGGTTTGCAGCCTGAAGTACTGTGATGTGTCATGTTGTGTGAACCAAAACATATTTTTGACGGAGGTTTTAAGCAGGGGTTGAAAAGAGGACTAGAATATTATACGTAAGAGTACTTTTACTTTAAAGAATTTGTACTTAAATACAAGTAAAATAACCTACAAAGTAGGTTAGTTAAATTGTTCAGAAAAAGGGGTGGGGGAGGGGTAGACCTATTAAAGTAATGAACATTTATGCTAAATATTAACATGTCAATGTATAACGTTACGCATCACACGTCAAAACAATAAATAAATTCCTTTTCTATTGACGCACTTTGCAGCCAGTGCACACAACTATATATCAATTATACAATTTCCTCAGAGTAGCTTCAGAGTTAACCAGAAAACAGACAAAACCCAGACAATTAAACCAAAATGGCCGACATTAAGCATGGTGTAATAAATAAGAATAAAACATCACCAAAGCAGACAACACATATAAATACATATTAACTCCACTGCAGATATAGCCACAAACATATATTAAAGCAATTCACATTTTTTAACATATCTTGTAGTACACACATGCAAACATTTATTCTCCCCTGGACAGAGTTACAACCATCTTTGAGATCAGTTCCGGGTTCAACTTCTCTGCTCGTTCATTCTCAAAGCATAGATAACCAGTAGGCCTAAACTTGGCGTCTATGTCCCAGTACAACCAGTCCACTCTGCGTTTTCTGTCCCAATGCTCTCCCCATTTTCAGCAGAAAGAGGCTCAGCAGTCACATTGTCAAAAAATGCAGAAGGTCTTCACACACCTCACTCAAGGTGAAAGTTCTTCAGTGAGCATTCAGCATGTTAGCCAAACCCAGCATGCCATGCACCTGGTACCTTTCACTCAACGCCGTGGGTGTGTTTGATTGGTGTCAGTAAACGTGCTCGCGGGGTGGGGCATTAAATCCGTGGTTGGGTAGATACGTTTTTAATTAACTATGCCGAGGTAGAATAAAGATGCTACCCTTAAACTATAATGATGAAATCCTTCATAATAATGCAGTTTATAGTGACTTTCTTTTCAACTTTATACATGGTAGAGGTACAATATTGAGATGAAAATCAAGTAAGTGCACAAATAAAACTAACTTTGTTACAACAGAAGATGTAATTCCCTGTCTTTAAGTTAGCAGAGACCCGTATCAACAACTCCACTGCAGAAATGACTGTATCAGTGATGAGATAATTAGATGTTTTGATTGGCTGCTGTTTGCAATGTTATTTATATAAATGGTGGCATATCATTTGGTTAAACTCTGATTTGAACTTCTAGTCAGGTTCTTGTTTTGGATTATGAAACAGGGAAGAGTGTGTTGTTTAATGTCATCTGAGCAATTTCAGACTTAGATGGGCCTAAATAAATAAACTCTTAACGCCTCAATTCAAATTTCTAATTCTTTATCCCATTATTTTAATAGCCCAGTTTTCTTTTGCATCATATAAGTCCCATTATTTACCCAGTGGAGTGAGCTACTGTTTGGTGATATTTTCTGTGTCAGAAGAGGGAGCAGTTACCTCAGAGATCTCTCCCTGAACATTGATCAGAGGAGTTTCTCTGGAGGTCTACATGTGTTTTGTGATTATTAATAAATAACATAAATAATTAAATGATGAATAGTATAAGGTTAATTCAATCATATTTTTATGCTTGTGACATTCGGTGGAGCGACGTGACACACCAAAATACTACTTTTATTTTACAATAACAACACAAAAACTCACTTAAAAAAGGGAGAGTCACTGTGTAACATAACTAAAGTCTGGCTGTGCAGTTTGTGGGGTACATGATGTCTTCTGGACTGAACATTGAACTCATCACCTCGGCACATATAGCAGAAAAATGCTGCCACCTGCTGGTTCTGCACTGTAATGAGGCACCACAGAGTGTGCTGGCTACAGTGTTTCCCCACAAATTACATGATATTACATGATATTACATGATGGGCTTTATTGTTTTGGTCACTGGATTTAGCCTTTACATGTCATAAAACTCTCCAACTTAAATGTTGCTAAAACGTGTTGTGGCTTGTGTACTTGTTTGTGTGGCACATGGGAGGCTGCTGCCTTTATTAAGTATGAGTGTTATTGGCAGCACAGTGTGTTCCTTGGAGCCAGTGAAAGGTGTTGTGCAACAGTCCGTGAAATGATTAGTGACCCTGACAAGGACTATTAGAAGATGAGCTGCTCATAGAAAGGTCAGGAAGGGGTTATTAAAGGATATAGACATACACACACACATATATACTCCCTGTCACCTGTCACCTAAACATTAGGAGTGTTATTCTGGGTTATTCATTTCAGCAGGTATATAGATGAAGGAAGGTTAACTGCCATATTGTTGTCAAAGATCCGCGCACAGACGCACACACACACACACACACACACACACACACAGCTGCCATTCTGAAGTCAGAGCCGTGCAGCTCCTCGCCCAGCTTCATCTATCTTCTCCCACGAAGGCTCTGCTTGGGTTCAAAGCCATGGGGAGTGTCGACTACATATCCCTGACAGCTGCCTCTCGGCCAGGGTGTTGAATAATCATCGCTGGGCTTATTGGTTTGGTTATGGCTTCTCAAATTCCCTGTCCTTCTGCCAGATAGGCATCTCTGGCTTTTTTTACTGGAACACAGTGTAATAGAATGGCATTTCAGGAAGGGTATGTAATACCCCTAGCAGTAAATAGATTGTGTTTCTATGTACATTAACAATGCAATTTGTAATGTGTTTTTTTAATTTTTTAATTTATTTGATGCAAAAGCTTTGGTTCACTGCATACATAGTTATTTACTGCCTTACCCAAACCATGTTTATGCCTTGCTGTGTTTTTCAACACTGCTCTGCTCTCTCAATTACCTCCAGTGTGTACAGTGATCCTGCAGGGCCAGAACAGGAATTTAAAAGCCAAACCATTGCACAGCCTTTTCAAGTCAATGGTGCAACCACTTTACTCAGTGAAAGCAAATCTTGGGAGATTACCTGCAGCTCAGGGGGATTTGGGATGGACTGACATGTATCTATTTGCCTATTTTCTGAGCTGTCCAAATGGAAATTCGGTGGGGAAACAGTTCAGTTTGAGGTCCTGTTGTTCCAGTACCGTTTGTATACATAATGTAAACAGGCAGAAGGAACATGTGGTCCCAGCAGACTCTCTCTCTCTTGTGTAACTGATGCACTTGCCTCTTGTGTGTTTGTGTAGTCTGTCCTCGTTCCAGGTCTCCATGGTGGAGAGGAGGTCATGTGGCTCAGAGTTAATCTGTGTGGTTTACGATACCTCTATAATATCACCATCCTGATTTTTTTTGGTCTGTTCTGTACACACGTCATCTATTGCAGTTTCAACAGAGTTTCAACAGAGGTTTGTTGAGTTGAAATTTACTCATATAAGGACTGCATGAATGGCGGGATGGACAGCCATAAACAGAGCTTAAATCCAAAAATGTAAGGAGAATGTAACGCTCACAATATTTCATGTGGTTCGTGTGCATGGCTTAGTGGGAAAACTGTTCTCCCCATTAACATTTAGTACATTTCTTTGGTCAGACTAACATCAACACAACCCATCTGTCGATTGATGTTTCCCAGACTCATCTACAAAAACTTGCACATGACAAAGAAAACTCAACAGGTTTTGTTATCGTAGAGGAGCTCGCATGGAGTTCAGGTTTACTCAACTTTTTCTGACAAGGGTGAGTTGAATAAGTTGGCCAGTTTGAGACAGTGGCGTTCACTTCAGTGCTGAAGGTTAAACGATGAGTCAGCATTTATCTGCCGCAAAGAAACAGCAGGCCTGGTTTTTAACAATCTTATAAAACCCTGTCATTAGCATGTGAAGTAGAATAACATGCTGCCAGTTACATGCATAACTTATTTGAACAGTTAAATATTATATCAGCGTGATTTATAAATCGTTTCCTGTATCGACTGCCTAACTTTTGTTTAATCAACATCACCCGGAGCAGACGCTGTGGTACACAATGAAGAGGAGTAACATGAATACAAACAAACTAGCAAAGTCAATTTCATACTTGCCCCGAAGACATATCAGCTCCGTGTGAGCAAACAATTTCTCAACACCAAATAAAGAGGAAACTGCTATTGAGAATACACTCAACTTAGGTTTGTATTTTTGATATTTCCACTTCCTGTTGTCACATTAGATTCAGCTGTACTCTGGATGATACACATCAGCAAAGCTCTGTGCATGTCATCACCAAAACACACATATCAGTAAATGGCGGTCAGTGTTAACTCCAAACATCCTCAGGAGCTTACACTGCTGCCTTGCTCTCAGTTTCCCACATGCTGTCCTCTCCTGCACAAAGAGTGTTTTCCTTCCTTGAGATTTATAATTGAACAAAGGTTACCTGAATATAAATACCTCTTATGAGAAATCCTGCACAGTTGACTTGTCTGCTGTGTCCTTCTCCCCATCCCTTCCAGATAAGTGCTGGCTTCCTGTATTGTTAGGCCAGCCTTCCAGGCAAGCAGCCACAGAGTCCCAGTCCAGTCTGCCAATGAGACTGAACACATGTACATGAAGCAGAGAAAAGGGAGAGTGGGGAATGTTAAAAAGACCCAGAAAGTGAAAACATGATGATTTTGTTTTCTGCCCCCATCATCATCACAAAATACTTTTTTTTACATTTGTTCGCCACGTTTGTTTTAATCGTCACTCAATCCCTTCACAATTTGCACAAAAATAGGGATGCTAAGGAGACTCAAAAGGTTGGTCTGTCTCACTTCTCTGAGTGAGTTCTTTTGGGCCCATTTAGATGGATGCTTTCTGCGCCTTTAAAGTCTTTATTCTGTCTGAATTGTTTTGTGTTTTGGTTGGCGTCAATCCAACTCCTTGTGCAGGTAGAACATTAGAATCAATACATAAATTGTGATAATGACAGTCCTGTGGTTGTAGTCAACACAGACAGACAGTGGTAGAACCAGATTCAGTTTTTCGAGTGGCAGTTACGGCAGCCTGCCCAAAGTGGATTGTGTGCACACAAACTACTAGAACAACACTCACACAGTGTCAGGCGATCACGCATGAATCATATGGTAACAGTATCGTCTATGCATAATGTCACAGCACATGATATTAACTCAGTTAACATTCCCAGAGGCAGAAACATAATGTCTCTCACGCCAACCCTGTCAGCCTACTTATCAACCTCAAACAGAATCAAGCTTTGCATATACTCGCGCTTGACGCTGTAGCACGAGCCTCCAAAGACGGCGCACGATCTCCGAGCATGAACGGAGGCCTTTATACTCTATGCGCTGCATTATTCTCCGAGACGCCAGAGGCCGTACAAACAAAACTGTGAAGAATCAAAAAGACAACTTCCATCACCGTTTTGAGTCAGGTTTTAAACAGCTTGACTGTCTTCATCCCTTGACCGGGTTATACCAAGGTGTGAATCGTCCTGTTCTCATAACGTAACTCATCCCTGTGACCCCTCCAGCTCAACACCCATTTTGCCCTCCCTTCACCCCTCCTCCAACAGCAAACCTTGACTCATGCACCCCAGGGGCCACCCAATGTGAAAAGGCAGACAACCCACCCCCACATCTACTCGCCCATGACCCCCTAAGACCACAACAGGAACCACATTCTTTCCTTTGTGGCTGGTCTTTCATCCTTCTCCACGGCCGGGGCACCAGAAATAACCTGCAAGGAGCATTGTGTGGCAAAAAAACAGGGCCTTTTGTTCGGGCCGTGCCACGACGAGATGATAAAGTAAACAGACCACGCTCTGTCTTTCTCACTTTCCTTTATATGTGTCCCCACATGCCTTAGTTTGTTTGTGTCACTGCCCTCAAGTGTGGAGGTGACAGGTAAAGCTGACCTAATGCATAGTTTCATCAAGGAAATGCCCTTTAAGAAATCATGATATAATGCATTCTTAGTTTTGAGTATGCTTCAGGAGTGAACTCCAGCTGAAACTGAGATCATTGTGTGCATTGAACACACCTAGTTTCATGTTTTTTCTTTGCAGTTTGCATATGGATATAGCGTTCCCTTCAAAGAGGAGTGCTGTAACAGCTTTGATGCTTTCCGGACAATAAAAGCTAAGCCTGGTAGCGATTTAAAAAGTCAGATATATGATGCCGCCACTCCTGTTGACCCAGAGGCAGCAGCATTCAGGCAGCGTGAGACAGGATCTGACAGGACAAGACAGTACGAGGTGTGGTGTGTTTATCTTTTAATTAGGCTTCCTTCATTACACACGCACTTCCTGCTTTACAGATAACCCCTCGGAATTGTGGTAAACATCGCCCTTTTTTTTGCACTGTGTAGCTATTCATAAGCATGTATAAGGGTGGGCTTTTCAAAGTACCGGTATGTTGCATAAAAGTTTGACTTATTGGGAGATATGCCTATTTGTTTACTGGTGGAGAAATAGATGAGAAGATATGTACAACTCTCTGCGAAATGTGAAACTACAGCCAGCAGCCGGTTAGCTTAGCTTAGCATAAAAACAAGGAAACAAGGGGAGGCAGCTAGCCTGGCTCCGTCCAAACACAACAAAATCCACCAGAAACAGAATTGCTGGTCCACATATAACCCCACATTGCAACTTCTGTGTTGTTTTTTTATGGATTAAGCAAACAAGATATATCTTGAAGATATACTTAATGTCTACACATGCTGCTTTTGCTTTTTAATGATTGTAACAGTGAATAAAGACCTACCCGGCTTTACAGGAACAGTGTTGTTCGTTCATTTCATTGTCTTCTGTTCGATCCCCAGGTGCTGGTTCACTTTTACACTGTGATCTGTAGCTTCAGCTTCTATCTTTATATTTTTAACCTGCTTTTCGCTGCTGAATCAGTTTGACATCCTGGATATATCCTTCAAATGCAATATTTCTTCAGGGAGTGCAGTTAGTGACAGTGTGGGCTCCATGGTAACTCTGACTGGTTGACGGATTACCAGCGGGGGACTGGGTTTAGCGAAGGGTCAGTTGCACAAAAAAGTTTTTATGCTCGCTTGAGGTGGTCTTAACAAAAATGTTTATGCACTAAATGGAATATTGAGACGCTGTTACATAGTAAGTTCTGACGTAGCGAACATTTAACTTGCATGATGATGACAAATATTAGTCAGGCGCCTTAACTGTGTTTCTCATGACCAGGTATTAGCTTAACTGGGTTACTGTAACAGAGTTTACGTGTGCCACACCAGGTCATTTGAACATGTGAGTTAGAGAGACTTTTCTGTGCATTTTTATTGAACACAACCAGTTGCGGAAAAAAATGACAGAGGAGTGGGGGAGGCATGCAGCCGGACAGATGGAAGGCAGAAACCTTACACCAATCTGTGGATGAGGGGGGCAGGACTTGCCTGAAATATTTAAAGGAGAAGATCAATAGTGATTCAAGTTGTTTACTTTCAATCCTTCATCATCGGCATTGCTTTTATCAGAAAAACAAATTTAGGATTGCCATGATAAGATCTTTGAACGACCAATGACAGTTTGAAGTTTGCAGTCAGCAGGGAAACCTCCCTTCTGGATTTCACAAAAGAAGGAAGAGTGCTGTTTGTTTTGCTTGTCAACTCACTCCCTCTTTCACAAACCCACAATTTCCATGTCAGAGCTCAGAGCTTTTCCCTGTCTGACACTCTCTGTTGGACAAACACCTTCAGTGATCCAAAGGGCTTAATGCCAGTAATAAGATGGTGTGCAGGTAATTCCAAGCAAAACATACAGTGCAGTGTAAGCAGCAGGCCTACAAGGAAAGAAACAGTCATCTAGAAAAACAAGCTGTGCCACAAGTCTGGATTCCATCCAATCAAGGAATCATAGATAGAAACTGACAAAGGAAAACACAGAAACTCCAGGGTTTTTAGACTTTCTTACTGAATGTTTTTATTATCTATTAATCCGTCATCACTGTCATCCACTGTAAATTTGGTAACTTTAAAGCTTAACTAATCAATATGTTGACATTAATTATGACTGAGATGACTATATGTAATGTGAATGTCTGCAGATTGACTCAGCTCAACAGGGCGTATTCAGCTGATTGTTTTGGTTTAGCTTTGCTTGGTTCAGTCTCACTGCTCTCATCAACCTTGTTTCCAGCTGTAGCAGGCAGATGTTTTCAGCAAAAACCAAAGCACCAAACAGAAACAGGCTTAGTGACTAGCTCGTCATATTTCCCTCAGGAACTGGCGGAGACCAAAACAGAGCTAAAAGGAGATAGAATATTGGACTTACATTCAACAAGTGGACTGAAACACACCTCCAACTGAATTTTGCTCAACATCACCACCCGGTGCTGTAGTTATTTTTACTGCCTGTATCTGTACATCAACATACAGTATATGCAGCTCTGACAGCTCACATCCTTACAGGATCACCTGTCACAGCAACTGTTTCAATGACTGGCTGCCCCCCAAAATCTGATGCATGGAAGTGATTTTTGCCTCACTTCCTGGACATGAAATCTTCTGAATAGAAGGAAGTTTTCAGTAAATATTTACATACAGCTCAATTACAGATCAGAAAGCAGATCAACTGCGTGTATCTGCTGTTGTTGAACATCCAATGCATTCTTCCTTTATGTCACAGTGGCTGCAGTTTTTTAAGTGGGGAGGCCGTGGGGAGAGCCAAGCACAGACACAGATTTGAAAGCACTTTGTGGCTGGTTTTGGCAGCTGGAAACATCACTATAGCTTCCATTGTATGCACCAGGGGAAGGTAAAATGGAATGAAGAAAATTAAAGAAAAGAAGGAAATTGCTTTAAATGAAACCTCACGTTTTCTTGCAAGGAGTCTCTGCGTCTACCCAGAGCTGTTACAATGGCTCCATATGGGCTTAGATTGGTGAATATATGTGCCATTCTTCCCCAGTGGAGGATATTGAAGAACAGGAGAGCAAATTCTGATAATCTCCACAACTCCACAAAGGTCAAGCAGAAAATCTAGGATTGTGGAGAAAAATAATACTGATTTCATGTGAAACACGAACCAGATTTTGAAACAAAGACAAAGACCCCTTTGATGCTGGAAAAGATTTTTGCTGCACAGATACTTTACACATGAGGTTTGACTCAATCAACGACTTTGTTGTTCCTGTCACTAAACCTACGATGAAAGAAAGAAGAGAAGTTAGTGGGGAAACAGAACAAGGTAATAGTGACTAATGCTGAAAAAGAAACTGGAGCCTAAAGCTCATAAAGCTCCTTCCTCCTGCTCTCCGGACACCCAATCAATCTGTCCCTGACGTCCTGTTCTCTGCACAAGTCCGCCAACATATGGGCTTTTTCACATGGTGCCATTTTGTTCTGCACAGGTTATGAAACAAAACAGGGCCTGGATGTCTGTCATTCGCTGACAAGAAATTTAATTGTTAACAGTGTACACATTATTTGCGACTTCAGTGTGATTAACAAGCTGTGCAAATACAAGCAGGGACCATTTTGACATGTCTCCCTTCTTGACGCAATCAAGTGCCTGAGGGAAACTTCAGCGTCTGCAGCGTCAGACACTTCAGAGCTGGCGGCTTCACACATATAGCTTCCAATTATCCATTAACCTTCAAGTCTATCTTTATACAATACTCACATGTTCATATTGACATCTGTACAGCCACAGGTAAAATTGTTTCAGGTAGTATAATTTGGGTCAATTTAGTATTTAGAGTATTTTTTTTCATTAGTGGAAATGTAAATGTCCATCATTCACTCGCATCAAATTGGAGCGTCACTAAACACTGAAATTGTTTCAGGTATTGTCTGTATGTTGAGTCAATTGACTCTATGGCCTTATAAATAATCAGAAAATTCTTTACAATGTGTTATGATTATTGTTAAAAATATATATGAGTGCTTATAATAACAAAGTGCTATAAACAGATTATAACACATTATAAGTATGTTTATAATGCATTATAGACATAGGCATCATAGAAAGTGCTAACAGAAATAAGTTCCATATCCTGTTGATCGCATCGTGAACCCTTCAGATTTCAATTGTGACCCAAGATTCAGAAATCTATCTCCTGCAGCAGTTAAACATTTTTAAATTGATATGTGTCATAGGCTTCATAGAAAGTCCTCTCTGTGCTGGTGTTTCTGGAAGCCAGCTTTTGTTGCCTGCATGTCTTTTTGGTCTTAGTATCTGGCAGTGGTACCATAAAATGAGCTGGTGACTTGTATCTCACGCCTCATGCCAAGATATATTTTGCCTGCTGACTGTTTCTTCTCTCCTCCTTTGCCTCTGCCCATGTTTTCCTCTTTCATGTCATTGTTTGTTTACATTCACAGCGGATGGAAATCACAGACTTCAGGACGATGCAGCCAGGAACAAGGCTGTTCTCTTATTTTCTTTGTCCTTTCCTTGCCCTTTTTTCCTTCGCTGAAATGCAGGCTGTCGGGGATGCTTGGGGTTTCCAAACTAGCGTCTGTGTTGGGGGTCCCTGGAGAGCAACCCTGCCATAATAGCCGGGCGGAGTGAGCTGGAGAGTGCAGGGGAAGGAACATGAATAGCATGCTATGGGGCTTTCCAAACCCGAACTCCGTACAAGGCCTTTGTGGACTGCATTGTGCTGAATTTACTCGTATTTACCCCAGCTTACTAACCATCCAGCATGTGATGAAGGAAAAAGGTTGAAACATGTTTTGTGCCTTTCTCCCACTCCTGTGGAAAATACTGTGGTTACTCCTTGTAACACTGTCAATTTGCAGAAGAGAAGTTGTTTAAATCTTGTCTGTTTGTGTTACATTGCTGCACACTTGGTTCAATCCTCGATTCAACTCTCCCCTATATTTCACAACTCATCCTCTCCCTGTTTCCTCTTTTTCTCAGAGAGAGAAGTGTGCTGAGAGTGTGCATCAGTGGCGGGCCGTCAGGGCCTGCAAGGCCTTCTCTGCTGGCCTAAACAGAATCACACAAAAAAAAAATAATAATAATAATATATATTTTTTTAATTATTATAATTTATAAAAATATTGTTCCCATTATCTTATTTTCTCATTGCACAGCTACTGTCTTCCTCAGTTGCTCTGCTTCCAGTGCAGCTTGTTTAAAGTAGAGCTTTTATCCAATCAGATTTCACCTCTGTGTCTCTCAGTAGAACAGAGGCACCAGGCCTTCAGCCTCAAAAGTGCTTCTATGTGCCGTTTAAAAATAATGGGGACGTGTTCAACCAATCAGATCTTTAGTTTGACATGTTGGGCATATTCTTGAGTGTTAGCAGCCGCTACCCCCAGACCAGCCGGCCTACTCCACCGTCATCATTACACGTCCAGGTGCTGCTTTGCCGCGAAGTCCAGGGTGTGCTGTGATTGGTCAGTGGGTGAGCACGTGACTAAAGTGAAACTTGCCAGCAGAGCTTAGTTGGAGTAGTACGAGTTCAAATTGAAAGATATGGAAGAAATTATAACATTTGTAGGGTTTTGCTTGGTGTAGTTTATTTATTTTTTGACCTAGCTTTGTTTTTGAACACTCAACGACTCAAGACTATCGTGAAACGAAACTTAACAGCAGAGGCTTGCAGCTCAGCCAATCAAATATGGCCAGCCTCACAAGTTTCCTGACTCTTCCACACACCATGACACAGGGGGCTGAGACGAGGAAAGACATTGCAGAGCAGTACGTTTAACGTTTGGGTTGTGAAAATAAAATCATGAGATGGTCTCCTATAGAGAAGGATCAGCCGCGGCTTGTTGTTAAGAAAAAGCCGGCCGGCGAAAAAGCCGGCCGGCGAAAAAGCCGGCCGGCGAAAAAGCCGGCCGGCGAAAAAGCCGGCCGGCGAAAAAGCCGGCCGGCGAAAAAGCCGGCCGGCGAAAAAGCCGGCCGGCGAAAAAGCCGGCCGGCGAAAAAGCCGGCCGGCGAAAAAGCCGGCCGGCGAAAAAGCCGGCCGGAAATGGAAACGCCGGAAGTGGAAAACGGAAACGCCAGTTTTCAGATGGATGCACCAAACGTTTTTTTTTTTTTTTTTTGCTGGTGGAAATAAAAAATGTCATTCACAAAAAAAACGTGGCTTTACAACACATGGAAATACAGATGATGTTTCACATGGATTGTACTGAGCAAACGCACCCTTGAATAGAATGTTCATTGGTTAAAGAATTAAACCAATGTGGCTGAGGTGGCGACCAATAAACTATGGAAGCCCATTCACACCAGCAAAAAAAAAAAAATAAGATCACCAAAAAAATTATAATAATTAATTCACAAAAAAATATATATATTTAAAAAAAAAAAAAGATGTTTCCAGTTGCTGTTTATTGGTCGCCACCTCAGCCACATTGGTTTCATTCTTTATACTCCAGAGCTGCTTCTTGCTTAACATTCTATTCAAGGGTGCGTTTGCTCAGTACAATCCATGTGAAACATCATCTGTATTTCATGTGTTGTAAAGCCACGTTTTAAAGAAGTCTTCAATGTACTCACAATCCATTCATATGTCATAGCTGCTTCTATGACTGTTGTGTTAAAGTATCTCATAATTTCGACTTTCTATAGCAACTGGAAAAATCTGGTCAGTGTTATGGTTACAGATGGATGCACCAAAAGTTTTTTTTTTTTTTTGCTGGTGGAAAAAAAGTAAAATTAAAAAAAATTAAAAATTATTAGAATTATTATTATTTATTTTGTGGGTGGATTTTTTATTATGTATTTTTTTTTTTGAATTACATTTTATTTTTATTTTTTTAACTTACTTTTTTTTTTTAGTGATCTTATTTATTTTTTTTGTGATCTTTTTTTTTTTTGCTGGCGAGAATGGGCTTCCATATTTGAGACATGCTGGTTTTAACTGCCTGTGGGAAGAATTAACATGTAAGATTCTGTTCATTCTTGCTTATAAATTATATTCTCTCTGAACACGTTTCTCTTTTTGGAGAACGTCATGTGAGATAACTTCTCTGATTAGCGCAATATACCTGCTCTTCTTTCTATTTCCTCTATTTCCTTACAACGCATTGGTCGGTGTGTTTCCTGCACCGCTGAACAAGTGCCGTAACGGCTGAATAAACTGCGCCGGTTAAAGTATAAACTCACTGTCTGATATGAATAATTCTGAATTATTTATCGGTTTTAGGTCCTGGGTCCGGATCCGGACCGCGGTCCGCCAGTTGGGGATCCCTGATATAGACTACTATAAATTTATATTTTTTTAGAGATGAATTGCCATTTAACTGTAAACCAGCTTTTTACAGTTGCAGCTCTCTGTGGTGGAGGTCATTTTAAGAACCCGTGCTTACACACGTACTGTTGTAGGCTTTCCTAACCCTCAAAATGTAAATAATAAAGTACAGGTACTTAAAAATGCGTGAGTAAACATGGGCTACATATTTATTTTCCACCACCGTTCATAATAAAGCATCATATTCAAATAAGTCATATAAATTGAATAGTAAAAAATAGATCTGCCTCCAAAATGTGGTGCAGCAGAATTAGTAGAACTGATGGGAATACTAAAAAGTAAACAAATGTATTTTCTTGTAAATTTGGAAAATCCCGTCTTTTATTTTGAAAAATACAACCAGTAGTCGTAACGTTACATGTTGATGTCAACATTCTCCAGTATGGCTGGCTGGCTGACTGACTGAAAAAATTTAGTTTTGTCTTACAAAGCTAGGGGATAAAAGGCAGGAACTATTTCTTTAAAACATAATCTGTGCAGTTCTTGTGATAAATTCAACATTTCTTGTCATTTAATTCAAGGAAGAGGCTTTACATTCTCAAGGAATACAAACCGGAAGTAGCGTTGTTGTTGCTGGCGAAACAAAAGTAGCTCTGAAAACGCCGGCCGGCTTCTGCAAATCGTTTTGAGCTATATTCCAAAATTCACTTAAAATATTGATAAAAATGATCGTGTAATGTTTTCAGTTGATTTAATGGTGATAAACTAAAGTTTAACTTCGTACCTTTCGAACTAAATATAGTTGTAATTATTAAAGTTAGCTTTGCCTTTACCAGAGTCGTTAAAAGGACGCTAACGCCGGTGAATTAGCCGTGCGCCGCTATTGGCCTAATCCGTCCAAACTTCTATCCATGTTGTAAACACTGGGTGCTGCTGGTTTTTCGGGGATATTCGCTTGTTACAGGTTCGCCAAAATTACCATTAATGCTGTCAACACATCCGGGAACGTAGTTCTGTCCTTCACAATAAGATATCACGCTTCAACAGCTCCACCGTCGCCCGAGCGTCGCCGAGTGTTCTTTCTGCTTTCTCCCATCAAAGTCACTTTCCTATAGTATTTAGACATGTAAACGTCCATATATATTCATGAAATTTGACACGTAGATTCTTTGATATGTATGAATTAATATTATTTACACTTGGATGGCGATCGCCGAAGAAAGTGCGTCACGACGGAATCGTTCGAGATAGGCCAATAGCGGCTAGCGCCGTACGAGGCAGGCCATCGTTACGTTACGTTGATTTGACTATGCATTGTCCGTTAATGACCAGCGTCCCATCATGCACGGATTCATGTATCTGCACCGTAGCTGTTCAACTGTAGAAGGCCCAGGCATAAAATGCACGGCCCGCCACTGGTATGCATGCCACTGTCCATGCATGTGTGCACGGATATCTGTATGTGTGTGTGTGCGTGTTAATGTCTGTGTCTGTGTCTGTGTGCCTCACTATTCATAGCAGCCTGTGGATTATCATGCAGAGGAGTAGACCACGCCTGTAAATCTTGAAAGGAAGCTGATAAATTGGAGCACCAGTGACAGCTCGACTTCCTCCCCTCTGAATGGACTTTGCTCCCTAACCTTGGGAAAGAAATGCCACGTGCTCCAGAGAGGAGGGATCAGACAACTCAGTGATGGAGTAAAGAGAAGGAGAAAAAAAAAAACTTCTCTCCTCCGACACTCATCCCATCCTCAAATCTCCCTGATTATGAGTGTATGGCAATGGAAGGGAGGAGCAATAAAAAGAGCCAGAACAGGAGGAAACATCCAAATCTGGGACAGGCGTGAAGTGCATCAACTGACTCACTCGGTGCGATACACAAAAACGTTGCGACTGACTCCTACACAGACGACGGCATTGTTTGATCGCTGAAAGGCATGCACAGACTGTACACAAACAGTACAGAAGCAGGACGCAATTGGAAAGCCCACAGTGTGCAAACACGGGGAGAGGCCTTTCTCTTTTGTCACAGACATGCAAACCTACAGGGAGGCAGAAATAACAGACACCAGCACTGTCTTACTTACCCATGGAGCTCTATTGTACTCTCTATTCTTTCTTATTTACTCATATCTCTATGATGGCTCAGTGTACATTATAAAGGCACCAGCCACCTGCACTTGGTGAACCTGTAGAGCTTCTGCACAATGGCCGACTTTGCTTGTGCGTCATTGAGGCGGGGATGTAAAGGGAAGTGAAAAATGAGACAAACACAACACAGTAAACCTCCCTATCTCACTCTCATTGTCAGTTACAGGTGTCACATCTCCGTCTCTCTGTAGAACAGACCCAAAAAAAACTATTCATTTTAACCTTGATGGCTTTGCTTGCCTGAGAAAAGTAAAGTGAACACGACACGATGTACTAAAGAGATAATGGCAAGCTGCTGATGCTTTACCAAGGATTTTCTAAGCACTCTAATTTTCTCTCTTCCCAGCTAGATCAAAAAGGACTATCTGTGCCTATCCTTGACAGAGACCCACACCAAAGCAACAACACTGGCTCACACAGATTAATAATCTGTCAGTACTCGGTGGGAACCTGAAACACTGAAACCAGCCGCATCAAGAATATTTCCTCCCACATGGTTTGAGGGCATGCCAAGATCCTGTTTGTTCCTCCTCCCCTCAGATTTTGGGAAACAAAATGAAAACATTCATCAAACTGAATCCATTCATCATGCAGCTACAGTCGCTTAATTAGCACTTTCCTGAATAAAATATGTGAGTTGTTATAATTATCTTACAGGCAGTAAAGGACATGAGGTTCAAATCAAAGAATAATTTCCATTCAGTGCAAATAGGTTTTGCAAGATACATATTACCAGCTTGTGAGTCTTACACAAGTCTTAAACTCTTACTTGTTTAAAATGCAGAACCAATCATTTTATTCTCAGTTTATGAACATGATTATATTTCATAATTGGTGTGTGGCTGCCAGTTCATTTTAGATCAGACTTTTCAAATGTTTCTGAAAGTGTTTCTCTTGTTGTTGATTAGGATCTTCCTTTGTGTCTCAAGTTTTTAAACACTATGTAACTTAAGTTGTGGAGAAGTAAAAGGACGAATATTTTGGTTAGCTGCACACCAAATATTCAGTTGCTGTGTTCTGAAAATCTCTTGACGAGGGACGAAAGGGACTTTCATGCTTGCTATCTACAGAAACATGAACATTAAAGGGAAAGAATTCAAGGACTTTTAAAAGATGTGGAGACCATTCGCGAACTTCCTGAAAGACAATTCCAAAGAGGATTCTTCAGTGCAAGAACTCTTTTTTAATAGTACAAAGTAATGACTAAAAGAAGGTTTGGACAATGGTTAAAAATATACTAACCCCCTTTAAAGTAGATAATGTTTTTTAAGTATTAAGTGTTTGTTGATATGTCAGAGACCTATACCAACCAGTTTATCCAGGGACTAAAATGGAAACTAATTACCATTTTCATGTTCATTTGCTGTCTGGCCGGCGGCTAATGTCTGTGTGATAACATCGGCGTCAGCTGCCTCCTCGTCTGCCCATGTTTACAGATGTGTGACTGACGGCAGGCGCCTTTCCTGTGCACACCCTCGGGGCCAAGCTGGAGGGTGGTAGACATAAGAACTTCTTATTCTCACTCCGATTGTGTAATCTACAGGACACACCTCTATAGAGCTGTGATCCATAGGTTACCTGCTGCAAGTTCTTTTCAAGTCATGTACACAGAAGCTCTTTGAGGGAGCCTTTTGTGTGCATTGGTTTGCATGTGTGCACTTTAATGACCACACTTTTTAAAGAGCTGCTGTTGTGTTTGTATGTTTTCTTTTTCATCTATTACATGCAAACTGTATGAATTTCAATTCATATTATGAAACAAGAATTGTGTCCTTTATTCATTTATTTAATTATTTATTTAACAGGAAAAAAGCAGATGCCTGTAAGCTATATTAACACATATGCAAATTATTCATATCACATCTCAGATATGTTGTTTTCAGTTTTTTGCCCCGTTAGAGAAATAATTGAACAATAAGACCTTTGAAACAGGCTCAAAAATAGTGCTTACAAAAAATAAACAAATTATTCTTTTGTACCTATTCTTTTGCAAGTTCTGTTCCTCCAGGTCTACACTGGTACGTACTGCCTCCAGGAAGTAGCCACAGCCTTGCACGTCACCCGCCTGCTAGATGGCTGCAGAGGAGGTCATCTGCTCTGTCTGAAGTCTCTCTGAAGGAGATGGATTGTAGAATAAGAGCAAAGACACAATGGATAACTTCATTCTGGGTTTCAGAGACACGTGGCAACACAGACTGTGAGGAAAAAGCAAAGTTCCTCAAGGAGCAGGTGTGGGTTATAAAGGTCAAGATCAAATGTAATAGCCAAATGTCTGTCCTTTCCTGGAGTCTTTTAATGACAAACACAGGCTTTGAAAAAGTCATCCAATGTTCAACATCATCAACATGTCAACGGTGAGCCGGCAGCGCATAGCTAACGGTGTGCAAACAATGGGGAAAGTGAGATAAATAAATGTCATGGAGACAACACCCTGATCACTAAAACTCTGGTATTCATGTGTACACATTTAACTTCATATAATAAATAGCATCATCTTACAAATTCGTGTCAACAATTCACGTTAGACCAACTGATGTTGTCAAACCAGGACTCGCTTCACATCCATTATCACCCCAGGTGGTAGTCGCACCAATTCAGCCTCTATTAGCCATGACCAAGGCAAGACTCCTGAAATGACAACCCCCCACCATTACCTTTATACCCAAGGTCAAAGGTAAGCAGGCAGGCTGCAGCTGTGCTGGCTCTTGTCTGATAGTAATGGCTGATTTCAGTCTGACTACAGCTCTAAATGTCCTGGCTCAACCATGTCTGCTTTGGTCACTCGCATCGTAAACCGGAGCTGGAAAACCTCAGCGATTGAAACTGACAGAGCAGCTGACGTGAAGCCAGATTATAAATCAAGGTTTTTATACAGAACAGTGACACAGATCTGGTTACTCTGACTTTGCATGATCCAGGGATTTAACCCTGTGCACTGTGTTTATCAATTTTATGCAAAGTGTTATTTGAGTTGCTGCATACAAACAAAGCTGTTGCATAAAAGCTATTATTTGTTAACAGACAGAAAAATGCCATATTTGTCACGAAGCAGCTAGCAATTAATTAGTTTCACGTTTTCACTCAGGAAGTGTTCATCATTTTGATATTCACTGGCTACACGGTTCATTTTTCGTCTTGATTCATGAGCAGCAGCCACTCTGGATTCGGACCAGGAGGAAGGCGCTCGCAGGCAGCACTAGTCGACCCAGATGTGGCTGGTGTGATGGATGTATGTGGACCAGCCACTGCAACAACATGTCTATTTCAGTCCCCCATTGTTTGGCACTCAGTCATCACTGTGTCTGTAGCAAGTCAACAGGCAGTCTCCTGTGTGTGCTACCCTTTCGCTCACAAAAGAAAAAGGATTCATAGCAACAAAAAAAAAAGGGGGCATGTGCTTCCTCTCTCTCAGCATGTGTCCTTCCACCTAGTGAAACTCCCACTTTCCTCTCTCTCATATTCTATAATTCACAGCACACGCAGAATGGGAAATATTTGGGCTGACATGGCAACACATTTCCAAAATGGAATAAATGCTTGGCAGCATAAGCATTGTCAAATAGTCTGTGGCCCGATGGCGCTCCTTTTTTCTATAATAGGAGAGTACTTAGCAGGGCTGGCACCATCAGTCCTTTGAGAAACACTTGATTTGAATGAGTTGCTCTGAAAACCACAAAGCAGATCAACAACACACAATGTTGCCATCTGCTCCCCATAAACTCAGCTACATTTACAAGCATTTCCAGACGTTTATCTCGATCAAGTCAACAACATGTACGGTTCAGGTGACCATCACTATCTCACTCTCTGTTCCTCTAATTGACAGCTGCGAGGAAAAGGCTGCTCTCTCTATAGAGACATTTTGCATCATAAGTACAGTAATAGATGATTAATACTGATCTTTATTCAAACCATTATAGAAACATATTAAATGTAACCGCTTTTGAACCTGTTAAGTCAAAACTCCTGGTGAGATTTCAACAAATTATGGGATTTCGAAAAAAAAAGCAATGTTTGTACTAAAGGGATTTCCAGGTACTCTTGGGTGGCTGGCATATAACACAACCAGTCATTACAGCATGTTATGAAGATGTAAATCACACTGTGAGGTGGAGGGGAAGGCAAAGCATTCATGGGAACCATAGTGATAAAGTGTTGGGTTGCACTCTGTCACCTTTGAGTGGAGAATTAGTCAATCTGTGACATGTGACACTGCCGGCCACCTGTCCAACTACGGTAGCTGTCTGCTAACACACGCACGTACTAACAAGTACACCCACTAACATGTAGACCCAGATAAACGCAGCTGTACGGACATTTTCTGTGCTCATTTCTCTTGCTCTATTCTTACACAGCACATCTAGCACACTATTCACACAGACAAACATATACTTTATATTGTATCCCTGATCTTTAATAAACCTTCCACAAAACAAAACGTACTTACTTAGTAAAACTATTGTAATCATGTTGCTTTTACGTGTTTTTTTCAATTTGTGTGCTGTTTTTTATTCTGTGGCTCTTTATCTGCTCTTCTTAGGCAGAAAGTATATCCAATGTCTCGTGTACACTGTTTTTGACAACCCATGTGTCCTATGTCAATTTTCCCTGACAAGAAAAAGAGCGACCTTCACCCAAAACACAAATACACCCACCAGAGGAGAACAAGAGGAGTCTTAGAGGCCTAAAATAAATCAGTATTTCATAAGAAATATTCTTCTGAAGTTAAAGATGCAAACATGGCTCCCACTCAGTTGGGCATAAACACTAGATTACGCCTTAAAAAGGTTGAGATAAGTGATGTCATTATTCTGACCTCCTCTGAAGTTCTCAAAGGGTAGTTGAAGTGATTTTGCTGACAGCGTAAAACACAGCTTGCTTTGAAAACACAGCCAATGTTTTCTCACATGTAATCGAGGCTGTGTGCAGTCCAGGGCGCTGTAAATGTGTGTAACGTGGCCTTTTCCGGTCTCCCTCTCTCCAATGTCTACATTTGTCAGCAGCAACTACAATGCTCCCTATTTATAGCTCTTTTACATCAGATATTAACTCACTCCCCCACTTAGCCCACCACTTCCTGTTAGAGAGGAAACGTGTGTGTGTGTGTGTGTGTGTGTAGTTCACTGACCTTTGGGAGCAGCGAGCAACCAGACTGCTGTTGATGGCAACGGGATTTTGTGTTTCCAGCCTTTTTGTGTCAAGTCAAAGAAGTGAGGCGTGAACAGATGTCTGAGCCTGTTTATGTTTTCCATCCTCTAAATATGAGCCATCTGTCCTTCTTTTCATCAACTCATCCTCATTGTTGCAACATCTAGAGACGGATAGACAATCTCTCACCTATTGGGAATGAAAAAGTGACAGCTAATACAGTTTTCTTGGCCGGGTGACAGGTTTTCTGCATATACAAGCGAAGCACACACAGTATCCATTTCAGGGCCTTTGAATGAGTGTGTGTGTGTGTGTGTGTGTGTGTGTGTGTGTTTGGGTGTGTGTTTGTGTAAGCCAACACCTCAGGGTTGAGATGTCTGAGTTCACCTTCCTTCAAGGCCATGAACGAAGGAAAAGCTGCAACTGGCTGGAACATCCTGTTTTGGACGTAAACACTGTTCTGCAGCCAGGGCTTTCCTCCCCGTGTTGGAAAAACAATCTGTCCTATCTCTTTATGTCAGCATTCAGCTTCCCCGGTGGCCAGTAATAGTGACGACACAAGCCTTTAATGCCGTTTAAAGAGAGAGACCCGCAAAGACGTAGGTCTTATAATAGGTGGCAGGTGCTTCAAGTTTGTTTTAGTGACTTGGACAGACATAAGAGAGGCCTGATAGGAAATCCCAGGGAGGAACACACTTTTCTGTCCCGTCTGCCTCACAGTTCCAGGGAAATTTTCTCCTGATATCACTTCCTCTGGTCACTGCTGGGTTACAGGCCAGGGATAATTCATGTCTAGACTTCCTGCCATTTTGTTTGGGGCTGATGGGCAACAACAGGGCATTACACAGATGTTTACTTAACTTGCCGTCTTCGTCAAGAGCTGTAAATTACTTAAACAAAAGGACATCAGAAATGCATCTATAGACATTCAAAACAATAAAGATTGAATGAGTGAGCTTCAGTGAAATGGTTCTGAAATGTGAAGCAGGAAGTGGGCACAACTTCTAAAGGGTATCTGGAAACTTAGCAGCTTATTCAGACCTTTGATCTGTCAAAGTGAAATCTGTCTTAGTACAAAGCATTCATTAATGAGCTGAAATCAAACCAGACATATGAGTGCAGGTTGTAAATTTATTTCATTCTGTTAGAGAAAAGGCCTTGTATTTTTCCTCCGTCACAAACAACTCATAAAAAACAGTTACTTAGAAAAATATACATTGATATTAGAACTGATACCTTGAGATTCAGTGTTTAATTCAAATATACAATTTGCATATTAAGAAACTACCAAAAAAAAAAGGTCAGGAAAAGGTGGCTTCGATTGAGGCTAGAGAACCGGTAGAGCAAACATCCAAAAGAAGGCACTGTCATATTCTGAACTCCTCATAAAGCTTATTGAGCCTACATTCAGCAAAAAGATCTGATTTTCATGTGTGCACAAAAAAGAGGAAGGTCAAGGGTAAGTCTGAGAAGATACGTCTTCATGTTGTTTCCCCCCCCCCCTCCCTGTTTCAACCCTTCCCTGACACCCCCACTTTCTCTGAGAAAGAAAAAAAAAACTCGAGCTAAATACAGGCGAGCCCAGCTACTGCTACAGTACTACAAACCTACGGTTAGCTGACTTTGGAAAGGTCATCAGGTTGAAAAGACAGTGGGGGCTGGGAGTTGTTTTTAAGACTAACCCTCACTTTCCTACTCCTGAGTTAAGCTGAATACCCAATAAAAAAACAACTAAGGTCACTGCTTTTTGATTCAAACAGTAAGAATGGTCAAGGCAAATGTGTCATTAAAAAGGCCGTCGTTGACAACGTACTTTTAGTCCTTTATCATCTGTCACTTTCCTTTTCTTTGCCTTTCAAAGTCCACTCCTGCACTCTTTTCCTCACAGCCCTTCCTAATAGCCATCTCTCGGTACATCATCAATGTCCAGTAACTTTCCACAACAGTCCAGACTCACTCTTTTTAAATCTCCTATAAAATGTTCAGTTTCTCTCAATCTGATCAAGATCGAGCTCTCCCCCCAGCTGGAAAATGTCCCTCTGTGTCCCACCCTTCCAGAGGGTGCGTTTACCGCCCACGATGCCTACAGGAGAGCCGGGCCGCGAGTCCACGCTACATGCCGAGTCGCTATCCAGCTCCTCGAAGGAAGAATCCTCTTCCTCGTCATCTCCTGCCACTTCCTGCCGTGACTCCAGTCCCAACTCGGACACAGCGGAGAAGTCCGAATCTGGTTGGTTGAAGGTGGGAGGGGGCAGGCCTGACTGGAAGCCGTCGGTGGCCGAGAATCCGGGGCAGCTCAAGCTCTGAAAAGTCTGAAGTTTCTGTATAGAGGAGACAAAGAGGGAAAATAGATGTTTGTTTGTGTTCCTCAGCTCATGTTCACATTCTGGCTTCACTCTAACGAGGCTATAAAAGCACAGGGTTTGCCTGGACGTCAGTTAGAAATTGGGTTTCAGTTTGGGCAGCCAAGAGCTGGCGTTCCCTTTCATCGACGGCATGCGAGCGTGTAAACACGCAAACACACAAGTAGACAAACAAGCCGCCGAAGAACATACACAAAACCTTCTGAAACAACCACACAAAACATTGAGATGAGTTGCAAACCACAAAGGTATCTTGTTTCAAACTTATGCTCTATTTATCACAGCTGAAGCCAATGTGAAACACATACTGGGAACCCAAACTTGTGTAGTGGTTATGATATGTTGTAGTTCTGCCCTCTATGGACAGACGGGGAGAATCTGTATGTGAACAACTGCGTGTGCGTTTCTGCACTTGACCTTAGGGAGATTTAATTCACTAAGAAGTCGTCTTTCATGCTCTCTTTCCACCCTGAATTCCTCCGTGCAACAAAGAGAGGCAGCCGTGCAGCGCAGTGAAGGGGTTAATGATCTCTCCAGTGCCCCAGCAGCAGATGTTGGAGGCATGGAGGTGAATAGAGATGAGGTTTTCTCTATAGAGCCTCGGTTTACATGACGGACACCTCTAATGTTCTTTAGTGTGTTAGGACATTGCTTTTCCTGGTACAATGAGCTGGGAGTCTCCCTTTCTTAAGTCTCACTTTAGTAGACTCACTCTTTTCCTTGCTCTGATTTAGCACGGTCCAAAAGAAAACTACAACACAGGATTTGGGCTGTCTGAAGGTTGGCTCACTTGTGCGGGATTGACTTTACATGTAAGCTGCTCAACCGCAGGATACCTCATCTGCAAATGCTTAAAGGTGCTCATGTGAGGAGTACGAGGCCTTTCTGGCTTTTGCTGTAGTTACCCCACTGGAGTGGAAAAGGGGGATTTCTGAGCCCTCGCTCTCTCTCTGTTCAACCCCCGGTGTTAACCCACTACTAATTATCACAGCAGAGGAGGAGACGAGAGGAAGGGAGAAAGGAGGGGGAGAGGCAGCTTCTCCACAATATGCTTTCTATAAAATCGACTGAGGCTGACTGGGATTTGGGTGGGTGTGGTGGGAGGTTGTGTTGGGGGAGCAGGGTTAGATTTCTGCTGTGTACCCAGCTTTGCCTGTGTGTTTTTTCCTTTCACTTGAGCAGACCCCCAACCAGATGGACTCACTCACTCACTCACCATATTCACCATAACCACGCACATTTAGGCTCTCGAACCTTATGCTGACGTGTCTCACATAAGTCACTGCCATGACAAGCAGATGGGTAAATTACTTTATTAATCTAATCAGTTTCTGAAATAATTAGCCCTTTAAAGCTGTAATCCTTAAAATGAGTAAACATGTTTAAGTCTCGGGCCCAAACTCAGTGGAGTGCTCCTTTAAGTGTTCAGCAGGCAATGGCGCTTTAATAGTACGACACATGTATCGACCACTGGGGGCAGCAAACACGCCGGACGTGCAAAAGAAGAAGAGCAAGAGTACGTCCCAAATCACATACTACTTCTTTTTACTTTTAGTACATGCTGCAGCTGTCCTGATGAAGTACACACTGTTGCATGCAGTTTGCATCCAATTTGGACATACTACTTCGTCATTACATCCATTTGCTAGGCAGAAGTTTGTGGGTCAGATTAGCCAGAAAAGCATGCTGGCTTGCATTAGAGGACACACACTGCATTCAACGTACTATGTATTAGGACATACTAAATATGTTTCTAGAACACTATGGTAGTATGGGTATTGGAACGCACAGCAAGTCTTGTATCGGTTTACAGTAACGTCCAAACAAACTGCGAGCAGATTCATGATGTCGCTTTGTTGTTTTCATAAAGAAGACGGAAGAAGTTAAAAGAACTAAACTGGCTGCCAATAAATAATATCAAAAATGAAATATGACATATTGAAAAAATAAAAGACTTATGTACACAACTGATATTCTGGTAGACATCCTCCATTATTCTAAACCACAATCAACACAACCAAAATTCCCACTGTAACAACATTTTAAACAATGTGGTGATCGAAAGGCAGCTTCTGTGGGAGAAACAAAAGCAAAAGCCAAGAGGCTAGGCAAATATCCTCCTGATAATTAGGGCAAACAACTAACAACACCCTGCTAAGTACTTTGGCAAAGGACCTGCTGTGAACTTGAGACATACACACACAAATAAGCACACACACACACACACATACACAGAAAGGTGTACACACAAAGAAAAAAAAACAACATGCGGGTACTGGCATTGTATTTACAGATTCATAATACGAGTACATTTCTTGAGGTCAGATTAACAACATCCAGCCACAAACGGCTCCAAGGAAGACAAGGGAAACAGACCTCCAACAGCAAACAGCTATAAAACAAAAGAGAGGGCAGAGGTCTTGACGAAGACAGGAGAACTTAACTCATTCCTGACAGACAGACAGACTACATACTTGGGACACCTTTGCATCAATTATCTGTGTTGCTGTCTGTGTCTGCCTTTGCTTTGTTCTTTGCAGAGAGAATGCATGGCAGAAAGCTGAGAATGCATACAAGTAAGATGAGACATATAAGATAAATATGTTGAGATGAATCAAAGGCTGAACAAGCAGGGGGTGACTGCACACTGCCGTTTGGCAATGCTTAACAGAGCACCTTTGGGACAAGTCACATCATGTCGTTTTTTTCAACCTCGAGCACCGCACCTCAAGACGCCCACCTAGGTGTTCTCATACCTGCGGGGCTTGACGCCCAGCTACGATCACCATGTGTGCCATCCCAGGAATGGAGGAAGATGGAGAAAGGCGAGCAGAGCAAGGTTGAACTTGGGCCAGGGAGAAGATATTAATAGAGAAAGAGTGAGGAGTTTGTCTGCCAGCTTCCCTGCAGAAATAATACCCCCTTTCTTCACCCTCCCATTTCTCTCCTGAATGCACAAGCACTCGCGCGCGCACACACACACACACACACACACATCCAGGCATTGGCTCAACACGCCGCCCCCCCTCTACCACCCACACTGCTAACACAATGATGGCCTGTAATTTTTCTTTAAAATGTATAACGAGGCATTTCACATGGGCCATTTCCTCAAAAGCAAAGTGTGAGCTGCCTCAACCATCATTCAGCAAAGTGACCTAGAATCAAGAGATAACATTCCCCGTCTGACAACTCGCTACACCCACTATGCAGAGGAAACAACAACGAAGGGCCATGGTGAAAAGGCCGCCTGGGATCAAAATGAGGCAGCGGACAGAGGAATGAACAGACACACCAGGCTGACAGGGAGAATATTCAAGGAATTTTGGGGGTGGTCGCACGTAAATCCCTACGGTAGTCGAGCTATAGCCGCTAAGCATGACATGCATCCCCACAATTCACACCCGCCTTCATTGACGTGGTTGAGGAACCTAGAGGCCAAGTTACACCATGTTCCACTGACAACACACTCGGGGACTTGTAATATGTTGACACTCCACAATCCTTAACCCCCCCACCCCAACCTGCGGCAGACTTTACAACACTTTACAAACATCTCTGCAATCGGGAGACAAGTGACAGTGTTTGCTATAAAAACAAAGCAGACTTTTTTTTGTTTTTCTTACATGGACTGTAGTACTCATCCACACACACCTATAAAAGGGATAAAGTATGGTGGCAAGTGTGTGAGAGGTAATAACTCTTAGTTTACACTCAAAGGCAGGGCAGACAGTATAGAAGCATTTGGCGGAATATCATTTGATTTCACAATTACATATCCATTAATCAGGTCAAAATTTAAATCAAAATTCAATTTACATTTTGCGCTACCAACAAGTAAGTGGTAAATGAAAATGAAAATGAAAATGCAAGATTCTGTCCAATGCTTCCATAGGAGTGGGATGTCTTTTCAGTCCGAGAGTGTTGTGATGAAAGGAGTGAAAGGGAGAAAGTGTGTATGTAGTAGCCAGGGGAAAAGGAGAAAGCGCGTCACTTAAATAACACGGACTGTCAGTGGTTAGTTCACACATCCAGTTTGCCCAAAAACAGCTGAAGAAAATAATAGTCTAATGCCAGATATGTGACAAGTAACTGCAGGTATAAATCAATTAAATAAACAAAACAGGCAAAGCCACAAATTCACATATGTGGTGATGAAATCTCAGCTGTTCCCTGAAGGTTAACAGACACAGGTTGTAACCAGCCCAGCGTTTTTTGCATTATCACTTCCTTTTCCAGACAGTTTGCCAGCCACTAGAGCTTTCCCTTAGCTATCACTGAGACAAGCCCCCTCTTTAATCTATGACAACTACGAGCATCTTCAACAGGTGCTTCAGGTTATTTCATTTACGTGACATAGCACAACACTGCTTGTTTAGCTCTCCCGGGCACAGCACATTGCAGCCTTTAACCTGGACTGGTCATTGTCAAGGAGGCTAACATCAAGTTAAGTCTGAGTAGCGTAGGAAGAGAAAGACAAGCAAAGCCCCAGTCCCACCGAAAGCCGGATATACTACGGATGTCCCCGGATCACCCCGTATCACCCCGGATAAAAAGAGGTGAGATCCGGGGTGGTCCGGGGTGATCCAGGAAGGAAATCGTCCAGGATTCACCACGGTTCACCCCGGATGGCCCCCCGGATGGCCCCGGATGCGCTACGGTTTATCCCGGATGGCCACGGTTCAACGCCGGCCCCCTCTCCATTCCCGGATGGCCACGGACCCCCCGGATCGTCCCGGACTGACTACGGTTCCACTCCCGGATGACCCCGGATCTGATCCGTAGTGTATCCGGGGACATCCGTAGTATATCCGGCTTTCGGTGGGACTGGGGCTTAAGTGAGTTAATGTGCTGCATTTGCTGTGTTGCTGCTTACTTTTCTCACTTCAGGCATACACAAGAGTGAGAAAGTAAACACAGTGGCAGGAGATACGGAAATTAACAATCTAACCTGCACAACCCGACTCATTTCAACAGGGCTAAGTACATGCAATCACTCAAGTCTGAGGCGAGAAACAATGGCTCTGCCTGTTGACTGCTCAGCACAGATACGACGTCTGTCGTCTGCAAATGTTTGCATACATGTGTGATCATCGTGCCTGATTTTCCCCTCTTAGCAGTTGGCATGACTAGAGGAAACATGCTCGCTAGGCTCCATTTACCAAAGCCTTGTTGATCCAACCCTGGCTAGGTCCTGAGGGTGACTGGCTGGGAACAGAAATCTTTGGGAAGAGGAAGGGAGGGGTAGAGGGATAAATTGATGGTACTTTCTATTAGGAGAACAGGAAAAGAACCATATTTCCGAGACAGGAGGTAAGTTGAAGGAGGATTTTAGTGTGTCGTACGAGTGATACGTGTAGGACAGCAGGAGTATCCAAGAGTCTGAGTCCAGGCTGGATTTGGTATTGATGCCCACCGTTGTTGCTATAGCTTTTATGTAGAATTTCAAGAGCATTCAAATGAATAATGAGGCAGGATGTGAAGAATCGAGATCTTTCTGGGCTCTGTAAAAACATCAGAGCACTGCCAAGCATCAAAACAGTACATGTCATTAAAATACTTCTACGATTCTATTTTAGGTTTTGGTTTGTCCAGGGGTCATTTTTACCCTCTGGCTGTTACACTGCTTCCTCTGACCTTACCAAAGAACAAACAAACTCTTGTCTTGGGGAAAGCAATTCAGAACTCATCCAAATATCCCCATTATGAATCCCATTTGGTTGCTCTAGCTGCCTGGTAGTAGACAGAGGGCAAAGGAAAGAAGCAGTACTGGGAATGAAAGATGGGAATACAAGTAGAGAGGAAGCAAATGAACGGTGAGGGGTCCAACCTTCGGACGGGTTGTTTACCCAACAGAGTAAATTAAATGATAAACCGGAGCCGGGCTTGCCAGAGCGTGGCACTAGGCAGCGTGACCGAACATGAGGAATGCTTCTTCAGTAAGCACCACTCCCTGAGTTAAAGTGAGGGAAGGCCTGATATCACTTAGCCCTGAAGTTTCGGACCGACGACCCAGAAAACTTAATTCAGCTTGATTTAGGCCAGTTCCCCGATCAGACTCAGAGAGAGAGAGAAACGGGCCCAGTTGTGTTGGAGGATCTCTTTAACGTCCCCTTGATCTCAGAACAAAAAGGTCTGTGTGGTAAGTGTGTTTGGTCCAGGATGTAACTAAATGCAATAGGACATTTTGCAGCATTAATATTGATGCCGATTTATGTTATGATTTAAGAACATGTTATGTTGATGTAATCAGTGCATGTAAAGGTTACTAAACTCTGTGAAGTGAGTCAAATTATAATAACTTCATTGAACTGAATGTAAGTGTGTGTGCTTGTCTGTGCATGTCACCATGTGTTTGACATTTCCAGCTAACCTGAGTCATCTTTGCCAGGTCCAGGGAGGGCCGCTGCTCCTGGGCATCTTCTGGTCTTCTGCGCTTCATACCAATCTTTTTGTCATTCAGCACGCAGGGCTGGGACTTGCTCCGGGACAGACACCCCGTGGCCCTGGCTCTCAGGCCGGCTCGCCTCCCCAATTCTGGGGTGGAGTCTGGAGAGCTGGCCTCCGACGCCTGCTCCCTCTGAAGCTCTGGCAGGCTGATCTGCTCATGGGAGAGGGAGAGGGGCCTGAGGAAGTGGTGATGGAGGGAGTGGTGATGATGTAAGGAAGGAGAGGTAGGGGAGACTGGAGAGGCAGTGAATTGAGGGTGGGGAGGCAGCCGCTGGTTGAAGAATGGCATCTCCATGGCACCATCTGAGGGTACGCTGGAGCGTGAGGGCAAACTGAAGCTGGAGCTACGCTGCATGGTGGGAAGATGACCACTGGAGAAACCCGCTCCTCCCCGAACACTCCCTCCGCTGTGGCACCTTCGTTTCTCCACCGTTGTCCACACTCGGGAGCCTTGGGGCTTCCAAGATGAGCGGAACCCACAAAATTCATCAGAGAACGACAGAGAGCGACACTGACGTTTGCTCGGGGGTGCCCTAGGAGCTTGACTGGTAGCTGTAGTGGTGTAGTGAGCAGTGGTGGACGTCGTGGGGGAGTGGGGGGTGGTCATGCCGCTGTTGCCGAGGCTCAGATCTCTTATCAGACTGGTGATTGCCGTGGCGCTGCCTGGCTCCTTGGCCCAGTGCCAGCTCCCCGGCTCAGGCATCATATCCCAGAGGCTCTCCAGACTGGCACCAGGCTGGCAGGGAGCTCTCTGCTGGATGGCACAGCTTTGCCCCAGGTCCAGCCACCTATCTGCCTCTGCAATATTCAAAACATACAAACTCATTCTCATGGACCTCAATAACAGCTCTCTTTGTATGTCATCTTATTAGGCAATAAAAACCTAAACTTGCAATATGTTGATCTCAGCAGGATGAATTCAAGCTTAAAGAAAGGTACATTTGATACTTAATCACACAGACACAAGGGCACAAACAAACAGAAGCGAGCTTAAGGTGAGAGGGAATGGTTGCTGTAAGGATAAGATGCAGATTATTGTCTGGTAACTGCAGTAGCGAAGAAGCTGAACACACTTTCTGTAGGGTCATTTGAGTCTAGTTAAACACAGAAAAGCTTTGATACATCTGAACAAATAATCTTTCTTCAGTCATCTGCCCTATGGTAAATTACAGGATTGGGACTCGCTGCACAGTTCAAACACAGCTCTTGTGTAACTGTACTGAGCGCTGACAGCAAGCATTCATACTTTGCATGTCTGAAGAACTTAAATGTTTTTTTTTTAATAACATGGCGAGTGCTAATTATGATATACTGAATGGTTGAGTTGCCAACGATATGACTCAAAAAGATCACTGTCTTGATTATTTTTCACATAAACAGCTTGAGGACATGAAGAGAAAAGCTCAGCTGTAAATTGTTCTGGCGCCAAGCATTAGAACCAAGTTCCTGTCTCCATTACTTTCATAGATACAGACAATAAACTATGATAGAAATCCTAGATCACCAATGAAGTCTGTTCCTAAGTACAAAAAAAGTAATTCCACTAAAGGTTATGGGTGCTGTTTTTAAGGCACCTAACAGAAAAAGCGTCATCTACACTCCTGACTATCTAAAACCTGGACCTGAAGACGGCTGATTAAAAAAAAAACGTGATCTACATATTACGATAAGAATCAGCCAGTGAACCAGTTGGCAAGTCACTCCCACTAGTCAAGTGGTTAGCAATAAATGCTTCAGAAAGCAGCATGACGTGCCAGCTATTTCCCCATCTGCACAAAAGAGTCTATCACACAGTTGTGGGAGATAATACACCTACAGTAAAGGGCCATGAGCTACGAAGCCAAGTGGTCATGTTGTGAATCTATTCAAGCTTTTTGGCAAAAAGGGCCCCTTGCTGATCCAAATTCCCGTCCTTTTTGGATGCTTGTCTCTAATTTTGGCACGCTCTCTCACAGACTGGTGGACGGAAATCATTGTTTTGGGCGGACAAACAATGTACGGGGGCTACAGTGACGACCTGACAGGAATGTCTTGACAAAGGGAGAAAGGGATGAACTTCAAAAGGCCATCCTTTGAAAGCGAGATACAAAGTGTTGGTTGGAACTAACAAGACATGCTAGACAATGTGAATGCCAACATTAACAGTGGAAACAGTAAGCCATGCTCCTCCCTGTAACGTCACATAGCATGCGACATGATAGCGGCGGCTTGAATTTACAGTAGCATGTCTTTTAACACAGGGGGCAATTACTGCGACACTGATGGAGCCAAAGGGAAATTGTTGACATAGCCAACAGCATATTCAATTACAGTCACTCCCATGAGAGTGGTGTGCAACGTTGTGTGGAGGCAGGTGCACCCTGATCATGAGAGGGGGATGAGTGACTGACAGAGAAAGGGAGAAGTGAGAGACCGAGTGGATTAGCAATGAGACGGTTATAGTGGGGGTCGCTGACTTTGATGGTTCAACTTAACAATGGGTTAAAGGGGCAATCCATTATGCTATTACATTCGGGAACGTATGTTATGACAAAGGACCCCACCTCAACCATTAGTACTGTCCAGCGTCCAGATCTTGAGTGAATGCAGAGGACAGAAAGATGGGACATTTTCTTTTTATTGCCATTGCAAAGAAAGGAAAGACAAACAGAGAGACGTAAATGGAGATAACCCACCCACGGTTCCACAGGAGAAGAGGGTGGTCCCTCTGCTCATGGTGTGGAGCTTACGCTGTGGAGGACAGGCAAACAGAAGGGTCGACAGTCAGGGAGACACAAAAACAAAGAGGGCAGGGTCTCTGCAGACTTCTACTTCAAGTGTGTCATAAGTGATAATTGAGAGGATCACTTTCTAATGAGTCTATACTTTGTTTTTACATGTTTTTAAGGAAAAAGGTACTCGCACTTTAGTTGAGTACTTCTAATTGTATGCTACTTCATAAAACCTCTCCGCTATATTTAAAAAGGAAAGCCTTGTAGATTTTACTCCACTGCATTTATTGTACAGTTTATCATAAATTACTTTGCAGATTAAGATTTTAAAATCCTATAATGAGCACATCAAATATGATGCATTGCTACACAGAATAACATAACCAATGCTGCAAATTAATCTACTCAACAATACACAACAGTTAAAGTAACTCAACCTCAACCGAATACTATGCTTACAGTAATCAATATCTTTATATTGACATAAACGGAATGACTGTTTTTGACTTACATTTATTTGAAACGTGACTCCAAATGTCTTTATGTGTAATTTATTCACCAATTCTTTTAAGCTCGTAAGACCAGACTCAAAAACTCGTTACACAGTTCGCTCAACATTTACTACAACTTTTACGATGATGCTGGACGATAATTTTACCCTTTAGAGAGTCATATAAAAAACTTCACACCACAACTGTTATAAACACTAGTTATTTTAGTTCTTTTTTACAAAGAACACGTTATTTGGGGAGTATAAAACAGTCTACACACATTTATCTTCTCATCAGACACCTATCCTCTCTCACAGTTCACTTCTTACAACAGGGTGGTGGCTGTCTGCACAAAGAACAAAAGGGAAATGCCGCGATACATTGCTCTGACTCACCTTGAGATTATCACTACAACAAAAAAAATGTTTTCTAAAATACAAGGCATAGAATCCACAATACAGGCTATTGTGTTGCAAAAGATGATTAAATGGAACAATTAGTTCACTAAAACACCAGGCCCAACATGGTCAACTCATGAGTGAACGTCAACATTAAGCTCGGTCAACATTCATCGAAACTTTCCAAAAGCCTTTATACTGTGTATTAACTGATTTAGTTTAAAGCCAGGGGTCTGTTGGTGCCATCAAAACGTAAACTTCAGCAAGCGCTGGATTGGTTTGCAGCCGAGTGTGAAGCGGGCAGAATGAGAATCACTACTTCCGGATATGATGCCATGGTTATCTGCCGGAAAAAGGTGGATTGCACCCTGCAGGTTGGGAATGAGTCACTGTCCCAGTCGAGAGAGTTTGAGTATCTCGGGGGCCTTGTTCACGATTGAGGGTGAAATGGGGCGTGAGATGGACAGGGGGGTTCGGTGGCGGTGTCAGTAGTGATGCGGGCGTTGTACCGGACCGTTTTAGGTGAGGAGGAAACTGAGCTGGAAAAGGGCAAAGCTCTCAATTTCCCAGTCCATCTACATTCAGACCCCCACCTATGGTCATGAACTTCGGGTAGTGACCGAAAGAATTAGATCGTGGATACAAGCCACAAGGAAAACGTTGCTGGGGAGAGGGATGTCTGGAACAGCCTGCTAAGCCTGCTGCCCCCGCCATCTGGCCCGAGATACGAGTAAGATAATGGTCAGATGGCTGAATGGATCATTTGCAGCCAAGAGCTACAATAGTGTAGATTAGCCTGCATGCTAAAAATTATCACCTAAATGGTTCCTGGACTTTTCATACCAAAGTCATCTTCATGTTAGACAACGTTTTTCTCGAGGCAGCGAGATCACAGCGGGGAGACTGAAAGCTTTTCTCAGATTGCACATTTTACAATAAAAATGGATACACGCAAAATACAGTGTGTAAGCTAACTCCTTTTTAACAAAGATATCCATTTTCTGTTTAACACTTGTTACATACAAGCTGTACAAAATGGCTTTGAGTTGTTAGAATGCTTTTTTTAATTTGGACTGAGCTACATGAGGCCAGCTTTTACCTCCTGCTGTCAATCTTTGTGTTAAGCTAAGCTAAACACATCCTGGACCTCTTGGTGGTGAACACCAACAAATTAAACTGATATGGAACTTCTCATGTGGGCGTAGAAAGTAGTTTGTTTTTCATTTCACTGTGACATTAATGACAACTAAAGACAGCTAAAGACAAATACTTACCATTCTGCCGTGTTTACGTGCATTGTGCAAACGAGTAGTAGTAGTAGTAGTATACGTGACTAAATGTGTCATCTGTGGCATGTGGTCACGCACCGATGTAATATAATCACATCACCGATTCACTTTGCTGACTGATGCCGAACACGTGAAACACCGTGCAGCAGCCCTTTGACTGCAACAACTGGTTTGCTTTGTGGGAAATTCAAAAGGTTAAGTTCCTCTCACCAGCCGTCTCTCGGTGTTGTTGGAGTTCACATCATCGACAGCCTTCTTCTTTTCCAGTGTTTTCAAGAAAATGATCACCATGGTAACACGCAGCTCTGCTCCGGTCTGTTCGGATTCAGGAGAAGGCCACAGGCAGCCATCTTAGACGAGGGCGGAGGGCAGATTTGGGAGCATTTGGGAGAAACAGGCGACCGGTTGGTGACCACCCATCTGCAAGGCAGCCCCTCAAGTGCTGATGGCGGCGGTGGCAGGAGGCAGGAGGGGCGTCTCTCACACTTCAGCCGATCCCTGTGTAGACGGAAAGAGATGAGCTGAGTCAATACACTGACACTGGATTCATATCTCGGACACAACAGAAAGAACACTGTCTGGTCTGGTCACAAAACAGCTTAAGTTTGAGCATAGCCTAAGGCAGTGGTAGGCAAATAGCATCCAGTGGGACAAGTCCAGCCTCCCAACTCAAATATGTCCCCCCCCTGAATTAAGTGTTGCTTTCATATTTTAAATGAATACTTTTACATTTCTATTTCATAAATCTACTGAAGACAACAATCTAATACAAGGCTCATTATAATTCCTATACATATGTACCATCCAGTACTGCCCCTGCAGGAGGAGAAGCATGCAAACTGCAGCTACTGTGCCTGGCTGTTTGAACTGTGCATGGTGCTGAGACCGGATGGATAACACAACGAATAACATAATCCACCTCCTTTTAAATGCTTTGTTTGTGCTTCATTCACAGATTCAGAACAGGAATTTTAAACTAGGTAATTGAACTACTTTGTGCAAAATTTCACTGCTGACATAGTGGAGAAAAGGGAGTGCTGACTTGTGTTTTTCCATTCAGCATTTTCACCACCCCGAACACTTATAGCAACTTAACCACCCAGTTCTCCATATAGCTACACGCCTATAAAACTACCGTCTTTGTCAAACAAAACATGCTGCCATATGTGAAATTGTTTCCATAACCCTGTAAATAGTGGGACATTTGGCTTGTCAACGTAATCCACGGAACATATGGGAATCTAAACATGCTGTAACAGAGAGCAAGGTTTTAGCTAATCCGGGAGAAGGAAACACTCACAGCACATGACTACAGAAGTGGCTAAGAAGTATGAATAGAGAAGGAACATATATGGGGCTGAAGTTGCCTCATCGACCTGCCTGCACCACGCAGATGGTAAAGCACAGACAGTAGTTGTGGCAGTAAACACAAACTCTTAAAAACACTTGGAGGGAGTTATATGTAAAGCAGATGGTCCATGTGCTCAACATGCCTTGTCATGTCTGCTCCACTCAGTCTCTCTGATGTTGCTTGGCGCATGGGAAAGATCTGGGTAAATGACGGGAAGGTCCAGTTACGCTTTCTTTATCGTAGAAAAAAAAAAAGGAGGAATAGCTGCAGTGACCTTGGCCTTGAGCTTCTCTCAGTCATTAGCCAACCACCAAACACACTGACAGCATCCAATTAGAGAGTACCGGCGTGGTTCAGATCCTACTCCCAATCAACTCCTGACTAATGACAGCTTTCTGCTGTGGGGCAACAAATTAAGCTAATGGATGTTCCAGGCCGGCTATGTCATCCTGCCCGTGTAACATGTGGTTTCATGTTAAGCAAGGGTGGTTGCACTTGTATAACATGCATTAGATAGACGGGTGCACGTGTGCACTTGCTGTTAAATGAGTTTTGTGGGACAGTAACTTGTGCAAACAAAAAAAAGGGACCCATCATAAAAGAAAAAGATGGGCAGGTGGTTTGATCAAGAAATGTTGAACCAGTCTCATGTTTTGTTACTTTACTGTGCCATCTCTATCCCTTCCCTCTTCTCCAGCCCCATGACTACATGAGGACTATAAATGTTTCACGTAGGCCTGCCCCAAACCAACTGCTAGCATATGACTCCCATTATCTCCATTTATCCCGGAGAGTCAGTGGAGCACAACTGGGCCTCCGCAGGCAAGAGTGGCTGGTGTTGTTGGTGGTGGTGGTGGTGGGAGTCAGAGGAGAGGGGAATGTTCTTCTTGATCAGTTTTGCAGATTGCTTCACTGATTAGGACCGACACTGCGTAAGGGGCGCGGTAGTGTAAGCAAGGTTTGTGCGAGCGTGGTTGTTAGACAGAGTGGGAGTTGAGGAGCATGACGGCCAACGTGTAAAGGTTGTTACAGAGTGCCGTTTGACCGAAGTGAGACGTGTTCCATCAGGGTTCAAAAAGCACCTCGACAAGTGAGAATGAGTACGTGTGTCTGTACATGCGTGTGGGTCTATGCTGTCCTGCACTGGTGTGCGTGTGTAGTGACTGGCAAGTGGGGTCATGGGAGAGGGCAGACCGAGTGTGAATTCAACCCTGGAGCCATGCTTACTTAATGAACCGACTCCTCATGATGGGGAAACCAGAGCTTAATGGAGAGAGAACTGCAGAGCATTTGTGTGCAGCGTCTACTAATCAGATCAGATTTTCACTACTTAAAGTGAGACGTCCTGTTTGGCTACATCTCACGGCTGCCGTCATGCTAAAGAAAATCCAGGATGAGATCAGTTTGCAGGACACCTCGCCTACAAGTACTCCCTTATCGAACACAATCATTCAAACAAGGCATTGTAGATATCAAATGAATGATGCATGATCCTGCAGCTGGATGTGCAACTTCTCCCTTCGGGTTAGTTTAATTACAAGACATGTGACATTTTCAGGAGCAATTCAACTACCATGTTTTTGCAGTTTGAAAAAATATGCAGGGAAGATCAATGGCAGCCAAGAAATTCGTGATCTGGAGTAAGACGTACTCATCTATTTAGCATACATACTAGTGCAATAACACCTGTTTTAAACAAATGTCTACCGAGATGTTATGTTGAATCGTGTATTTGTCATTTCACATTGGATACTAGCACTAAACTGAAGACAACCCTCTACCCTAAATGGAAACTATGATATTGTTTGGACCGATAAAACATTCTAAGTTCATTTAACTAAATTTGACGTCCATAGTGGACTCAAATCTAATGGTAATTCAAGTCAGACTTGTGCACTCTGGGGTGCAGACAGCAGCTCTTGGCTCACAATAGCCAGTGACTCAGGAGGGCACTAGAAAGGGCAGCTAAGATAATATGGCTCTTTGCCCAGGCGGTGATTTGTACAGGCAGATGAATAGAAGCCTATTCGGGGCCCCCTAAAGTTCTGTGACGGGGTGTTTGGTGTCCATCACCAATTGGCTCTGGTTACTGCATACTTGTGCAGAGCGCGTCTGGTGTCAAGACTTTGATCGGTGGCTGCGGCTGAAAGAAACCCACTAATTTCATATTAATGAAACGACGAGGACCAAACCAACATTACACTGCATGTGCGACACAAGTGAAGCACTCGGTGCATATCAGATTCTTATTTTCAAAAAGGTCACGTTATTGATTAAACTGAAATTTGAACAGTTTTCTCTATTCAGTCTTGCATCGCTAGAACACATTTTATGGTGCAAGACGCTGGACGTCGGTATTTGTTTTGCGTAGTGGATATGGCCATGGGAACCATAATTAAAACATCAAAAAGAAAAGTGTTGCACAAGTCAGGTTTTTTTGTAGTCTGGTCCGAATAAAAGTAAGAGCCATTCTTTTGTGAAAGGTCTGCGGTGTGGATTGTTAATTCATGGCGAACACACAGCCACCCCTCTCTCATATAATAAGAGGGGTCGTAAAAATGGTCCTAGGGAGGTCAAGACATACCGCTGAATCCTCTGGCCATCACCCTAGTACCCAGTGGCACGGAAACACGAGCCAAAAACAACACGCCACCACACCGCTAGATCCTCAGAAGTGCATAAACATGGAAGAGCTCATTCAGTCAAACTGTATGCGTTGTCAGTAGTCAGGTTCTGGACTCCTGTTGCAGATTCCCCTGATCGCTCCTCCAACGACAGGGATCATCAACCTCTGCATAAATACAACCAGCACTTAAAGTTCCTGTTAGCAATTTAAAAGAAGAATTACTTTGAAACGGGAGAGGCTACCGATAATAACAACTCTGCGATGAAAACAGATGCAGATGCTCCAAAGAACTTCTTGTTAAGAGTCAACCTGAAAGTCCAGTTAAGTTAAGTTAGCAAGAAGACACACTAGTATAAAGGCAAATATGCAAGCACACTTCCCTTTGCAGTATAGGGGTTGTGCTTCCCTTGTGGTCACATGGCGCTGCTGATTTGGGTGTGGAACACACTGACTTTATTACCAAATACATGAAGAGAGACAAACGCAAGTCATATCCACCAAGCACGGTGACAGAGTTGAGTTCACATAAACAACAGCAAACATTACATCCCAACATAATTTCACATTTATAGAATGTAAGCTGCGTCATAAAATAAGTAGTGACTTGGATCGCCCCCAATAGGTTTACTCATACGTGATAGCTTTAAGGCTAACTTCAACATATCTACTATTGTAGTGTAGTAGAATCAAGATTTCACAGATATTTCTGGGGGATAGTTTCTCTCGGACTTCTGTCATGAAACAGTTGCTAAGTATTACACTGTTTCTGTGAATTTAGTAGGTAGCCACAGCAACCAAATACACAACAGAGGACAACAGTGACAACTGGTGATGTGAGTAAGGCAGACATCACACCAGACAGTAGAGCAACATCTGAACGACTCATCATTTCTTTATCAGCGAGTGTGTTTGTTATAGGAGGCTGGACTATTGAACAAGGCCTGTTTACTAAGCTGCAGCACAGTGACACGCAACCTGCAAACACAACACAGCTTCTCTCTTCAGGCAGCCTGAAACGTATTCGGGGTCGACCCCCGTGTCTCAGTCCAGAACTATAGTTAACTGAAATCTTAAGAAGCTTGACAGGCGTAGGATCAGGTGTTTCAGTTTGAGTAAAAGGAGGTATGGGGGCCTCTTGCCCCCTGGAGTGACCCTCGCATGCCGCGACTCTCCATACATCAGGTACCCCACTAATTACACTAACCCCCCACCCCACCCCACCCTCCCCCCCATCAATCCCGGCCTTTCCGCCTGTGGTTCCTTCCATTATCCATGAGTGCCTGTTCTGTTCTGTGCACACTAACCAGAGCCCTAATCCATCAGGGATACATTACATGGGAGCCTCCAGCGCTGCTAGCAATCCCCCTGCAACTGATCAGCTTCGTAAGGGTGACCACTCCTATGTTGTGGAAGAAAGTGATGTTGTACAGATTGTCACTACCAATCAACTAATAAAGCCACATAACCGGTGTTGCGTAATATCATGCTCACGTTGCGGAGGTGTACTATGGGCGAGTTGAAAGTGTGCAACGGTTGGGATTAAAAAAATCTATGAGCAGCATTCCACCGGTCCATTCATTCATTCATTCATGAGGGGGCTCAAGCTCGACATATGGACCCTGTGAATGATCAGCATGGTGTGTAGTAGCGGGCGTAAAACACATGCATCGGTTCAATATTTGAAAGCCAACTGAAAGTGTGTCATTTTGGGTGTTTTGGCTGTTTACACTGCAAATAAATCGTGTTAGATAAAAATGTTTTTGAGCTCTCCATTCTGCAGGGCTGAACAGAAAGAACAAGTGTTGTCAAGAAGGTGTCGAAAGCAAACACATGTTTCAACAATGATGATTTATCGGTTTTGTTTGAACTTTTATAGAGCTCTTATACTCATGGGAATGATTTAATTTATCAAATCATATCAAATCAAACTGTGGGCAGAATGTGTGACTGGATCTAATTTTTGATGAAAGACTTGCATTGAATTGTTACACCCTCACTGTGCACTGATGAGGTCCATATGACGGGAAACAGGAAAGTAGTTTTTTTTTTTTTACTTTTACTGGGTTATGAGTTAGAATAGAAGTGACATTTTGCTCAATAACAGACATCTAATGATTGGCTTAAACGTTTTTATTGTAATACTTGTGTTAGATCTTCATCCGCACCTACATCTTGACATTCTGCAGCGAGGTAATTGGTTGTAAATCTTGCTGGTGTTCAGCCTTGAGCAGTCGTTGGGAATCACATGCAGGTGTATGTAAAACACGCTGACAGACTCAAACCCAACTACTGAGAACCAATTAGAATACACCGCAGAGGCTGAGAGCCGGGCGTTATGACAATGTCGTGACAATGATAATTACCCTTCTTTGTGCAAGCAAGGTTTTCATGACACATTGGCTCTGTTCTCAAGCCTAGGCTTGCACAAAAAGCTACTTTGGAAGTGTCAGGCTTGTATGATTGATGCTAACTGCATGAAGTTCCATAACTTGTACAGGACTGTAAAAAGGACTGTACTAGAAATACAGGGTGCCTGTGCCAAACACTAACCAAAACTTTCAATTATCTTTTTTCTAGGGATGCAATTGGGGGATTATTTCACCAGAGTGGATCTACAGAAAAGCTAACCTCCACATCAACATGATTCAGTCGTGAGCTGTGTGATGGCTGACATTTTGAGGAGAGGCCAATCCAAAGCAGCTCAGGAAAAATGAACGGAGATGCAGCCAGAACTAAGACCCAGAGGGTATAAAATCACTAATTTGAGAGTCAAAAAGCAACATCAGAGACAACTTTTCTTTTTTAAACTTAAGATGATTCCTTACTATCGCCACATAGGAAAACCACTGTGGATTGGGTTGATGGGAGCCTTCCTATTTCATCCCAGAATGCTTTTCATCTCTAAGTAGAGAGTGGTGCCTGTCTTGGGGGGTTGGGGGAGTGCTTCTCTGGTGTATGTGAGAATGCCTCTTTCTTTTCTTTTCAGCTGCAGGTCGTAGGCTCTGTGGGCGTTGAGACGCCAGACTTACAAATCTATCGTGAGGAAGGAATATACAAAATGAAGAACAGCAAGTATTCTGACAACATGAAATAATAAAGTATTTGTTTTTTTAACTCCCTGAAGCCAAGTCTTATGAGGTTCAGTGTGTCTGAAGCAGGAGCGGTTATGATTGCAGATCGCAGAGAAGAAAGGGAAGCTTCTCAAATGAATGGAAAGTAGCATGGAGGCACAGACAGGCATGGCTAACAATCCTTTTCTGGTAGCTTTGCATAATGCCTTGGGCCGGAGAACAAGGGAAAGAAAGAGAGCCACAGTATCAGTAGAACAGAAATGTTTTCTGCTTCACCTTTTCTGGCAACCGGCAAAAAGTGAAAATGAAATATAGAGAAAGTCAAACAGAGAGAAACTGACAGAGTGGAAGTGTCAGTGTGTAGACTGAGGGAGAGTTGTACGCGCAGACGGAGAATGGACCAGTGGCTCGCTCAGCACACAGCTGCCCACAGACAGAATGGAGCTCTAATAGGGCCTTTCGCCTGCAACACAAAGACGTTGCAAATGTGCGCGTCTTGAGCACACACTGGAGTGCAGAGCGATCCCCTTTAAAAACCCCACCGGCCTTAATTGCTTCCATAAATTATGTCTATAGCATGTCCAAAACAAGTCTACAGACTAACAATGCCAGAGCTGTTGCCGAGTACAATTGCAGTGCATGAAAAGTTGGGCTTCACTTAAAACATGTAAAGCAAAAAGTGATTACCAGCAACTGTGATGAGAATGTGTTACTTCCTGTTTAGGCAGATATTGGGCTTGGTTTCGAACCTCTTTTGAACAAGACCAAATGTTTCCATAACAAGGCCATTGAATGTTTGATTTTACATAGTCAGTCATCATATGTTTCCAGATTCAAATAATAGTTTTGCAAATTTCCGTCTGTATTTACTCAAAGTAGTAGTAGTACTGGTATTTTATGCCAGTATTAAATAAATATGCATAATGCATTTGGCACATTTTATTCAATAAAAGGGTTTTGTAGAAAACAGATTTTTATATTATTGCCAAAGTGAGGTACTACATTTATTTTTACGAAACTCAGATATTGGCAACAGTATAGAACATTTGCAGCCCAGCCCCAGTCAGATAAAATCAACAGCTACACATTAGGTTCACACGATAGGATTTGAAACATGCAATTTGCTTGAACACACCAAGCTGTAACATTCCAGCAGTGCTTCATTTTTTAAAATCAAAGCCAGGTGTGGTCATCATAATCTTCCAGAAACTGGAAAGGCTGATCAGAAATACTCCTCTGATCCTAACCTGTATTTGTGAGGCATTTATCAACATCCCCTGTGTAATTAGACACTAGAGCTGAAATGTGATTCAACCGTAAAGCCAGCTCTCTTCTTCACTTCCGACATGAACTTAAGCTACAGCTTTGAGACGGATTCTTGAGCAAACTACAGTAACGTAATTCCTGTTTAGTCAACCAAACTAGCCAGCCATCGCCTGCAAGTCAAGGACAACCGCTGCCATGGTGGAAGCCAGAAACATTTCCAGGTATTTTCAATTAAGGTACCCTGGTACCAAACCAGTTCTTTGTGGAATTGTGTTTATGGTGTCCACAAAGATCAACCAACTGCCGTGCGATATTAGAGAGGGTAAACATAAGCACCGACAGCTACTTCCTAACCCACAAAGGAAAGGAAACACTGACAAATAAGAAGTTTCGTCCTCTGCTGCAATGGCCCTCCATAATCAGAGTGCCTTTCATTTTGAACTAAGAAGGCAATAAAGCAGTTTAAAACTCTCTGCTGTGATTAAGACAGGTAGCTACTAACACATCCACACACGTATATAGATATAAAAAGACAATTGACTTTACTCTTTATGTTCTCGTCAGTATCTCATCAACATGTGTAAGCTTCGTTCCAGTTTCATAAATGTGTAATAGCATACATTCAGTGTGTATGACTCACGTAGTCATAACAATGGACTATAAACACAATGTATATTTTGATTGGACTCCAAGGCTGCAGCCTTGCCTCTGCTCTGAAAACAGAACTGAAATTGAGGAGGAACAAAGTGGCTCATAGTTTCAACCTTGAAGAATTCTGATATATGCTCAGAAAAGCAGGGAAATGAGTAATTACAAAGGAGTAAAAAAAAAATTATGTAAATGCATGGTGGAGATTGGTGAGAGATATGCAACCAAAGCCTTATGACACAAATCACTCATGCCGGTTGTGGCAAGGAGCCACATGTCAATATGAGCTGCAAAGCGACCACACTGCCTCTCTCCACCTGTATTTAACACCAGCCTGGGCTTTATTACCATGGTTGATAGATATGGGGGGGGGGGGGGGGGGGGGGTTGCTGGCTCACAGAGCTTTGTTAATGTGTGCAACCCACTAATGCAGCAACAGGTTGGTCAGGCTGGTCGAGCAAACTGAGGCTCAGTTGTAAACTCCACAACAGCGAATTATGTCCAGAAACGTTGTAATACATGAGCTGGAGGCAATAACGTGACATCCACAAAGAGTGCTAACGTTACTTGCCACAAACTACACTGTGCCTAAACTAGCAGAGACTTAAATGGAATAATTCAACGAAAACAAAGACATTCCTGCTTGCTGATTTATGGCTCAGAGTAACCCAACAATGTTTGTCATCTAACGTTTTGAGTCGCACAGCAAACCCAGCATGAGCAGCCACAGTGAACTCCACAGCGGTGAAAGAAACACGGTGATGCACGCCTCAACACAGTTATAACGATCATGTATCTGGACAAATCCCCTATTACCTGGCCAGCAGAGGCTCTGTCGATGTTAGGTCATCTTCAGCAAAAGCCAAAGAAGGAAAAGTCACAAAAGTTTTTTGTCGCAGTTGCAGCCGCCCGTTCAGCGTAACCAGCGCAGGACTGAGCCGGACTGCGAGCAGCTGGAGGCTCGCTGATGCTTTCAAGCCTTCAACATTGATTTGTAACAATATGCGTGGACAGACGAACCATGTGGGGGGGGGGGACCGGAAGAGTAGTTGTCGACTAAGAAACTTGTTCAGCAACGGGAGTATTGGGTTACTGTACAGTTGAATCATTATGTTGTAATTAGTAATTGAAAACAACACATCTTTTAAGGGCTTTCTAACACTCAGTTCAAAGCTTTATTTAAAACAGACACCCCCACACCTTCCGAGTTGGTATGTTCCGCGGTCCTCCCTGAGGCATTTACAATACTCGTGTGCTACTTTCTATTACTATGCTTTTCATTGATGTCTATCAAGCAAATATGCGATTACGTTCCAGTTCTATAAAGAAAGCTAGAATTTCACTAATCAACCAACCAAAAGTTGCTACGATGCCTCTTGGTCGTTCACGTCTAGTCGTAACCAGCCTAAAGCAATGACCCAGAAAAAGTTATTAAAAAATCGATTTAAAAAAATGAACGTTGAGGTCCCACGGGACTCAATCGTGCTCTAATGTAGTCACGGTAGACATTACGCAAAAAGCAAAGTGTGAAAAGGTTTAAGTGCTTTGAAAGAGGAATCTTTCCCACTTCTGGCTTTCCTGCGATGGAAAACTTCACCGCTAACGTTACATGGTGGAGTAATTCAAATCAATCCACATAAATCCTGTTAGAATCACTTCAAACGTGTTTCCATGGTGATGGAGTGAGAACAAACATAAATATTTGCAATATCACGAGAGGTTAAAATTAAAGCATGGCATTCATGCTGGTAGGGCAGCCAGTGGGTTATGGCATCACGTCTAAAAACCCTTATAGGTTCTTATTATGAGTGGAATAAAAGCGGAGCTTCGGACGTGTGTGCCAACCCAAAAGCCATGAAAGTGCTGACGGTGGCAAATGTACTGCACAGCTCACTTCAACCCAGCAAGATCTAAAGTCTTTTTTTTTTACTTCATGGTAGAATACTTTTTCAGATGTGAGAGAGAAACGGTTAAAAAACTGGCTTCCTGAATTAATCTACAGTGCACAGTGGAGCATGTCTCAAACACATGGTCGAGATATATATTCAGATTTTAAATAACGAACACATTTAACTCCCAGCAGTGTCAGGAGCACACGTTTCGTAATCTCTACATCATTTTTTTTATCCACATACATTTTAAGCAACTAAGATTGACAAAGACAAGTATGGATTTGTCAGAATGACACTTAATTACTGCAACAGATATATTTTAGATATACTATTTAATATTATTTACATGCAGTACTTGTTTATTTTTCTTTTGTCTTACTACTTTTTATGCACCAAAATACCAAGGCAAACTCATTCAATGTGAAATAATCCTGATTCTAATTCAAGAGCAATCCACTGTTAGGAATAATGTTTTCATGGAAAAACTCATGACTTTGTTTAGGAAAACAGGTTTGTGGTGTAGTCTGTTTCTTAGCAACTGCACCTGTACAAGGGAAATGAGTAGGCGGCAGTATATTCAGAGGTACTGTAGCTTCAGTACTTATTAAAATGTAATTACACAATAATAAAACACTCAAGGATCTGTCTAATCTAATGTTTTGTTTAGGTGAGAGGGAATGTTGACAAAGGTAAAGGAGATATTTAATGAAGGAGGTTCCACTTCATGGGAACATGTGGGCATAATATGCACATCCAGGCAGGATATCCAGGGCCTTGTTAAATTCCAGGCAGCAATTCTTGTAAAGCTTGAATGTGTTTACTCAACATCGACGGTCCCATTGGACCAGCTTGCAATTAGAGTCCGGAGTTTGACAGTTATTAACGATGTCATTAAGGAAGTAAATGGCAGACAGGCTTCTCTTGCACAGAATTCACGGCCTCTTGCTTATTCATTATGTCAGAAGTTCTTGATCATGGTCCTCGGGACCCCAAGCTCTGCTGGCTTCCAGTTGAGCCAATTAGGTACAGGCTTCTTTTCACATGACATGAAAGATGGATGCAATTCATTATTTAGTAAGACAGGACAGTGGTGTTCAAACTGAGGGTCAGGACTCTCAACTGCAAGGTAATTTGAGGGGCTATAAGATGATTGGGGCGAAATGTTCAGTGCAAATTATTGTGAATATCCTCGTTCTCTTCTAGCCCTTTTATAAAATGAAGACAGAACACATTTTAGCCTTTGGGCTAAAAATCAAACAGACTGAATAATTGTGTGGCTGAACTATTTCTACAAGTAGCCTCAGAAAAGTAACGTTAGTCAAAAAAGTGTCAGTGGGTGCACGAGGGTGAGTTCACATTTTAAAGTGCCACAAGACATGGAGGACCTACATTACATCAAGGGTCAGAGAGAACTATTATTCAATTGTACATCTTAATGTTCTGTGTAACGGTATCACAAATATTACTGAACAATTTCATACAAATGTAACAGGTGGATCAAGGCAAGATAATACGACAGCAACGAAACAAAAACTACATTTATTTCAAGAGAGTTCCACTCAGTTCCACTGTCTGCCTGCGTCATTACACATCTTAGAAGTGAATCAAGTGTTGTTATTAAAAAAAAAAAGTATGTACAGTAAGTATGATTTCCTGTGATAAACAAGAAAAAAATAAAATTGATAACACACAAAAAGTATCCTCTGGGTACATGTGAGTCAGTGTATTCGCTTGAAGATGAGGGCTGTCACACTGTTGCCCTTCTTGCCTCCAAATTGGAAGCTTGGTGTCGGCAACTCCTCTACAAACTCAAATCCTGCGAGGCAACACAGAGAAAAATGTGCAGGTTAAGATATTAGAACATCAACATTGTCGCCTTAAACACAAGATACCCGGAAGCTTTTCTTGTTGACTTGTGGCTACAGAGCGTTAGGAGGAGAACTATGAGTTAAGAACTATCCAGCCACCATCTGTGGCGCTTCCTGGGGCCTTGTAAAGAGAGCCTGTCAGTGTGACAGATGAGACCTCAAAGCCCTTTGGGCCCCCTGCAGGCTCTCCAGAGTGACTACACTTAGAAGAGTGACAGCTAATGGAAGCTTGCCGGAATTCCGACTTTACAGGGCTTGTTGTTGCCTGACGTTTAACAAGCTGCCAGCTAACTGTGTCTGTGTTTTGACTGTGGGTCTCACAACAAAACTGTTTTCCCATCGTCAGAACACATTCACACCACTGCACATATCCACTTAAAAGGTGCCCCGTGGAGTTGTCTTATGAACCAATACAAGTTATGTTTACATCCAGTCTCACCAAACACCCATTGTGTATATCCTTGAGCTCTAACAAACATGTCAAATGTATTTCATGTATAAAACAAAACAAAGCGAATAAAACATTAGCAAAGCCAATTTATTTATTTTTAAATCCAGGAAAAAATACTTTTCCTTGTCGGAGTATTGCTGAATATCTTGGCGTGTTACCACCACCTGTAGATCAGTGAAACAGTGTGAAACCATTGGCACGACGGTGTAGCGCTCCACCCGGATGCAGGTGACATGTGCGTCCTCATGCGCATGCATGAGATAAAGTAAATGAGGACCCACCCATAGAAAAACAGCTTCAGAGTGCTACGAGAGGTCAAAAACTCCTTGGGGAAGCTTTAATATGATGAGCAAACCTGTTATATATTTTTTTTGATTTTTAATGTGTTTTCATCTCCAGGCAGCTATTTATTTGGCAACAACTACCAAGTAGCTAACCACATTGTACGGCTTCTTAAATCAGTGACGTAAGAATTTGCCTCATGGACCAATTCTGAATTACCTGTCTAATTGAGTTGGTTTGTGGAGAGTCAATCTACCTTGTATGACGGTGGGATAGTCCGATGCAGCACTCTCACAAAGAAATGAACAAGATTCAAGAGAATCTTTTAAAAATAAATGATCAGACATACAATAAATAATTCAAGTGTTTCCCCTTACCTTCACTAAATCTGTCTAGCAGCTGCTCTTTTGTCCAGTTACAGGAAGTGATAGCGAAGAATCCTTTGTCCTTGAGAGCATCTTTTAGAACTTGGAGATACAGTTTTTTGTTGTCCTTAGAGCTGTCCGGGTTAAGGCTTATTGCATCGAATGTGCCTTTGTCGATGCAGACATCAAAACCTTTGAGCTCACCGTGGCAGTTTAAGAAATCCATCTCCTAAAACACACACAAAAACAAGTCAGCAGTTAAGGAAATGTCTGTGATCAACCTTACAGCAAATATGACGCCTCATTATTAGTCTGACTCTTTAGATGTGGGGTGAACTATATCGTCACCCGGAGAAGATATCTTTCAGCATCAACCAAGATGAAACGAGTTATAACTCACTGTTTAAACTATAAAACTAAACTCCCAACTGCCGACATGACAGCAGTTAATTCTGCAGAGGTTGCTGACCTACCATACCAGCGGTGAAAGGAGCCCTTTATTAGGACCGAGGGCAGAACACCAGACCTCTGGGGAGAGCTCAAGAGCCACATACTCACAAACCATGGGTCACAAAATGCGTGATCTATGACGATCAAGAGATTCACTTGAGAGAAAAAAATGCCTCCATATTGTTGCAACTGATCAGCGTTAAATTTGAGTGTGAAAGAAACTGAGATGAAGTTAAAAGAATGCATAAAAGTGACATAATGACTAAAGGCCGAAGAAGCTTTTTCACCCTTTACCATGTGGCTCAAACTCCACACACTCCATTCAAGGCTACACATTCACATCCGCACTAATTATTTTGGCAATCTGCAGTGTTAAAGAAATACCAACATAATATTTCTCTCTCTCTCTCACGCACACACACACACACTCGTATATCACTGTGCTCCCGTTGTCCAGCTACAGTCAATATTGACTTCAGTAGAAGGCTTTCTGTCCAAGCAAAGCATACGGTCACAGCCATGTGATGCATATAACATATATGCAACTTGTACTTTGCACACAGGAGAGGAAAACTCACTCATCACATCCCTTATAGACCGACCGTGCATTTATAACTTGTTTTTCTTGCATGTACATGTCAGAAGATGTGTTAAATCCTGCCAATTCATTTCAGGTGGTTTAATCTGAATGGTGGGCAGACTTCCATCACTTTCGGGGGCCCTTCTTGCCGTCCAACTCTCCCACATAGTAAACACGGGAGAGTTTCCTCTGGCCTTCCCAGGCTGGCTCACAGTATGCTGAAAGCTATGTTGTATTATTGGCATTTAGGAATAGAGGGGATTCATTTTGTGTCAATGGCTGATTTGTGCATGGCATAAGATCCACCAAGTACACTAAAATATTACATTGCGGCACCCAAGTGGAGGGAATTTAAATTTTGCAGAACATGTTGATTCATGCTGTTCTCCTGGCACTACAAGTACTCACACAGTACACCCGTGATCAATTCAAAATGTGAATGATATCATTCAATATCCTGTAGCAGCTACATGTGTTGTGATACTTGTGCAAGTCAGTTAATTAACTGAGAAGTAATGTTTTAGTTTTAATGACAAACAAAACCGAACCGACCTTTACAGTGACATCCGTCAAGTCCTCCGCCTGCAGAACGTTTCGGGCCAATTCTACAGACGCTGGAGAATAATCTATACCGGTCAGAGTCCTGCATCCGTGTTTAGCCTTGACACACACAAAAAAAACAGAGCACATGAAGAGCTAATCTTATCAACTGTCTTAGAAAAGTTCAAGGAAAGTAAAGCTAGCCGTCTTTACAAACTCTCAATTAAAGACCCAGATCACCTAAATAACAAACATATTTTCCATTAAACCCATAGAGGTTTTAGTCATGCTGAATTTATTTGGCTGAGTTTTGAGATCGCTGAGACTTCAATCATCATCCCAATACATTGGGGATGGAAGGCATTCGGATTGTTGCTTTCTAGGCATTAAAAAATCTATCAAAAAAATAGAGCATCCATTAACAATATCCCTGTTACCCTGGATAATCCACAGATGTTGCTATATATAATGATCGGTTGTGATTTTGGTGAAGTGACCCGTTAAAAAACACCCAAAACAAAGCCTGCGAATTAAAAATCATAATAATGTCAAAATGTACTCTGTTCACACCAGTTCAACTAAAAAGGCTCCATTTCCAGTGCCAATGTCAAGAATGGCAGCGTCTGCTGGGATCTTAGCTTTGTCCATCCATCGCAGCACACGGTTCATGCTTTCCTCACCAAACCTTACAAGATGATGGAAACACATAGACATTAGTAATAACACTGCAATAAACACATCTTATTATGAATCATTACATTTTGACAACACAAATATTAATACTGTAATAACCAGTGGGTTAATTCTGGCTATGGACATGACAGCATTGCAATACTGTGAATATGATTACCATATCTCACCAACATCCCCAATGTCTGCGAATGTCTCCAGTTCTTTTTGATATGCATCTTCCCAACTGCAAAAAAAGACAGTTACTGACAATTAGTTATAGAAATACTATGAGCACAGATGACACGTTGCTACATTAGCAACATGATAAAGTGTGGTGCAAAAATATACGTAAGTAGCTTCAAGTTCAAATCAAATTGTTGATTGAAGTTTAACATATACAAATATTTCATATTGTTTTTAACAGCGTCAGTTAACTTTAACCGATAGCTCTGTCGCTAGCTGTGGAGCCTAACAACAACAACCAACCACCATGCTCATAAATTAACGTTAATAATGGATCACAAGACTACCGTTAACGCTACCGAGCTTACTATTCTTTCGTTCCGAGTTTTGAAGGTTCAAAATCGGTATCTGAGCCGCTGTCGTCCTCTTGGTCCGATATATTTCCACGTTTCACCTCCACGCTTTCTGCAGCGACCTCCATGCTGGCTGGCAAGTCGTCGTCGCCGAACTACAGTTCCCGGAAGACCTTGCGCTTGAGGAGCGTGCTTGGAAACGCAGGGGGGCATCGGGATTGATCGGGATGTTTCCATCATGGCGGCATCCATTTCAGGTTATACTTTTAGTTCTGTGTGTTATCACAGCGCCAACAGCAACTCAGATCATGTAAGTATTCAAAATGATGTTGACAAACTATTAGGGAATTGTTGCTAAAGTGCGCGTGGCTCGGCAATGTGTCTGATCGCCCATCAACACCATTAGTTTGTGTTGTTTTCCAGTGTCATCATCCTGTTGCTGGCTAGCTAGTATCGGTTCCGTCTATTTACCGGTGTAATCATACTGTGTAGCTACAGAAACGTGAAGGCAAACTATTCATTTTAAGATGATCCCATGTGTTACAGCTGCACATGTGTTCAATATATAGCTCAATACGAATACGTGATATTTAAACATGGCTAAATGCTGTTGGGAAAGTTTGAGTTCCAGGAAATACATAGCAGTTAGCTACTTAGCAGGTTAGCTAGCTGCCAAGTCAAGTGATTTCCGTGTGCCTGTGCCGCTAACGTCTGCACTTCGACCTGTCATCTGATATCCGTTTATTGTGTCTTTAATGATATGAAGTGAAGTTTACGCAGTTAATTTCATAACTAGGTTACACGAAGCCTTTTGGTTTTTGTTGTTACCACATTGCTAGATTAGCTTCTTAGCCACGTTGCTAATGTCAGTTTTATTCAAGTCAAACCCGTCTAACAAAGTGATTGACATGCGTAAGAATATACTTCTTTTTCATTTTTTTGTACTTTGGCGTGCTCGTTAAAGAAATGCAATCGATTGTATATCCTTTGTGGTCATCGTTTGAGAAATTCACCGTTTACAATAAGAGCAAACGAAGCTAACGACAGCGCTGTTTACGTGCCAGAATTTGAAAAGTCGGCCCTGGACAGGTGGCTAGTTGTTGTTAACAAGTTTGTCTGCATTCCTGACATGAACAAAAAGAGAAAGGCAGTGCTGTTGGTTATTTGCCAGCTGTTCAATTCTTAGTTGATAACCGATGAACTGACTAATTGTTTCAGGTCTACATTAGTGCCCTAACCACAGTTTTGTTTAAATGTTTTTGCACAGGAGGGCTTCCTATTAGGAGATGTAAGGCAAGAAGAGACTATCACCATCAGTGACGCACAGATCAGCACTGCAGAATTGCTCCAGGTAGTAGGTAAGCCCTGTAACAGACAAAACAAAGCCTGAGAGAGTGAAGAAGTTCACATGATCACACTATAATAGCCTTCTTTTATGTCACAATAGGAAAAGCAACAGGTATAATAATACAGTTAATTATGGCTGAATACCATTTAGCTGCTTAAGTTTCAGTGTCCTGGTATTTGGGGAACTTAAATAGGACAGAACCATTGTTAACACTTATGCATTATCTGATATGAGAAGTCAAAATGTCTGCTGGCCTTTAGCATAGCACAGTCCTTTTGCACCTTTTTCCAAAAAGGCAGAGCTTACATGTATCCCACGTTGTGTAAAAGCCCCTGTGCCCACACAGATGTTCCCACTTATTTAGTTTGTTAAGAGCTCTTCCCAAGACTGTGTAGGTGTGTACAGATATGTTGTTGACATATTCCACACTCCCCTATTTGTTGCATATATTAGAGACAACTTTAATCATTCTTTAAGTACATACATTTTGGGTGTGGGGCTACACTTGGGCTTACGTCTTTTAAAGATTTTGCATGTATGATGCTATATAACTGAAACATCTGTCACTGTTTCTTCCCAACAGAAATTCATAACCATGATCCTTGTGCACAGTTATTTAGGTAAGATATGAGCTTTTTATTCTCAAACAGCTACTATTATCATCAATTATCAATGTACATGTTGCCAAAATGTAGAACAGACACTGCTTTAGGGCCATGATCATTTCGTTTAGAAAACCTGAGATAATACTGTTGTAAAACAGGCAAAACAAGGTCAGGTAGGTTGAAGTGACATTTTACAAGAGCTGTTGTCTAACGCATGTAGACAGCCCAAGAGCTCCAGGCGTGTATTAGCATTGTTTTTCCCTCAATATAAAGCGCCTTTGTGCAGAGTAGCTTGTGGTGTCTTAGTTTTAGGTCATTGTAAATATTCTGACAATTTCAATAGATAGACCACTTGCCTTACATGTGTTTCGGCACAGGCTGAATTAATCTGACATTGGACAGTAGATGGCCTCATTTGACAAGATTTGGTAAAAGAATTAGGCCGAGGCAGTGGAGGAGCAGGAACATGTTGAATCAGTTTGAACTTACTTGTTTGTTTATTTTTTCCCTGTCTTCAGCTTTTATGACTACGCAGGCCAACTCAATGAAGAAAATCTCAACAGCATTCTTAAAGATAGGCGGAAAGTGAGTGAATTTGTTTTTTATTGTTCTTTGTGGCTGATGTCCTGTAAAATGTCCGTAATACATTTAAATCAAGGCAACACGACAACCAAGGTGACAATATACTGAATCCTTAGGAATCAGACCTGAAGTTTATTTTATTTTTTTATTATTAGATTAGAAGTTTAGCCGTGTGGAAATTGTTTTGGCTTCAAAATATAATATTATACAACAACATGTACCATTGTTTTGAAATCATTTCTGTTTTCTCATTGAAGTATTTCAATAAGTAGCTGTACAGGTTTCATAATTATTGGTGTCAGTTTTGTTCCACACACTGTATTTTATTTTGGTCGCCCATGTACTTGTGACTTTACTGGATTGAACACATGTAAAATGAGTTGTTTCTTCGACCGTGTAGAACGTTATTGGTTGGTACCGGTTCCGGAGGAACACGCAGCAGCAGATGTCGTTCAGGGAACAGATCATCCACAAACAGCTGACTGAGCTGCTTGGTGTGCCCGACCTCGTCTTCCTTCTTTTCAGCTTCATCTCCACCGCCAACAACTCCACGCACGCACTGGAGTATGTGCTCTTCAGACCTAACCGCAGGTAATAACTGCATGTTGACCACGAGAAAACACTTATTGATGGTACAATGTCAAACTACTGTCTGATCAATAAATATTTACTCCAGGCTTGTGATTTACATAGAGGTAGTTCCCACCCTGTCGATTTAATGTGTCTCTTAAGTTCTTTTTGTACAGAGATGCTCAAATCTCATCAATGTCATTCAGTGTGTCGGTTACATTTATTCCGTCCCTGGCCTCGTGTCATCTCGCATAAAAACGATCCCAATGAATTCCATTCAGGGACGTGTACAGATTTTATAATTACTAAAGTAAAGTGGAGCACTGGTATGGGATTGGGAATTATCAGAAGATAACCTTAGGGTTGGAGTTGGGGAGAGAAAAATAAGATATGACAAACTTTGTGCATATGTGTGCTACTTACAAAAAAATAAAAGTTTAAGTGTATATATATATATATTTCACACACATATATGACAAATTGAAATTGATGATGGTATGTAATATATTATGGGTATAGTATTCATTTCCTGTTTTAACAGTGCTAATTGGTCATCTCAGTAGGTTCAACCAGAGGATCAACCTCTCAATCCCAAACCTTGGCAACACAAGCCAGCAGGAATACAAAGTCTCCTCAGTGCCCAACACCTCAATCAGCTACACCCAGGTCATCAAAGAGCATGGGTAAGATCGGGGCTCTCAACTTCCTCTTTGCACCGCACCGACGTCACTGCAAACATACGTTAGAGAGAGTTTAGATGGCCATAAGTCTCCCTTGATATGCGGGGAGTGGCAGCAGCCACCTGTTTTAACCTGACAGCATACTACGGCTTCACCTTGAGGGCATAACATGTCTTTGTGTTTAAACTTAGACTCTTTAGAAGAGTTGAATACTGTGTGTCAGTGTGATCTTAACTGCAGGGGGTTTAGCCAGACCTGTCTCTCTAGCTTCTGATAAGATCACTTTGTTTTCACCTCGGCTTATTCAGCTGATGTTTATTTTATGTGTCAGTTAGTGGCATATGTTTGATTCATGATATAGATGGGATCCAGAATGTACCCACTACACACCTTTACTGCTCTAATGCCTTTGATGAACAAGCTAGGTGAGCTCGTACTGTGTGATGTTATGATGTAATGGATATACCGATTGGTAAATATCTTTCCAGGGCCGAATTCTTTGACAAAGATGGTGTCATGAAGGATATCCGAACAATATACCAAGTCTACAGTGCGCTGCAAGATAAAGTGCAGGTGAGCTGGATATTGGATAGCTGGTGGAAGACGTGTGGTGAAATTGTTTTCTCACTCGATGACTTTGTTTTTCCTTTTGTGTGTGAATTTTTCTACCTGTTTGTCTTCTTTTCAGGCTGTGTGTGGGGAGGTAGAACAAAGTGAGCGTGTGAAAGAGAACATTCAAGAGGATGTGAACAAACTCAAACAAGAGATTGCTCTCAGGAAACGCAAGACGGCGGAAGAGGAGAGAAGTAGGAGCCCGTTTTGGATTCGATAAACTAGAATTGTGTCGTAACATTTCAAATGTGTGCTGGTTTTGAATATAAACTGGCTTTATAGCCAACAGCAAAAGCACTCAGTATTGAGCGTCACCTCTTCTGTGTCTATCCCTTTCCCTCAGATTTCATTTGCTAACGTTTTTCATAAATGTCCACATGCTTTACCCTTTTAACCAGTTACATCGTTCTCTCTGCTCTACAGGGCTCCTTGAGGCCCAAAATGCAGACTCCCATCCCACTCCGAATGAGATCACAGACCCTTCTGAGGCTTCCCCTGTTTCCAGAATAACTTTCCACACACCCTCTGCTCCGGAGCGGCCCAGTACCTCACCTAACCCACCATCTTATTCTGACCTCTTGTCCCAGGGTGACTCTCTGCTCTCCTCTTCTTCCCCACCCACCAGTGCTGCTCTACTGCCCCGGCCCCAAGCCGTGGGCTCTCCGGGACACCCTACGCCTGGCCCACTGGGGTTGGGCCTGGGCCTCGCCGCCACCTCTAATCCCGTTGCCACGCCCAACACCCCATACCTCGGCAATGGTGACGGATCGAGCTCTGACTCGTTAGACAGACAAGCCGCAGGGCAGGAAGATGACGAGGATGAGGATGAAGACAATGACGAAGATGAGGACAGTAGCGAATATGAGAACTTGGTGAGTGAAGCCGGTCATCTGCCGATGGTCTCTGCCAGCGTTTTAGCGCAAGGCCGGCCAGCTGCCCTCGGCCCGGATGGGGACGCTCGCGGCTCGCAGACCACATAGAAACATGCCACAGGGTATGTATGGGACACAAATAAGTGACGCACCTTGAGAGGTGGGCATCTTAAGCAATCAAAGATATAGACAAATATAGACAAAAGTGCCAGTCCTGAAAGTGAAAGGCATGCACAGGTGGTGTCCCGCGTTTATTGTCTTAGTCTGATCTCCATTTTAAGGGGAGACTCTGCTTTGCAGGCTTAGCGGGTGTGTCTCATTGGAGAGAAAAGTCGTCTGTTTTCATTTGTTTCTTTTATTGGAATAGGGTCAGTGTGGATGTTTCGGCTCCCTAAAAGACAGGCCCTGCTCCACGCTTTCTTCTGTACCTTTTTGTTTCACTTTTGCATCACCAACTCTGAGCACCCACTCTTGCACTATTTTTTTTTGCCTTCTTTTGTCATCTTAAGAAAAGCAAAGGGAGAATGTTCTGCAGCCTTCAAACTTTTTTTTAAAAGAAGTAAATGGTCGTTAGCTTTTTGTATTATTTTTTTCTTGAAGAGATCTATATATGTAACTAGAATTTCTCTCATTTGATTTGGGATTTATTAGATTTTCTTTTCCGTGCTCCACAGTCTTTAATTAATCATACAATTGCCTATTTAAATGATGAAGAATAGATTTCAAGCAAAGTTTACTCTGCCACTTCTATGATGGGTGCTTTTATATATATATATATATGTATATATATATATCTATATATGTATATATATTTTGTCAGATTATTAGTTAGTCTAATTTGATTGACAAGAATGTCAATGTCTTGTTCCTCTCGGTTAACACTGAAATTGTATGCGCTTTGCTGCACTTAACACAATTTAAGATTTCTTTATTATTGTGCTATACCAATGCTGTCATGTTGTGCCACTTGAGTAGTCCTCTTCGACCCTGAGCCGCATTCAGCTCAGCTTTTGTCTGTTGTACGGAGCTCACAGGGCAAACACAATGTACTGTAGCTTTACTAACCAGATGCTTATGGTTCCCTTCTGCTGCTGCAACACAAAGAGCCGCCACTAAAAAAAAAAAAAAAAAAAAAACCCTGCATCTGTCTGTTCTTCGTCATATAAAAAGCCTGGCTGCTACTTCCACTTCACAGTGCTGGTTGTCTTCAATACTACTGACCGAGATCTTATAACCACTTCAAGCTCACTTCTCACTGACTTGTTCTCTATTAAAGTCACAATGGAAGGCTGATACCCCCCCTGTAGAGTGTGAATTGTAACTTTGGAAGCAGAGAGCGCGAGCGATCACCTTCCTGTCTTGGCATAGTCGGCAGCAGACCTCGTGTATTCTGACCTGGATGGGTCAATGTCACGTGTAAGGACCTGGATAATGTGAGGAAGACATCTTGACAATGCTTCAATACACAGTGCCTTCCACTCAGGTCAGTTTTTATCTGCACACGGAACACATTCACAGATCCCTCTTGAGAGGTAAAATTACAGTATAACAAGCTGTGTTGTATTTGCAATAATTTGCCCTGCAGCTATGATGTGGTGTTTTGTCTACCTGAAACAATCCTCACTGCTTCCTAAAGCTATTTTCCCCTTTTTACTTTCACTGACGACTTCGAAGTGGACCTGTGTCTCGTGGATGCAGCTGTGACTTTGCTTCCTTTTATAATTTGAAACTGGAATTTTAACTGTAAAGTTAGAGGGGATCTGCTTAGTAACTGATCCTCCATGTAAGGCCGAGATGGTATGATGATCACGTCTGACCTTTCAAACAGCTGTCTCATCTGAAGACAACTAAGTAACAAGGTGGGGATTGATTTGGTGCGCGATGTAGGACACCCTCGCATGAACTGGTCCATTCTACACGCAGTTATATTCAGCACGGACAGACATTTGCACTGCACATGGAGGACAGCAGGTTGCACTCACATGTGATTTTGGGGTGGGGAGAAGCTTTGTTTATTTATGCGGCCTGTTTGTATGTCATGTTTTGTTTTTTGTGTAATGCCAATGCATCACTTATTGGGGGAACTGGCGCCTAAAATGTTACTTATTAATCACCCAGAGTAACACAATCGCACAATGTTAAAAAAGATGGCAAATTTAATATGTTAGGAATATGGTTTCCTTTGAGTACTGGAATATAAGGAAATATATAATGAATGTATAGTAGACAAGGGAGGGGGTAGCACTAGCATTTAAACGGCACTTACTGTATAAGCTTGTCTCAGTTGAGTGTTGTGGTGGTTTAGAGCAGCCATATGTCAGTCCTTACTAATCCTTTCCGATGCTTCTAAAATCTTTCTTTCTGGCATCCCCAGGTGTAACTCTGACTTGATGACCAGAATGAAAATCAGCAGAGTGCTGAGGGCCACTAGTAAAAAAAGCGTGAGAGGACTAACATTGTTTGTATCCTATACCGTTTTAAGTTCCAACACAGTAGAGATATACACTCATGTACCTCTTACTGTGTACAGAGTGGGCCATTGCAACATCAACACCTCCCTGAAAGCACAAAGTCCAGCGCACAGCTTCGAACCTCTCAGCTTTTATCTGGATGTGTGTACTTGACGAAAGTAGATCAAGGACTTGCTTGGACGAGCACAGAGAATATGGTTCTTAAATTGGGGAATAATAAATGAGACCTGCATTATGTGATATGATATGCCTTTGTTTTCTTATTGTGACAAATGTACCACTTTTAATGTGCAAATGATTTGACGTCACACTGTTATTTTTCATCTTATACATTTATTTTGGATATGTATCTAAGGGCTTTCCTGTAAACAAGACTTGCTTCCATGCGTTCATTTTGACTTGGTAAAGTATTATGATTCAAATTAATTTTCGGATTTGGAGTGTGCACATGCACGTCAATAATAACAATCGCGCTGAGAACTGTTGCTCAACCTGTCAAGCATCACTGCAGACTGCTTGCTGCAGTATTTTTACGATGACATCATCCCCCTCATCCCTTTTGAGGGCATACCACGTGGTTGCTTGCCAAATATGCAGCACACTATGATGCACACATTTTAAAAAAGAAGCATATATATGTATTATAAATAACTGGGCCCCGTCGCCTAAAATAACATAGTTTGTTGACATAATGTGTCGTTGTTGTTTCTGTGATATTCGAGCCGGTTTTGCGGTCACTGAGCCTTTTAACAGTTGGAATGAGAGGCGTGGACTCTGATTGGTCAAAGTCAAGGGATACACAAAAATCAACCAATCTGATTGGTTGGCGGATTCAGGTGGTAAATCCTGATCCTGCCTTCGACTGTAACCCAGAGCTCTCCCCCTCGTAGTGTATTTTTTTTTTTGCCCTGGCTCGGTTGCTTCCCTCCCCCTGTGTGCCGCCATTAAAGCCCGTCGGCTCGGTGTTTGTTTGGGAATCGAGGAAAAAAGGATGACAAATTATTTAAAGCGTCAAAGCAGACGCCCGAGGGACGGGACTTCTTAGGGGGGGTTCTTGCTCCGTGGTATGTATGGACCTTTCAGCTGCCCACTAAACGGAGCCCCACAGAAGTAAATATGCGGTGTTAGTGTCGGCCAAGTGAGAGAAGCCCGAGTTCGGATTGGAGTGGGTTTCTCTGGTCTTGGGGGTGGGAAGAGGAGGGGGGGGGGCGGGCTCCATTTGTTTTGGCTGCAGTTGGAAACTGAGGAGTGTAAACACAGCAAAGGTAAGGGGTTAGCACAATGTCTTGCAGAGTTGATAAGGGCCTTTGAAACAAAACATAATCCCGTAGTGTTAGCGGGCAGACAGCTAGCTCGGCTTTAATTCCTGGCTCTGCAACCGAACCAACATAGCGTAGTTGTCATGTAGGATAACACACGGCTAGCTCGCTCCGTGGGTCTGTTTACACGCGATATGTAACATTAGGAGCTAGTTTGTTAGTTACGCAAAGTTAGCTGTAAATGCACACATGGCACACTTTATTTTAAACTGTTTTTCAGCCAAATGCATGGATTGTAAACACGAAACCAATTGCTAGTCACGAGTAAACATGTTGACTAACGTTACCATAGTTAGCTGTTAAACATGGGCAATGTTTCTGTGCAGATAATAATTTTTTTGTTAGCTCTTCAAAACGTGCAACTGTGGAAGAATCGTATCCCTCAAATGTGTTGACTACCTCGCGGTGTGTTGGTAAACTTAGAGGCGTGGTGCACAGTGCAACCAACTCCCAGCGAGTTAACTTTTATCTTATCCGCTTTATTTCGTAAATAACCTTCAGAATGTTGCACCATTCACTTTTATATGTGGGTGATAGGCTTTTTGGGGGTGAACACAGTTTCGGTGCATCAGTTAAGTGTCTTAACCAGTCACGCGCCTCCCTGCTGGGTGTCTGGTTTCATATGTCCTTGTCTCCTGTTACCTAGCTCGGTTGTAGGGCACATTAGCCTGGTGTATAGAACTCACTGTATGTGTTTTAAAGCCAGTGTCGGGTTTTAATAGAACCGTGGAGATTCTGGTGTTGCAGCCCAGGCTGCTGCGTCTTCGTCCTGGCACTGCTTCGTGGGTCTGTAAACATTGCTCCCTTTTGATTTTTTTTAGTGTTGGATCAACAGCAAACACCGCTGTAGATGTTTGCAAGTGTTTGACAGTGAATCTGTGGCAAAGGTAACTGTAATAAAGCGTGCTTTGTTTAGGTTTTGTGTATGTGCAACATTGGAGAGATTTACTACTGACAACCTGGAAAGTTGAGCACCATATTTTGCAATGCAGGAACATTTCTCTCACTTGTATTCTTGATGATTTTATCTATGAAAAGTATTTGTCTTTGAGTTATAAGATATATTTTGTAGTCTAGTTTAATATGTTTATTTGGCATTCCATTAAATCGTTTTTTTCCCTCTATACCCTAGTGTACTGCTGGCTGTGTGATCTCCTTAAGAGTGGATCTGCCGAGCTGAGAACCCCTCTGAAGGGCGGGAAGCCTCCTTCAGCGGCGGTGCGACGATGACCGAGCTGGTCGCCAAGTGGGCTTGTGAATACTGCACATTCGAGAACTGGCCGTCGGCCATCAAGTGCACCATGTGCCGTGCTCAGAGACCCAGCGGGGGTGCCATCATCACCGAGGAGCCCTTCAAGAGCAGCCCTGCTCTGGATGCCAGTCTGCACCAGTGGGACCCCGCTGGCCTCAGCAACAGCCCAACCCAGGGGGGCTCCAGCTTACTTATTTGTCCAGACTCCAGTGCCCGACCCCGTGTACGCATTGCTGATGTACCGGAGACTAGCAGCAAGTGGTCGTGCCACATGTGCACCTACTTGAACTGGCCTCGGGCAATCCGTTGCACCCAGTGCCTTTGCCAGAGGCAACAACAGCATGGGCAACATGCAACCCATCACGGACATCATACCCGGCAGCCACGCAGCCCCACAGAATCCCCCCAGACCTCAGGCTCTGGATGCCGCCCTGCTCCCCTGGCCACCACTACAGACCCCTGTGAGGAATACAATGACCGTAACAGGCTCAACACTCATGTAAAGCGCTGGACCTGCACTGCCTGCACTTACGAGAACTGGGCCAAGGCACTCAAGTGTGTGGTGTGTGACCACCCTAGGCCAAATAGTCTGCTCGCTGAACCCATCGAGCTGGCGTCAGAGCCCGAGAGCCAACAACCTTCCTCAAAACGTATCGAGCAGGACAGGGACAACAGGAGAGGCGTTGTTGGTCACGTGGTTGGGCAAGGAGTCGGGGGGGTGGTAAGTGGGGTGGTGGGTTGTAGCAGCAGCCAAAGGAGGTCCCCCCCGACCTCAAAACGGGAGTCGGAGGTAAACATGGACTTTCAGAGGATTGAACTGGCATCGGGGGCCGGGATTGGGAGCAAAGAGGAGCTGGAGGTGGACTTCAAAAAACTGAAGCAGATTAAGAACCGGATGAGAAGAACTGATTGGCTGTTCCTCAATGCCTGTGTTGGTGAGTTCCTTAAATATGATTTATTCTATTGTCTTGCACATTCAGCTTGTTTCCCTGGTGTTTTGTTATTTTATGAGGTGGGCAATAAGTCAACAGAATGATGTAAGGCAGGCAAACAGAGAAATGGGTGAAATGCGAATTCCCAGAATTTGTGTGACAGCTTGATACTGTTTTACCATCTGCAAGGTAATTGGTTAAAATACAATTTATATAGCCACGTCGAGGTGATCGTGATTTGCGTCCTCCTGATGCTACTATAGTGTAAATGCTTAGAAATCCCCTGCATTCAGCTAGTGTACAACCTACACAAGCGGTGTCCGGCCACCCACACTGTCCACTGGTGAATGTGGAGTGGGAGGATGAACATTTTAAGAACAACCAGTGATTGTTTGTTTGTTTGTTTGTTTGGTCTCGCACCACTATCTCACTCTTTCTCCCATGACTACGTAGAGATGCCCCGCACACCCACTCAACCTCCAGGCCTTTTTTCCGTATATATGCGTCTTCGACATACAATTCTTCGGGTGTCGCACCGACAGCACACATTTGACAGCCACGCATGTATTTGATATCCCAAATGAAGCACCCGCAGTGATTTAACAGTCGGGGTTTTTCAATGCTGCTGCATTGCTTGAAGCAAAGAGATAATCGGGTGTGAATGTCAGAGAAACATCACTGTAGTTGGTCTGCTTCTGGTCCTACACTGGGACTATTACTGCATGCGACGGGGTGAGTTTCCTCGTATCTGTGTAGCTTGTCCCCTCGGGACCAATTCTCGTCTGGTGGAGCGTCTGATGTGAGTGGCTCTGATTTCTTTCGGCGTATTCAAGTATGAGCTTTCCGATCGGAAATGTCTCCATCGTCAGTTGGAGGAAAATGAAATCGAAGCCGTATCAGAAACCAGCAAATTCACGACATACAATTTGGAAAACTAGGTCTGCTGCAGACAATTCTTTTGGTGTTTGATGTCTGCTTATTGTTTCCTCAATTTATCGTTTGGTCTTTGGAAACATGGCCATTACAGTTTCTCAGAGCACATGAATATGTGTTTGTTTACCAAGTATTTGACACCCCCAATTTAATGCTCAGAGTATAGTAGACTGCCTAGTTTTAATCATCATAATGTAGTGAGTGAGTGAATGCGATGTGACCCCGCTGCAGCCTCAGAGCGCACAGATGTGTGTGTGTGTGTGTGTGTGTGTGTGCAAAGCCCGTTGGTGTGAAGGGGATGCAAGTGTGTCTGTCCTCTGTTGCTAGGGCGGTTTTCCCGTCATTGGCGTGTCTACATCAATGTTTATAAACAGTGGCCTCAAATTTCTGTTAGACGCTCTAGTTTCCTTCACTAAAAATAGCTCGACCCGTGCAACAGAAGTCAAAAATACATCATTATTTGGCAACGACAACGGCCGTCGCCCCTATAGTGTGGATGGCCCGAGATCCAACTCCCTGAACGCATATGGTGTTACTCACATGTGTGGTAGCATTATTAATGGCTCTGGGTCATTTAGGTCCCTCAGAAGGAAAAGTCAGCTAGAATGCTATTGGTGATACTTCTCCTTACTATACCATGTCAAAATGTCAAAGGACTAAAATTATTTTTAATTTAGTTAATTTCTTTTCCCGTAAATTTGGAAATCCCTGAAGATATTTGCTTTAAAAGCTGTCTATCAAATAGGGATTGAGCTTTGTGGGTCCACTGCACATAACATCCATCCTCACAACTAGTAATGTGTCAGATTCAATCCTCAGCCCTTATTTTCTAAACATGAGCTGCCAGCGGGGTGCTCGGGGGGGGGGGGGGGGGGGGGGGGGGTGCACATTGATCAACGTCACTGTAAATGTGCCAGTGTTTGCCAAAAGGGCATTTTTAGAATGTTGTCCGTTATTGTTACATTTATCGCTTTTTGTCCCAAGCAACACACGCATTGAGTACAAGCAATGCCACAATAGAAAGAAAACAATTTGTCTTGGAAAGTGGTGAAATAATCTCACCGTAGTTGCGTATTATTACCAGCCGTGACATCGATGCTTGTGTTGTTCCCTTTTGAAGAGGGAACAACCACAGAGGCTGTTTTGAGCTCCTTGGCAGGTGTTTATATTTCTGTGTGTGTCTGTGGACAGATTTAGTCTCTGTGGTCGCATCGCAACCATGTAAGATGCAGTCACGTATCCTCACGAGTGGATAGTTGAGATTAAAATGAAGGCAGAGTATGAAGATCGGTCTCAGCAAGGGCCCCCCGGAAGTAAGGGGTTAGGAAGGGGAGAAGGGGCCATTGACACCCCTCACTTTACGCCCCTGGTCTAATCCCATCAAAAGATGCTCTCTAGCTTTGCTTGTGTTAAGAAAGTAAAGGTCAGATGTCTTGGTAAAAAGCTCACCTTTGCAGCAATAAGAAGGCAGAGGGAGGATATTCAGTTATGATCGATGTTGTAAGTAGTGTGGTTTACCTTGTTTCTGTTGGCTTATTTTAAAAGCTGTGGTGGATGTGCTTAGTTTTCAGATTACTACCAGAAAAAGCACAAAGAAAACCAAAGTACACCCCCCCCCCCCCCCAAAACTATAAGCCTGATTCACTTTATTACCAACAATTTGTTGAACTATGAGAGAGAACCTGACATTGCTGGCTGGTTCAGCAGGACAATAATGTTTCTTATGACCGAGACAACCACTATCCACATCACTGAAGGAAAAGAACATGCAAAAGACCAGCGTCACTTAGCCTGAGCCGTTCCCTTTCCTCTCTGTCTTTAAGTGTGCGTCTGTTTGCGTTTTTGCACCTTTCTGTGCTCTCTAAGAGACCTGCGGGTACAGTACTGACGGCAGGGCCACAGGCACGCCCACACTAATGGAGTTTTGTGTGGAAAGTGGCTGTGATCCCTCTCCATCACACTGCGCTGCCTTTGTGTAGTTTCTCTCCTCGTCTCACAGTGCTAGCCAGCTCCACACGGCACAGCGAGTCCTTCCACCCACTCCATGTCTCTCGCTCTCGGGCTCACTCGTACACAGATTATGCAGCTGAGCGTTGTGTGTGTGTGTGTGTGTGTGTGGTCCTTCTGACGCCAGAACAAAAGCTCAACAGTCTTTAATGCTGCTAAATGTACGAGATAATACCACATTACTGTATTATGCTCGGATGTGTTTGAGTTCATGGAGAAACTGCTTTTTTTTTAAGTCCACAGTTGAACATCCAGGTAGTCGATGTGTTTTTAAGAGGAAGATCACTATAATCATTTACTCAGCATAATACCTTCAAAGCAAAAACACTGCAGACTACAGTATGTTTACTGTGTTCACACGGGCAACTGTTTCTATAGTTTTATTGTCACGTTGAATAGATTAGCCCTTGAGTTTGTGTGCTGGTGGTTGACATAAATAGCTTCTGTCGTAGTAATATTTGCACTTTGTGTAAAGAAAAGTAAACCCCTGCATCTGTCGGAACAAACGCATCGTTCGACCCTCGGGCTGAGATCTGAACCTGAAGAAGAAGAAGAAGAGGGGAAATAATAACCGACAGATTACAATGTGGCCCCCCCATTGTCTTTTTCCCCCTTGACTTCAAAGTCAGTTGAAGTCTCAAAGCTGTTGCAGCTGCCACAGAGATAAAGCACCGTCTGATCTCTAATGTTTTATACTCCGTGGTTGAGCACAGAATGTCCAGTCACGATGTGGGTTTAACCACAGTGATCGACGTGTTCAATGTACAATCATTTAAGACGCATAATGCAATCAAAAGTAAACCGATACTCCTTTGTTTTCCTTCTCACGTGTTTTGATTGATATGAATCCTTCTACTGTTAATTATGAATGTGACCCTTTTCCTTCCTCTTTGTTGTGAAAGGTGTTGTGGAAGGGGACCTGGCAGCCGTGGAGGCCTACAAGTCATCGGGAGGTGACATTGCACGTCAGCTAACGTCAGACGAGGTGCGTCTATTAAATCGTCCCTCAGCGTTTGATGACGGCTTCACGCTGGTCCACCTCGCCATCCGCTTCCAGAGGCAGGACATGCTGGCGGTGTTGCTCACGGAGGTCAGTAGAGAGTCTTTCTGGAATCACCTGCAGCAGATACTGGCTGACGGAGAGAGGTGTGCATGCTGGTAGAGCAACGGAGATCATTCTGTTCAGCAAATACAAAATGTCATTAGCCGTGTTACATCAGTCAAATTTGTTCATTTAAAAGATGGAGCAGAATCATTTTAAACTAATTACTAGCTCCAAAAAAAAAAAACTGGATCGTAAAAATTTGAGGGACTACGGTACAAATGAGACCCTTGAATTATGGGTGTGATTGCAGTGGTGCTTGTTTCTGGGTCAGCGATGATGTCGCCTTTTTCTTGTCAAGTCTCTTAATCTCAACATCCAATGAGATCAGCCAGGAGGGATCACATGGGCAGAGGGTCTGGAATTCAACCACACACTCCTCTCTCTCTCTCTCTGTGCTTTTTGATAGTTCATTCATTTTGTGTTGCTAATAATAATAATAATAATAATAATAATAATAATGATGGAGTATTTTGTTAAAGATTTGGGTTCCCTGGTGTGTCTGTGTAACAGGAAGGCTCACTGAGCTGATGTGTGTGTGTGTGTGTGTGTGTGTGTGTGTGTGTGTGTGTGTGTGTGTGTGTGTGTGTGTGTGTGTGTGTGTGTGTGTGTCTCGGCAGTGTGTGTGTGTGTGTGTGTGTGTGCTGTTGTTGATTGCAGCTCGCTTGCCGTCAGCACTGTGATCCCAGATTATCTGTGTGTACACACACCTCTCCTCCCACACTCGGTCACTGTCCCCGTTTCCTTTCCGAGGGGTCAGTGACTAACCGCTGGCTCGTGCCCCGAAAATGCTTCAAAGCTGACATCTGCTTGAAAACAGATTCCTTTCCCTTTTTCCCCATCTTGTCCTGGAGGCAACTTGGATTAGATTAGTGAAGGTACATTTAGATCAGATCACCGAGTCCACAATGCTGGAAGAATTCTCTTGCTCAATTACCAGCCTCTGTCACGCCTTCCTTTATATTTGGATTATACTTCCTTCCCTTTCTCCTCTCTTCTCTGTAGGTGTCCCAACAGGCAGCCAAGTGTATTCCCGCCATGGTGTGTCCGGAGCTAACGGAGCAGATCCGTCGTGAGGTGGCAGCCTCACTTCACCAGCGTAAGGGCGACTTCACCTGCTATTTCCTCACCGACTTGGTGACCTTCACCCTGCCTGCAGGTAAAGCACCACAAACAAAGAATATAAATGAAAACAATTGACTTGAATGTTATAACTTGAATTCCAGACGCTGTCAAAGTGCACTTCATGTGCATTATATAAGGCTAACTTAAAACCCAGTCTCGCCGTCTCCTCTGGCTCTGCCAACTGTGTGATTGAATGCTTGTTTTGTTTACTCGTGGCGTATGAAATTGCTTTTTGTTGGGATGCTGAGGAGACATAATGCTACGGTTGTCTCTGTATCAAACTGCAGAAGACGGAGGCCAATCTCTGGCTCACTGTTTCAGTATTGTTCTTGCATACCGAGTAGGCCAGCCCGCCAACGATGCATGTCTCCCCTTCATGACTAAGCTGTATTTGGGCATTTTCTTTCCAATGACTCTCTGTAAAAGTGCATGCATTCAGTGCTATATCCGTTGAACTTCATTGTGTGTGTGTGGAATAGCTATTAGTGGTCCAGTCTGTTGCTGGTAACGAAGCTACGGGTGTTTCTTGTGTAGTGTTCAGGACAATGCAGACTTTGGCTGCTGGCCACTATAGAGAGCCGTTCTCTTCCGCTAAAATAAATGAATGCAGCGACTTTGTGGAACCGAAGAATGAGCCGCTGTGTTGACAAGAGCGCAGAGCACGCAGCGAAAGCCTGTGGCCATTGTGAGAAGAACAAAAACATGGTGGCTTGAGTTGAAATGAGCCATTTTTCAGTCATTTCTATTAAGTGTTATTGTATTTTCAATATTGTATTCAATTTCTGCCAATAAATCCCTTTTAAATCCTACACAATGTTAACTGTCTCTGCGCCTGTGTCCGCTCTAATAATGATTTTTTTTTATCATTCACTTATCTTCTTCTTTTTGTTTTCTTGTGTCAGACATTGAGGACTTGCCCCCAGCTGTTCAGGAGAAGCTGTTTGATGAGGTGCTGGACCGAGACGTACAAAAAGGTGAAATATTTACTCCGTCAACTTCATGACTGAGTGTTACAGTAACACCGATCACATGCTGCGCTTACATATGGATCCACTTTGAGAGAGAGAGAGAGACAAAGAGAAACCAGATCCAAGATGGGAACCACGGTCTGGCTTGTAAAACAGAAGGAGCACCCTCACAAACTGTCTACTGTAATGGGAAGGCTGCCCAAACCTGGCAGTGTTACATTACTTGTATTTTCCCTGTTGCCAACTCAGCGTTTTACCTGCCTGCTTGTCACTTTGCCAGGTGGCCGGTCTTCATCGTGTGTACCAATTGTGTCTGCGTTAATCAGCCTAATTAAGTTTGAGGGAGTTCTCCGATCCCCATTGAAAAATGTTGCATCCCCTCAGCCCACACACACACACACACACACACACACACACACACACACACACACACACACACACACACACACACACACACACACACACACACACACACACACACACACACACACACACACACACACACACACACACACACACACACACACACACACACACACACACACACACACACACACACACACATTTAAAAGGCATCTGCAACACTTGCTTTCTTCAGTTTCCTGCTTATTTGTGTGTCCTATTTAATTAGTACAATGTGTCAAATGTTCTGTACTGCAGCATAAGTACAAAGAGACACATCAACCTTTATTTCACCTTATTTCAAGATCCTTTCTCGGTGCGTTTGCGTTCACTTCAATAACGTCAAGTGAAGAGAAAACCATGTCTCCTTTTTCAGGTTAGGGGATTAAGACAGTAAAAAACGAAATGACCACGCCATGGAAACCTTTCAAGGTGCTTGGGTGTGTGTGTGTGTGTGTGTGTGTGTGTGTGTGTGTGTGTGTGTGTGTGTGTGTGTGTGTGTGTGTGTGTGTGTGTGTGTGTGTGTGTGTGTGTGTGTGTGTGTGTGTGTGTGTGTGTGTGTGTGTGTGTGTGTGTGTGTGTGTGTGTGTGTGTGTGTGTGTGTGTGTGTGTGTGTGTGTGTGTGTGTGTGTGTGTGTGTGTGTGTGTGTGTGTGTGTGTGTGTGTGTGTGTGTGTGTGCGCATTTGCAAGAGAAAAAAACCCAGGAGAGGGGAAAGTGTGTCCAGAATAATTTAATATTTAATCATATTGAGCTTTTTATGATGGTGGTGTTGTTTTCATGAACTCCATTACTTAATAAGTTAGTTAATAAAGTTAATTTGTAAAGTTCACATACATACTCACGGTAAGAAAACACTCGTTTTCATTCTCCCACTATGAAAATGGAGCTACCAGAGAAAACCCATGTAAGCTCATGATAGATGGCAGATTGGAAAACTACGACTCCCCTTGCTGCGAGGCAGCACTCCCAACCAATGACCCCCCCGCTGCCCTTTATAACTGAGTAATAGTTTGACCAGTTGTTGTTTTTCGTTCAGTACAATTCTGAAAATGTCAAACTATTACTAAAGTACAACCGTTTTACCTTCAACGTTTTACCTCAATGCCATGGTTTGATGTTAAAAGCAACTTTCTTCCACCATTTATGCTTCTTCAGCATTTTTCTGCTTCCCAGAATCTTCCTCATCAACGGCGTCCTTATCGTCTAAATTGATCGGGCTCAATTTAGACGCTGCTCTTCGTTAATGGCCTCTCTGTGTGTTTTTTATACCTTTCATTTCTCAAAGATATCATGAAATGAAATGTCCTTTTCTTCATAGCACAGTTTTACGTTTATCTCTTGAAGGTATCCATTCTTCTCCTTCCCCAGGCTTGGACTCTACTGTCCTTAATCACACTCTCTTTCTGAGTGTCTCTAGAAGGTCATCTATTTCTTGGCTGAGGATTCTCGTCCTCTCGGAGGCTTTCAGCTGATGCTGTATTTACAAATCCTTGTCGTTTTGGAGCTTTGATGTGGAGCTGAATTATATTTTTGCCTCTTTTTCTCTCTTCTCTGCCAATTACATTTCAGCCATATGCTCACAACGCATTTTAAGCTCCCCCGCTCCCATTGCTCAAGACCTTATGACTCTCCAAAGCTCTGAGTTTAGGTCCAAGCCAGACAAGCTGAACCCTCTGTTGGAAGCTTCCTTTTCAAGTCACACGGCTCTTGTTGGAGGACCTCGTCCCTCTCAGAGACCCTGGGCGCTGACATCATGTTGTTTTTAAACCAATGAATCAGTCTCCTGAGTAGTATCTTCTTGCTGCATCCACAGTGACTTTCTCAACCTATTGTCCTTGCAGCTCATTGTAAGTTGTTCTGTATCACTGTACAATTGTCCTTCTCTTCCAGAGTGATGATCTGAATTTGGCTGTTGTATTTCCACGTTTTTTTATAAACTATTACTGGCGGCTGTTCACATGCTATGTTCACATGTCTATTTCCGCCCTCAAATCCAATGTTGTCGATGTGTTTAAGCGGAAGACACTGTCGTGTGGTGCACAAGCACCTGGCACATGTCTTTTCTTTCTTGGTTGCTTAGTAACGGCAGACTGGATAAAAGAATGAAAGTGGCGCGGCTGCTGTTTTCCACCCGTTTATAGACCCGACATGTGTCGTTACACAATACAAACAGACATGCACACGAGAGATCCACAGGAAACCGTGCACTCAAGTGCTTTTCATTTTTCTTATTGATAGAAGTCTTCCTGTAAACTGATCACTCTCCTTCAGCAGAGTTGTGTTACGTTACTGCTTATACTGTTCGCTGGTTTCGAACTTTTCATGGCATTTGTTAATAAAAAGATGTAATAATGCAAAAAACGTGCACTTTTCAACATGTTTCTGTCATACCTTACGGGGTATCTGAACACTGTATATCTGACGTGTTTTCCCGCCGTAATCTGACTTCTCGCTGTCATCCGGTTTTGTACTGTACATGCTGACCTGTGTAAACATCTCTCGTCCTTTAAAATGCCATCGCCTGTCTTGCAACTTGGAAAAAAACCCCACTATGGCCTCAATACTTCACATAAGTCACACTTCTCACTACAATTTGTTCCCTTTTTGAGGTAGAATAGTTAATACCACTGAGATGGAGCACTCAACTTCTCTTCCCCTCTTGCTCAGAACTCGAAGAGGAGTCGCCCATCATCAACTGGTCCCTGGAGCTCGGGACCCGGTTGGACAGTCGGTTGTACGCCCTGTGGAACCGCACGGCCGGGGACTGTCTCCTGGACTCCGTGCTGCAGGCTACATGGGGCATCTATGACAAGGACTCGGTGCTCCGCAAGACCCTCCACGACAGCCTGCACGACTGTTCTCACTGGTGAGTCCTGCAGGCCGGGGACCAGGAAGAGCACATTACATCGTGTTATTGTCCTGCAGGCCGGGGACTAGGAGAGCACATTACATCGTGTTATTGTCCTGCAGGCCGGGGACTAGGAAGAGCACATTACATCGTGTTATTGTCCTGCAGGCCGGGGACTAGGAAGAGCACATTACATCGTGTTATTGTTCCTTTAAAAGACAACCTGTAAACATTACGGCATGCTGCACCTAGTCTCAGGCCTGTTAGTACTGTGTTTAGCAGACCGAATGACATAATGCACCACAGACCAATAGTAGAGGGGTACTGACGTCAGCTGTGGGGGTGAGTTGGTGCTCACATGCTGCTTTTCAGGAGACTGTTTTTAATTAGCTGAAACCTTAATTTGGGCAAACAAGGTGAATATACTGCATTTTTGTATATATATAAACTGCAGTAAGTGTTTTTACACTACCTTTTTTTACCATTGCAGCTTTAGCAAAACATCCATATCTCATTCATGTTTATCTTTATACTTTAAACAGTTAGCCGACGGATTTCCACAGTAATGTTTACAAAAAGGGAGCAGGTTGAGTTTTAGTGTCTCGCTCAAGGAGCTCGAAACAGCTGAATACTTATATTTACATTCAAAGTTCTCAAGTTACGTTTTGTTTTCCTTTTAACGTTGCATGACTATGTTTTGAAATTGGGACATGTGGTTCAGGGGTTGGGATATATACACACAAATCCAGTCTGGATTGTCGCCTCATGCAGAGATCTGAGCCTTTTGATCTAGAACGGAGAGGCTTTGATTGGGGATTTAGACCAGTCGCACACGTTTTAGTGGGAATAAATAAAGTCTTGAGTGCAAAGTTGGGAGCACTGGAACAATTTACAGCGCTGTGCTGATTCTACTTGAACACAACAGCCCAGTGTGACTTAAGTCTATTTCTAAGAAAGTGTGGGTTCTGAAGTGAGAAAATTACTATTTAGATACGAGTAATTGCCATCCAACCTCAACAGAGATGAATAGCAGTCGCACGCCTTTCAGCACAGAGAGGTCAATTAATGTAAATAACAGTATTTGTGTGCGTTTGTGTGTGTGTGTGTGTGTGTGTGTGTGTGTGTGTGTGTGTGTGTGTGTGTGTGTGTGCAGGTTTTACACCCGCTGGAAGGAGTGGGAGTCGTGGTATTCCCAGAGCTTCGGCCTGCACTTTTCCCTTCGGGAGGAACAGTGGCAGGAGGACTGGGCTTTCATCCTTTCCCTGGCTAGTCAGGTACGTGCACATGGAAACAAACACTAACACGGTGGACAGGAGCTTGATGTGCTTCGAATGTGACATACTAATAACGCATGAATTATGTAAGATGCTTTAATGCTCTTACCGCAGTATACTTAATCTGTAATTCCCTTTGAAAGTGCATCCCGTCTGGAATGTACAGTATATTTAATAATCCTTTTGTAGTTTCACGGAGCCCCAGCTCTCTTAACTATTTTTATCCCCCCTTTTGTGTCGCATTTTCTTTCACAGCCAGGATCCAGCTTGGAGCAGACCCACATTTTCGTTCTTGCACACATTCTTCGTCGGCCTATTATCGTCTACGGAGTGAAGTATTACAAAAGTTTCCGTGGCGAAACGCTCGGGTACACCCGTTTTCAAGGTGAGGAGTTATTGGACTGTTTGGACTGAAGCTGTTTCGGTTAAATATCATTATGGCAGTTAGAAAATGGGACTTCCTTTGTGTGTCCATATCTTACATAGCTGACATAACTGCCCCTCTGGACTGTCGGTAATTGTTATTTACAACATGTATCAGGCTCGTTCCTTTTATTTAAATGGTATTTAAGTACGGTGTGACCAGAAATAACATAAACAACATGACAAAACACACACACACTTGTCATTGGAGCAGCGGTAAAGGAATTACAGATCCTAAACAAGTAAAAGTCCTGCATTCAAAACGTTACTCCAGTAATACTGTGAGTAAATGTACTAAGTTTTCCACCGCTGCATAGGAGCACACATAGAAGTGATGCTGTTGAGTTCGTCTCACACGCACACACACACACACCTAGACAGATGTGAACATGTGTAAACTATCAGAAACAATCCCGTGAGCGTGGAGGGCCGGGTCTACGTTTACAGCTGGCAGTAAAACAGCCAGCTTTCAGTTTGTCTGCTGAGTGATGCTGCACAGGGGATGATGAAAGTGCTCTGTAATGGCCAACTGCTTGTAGTAAAGCCGGCCTGATGGATCCGTGATTTACTGTCGCCAGGAGCCGATGTAAAACACACAGAGGGAGGCGTGCATATGGTTGACTATAGAGGAGGGAGGAGAGCTCGGTTAACTCGGTGACCAAGTGAACCCAGTAAAAACACAGAATAGACTTCTCAATCATCATGGAAGTGGAGAAATATTAAAGTACTTCTCTTCAGTATATAAGTATGTTAAAATCAGCGTCACCTCAGCCAACTTTACATTTAGATCATAAATACATAATGCATTATTAAAACTCTCTCCTTCTCCCTCCAGGTGTGTACTTGCCCCTTTTGTGGGAGCAGAGTTTCTGCTGGAAGAGCCCCATCGCTCTGGGCTACACGCGGGGCCACTTTTCAGCACTGGTGGCCATGGAGAACGACGGCTTCGACAATCGCGGCGCGGGCGCCAACCTCAACACGGACGACGATGTGACCGTCACGTTCCTGCCGTTGGTCGACAGTGAGAGGAAGCTGCTTCACATTCACTTCCTCTCAGCGCAGGAAGTAAGGACCTCCCCCCACTGTGTCGACACAATTCTTGTTTGTCCTTTTAGAATTTATCTTTTGGTTTCCAGCCTCTGTGTCAGTGCTAGTTTAAGAGACGATGCTTCAGCAGGAGGACGTGATCTCCTCAACTCAGACGAGTGATATTGCTCCCTCTGATGGCCCTATTTGTTTTCCCCGTGTCCTTCAGATGGGTAATGAAGAGCAACAGGAGAAGCTGCTGCGGGAGTGGTTGGACTGCTGTGTGACGGAGGGCGGGGTTCTGGTGGCTCTTCAGAAAAGCTCCCGCCGCCGCAACCACCCGCTCGTTACCCAGATGGTGGAGAAGTGGCTGGACGGCTACCGGCAGATTCGCCCCTGTGCCTCTTTGTCTGACGGCGAAGAGGAGGAAGACGACGATGACGAGTGACAAAACTGAAGCGCCGGGGAGGGGAGTTCTTTTTTTTATTTCTTTTTTTCCTTTCCTTACACGGACAAACTGTGAAAGCCTTCAGGAGAAGACAGGGAACCACGAGCCCCCACCCACCCACCACCTCTTAACAGGAGACACTGCTACTCTTCTAGCACATGCAGCCACTCGGACACACACTTAAAACGCATCGAACACTTAACTCGGACAAAGAGGAGACTGAACAACTCGACTGCTGCCAAACACAGATTTGGGGAGAGGAATTAAAGGGTTACAAATGCAAATAACCTTTGGATTTGTTTTGATTTTCAAATGTTAAGGAAAAAAGGATTCTTTATCCATAGATGTAAATGCATGTGGTTGTTTTAAAAAAAAAAAAAGAGTATAAGGAAATATACCAGCATTGATTCAAATCAACACTTTATATCCGTTCAGTGTGGGCACTGACAAAAGCACACTTCCAAATTGAACTTTTTGATGTTTTAAGAGTTGGTTTGTTAAGCTATTTGTTTTTGAATGGGCTGGGACGAAGCCAATAAATATCATTATCTTTAGAAAACCAGAGATTGTGTAATACTAAATGACTTAAATCCTTATTACTAAGCATTGCACATTTATTAAAACATTTCTATATAAATACAGTATCATTGCTTGAATTAAGGTCGTATATGAAGCTCTTGAAAAGGGAGATGTTCCCTTCACAAGTCAAATCTACACTCATTACGTTTTTAGCACACAAACATTCATGTTGGATCTTTTGGTTTACCTTTTTTCAGACTGATTGAACTGAGAAGTTGTGTGTGTGTTTTTTTTTTTTCTTCTCTGAACTTACTCAACATATTTATTGTTTGGAGACTTATATGAGCTAATAAGAGCTTTCTTCTGTATGTTTGTTTTTTTTTCTCTTTTTTGTGGTTTCGTTAATTATTTTCTCAAACTTGATGAAGACTCGTTGCACAGAAGTTGCTGTGAAGAAAGAACCAAACATGACCATCAATGAGAAGTTTACTTGCATTGTTGTGTGTGAGATTTAGTACCTCATCTGGATGCCTGAAATCTGGTGCTCTTTTTTTTTGGGCAGGCGAGTTTGAGACATGAACCCACTTGTCCCACTTGTCTCATCGTTGTCTCCTATTTCCTCTTTGTCCCTTTTTTCCCCTCATAGCATTTGTTGTCAAGCTCACCCTCATGGTACATGTCCGTCCTCCTCTGTAACGCCTGTTTGTTGTCATTGTGTGAACCCATCTTTACGTTTTTGATTAAGGTCGTTGTGAGACTGCAACATATGAAACCAAAGCTGACAGGAAAAAAAGACAAAAAAACACGAGTTGTTACTTTTTTTGCTGTGAATGTTTTGCTTTTTGTTTTTCTTGCCATTACGTACTGTAACTTCTTTTGTGTTTCATTCAAGTCATACACGTTCACTTGTATGTTGCTTTGTATTTATGCAATAGTTGCAGTTGTGACTATGATGGTTTGTGGATTTAGGCCTGACTTTACTATACAGAGTGTAACGCAATGAACAGGCAAAATAAGGAAAAAAAAATAAAGGAAACCCTTTTTGAATGTCCAACTAAGCTGTTTCCTGTCTGATATTCTTAGTTATCAGTTCATGCTGTGATTCACTGATGAAGAAAACTCTTAACACATTCCGTCAAGTCATTCGATTTTTGTCTTTAAATATCACTGTTCCCTTCACAGTAGGTCAATTATGCAGAGTTTTTGAAGCGTTTCTAACTTAACTCATGTGTCTATGATTGTAGCACCCTCTACTGGATTTTAAATGTGTGACCATAATAGAAATGGGTCAATTGTATAATTTTTATAGTTAAGACTTGTTTTATTTATTTACCTATTTAGCATTTTAAAGCTGTATACAAACAAACACACTATAATGTAGTTGTAAGCAGATATGAGGATATTTTAAAGTGTTTAGTATGAATGTATTTGTCAATAATTACAAGTACCCCCATGAAGCATCCATAGCTGAATGAATAGTTAATAAATGATTGATAACAGTGTTCTTTTTGGCTGTAATAATACATTAGTCATAGTATAGAATGTCGAAAAAAGACAAAAAAGTTGTAGTAGAGTACGTCGAAGAAAGTCATATGAAAGTCAGAGTATAGCATGTTGAAAAAAGTCATTGTATAGCATGTCCAAAAAAGTCATGTCATAATATAGCATGTTGAAAAAAGTCATAAAAGTCATAATATAGCATGTCCATAAAAGTCATAATATAGCATGTCAAAAAAGTCATAAAAGTCATAGTATAGCATGTCCAAAAAAGTCATAAAAGTCATAATATAGCATGTCCAAAAAAGTCAGAGTATAGCATGTCGAAAAAGTCATAAAAGTCAGAGTATAGAATGTCCAAAAAAGTCATAAAAGTCATTGTATAGTATGTCAAAAAGTGTAAAAATTAATAAAAATGTTTTAAAAGTCATAGTATAGTTTGTCACAAAAACTTGATAAAAAAGTTTTTAAATACTAGTATGTCAGTAAAATATGGAAGCCCATTCCCGCCAGCAAAAAAAAAAAAAAAAGATCACTAAAAAAAAATAAGATCACAAAAAAAAAAAAAAAAAAAAAAATAGTAACTTAACTTTTTTTTTTATTTAAAAAAAAATAACTTTTGGTGCATCCATCTGTAACCATAACACTGACCAGATTTTTCCAGTTGCTATAGAAAGTCGAAATTATGAGATACTTTAACACAACAGTCATAGAAGCAGCTATGACATATGAATGGATTGTGAGTACATTGAAGACTTCTTTAAAACGTGGCTTTACAACACATGAAATACAGATGATGTTTCACATGGATTGTACTGAGCAAACGCACCCTTGAATATAATGTTAAGCAAGAAGCAGCTCTGGAGTATAAAGAATGAAACCAATGTGGCTGAGGTGGCAACCAATAAACAGCAACTGGAAACATCTTTTTTTTTTTTCTTTTTTGCTGACAGAGAAAAAGTATAAAAAAAATAAAATATATATATATATATTTTTTTTTTGTGAATTAATTATTATTATTCTTTTTTTTTGTCAATTCATTTTTTTGCCTTTTTCTTTTTTGTGAATTAATTATTATTATTTTTTTTGGTGATCTTATTTTTTTTTTTTTTTGCTGTCGTAAATGGGCTTCCATAGTTTATTGGTCGCCACCTCAGCCACATTGGTTTCATTCTTTATACTCCAGAGCTTCAAGGGTGCGTTTGCTCAGTACAATCCATGTGAAACATCATCTGTATTTCATGTGTTGTAAAGCCACGTTTTAAAGAAGTCTTCAATGTACTCACAATCCATTCATATGTCATAGCTGCTTCTATGACTGTTGTGTTAAAGTATCTCATAATTTCGACTTTCTATAGCAACTTTTTTTTTTTTGCTGGTGGAAAAAAAGTAAAATAAAAAATTATTAGAATTATTATTATTTATTTTGTGGGTGGATTTCATTTTTTTTTGTGAATTACATAATTTTTTTTTTTTTAAGTTACTATTTTATTTTTGTGATCTTATTTTTTTTTTAGTGATCTTATTCTTTTTTTTGCTGGCAGGAATGGGCTTCCATAGTAAAAAGTCAGCGTATAGGTAAAAAGAAAAAGTCACAGTATTGTATGCACAAACATGTCATTAGAAAGTCATAGTACAGTATGTCAGAAAAATATCATAGTATAGTATTCCATAAGAAAAGTCTCAAGTAAAATATATCATAAAAACTTTATGTAATTTTAAACCCAACCCAAGCTTTGATAGGGCGCAGCCATCGCGGTTATGATTCATTTTCAAATGAACCTGCATATTAGTGTAATAATTTAGGCCTTTATTTCAACACTTCATTCTTAATTATTTAATTTGTTTATTTATTGAGTTATTCATGTATTCATTATAATGGCAGCTTAAGTACCTCTACACTTGGGGGCAGCAGAAACAGGCTGTAAGCATAACATCTGCCATATTTTAGGTTAATATCGCAATAACAAGAGCAGCTTAGAGCAGGGGTTTTCAAACTTGAGGCTTTCTAATAACAACCGTAAGTTGGTTATTGTTGTTTTAAAAAAAATGTACTTCTTCTTCTCTTTGTTAAATCTGCACCCACAAACATGATACACACATTGTTAGGCTCGGTATGACTTACACTTTCCAAGGATATCATTATCTCCAATGTCCATCCCAATGAATGTTGATAAATCTGCTTAAAATAATAGAAAAAAAATACTCATCTTTGAACTCCAGAACTCCAGAATCAGCACATTTATTTGATTTCTACAGTATCAAAGTTATCCAGTGATGGTTGTCTGTATATTCATGGGTACATTGCAAACAGGAACTGCTAATAGCTCATCGTCATACTTTTAATGATGCCAATTTGCTCAATAACTCAGCATGACTTACGAAATACACTTCCTGTTAACAAGAATTATGGGTATTTCCAAAAGTGAAAGCATGATTATCTACCAAATAGAAGTAAGAAAGAATAATAAGAGTGACAAAATCCATTATTATGAACTTTTTTTTATGTTTGTTGCACAATAAATATTTTTTGACATAACTGACATTGACAGCGTCAGACTTTGAAAAAAAACCTTTTAGAGGATTTTTTTTAACCATTTTTTTAAATAACTGAAAAAAATGAATATCCCACAAATGTTCCACAGAGCCAGTCGTCAATCAGAACAGTACGTTTTATTTATTGTTTCCAGCTGCACTGTATGCTATATGTTCACCTTGTACAAGAAACAAATACAAACACTCACACTAAAAACCAAACAATCTGCTAGCAGCTGTCTCTCTCTCGCTAACTCCATTGGGCTAAAAGGGATGGATGTGGCTGCTGCTGTTCACAGAGGGCACGATGCCTCTTGAGAGCCACAGCTGGCTTTTATTAGAGCAGGAAAACAAAGCAGAAGAAACCATAAAGAGGAGAAGGTGGGGTCGTTCACATAAGACTATGATTATAAGAACATTTAACAAGGCAATACAAATCTGACAGGGCTGAAAACCTTGAACATCAACAAAAACTTACATTTGATATATAAAAAAATATCACAATGGAGAAAGAGGTGGAGACATGAAAAGCAATAATCCAGTTTTTTTTTTTCTCTTTCTGTTTAGATTTGGACATATTTGAAGGTTAATCATTTTTTTCCTGAGTCAGTCGGAGATTTACTGCTTTTGTTTTTCCTAACTCGCTAGCTGGTGCTGCAATGTACTGGATGCAAATAGATCATATTTGGGACACTGTTCATGACAATAAGCAAATATTGTAGGTACCTCAGGTCAGCAGAGTTGGAAAAGTCTTATCAGCAATATTTAATTGGTGTGACACACTTAATGTACAGTATCTAACCACAAATGACAGTTGTTTTTTTCCTCTTTTTTTTTTGGTTTAAAATGGTCATTTTTTTTTTACCTCATAAGCCGAAATATTCTTCCTGGAACTGGAAACCGGATCTACTGCTCTGCATCTCGTCTCTACATTCAGGGGGCCGCCAACCTACGACTAAGTAGAAATGAGCAACGATGGAGTCCAGGTTTCTGTTGGAGACGGCGGCAGACGCTGCTGTTGTCGTCGGCTGACTTTTGTTTATCTGCTAAACATAAATCCATTCATTTTCACCCACTGAAGAAAAGAAACAACACATATTCACTTGCAAACAGAAACACAGAATATAGGATAAACAGAGGAAAGTAAAAAAAAAAAAAAAAAAAGATATAGTAACGGACATGTTTGCGCTGAAATGGGTGTAATTGACGAAGGGAGGAGGGGAAACGGAGGCTCGACGGATTGTTTATGAAGTCACTGTCCCCCTTTTCAAGCTCTTCCTTTAAACAAAAGGAGTGTGGGTCAGATCTCCGTCCTGCACGTGGAAATGTCAACATGTCCCAGAAGTCAGGAGGAATCTCCCCTTAAAATATACTCCAAAAACAAAGATAAAAACAGAATCACTTAACTCAACGTAGGACAAAAACAGATATGTGGGAGGAAAGGTTTCAGATCTTCAGGCGCATGAGTTTGATGGTCAGTCTCATCATCGGTGTGTGGCAGCTCATGTGTGTGATAACATCCACTGTCCTCACTTGGGCGTAGTGGTTTCATACAAAAAAAAGAAAACGTGTGAAACGTTTGCCCGGCAGGCAGACGGTCTGCTGGTAGGTTCAGATGGCTGAAGTCAAGCGTACACTTGGATGGTTGAGTTGCTGTTTTTTTGTTGTTGTTGTTGTTGTTGTTGTTGTTGTTGTTGTGTGTTTACATCGGTTTTAGCCGCTCTGCTCTGTTACATCAGCAGCCCTACGGCTCAGTCATGTGCTCTCTCATGTGGTCACCGTGTTTGGAGGGTTGGTTGGGGGGAGGTGGCCTGTGACGGATGGATACCGGGGGGCAGGGTGTGGGCGATGGGCACTCCCCCAGGCACCAACCCCTCCATAGGTCCGGGAATCCCGCCAGGGGCGACACCCACCACACCAGGAGGGAAGCTGGAGAAGGAAAAGAGATGATTAGCAGGTGAGCCAAAAGGAAAGCTGTTTTAACTTAAAGCAACTCTTTCTATTTTCCAAAATCCTGGAAAACGTCTGCTGCTGCTGCTCAGTGGCTGATTCATCAGTTACACTTTTTTTTCACCCACCACACAGCTGGACTGATATTTGTTGCTCCTAATCATTACTGTCTGAAGTTGGATTTTACAGTAACTGCTAATTAAAAAAATACAGAATCAACACATGAAATCGGAAAAAATTGTGCAACTTAAAATGTTTAAGAGAAGCAAAACAACTTAGTTTTAGTGGACTCACGAAGCATCATCACTTCTATGAAACAAAATACTTAGAAATGGTGCAAAGTTACACATGACAAGGAGCGCTGCAGCGTGGAGGCAATACATGAGAATGTTAAGAGGTCCTAATCTGGTGTAGGGGAGGATTTAAAAGGGTCATTCGCCCAAATTAAATTAATGTTTCTCACTTTCTACCATATGGCGTTTAGCCTCACGGATAGTTTTGGTTTAATCTGCTCAGGTTTTATTTCTGCTGCTCATTACAATAGAGGTCAATTGAACATTTGTATGTTTCTTGGTAATCTCTGTAAACATATGCTGCATTCATTCATAAGCAGAATCTGGAAGGAAATGGGACAATATGTTGGCATCTTTAGCATTCTGGTGTCTGTGAGTAGTCTGTGTAGCAGGCTTAGGTTGAATGCATACAAACAGTGTGTGTGGAGAGCAAAAGAGGAGGAAGGCTTTGACCCGAAATGCAATCTCAGAACCCGTCGGCTATCGTCTGACGATGATTTCGCTTTTTATTGGTTTAAAATTAGCTTGGAAACTGGCTCCTTGTGAAACAATCTGGGTGTACAATGTCGTCTTTAAACAACACTCCAGTCTCGGAGTGTGAACAACAAACAGCACACAAGGAAAAGGAAGTCTTGGCGCTGGCGGCATCTCTTCCCAGAAGTAGTGTGATATTCCAGGTTTGTTGCCGAGATTTTCAATCCCTTTCTTTCTTTCCCTCAATGACATAACTCTATTTCCTCTTCCTCTATTTTCACCAAAAAAAGTAATTGCACTCTTTTGATCACACTTCTTACTTATTCTACTCTTGATTTCCAGATGTAGCTGTAAATGTATGAACACTTGTTGTAAAATGTCCAACATTAGAGTGATTCGGTGAGCTGTGTTTCTGTTTCAGGGTGGGGGTGGGGGGGGGTTTGGGGAATTAATGAGATGCTGGGTACAGTGGGTTCAGTTACAGGACATGTGAGTGTGAAGCAGAAAAAGGACTACAGATTTCAATGGGATTTTTTTTTTTTTTTTATTAATGATGTTATTCATTTGCTCTGGCCTGTGGGCCAGCAGTGGTAGTATTCATTTACCTGGTTGAGAATTAGGTATATAATTTGTCCTGCATTCCCCCCGTTGCTATGGCCTGTACCATGGTTTGGTTCACTCGGCTGTGTGAGAGAAGCAGTTCATTCTGGTTGAGACAATATAGAGACTGAGAAACGAAGAGCCTAAACTCAACAAGGGATTAATTCATTTGGGCCAACTTCTACGTATAACTGCGCCACAAAAACTAGGACCCAGACGCCTAATATATCAGGAACAGAAAGTCAGAATTGTGGCAAAAACATACATCATGTGAACATCTAGACGACCCCCTCCCCGCGTGTGTTGAGCCTCATTTACTGCAGGTGTTGATGTGAAACAGGTGATCTCTGCGCGATGCGAGTCGCCCGCTGGGTTCATTCACATACATCCCCCCCTCCTACCTGTAGGTGGCACCATTCATCTCAGGGTGAACTTGAGGCTGCTGCTGCTGCTCCATCATCCCCCACGGTGCAGAGGTAACAAAGAACTCCTTGTTGATGCAGTTTCGGAGGCTGTCGGGAATGCGGCCTGTGTCGTGGGGCAAGAGCGAACATCGGTGAGCAGAGAAACCCAAAAATCTACGAGTGTGGGAATGCATTCAGGGACGTCTCCGTACCAGTGATGGCTCTCCGTATTTCTGTGGCGGCGGCCTCTCTCATCTCCAGTGATGCCTGCTCGCTGTACCAGGCGGTGTGGGGTGTGCAGATCAAGTTGGGGGCGTCTTTCAGAGGACCTTGGGAAAAACTGTTCAACAGCAAGATGTATGACGGAAGAAGAGAAACGACGTAAATAAGAGAAGCGAGAGGAAACATTTCTTGTAACCAAGAATCAGTGAATTGAATCAATGAACAGAAGCCGTTTGAATAAAAAAAAGATGTGATCATAAACACCTGAAAGGCTCTGTCTCGTGGACGTCCAAGGCGGCTCCCCGTATCCGGCCTTCTTTCAGGGCCTGAGCCAAAGCTTTCTCATCCACCAGACCTCCCCGGGCCGAGTTGACCAGAAAAGCACCTTGACGCATCTACAGCACAAACATTTTATTCTCTCAACAATAATTCCTGCAAACAACGTGTGTGGCTTTGAGATTGCACCCCTCGAGGTGTTGTCATTGACTCAATGCTGCGTGGGAAGACATTTTCTAAAAAGCCTACACGGGGGGGGGGGGGGGGGGGCATTTAAATGACACTAATCCCTTCATATTCACAGAAGCTCTTGTTCCCTGTATACAAGAAACTAGCACGTAAGCGATGATGCAGACGAACATACGTTGTCTTTAACTTGATTTTCTTTTTGAAAGATGATAACACTTGAAGTGAAAACGTATTTTCCGTTTGGAAGCAGCTGCCGGTTTAAGCAGCTGTACATGCTTCAAATAGTTATTAAAGCATTGCATGTAACACAGCCAGCAGCTGCATGTATGCCCTCCAGGTGGCAGCAGTGATCAGGAGAAGAGAAAGAGGATAACTCAAGAGTGTTTCTTGTATTGATCATATGAAGGGACTGATCCCCAAAGCATAAAAAAAGCATTACATCGGGGGTTAAAGTGCATGCTGTGGTTACTTTAGCTGCTGATTCATACCACGGCTGGTTAACTTGCATGCCTGCTGACTGCTTTGTTGTGGCGACCCACAATAGTTGTGGTGTGCGGCATAAACATACAACGTCAACAGTGAATCTTCCCCACCATGTCTTTATCTTTTATCACTAAAAGGTTAAGATATACACATAAGGCCCCCCCTTACCTGTTTGATGGTGAAGTCGTTGATGAGGTGGTGGTTGTGTTCGTTCAGGTTGCAGTGCAGGGAGACACAGTCGCTCTGGTAGAGCAGGTCCTGGAGCGTGTAGACCCGCTGAACGCCCAGAGAGCGCTCCAAGCCGTCCTGGAGGTAGGGGTCGTAGAAGAGCACGTTAAAGCCGAACGCCTTGGCCCGCATCGCCACCGCCTGGCCTGAGCGACCTGATGGAAGCATGAGATGACAAGAAAGCACGGACTAAGAGACAATTCAGATTTTAATATATACGAAATCCAAACCGTGCACACATAAACAATCAATTTGAAGATAGATTGTTGCTGTCAACGTAAAGAAAGATTCCAGCGCTCATCAGAAAGAAGGAGCTCACCAAATCCGATGAGGCCAAGCGTCTCTCCTCGGATCCTGGCCGCCCCCGACGCCACCTCGCGGATCTGCTCCACGCTCTGGACCCGCGTGCCCTCCCGGAGAGCCTGGTACAGCCACGTGTTCCGCCGATACAGGTTGAGGATGTGACAAAGCGTCGAGTCTGCCGTCTCTTCTACAGCCGCCGAGGGGATATTACACACCGCGATGCCTGGGGGGGGAAAAAGGTCAGATAGCAGAGAGAGAAATGAAGAAACAACGGCATAGATGACTCAAATGACTCGCAACATAATTGCTTCACAGATTTAATAGTTAGAATAGTCGGTGATAATTACTGTAGCTGTTTTGAGAGAGATTCATCTGCAGTTTATTATTCCACAAAATAATTGGCAGGAAATCGCTTTTCTTTACGACCCTCTAAAAAATAAAAATGCACCGTGTATAAAACAGAACTGTGAAGGATAAGAGGATAATTATAACTGCTAATTATGCCCATGAAAAGTGCATTTCTCAAAAAAAAAACATCCATGTCAGCGCACTAAGACGTATCACCACAAACAGCAATAATTAGGATATCACACTAAATCCTGCTCTCGTACCAAACATATGCCGAAGGAGCCAAATGGGAATATTAGGGCGAGTTTCATATCAGTTGGAGCATCTGCTCTGCATATGCAATCAGCATTACATATCCTGTTAACAGTATGTAATAATTCCTGTTACATATGCTATTTATGTTAAGTCAATAAAGCGAGCAAGAGTTTGGTTTGGCTCCCATCCAACAGTGCACTATCCTTATCCATAATGCATTCTTTTTGTTGATTTATTCTGTATTTTTTTCCCCTCTCACGCGGTAGTGAACGATGAGCCATATGGGCAGATAGGACCTTGTTCATTATTCTCGGCATATGATTACTGTCTGCTCCCGAACAACCTGACGTTGTACATCTATCTCCCTCCTCGTTTGTCTGCATCTGTCCCCCTCGGTCTCACCGAGCTCCCCGGCAGCCTTGATGTCGATGTTGTCGTAGCCGCTGCCGATGCGGATGATGATGCGCAGCGCCTTGAACTTCTCCAAGTCCTCTCTGGTCAGGGTGATGGTGTGGTACATCATGGCCCCTACTGCCTCATTCAGCACCTGAGGGACATTAGAGAGGAGGAGGCATCGTCGTCGTCATCATCATCGCTGTCTTATTACATCAGTAGTCCCCTCAACAATCATTCGGAGGCATCGGAGATGGAAGCAAACTGGAAATCTGCATTCAGCGGTTTTCCCACCACACTTGTGTATGAGAAACCTGATTGAGAAAGCTTTTCACTGCCTCCCACGTCCCTGGTCCTAAGTTCATGTCCGCTTTTCTTCATCTAAATGCAAATTGATTGTTTATGCGTGCACTAAAATATGAGCGCTTGTCTGTGTGTTTATAATGGCTGCTTGCCAAAGCTGTTTTTGTTTTGTCACAATCCATTCATTTAAACTATGCGCAAACAAGGTTGAAGTGGAAGCGGGCAGGACCATAAAGTAGACTGACAGCTGCTGAGGAACCCAGAACTCCGGGCTGTTAAATAACAGGTTTAATTCACAACCCCGGCTTACTGATTTGCCCTAACTCAGCCAGATTAGCATAGCCGTGCATTTCCATGCAACATTTCTATTGGCTTGTAGCGAGAGCCGGATGCTTGATTCAAGGTTAAAAGGCGCTCCTCGTGCATTAATCTCATTACTTGAGCGAAGCAGGCCCGGCAGCAGAGACTTGGCTGGAGACGATGCTGGAAAAAGAATGGAGGACGGAATCACAGCCAAACTGTTAAAGCAACAGGAACGCAAGCTGAGAGCAAGTTCACATGGAGTGGAAAAAAGTGAGGAAAAGGGGTTCTTGGTGTTATGTTAATTAGTTAAATAACTCGTCCGCAGTTTGAGCTGGCATGCGAACCTTTACATTGTTTTCGTACGAGGCTATTACCTGCAGCAAGGGATCATGAATATTGCAAAGCACATAAAGCGCTCGACAAAGGCAGTTATTAAGTTATTTCACGCCTGTGTAATGGAACATTTACAAAGCTTTAAAGAAATACTTGAGCATTGAGATTCATTTGTGGTTTAAGAGGAGGTTACGTAGCGTGAATGTATAAAACTACTACTATAAAATAGTAATCTTTATACTTGTTGGTGGGCATACTCTTGAGTTTTTGAGTGCGTTCCCCACGGATTTCTGTCATTATGCTAAGCTAACCGCCTGCGAGCTCCAGCTTCATACTTATACATGTCAAACCTTCCATGAATATACGCCCAAATGCTATAACATATACTAACTAATACAATATAGCATTTGATCAATGTTATTAAAACATAACAACAATGTTAGTCACACTCCTGTTCTCCTTCCTCTGCGTAGAGTGACTAAGTTAGGGGGGCTTGAGTTGGATGGAGGGACAGAATGCAGACATGAAAGTCATGAACCACCATTATAAACTTTCATATTTTGTTTCATTAAGAAAAAAAGAATGCCATTCATGTACGACAAAGCACTGATATGATCCATTTCTCGCAAAATTTGAAAAATTCTCGCTGTATTAGTTAAGAGACCACAAGGGCTGTGTAATAAATGACTTCTTGAGGTTAACTCAACACGGGCCACAATGTTTTTGCAGGTCACCGCTGGCATGCAGCTGCCCTCTGAGAGCACAAGTAAAACACTATACTGACTCCTGAGTGACAGATTCCTTAATCGCTGCATCTGCTCACTTCCAGGCAGCGCATGCAAAAAGACAGCAGTGTGCTTTGGTTTGCTTGCTTGGTGTTGCGAGTCTGTTTATATACTTGTGTGTGAACAGTATACTTCCCTACTGAAACTTGCAGTGAGGTTTTTGGCAAGTGTGTAAGTGTGTGTGTGTGTGTGTGTGTGTGTGTGTGTGTGTGTGTAGAGTGCCCCATCTGTACCCTCTGCTGTGCAGTTATAGTTGTGGGAACGCTGCCAACATCTATTCTCCCAGATGGGTCCTCAGTATGTGTAATGTATTCACTACAAGAGCATCTTACTGGACAGATATTGCTTGTGTGTGTGTGTGTGTGTGTGTGTGTGTGTGTGTATGTGTGTGTGTGTGTGTGTGTGTGTGTGTGTGTGTGTGTGTGTGTGTGTGTGTGTGAAAATTAGGGGAGCAAGAAAAAATAATATAAGTTATATGAAGAAAAACTCATTTATTTTGATTCCGTTTCGGTTGTCTTGAAAGTAAAACCAACTACTTTTTTTTATTGTAGATTAAAAACAACGACAAGATAGCATGTTCATTAAAATAAAATAACAAAGTAGAAGCCTTCCTATTCTCTTTTTGAGTGTAAAGACACAAACTCTCCCACTTGGATTGTAAAATTGCTACTGACTGGCTCCAGTGTATACGCAGTAAAATAAGACAAATGTTTCACCCACTCCGGCTCAGAACAATTATACTGCATTTCTATTACCAGCCTCCCCCTCCACCTTATTTAACAAAGCAGCACTTCAGCACCCAGTGGGATTAGAGTCAGTGATGAACCCATTATAGTTGAACTGGGAGAGTGGAACAAGCCAGTGGGCTGAAATATTATTAAAACATTACAGAGGAGGAGACGCAGAAGGAGGAAAGAGATTCTTCTGCGCTCAACTGCAACTACTGCTGTTACAAGCAAGCAACACACACTGACGATGTTGCTTCAGAGTACTAATAGATGTGGTCTATAACCTGTTCTGACACTATTTCCAAACACGCACTGTAAATTCAACTTTTAAACAATGCCTCACTTCCTGTTTGCACCTCTTCGCTGTGAGTTGCATTCAAAGACATTGTAAATTTAAAAACAGTTGTAATGTAAAAAATCTGCATAAGCTACAAACTATGTGCAGGAAGAGACAACTCTGAGGGAGAAGCTGTAAAAAGTCTTATAATTAATTTAATTAATAACTGAAAACATACATTTGTGGTGTTTTTTGTTTTAATTCTGTCTCTGTGCTTTAATTGCATTTACACTTTTATTAATTTGATCCATGTGCGCTAATTACTATTAAAACAACAATATCAAGATAAATATGACAAAAGTATACGACTGTAGGAATCTTGGGAAACATATGATTCAAAGTTGCTTGTTACTGCTTCTTCTTTTTTTTCTCCTCCCTTTTTATTTTAGTGAGGTAGATAAGAAACATATCCAATCTAGACTCAACGTCTACAAACTCCATCAACAAAAAAAGCAACATAAATTGACAGCAAATCAACAAAAACTAATAAAAGTGAATAACATACATGGAAAAAGGCTGCTAAAATTAGCTTATAAATAAGGAGCCTTCAAGATTTTGGACAAGGCTTTGAGAGCCATGCTAGGATGGAGGTTCATGTTATAAAGTGTTAAAAGGTCGATGCTACAGATTCTATTAAGTACTTTAACGAATGTACATATAAAAAACCAAACGGAGGTAATAAAATCCTGTTATTATAAGAATGGCATGCTGCATTTTCTAAACTCTAAAGATGAAAAAAAGAGGACATCTGAGAAGTTATTTTTGTACCTTTTCATGTATCTCCTGTGTGGACTGGGCGTCACAGAAAGCCACTGTGGCCAGATCTTTGAGGATGGGCATCTCCACGGTGCAGTCGCGCCCATCCAGCAGCGCCACCAGGGGGCGCGGGTGCATAGGCCCATTCATAATCTGGGGCCGAATACCTGCAGACAGACAGGGAGAGAAAAGAGGGAGTTCATTATTTATGTCGGGCACACACAGTCAAGTGAGCTGCAAAAGGAATCGGGGGAAAATGTAGGAAAAGCAGGAAGTGTTTACATTGTGACTGTGATGTGCTAAATCATTAACACACACACACACACACACACACACACACAACTACACGCACATGCCACACACGTGTAGTTCTCTACTTTAAACCACTGTTATTGTCTCCCTTACCTTGCAAAACTGGTCGATATAACACACACACACACACACACACACTCACAATGCTGGTGATCTGAATACCCCCCTCTCTCGCTGTTAGCCACACTGTTACCAGGCAACAGGTCCTTTCACCCCATGAGGTCATCACCTCCATTATCCTATCACCGTTGAGAAGCAGGCAGGCCTTCAGTGTGTGCGTCTCTGCACCTTGTGTACAGTGTACACACACCCTTTACACACTCGCTCCGACACTAAAGAAAAAACTAAATCAGCAGGTATTCAATAGTTAAATTCAAACTGGTGGTCGTCTCCAGGCTCGTCCTCTCAGAGCGAGTGTTTTGACTTTTCTTTCTTTGTCCTTGCTGTCGAGTTGTGATAGGATTGCCCTTTAAAAGGAGAAACTGCTGGAAACTAGAAACGTGCCAGTAATGAGGAATACGGAGTATCCATCTCGACTGTCAGAATGTGCCAATTAACTGTTACTCTCCATAAAATCAATGAGATGTTTCCTTTAAGTACTAGTGTAGCATTAAGGAGAAAATGGGACAGTGTGGACCCAAATTCCACTAAAAAGAGGGAAAAGAGAAAGGAGAAAAGGGGGGGGGGGGGGGTCCACACACCACCACTCTCTGGCTCCCTGCTGCCTGTTGTCATGGTGATTAGAGGATTTGGGCAGGATTATGAAATATTTTATTTAGTGACATCTGCGCTGCTGGAGAGGGTATCCAAAGCCTGCTCGCTCCGTGTCCGTCTCTCTAACTCCTCCAGTTTTGGGAAAGCAAGGACGGCGTTTGTGAAGCTACCCGTCACAACGTGCTGACATATGTGCGTTAAAACGGATCGGATGCGTTTAATGGAAAACAAAAAAAGAAAACAAGAGACGCGTGTGTAAATGGAGCAGTGTTTCAAGTTAACCGTGCTTCGATTCTGCACCGGGAGGCTTGTATTACTGTTCGGCACAGTTAATCAAAAAATGCTGCAATGATTACTGCTCCGAGTTAAAAGGAAGAAGGAACTCTGAGCTGGTATTTTCTGGAACTGGTCTACAATTTAAAAAGGCCCGAAAATCCTGTTTTTCTCTATCAGCTTGTTACTGTGAATGAGGAGATACGACACGAATTCAAACATCTCTGTCAAAGTCAGAACAGTTTTGGCTTATTTCACCAGAGATTTCTGTATTTGTGTGCTTTTCTGCGAGCTTTTCACTGGTTTGAAAAATGCCAGGCTCAGTTGTAAAAAAAAAGTAAACATTGGAATCGAAATCTGATGCCAGTTGTTGGGTTGACGGTTTATGTTGCCAGGACACTGTCAATGAAATACAAATTTAAAAAAAACGGTAGTGTGTTTCCGAGTCCCTTAAGCTTTTATAGCGATCAAAGAAGATATTCTAGATGCAATTTACACAAACTGTAGACTCATGTTGATCCTTTAACAAGCTACATACAACTCTGTGGTGCCCCATTTACCGAAGATATGCAGCGCTAAAGGATGCTGAAAAAACAGGCTGTAAATTATGCAGAGTTTGATGCCTTTACACACACACACACACACACACACACACACACACACACAGAGCATAAGGAATAAGCACCTGCGCTAGACCTATCACAGAGAAATGGAAACAGGGGATTAAGTTTAAAAAGACCGTAGCAGCGTGACATTAATATCACAGCTTTGACAAGTTGACATACAACCTGCATTTCTTTTTTCAGGGTTAATTCCTCTAATAACTGGCGGTGTTCTCTGTTTCTATGCAACTGAAGAGGAAGGTGAACCAAATTCAGACATCTCAGAGGTGCAGCAAAAACAAATCTCATCAGGCAGAGATGACACGTAGAGAGTTCTACACTCATGGAGTTAAAGATGAAGATGTAGTAGTAGTAGTAGTAGTAGTAGTAGTAGTAGTAGTAGTAGTAGTAGTAGTAGTAGTAGTGATGAGAAACAGGATGAGGAGGGAAGGAGGACTGGTGATGGCTGACAAAAAATGCACTTCAAGATAAATTGTAAAACACCACTGATCAGTTTTACAGATGTGGATGTGATCATTAAAGGAGTAGAACACATTTAATACATGAAGTTGAGTTTTCTTGTCACAAGTCTTAACATCTTTTAACAGAAAGCCTGCAAACTGGATGTGTGGAGTTGAACAGATGTGGGCATTTAGGATGTAAGGTGAGTCTAATTAATATAGGCTATTGAAATGCATGATGGTAAATGGAGTATACAGCGTTTTGGTCGCTTCACCCATGCTAGACACTGAAGTCATCATCTTGGCCTGTTCTTCTATTTCGGTTTCTTGTGAATTCCTGTTTTATGAAAACTTTTTACGATTATTATCAGTTAAATCACACTTAATTTGTATGATCCGTGAGAATGTTCTGTCAGTTCATACTGACCTTTTCTCTAGTTAATCCGTTTTAATATTGCTTCACTTTTCACTTTTTGTGTGGATGTTGAGTACAGGGTTTTATAACTGCTTTGTGGGCCACTTAATGAAACGCTGTAGAGATAAAGGATTGTGTTTGTATTATAGTTCATTTTAGTACCGTCATTAACAATATTATTATTGTGCAGCGCCCCCCCATAATAAAAAGCAGTGCATCATAAAAGCCTAAATAGCATAAAAGATAAGAAAGATGAAAAAAGAAGAAAAGTTAAAAGAAACAATGTGTGAAGAAGTGACCTCCATCCTTCTCTTCCAAGTATGAGCTGAAAGCATGCATTATTCTCACTGTGTGTGTGTGTGTGTGTTGCAAAACACACCTGAGGCTCCCCAGCTCTCCCTGCGCCTCCTCATCACACTCCTCAACAGAGTTCATTATCACAGCGCAGACCGACTGAGCAAGAAAATACTTCAATCCTCGTACAGTCACACACACAGGGAAGCGTAGTGCTACTCAAACAGACGCGGCCATGTGTGCACACATGATGACTACAAACAAACACACACACACACACACACACACACACACACACACACACACACACACACACACACACACACACACACACACACACACACACACACACACACACACACACACACACACTCTGAGATGAAAGGACAGAAAAGCAGCCAACACAGACTCACTTACTTCTATTTTATACACGCACATAAACAAGAAGCCGCTGGTGGAAAAAGCAGCGTCACTCGCAGGAAGTAGGTCAAACTGCTGTTGATTCATTACTTCCTAGTGGCTAATAGCCTTTCTACGGCCTAATAAGGCAGAACGTGGCACTGCATTTAACACATGATTAATCTGCGGATAATTAACGCCTAACAGGGCTGTTAATGAGAGTCTTAACGACTCGGATACCTGGCCAGTGATTTGAAGGAGCTCTTTGGTTTTGGACAGAAAAACCTGAATCTTCCCTAAGTCCAAATGACAGTGTGTTTCTATATTTATACACAAGGACAGGTTTAGACAAACAATAAATCCACAACTGCTCGGACAATCATAATGTGTATTCACAAATAAATAAAGACGTTCTGTCGGAAAAGGTGCTGTTGACTGAGGCTTTGTAACGGCCTCTTATCACCATCCCTCCAGGAACTGTCACATCAAAGTGAATGAGTTCCGAGGCTTTAGTCTCGAGTCGCTGTACACCACACTGTCTTTTCTTCCTGCCAAGTCCAGGTAGAGCAGAATCCATCATCACTTAGAATTTCTTCAACCAATCAGTGACGAGCTTTAAGTGGACTAACAGTGTCAGGAGGTATATGCTATTATATGCAAACTATTTCAAGATACACATTTGACCGCAATTAAACGGAATGTTTTGTCTTCTAGCTGGGCGAGCAGTATCACTCGGACGAAAAAGAAGCTGCCCCACCAACATACTTTCAGTGTCTTGAGAAGACAATGCCGTAAGCGTAAGAACATTTGCTTCACTGTATATGGATCTCATAAGGTCAGGAGATGTTTTCATGCATACTTTTAGAGCTACCGTGTGGTATTTACCACCATCGCTCAACTCCACCTGAAGAAAATTAGTTTTTATTTACTTATTTCTTTGTCTTGGTGTTTTTTTATATTATCGGACGGTGGGAGAGGATAGTCGAGGAGCACTTTTGATTTGTGTTGAAGAATATAACCGGCCATCATGAGAACATTTATTACGAATATTATACTTATATAGATATATATATATACATGACATTATGGCAAAGGTTTACAAAACCACATGCTGATGTTTACTGCAGCTGTTTTTCCAGGTAAAACTATTAAAATGTGACTCCTTTTCACATTGAATTGCTTGAAATAATTTATTTCGACAGATTATTGCAGAAATCCGTTGTTGTAAACCACTGGCACACATTATCAGTTCCGCTAGTAATATTATGGGAATATTACACTGCCTTACTGTGTGTCTTATTTGGTTACTAAAGGCTTCTGTAAACTACATTTTTATTACCACACAGACATTATTGATCCTCGGGGGAAATATTACAGAGACTCAGAATTAGGTTTGCAGCAGCAGACTACTGAAATAACATCAGTTGATGTTAAATGTAAGCAGTAACGTAACTGGCTACAGTGAGAGAATCAGGCACATTTTTTATGTATTACTTATTTTGTAATGATAAAATAATGAAACTTGTTATATAAGGAGTCATGCCATAATAAGAAAACAAACCATTGCATTCTACGGCCTTCATCTCAGATGGCAAGTTATGGATTTCTAAACTGGCCAAGGAGCCCAAAAGGGAGAACATAATTGAGTCTTATCCCAATAATCACCCAAGGGTGAACTCCTACCACCCCAAGCTGATCACACAGAGCTGGTCTCATGGCAGCACTTGAAGGCCAGAGGTCCTGATCGGCCACTGCTTCTTTGTATTCACTCCACTTAACTCGTGTCTTGCCACTCTCTCTCTCTCTGTTTATATCCCTCTCCCTCTCTCCCTCTCTCTCCCTCCCCGGTTTGGGTCGGCACCAGTCTGGGGAGTTTGGCAGCAGCTTGCCAGCCTCTCTCCACCTGGCAGCAGACCCAGAACCCCGGACTCAAGGAAACAAAAAGCAGAGCCAGAACTCTCCTTATCCAAACACAGAGTCCCCGCCCCACACCAGACTCATTCTTCAGCGGGGCAAAAATGCACCACAGAGTCGTTTTTTTTCAAGAGCCTATTTGCCGTAAACGCTTGTGAGCAGGAGAAATAACATGACTAAAGATGGTTTACATTAGGCGGTAGGATATCTTGGCTGGTAGTCATTCGGATAGAAAAAAACGCAAAGTGCTTGTGTCAATTTCCTGTTATTGTACCCAAAGTATTTTTATCAACCGCCAGCATCGTCTGTAAGCCAGCAAGTAATAAAGGAAGAAAGCCAACAGCTTGACTAACTAAATGTAAACCGTGTTCAGGGTGACAGCAGATAGTCTTTTCCAGTGGAGGTCATGTGTTGTTACATCCCTCAAGGGAAGCGTGAATGGACTAAGACTGATATCATCCTTTAGCCAGCGCTAATCACAAACTGCATGATTCTCCAGGAAGTATGAAAACTTTTGGCAGAGCTGGCAATAGCCACAAATGGATTACAGATGTTCCAACCTAAAAAGCCTTTTTGGATTCTGACAACAGAAATAGAAAGTAATCTTTTTAAACATAAAAAAAAAAAAAAAAAAAAAAAAAGCAGAACTCATAGAAGTATGTCTCTCCTCGGTGAATACGATCTGGTGTTTAATTCTCTCGTTTTGGAAGGGCTGATCTCAAAGCAGCTCAGAGAGCTTCGCTGCCAGACGCTTGTGAGTCAGAGTTTTCAGAGGGAGAAGGATCATTTCCTAAATAGAGCGCAAACAATCAATGACAGAAAATAAACCCCAGCTCAAACCTGCATTTCTCGGGAAATCTTTAAATTGGTATTTAATAACATCACACTACACCAGTTTATTAATTTCTAATGCTGCATTTTCTGACAGACCGTGTGCTCTGGTTTTGTGGTTTCGTGGATCTACAACATGACGTTCCCGCTCCCCACAGATTTCACTGGTGGCTTGTTTGCGAGGTCGTCCCACACTTTGAAAAGCTAAATTTTCCACTTGGGGACTGGAGCGTCGTATTAACTTACCTGCACTGTTGTGAATAATTACACCGTGTACTCTACCATCTCGAATCTCTGTCAATAGCCCTCTGAGACAGTTTAGCATCCTCACCTCACAGAGTGACACACTTTAGAGACTCTCTTTTATATCCCGACGTCTTTTTCAACTGACAGCAAAGCAGCTCGTTCTTTATTTTCACTGTCCTCTTGCCTCTTTCTTGCTGTATGTCACATCTACTTCCCCCTTAGTTGTGTGAGAAAGGTGATGAAATGCTCCTAAATTACTCTAAAGTGTTTGCGATACAGGCCGTGGACGCTCCCACACCGGTACCCGCATCGACGGAACAATAAAACTGCAAAAAAAACAAAAGGAAGTGAGGAAGATTTTCCATGGCACGATGATGTCAGGGCCACGGCAGCGGTCGCTGGGTTCACAGCGAGCTTTCAGAGAAAACTACTCTGCAGTTGACGCAGAGCCAAAACGGGCTCAACGGGCTTAGGACCAACAGCTGGTTCTGGTTACCTAGCAACTCCCAAGCTGGGGGCCTCAGTGATGGGATAGTCCCGGAGTGAGAGGAGGAGGAGGAGGAGGAGGAGGAGGAGGAGGAGGAGGAGGAGGAGGAGGAGGAGGGGGGGGGGGCCCGAGCCGATAACCCAGCTTTCTTTGTGGCAAGTGCAGCAGCGGGACAGGAAAAGCTTGATCTCATGATACCAAATCTTGCCCCCAAAAAAGGGCAACGTGCCACCGGCCAACCCAACCTGGCAACCCAAACATGGAGCGCGAGGTTTGCACAAGTGGCACGATCGGTGTTTTTCTCTGCGGCATTTTCCAGAGAGATATCAGGAACACAAACATGCTCGCTGTGGTACTACGCACACACACGCACACACACATCGACACACAGTGTTTGGCTGCACTTAGCTTCACACACACCCACTGATGATAACCATTAATGATCAGTGATTACCCAGAATGTCACAGAATTTTGTTAAATAACATGTTCAAGGGCATTTCGCAGCTCTCGATGCCAAAGCTCCCGTCTACTCTACTTCTGTTCTCTCAGTGCTGGTTGTGTATGTCCACCTGCAGGCTACTTACAATATAAAAACAGCTTGTTAAACTCTATAACGACGCATACATATTAACAAGAAACCGGCGCCTGTGTTCTTGGGAGTGTCTACTTTCTTTGGTGCGTTTACGGTCCCTTGGCATCCGTAGAAAAAGAAGGGAGGTGTAATCTTTTTTTTGGCAGACTTGCGTCCTCCAGGCCCCCACCGGACCCTATCAGCGCCCGGCTACACCGCCGCCACCCCGGCCTGTTCCTTGTTCCACTATGTGGACACACAAAGACCTTGTTTGTCCTCCCTCTGCCTGCCCTCCTCCAAAACTTATCACCACCCAAACGCCCAGCCAAGAGGGGCGAGATAAAAGGATGAGAGAAAAGGGCAGGGGCGAAATGACATGTAGGAGAAAAAAGGGGGGAAAGCATACGCTGACATAAAGATATCACAGGTGGCGTTGTGGTAAACACAACACAAAGTGAGAGAGGAGGGCATCCATCCATCACCGTCTCCTTCTTTAAATGTTATCTTTTGTGCTCTGCGAGTAAGGCCTGGAAACAACCAGGGTCCTGAGACAAAAGCAGCTGCCAGTGCTGATGAAAAGCGGACAGTGCTCACGAGCTGTACTTCCCATGCACACACACTCACACACAAGTGAGTATGTGTGTGTGTGTGTGTGTGTGTGTGCAGGTTAGGAACATGTATACACACAAACACACACAAACCTGAGAGGAGAGGGAGAGATAAGGCGTTCAAGCTGCGTTTCATCCACACAGGAAAACACTGAGAGTTACAAATCAAGAAGTATGAAACATATTTAACATATCAATCTGCAGAATTCCTTATATTTTTCCTGTGAAAATGTAACACATTTTTAGCAGTTTAGCAGTTTTTTTCCCCCATGCACCTTAAAGTTATGTTTACTGCTGGCAACATTGATTACTATTAGTGTACACTGAACAAGCTATTTTTGCGATGTTGACAACGTGGAAAAAAAATGGTGAGAAAGGTGTGAATAAGCTTCTGATTATGATTATGAGCTCCAAGAGTCCCACTGCAATTAAACAAGGGTTTTGTGGTCAAAAATTCTATTTTTCATCCAATGTTTCACTACTACTAATCATTTTTTATATTTTATTCATTTGATGCTGAGCATAAAAGAGAGCACTGATAAATCCACCGTTTCTTTAAAGTAACGAGCCCCACATTGGTCTTTATGTCCACAGTACATGCCTGAATACACACGCTGTGACACACAGCATTCACACACACACAGGACCACCTATTGACTCACATTGAGCCACTCGTACGCCCATTCTGCTGTGACCTGTGACCCTTCAAAATGACGGTACATCTCATCTCACCTCCTCTCGCCCTGCCGTGCAGAGTTCTGTGGTTTTCAAAACCAAGGAAACACTGACACGCTCACATTGGTGCTTGCCCTCATGCGTGCACACACACACACATGCACACAGTTTTCATGACACACTTCATTGCAAAAACATAAGAGGCTCATTAGCTTTTAAGCCAAATCCAACTCTCTCTCTTCCCCCACCTCTCGCCATTACACACACACACACACACACATACCACAGCTTTTTATTATTACCCATTATTATTGTCCACACACACATATATGCACAAGACAATTTGAAACATGCTCCTTGCCTGGGAAATGCTGTCTCCACATTCTTCAAATCAGGAGCTGCACATGGCAGAGGAAATGTGGTGGAGAGGGACAAAAAAAAAAAAAAAAAAAAAAATAGAGAAGAAGAAGTGGGGTTGGGGGGGTATTCTCACACAGTATGTCCTGGGGTTATCCTCTCTACCTCCTCTTCCAGCCTCCCTCCTTCCCTCCCTCTGTCTGCTCTTGCTCTCCCACTGCTCGTTTCCAAATCCGTCCTCCTTCGTCACCTCACTCCCAGAAGCTCCATTTCTCAGACGACTGGTACTCTTGAGCGGTGTGTGTGGGGGGGGGGGGGGGGGAGGGGGGGGAGAAAAAATGGAAGGTGGCACAGGAGGGCAGTGGGTGAGGGGGAGGACGGGAGAGCGAGAACTACGATAGTCACCTCCCGTGCGGTTAAAGCGGCGGCGTCAACTCCTTTAATCTCCAAAGAGGGGGGGGGGGGAGGGAGAGAAAAATATTGGATCTCTACTCGTCTTCAGCCAGAAATCAGCACTTCTGAGCGTCCTCCTCTTTCCGCCTCTTCCGCCAGATCACTCATCTTTTCTCCTCAGCCTCCTCTCTCTTCCCTGCTCTGTCTCCCTCTTCTCTCCCTTCACGGCAGGTTTGGGCTATTCATTCAGACGTCAGGCTCACTCCGTCAGCCTTTTGTTGCGAGTCACAGAAAGACAGAGAGAGCGAGAGAGGGAGAGCGCGAGAGAGAGGGAGCGAGAGAGAGCGAGAGAGAGAGAGAGAGAGAGGAAGGGGTGGGGGGAGAAAAATGGTAAAAGACGAAAAAAGACAGAGAAAACAAGCCGGTGCCACAGCTATGCAGAAGAAAATAAAAGAGGGAGGTAAATAAAAAATACCAAAGAGAGGGAGGAAAAAAATCCTTGAAGAGCACCAGTCACAGCGAGAGGTGCAGCGCTCCTGGCACACGTTCGACTCCCTCTTCCATTCTCTCCGACCTTCCCCTTCGCTCAACATATTTTCCTTCTTTTTTTTTTTTTTTTCCTCCCTCCCTCCCTCCCTGCCTTTCTGTTTTATTATTTGTGATCCGGCCTTCACGGTCCTTTAAGAGTGCCAGCCCCTTCCCCCCCCCCCCCCCCCCCCCCCCTCTTCTCAGTCTCACTCCGTCTTGCTCACAAACTCTCCTTCGCGATCTCAGTCTGCAATTTTCATCCTCGCTCTTTAACAAGGAGTTGATTGGTTTTGCCTTCCAAACGAGCCATTAACTGCGTCACTTCTAAAGCTCCAACACCAGCGTTCACCTCAATACTTCATGCTTTGCACAAAGAAGGGACCCGAGACGAACGTGGAAATCCTGAGACACAGGTGATGACTGTTTCATACCAGGACGAATGCCGAAGCTGAGGTGTGCACTCACATGTGCATGCAGCCAGACTGGAAGAATGGCATGCAAAGAAAGACAGGTTAAATGCTTTACTATAGCACAAACATCTGGGGTTCAGTCTTTTGAAATAGAAAACCCTGCAGTTACAAAATGAATCCTCATATGTAACAATAACAACTCTCTACACACCTGCTACTGAGCTCTCTGGGGGATCAGAAAAAGCAGTGTGTTTCTCAGAGTGGGGGTTGTGTGTGTGTGTACAGACACAAGCACAAAGGATTCCTACTTGTGAACTTATGGTAACACTTAGGAAAATCCTTCCATGGAGTCTAATTGATCCTGTGATCTAAACCCCAAGCACAGGAGCAACAGCAGGTTTTGACGCTTTGAGAAGGATTTTGATAATGAAGGTTAAGAAGGGCTTCCGGGGTCGTCGGACACAGACACAACACTGCTTTTGTGGAGGGGGGGAGCATGCATTCTGAAATCTGGCATCCGTTACAGTTCAGACGTGCAACCATGTTGATAATCAAAGGCAAACATTTTGATTGTTCAAGCTTTTCACTTATTTTCCCTTGTAATGCGTCATAGTAAACAACAGATCTTTGGGTTTGGACTGTCGGTTGGACAAAAGAGAAAAAAAAACGCTCTTTGAATATGTCACCTCAGGATATTACAGTACGATGGACATTTTCTACAATTTTGATTTTATAGACCGAACAATTAATCAATTCATTCGAAAATAACCAGTAGATTAATAGTCAAAAAAATGATAGTTGCAGCGGTAAAACTTTTGGTATTTTTTTTTTGGCGCATGACAGATATGTCAGCAGTATCTTCAGATAATATAAGTAAGACATTACAGTGCATAACTGTTTTATAGGCCGCATTTTGTTTTTTATCGCTTTCTTTCTTAATTCAAATTTAAAGATCCCATCAAAGCATTTATGACTTATACAAATGTAAATTTGACTTGATATGATTTGTCCGATAAAAAGGTTTGATTACCTAATTAAAAATGAGCTCATTAAAAAAAATCCCAAATCTATGATTATGCAAATGTTTTTCATAAAGTTAGTTGCAGACCTCTGATGACTGAGTGAACAAATTAATGTGTCACTGTAAGAAACAGAGAAAAGTGACAAAATCAAAATCAACAAACTACACTTGCAGTATTCCGCCGTATCGTGCACACTGTGTTTATTGTCGTGCACCGTGTGTATTGATCGTGAGTTCAACAGGAGTGTGGTGAGTTTAAAGGCTTCCATTGAGGAGGTTTTGTTACAACGTGTAATCAGAGATCACAAACCGGGCCCGGAGTAAAAAAAAAAAAGCCTCATTCATGAAAAAGAGAGCGCTTTGGAGGGAGAAGAGGTCGACGGTAAAATATGACCTCCAACATTCGCCATCCCATCTGCCTCTTCTGATCTACACGATGTGCTGCTGCCAAATGATTGAAACACGAATGAGGGCGAGAGGAGAAAGAGCGATGGCAGAGCTGCAGGTGGACAACAGATGTTGAGGCTGTTTTGTGTACTTTTATTATTTTTTTCTTTTCAGGGAGGCGATTGCAGCACATAAATTCTTGTTCTCCCATTCATACCCCGTCTGTGCATCGCTCCACCTCTCCAACACCATCCCTCTCCTCCACCTTTCTCTTTCCCTGTGACTTGAGCCAACTGGCCTGATTAGAGAGAGAAAGAGATGTAAAAGAGGATGTGTGAGTGTGTGTGCGTGTTGAGGGGATGAATGTTGGAAGGCGTTGCTTATTACACCTTTCATGTACGCTGAAGGCTTCGTCGAATAGAGTGTGAACAGGCATCCATGAAAAATGAAACAGTGATCCATGGACAAATATGCAGATATGCACAAAGGCACAGAGATACTGAGTCATCCAGCAGCCTGGCTGCTTTAAGTTTAGCTTCCTCAAATGTGTTGTTTTGGCCAAATATCACAAAAAGAACATTATATAAATGAAGGATCAAATATGGAGTGATGGCTGCTCACACACACACGTACAGACGCACTCAAATCCTCGGCCCTGTGTGAGACTAAAAACACTGTGAAACACAATCCCATTTACAGCCCTGTGTGATCCTGAACACGACTGACATGCCGACTGAGAAATGTTTCATATTTTCCTTCGGTGCAAATGAGATTCATCTGCACCTCTAAACATATCCCCCCCCCCCCCCCCCCCCCTCCTCGCTTTTGTTAAAACACAGCCAAGCAAAGTGTCAAGTTCTGCAACGCCTGGTCACACACACACACACACACGTGCACCCACATGCACACACACACACACACACACACACACAGTGCATACAGAGAACATGGTCATCTTTGTCTATTCACTCTGATTTAACACCCGTGAAGATTTCATTTTCTCAAAATGAATAATTCAGGGTGACTCCCCGGTCGGCACTGCGAGGAGACGAGGAAAGGAGACGAAGGGAGAGAGAATATGAGAGGATAGGATAGGAAAGGAAGCAAGAGGGTGAAAGGAAAGGAGAGGTAGGAGAGGATAGGAGGGGAAGGTAGCAGGACTGAGGAGAGGTAGGAGTCAGGGTCTTTACGGTTCTCATTTCACTGCTTTTATTCTCCTTTTTTTATGAGCTACAAATGTTTGAGCATGTGACCTCTTGTATTTGTCCTTCCTCCACCGCTGCTTCTACAACCTACAGTTAATCACTTCAAGTCTCGCTGAAAGGATGCAGCAAACTGGCCAGAAAGAGCTTTTTATCGCCTCCATGGTCAGATTTTACCTTTCAAGGTCCAGTTTGTGTTGATGGCACCAGTACAGACTAATATCTGTATTTGGCTGACAGGCATCATTCACTCTCAGAGGGAATTGTGTAAAAATGACATTGACGGTTCAGGTTTACAAAGCGTTCTTTTTCCTCATAATAAAAATAAACCAAATAAAAACGTTAGGTTGTCCTCCTGCTATCCTTCCCTCCTTCACTTGCTCCAAGAGTTTCCATTCATGCAATCTCCCGTTTACACTCCTCAAACCGATTTCTAAGACTCTATCACTGCCTCTAAAAGCAGTCAATACTTCAATATTCAATCTAAAGCAGCCCTCTGTGCATTGAACTCCATTCCTGGGCCTTTCTGGCGCTATCTTCTCCTCTGTTCTGCTGTTTTTGGTTGGGTTCAATCACCTCCCATCCTCCCACTTCCCTCGTTTCCCTAATTTTCCTGCAGACGGGCTCTGTAACCCACAACCACAGCAATGGATGAATGTGCTGAGCTGGGTATGACGTTTGTTTAGAGCCATATTTCTCCCATTACCTCAAACTCCCCCGCCCCCCCCCCCCCGCCCCCATCTCTACTCTCTTGAGTTAGGAGAGTGTCAGAGAAAAATCCTTTCCTTACAAAGATTAATTTACAGGGAGAGGAGAGACAAAGAGAAACTGGGATCAATTTATACAAAGAAAATGAGTACTTAGGATTCGTATAAATCAAATGCTGTGAATGTGACCACAGACTTTATTCACTCATGAGGGGAAAGAAAATCCCTGCCTGATATTAAGTGAAACATCTGGAGGTGAGAGGAACTCTGCACTGTGCCACAGCAGACGCCACACCTGCCAACAGCAGCTTGCACACAGACACAAATACAAAGAACACACACGGGCTGTTTAGAGTTTGTGATGTGGGAGGATAGGACGTCCTCAATGTCCCCAATGTCCCCAATGTCCCCAATGTCCCTCAACATAGAAAACACAGCAGTATCCTTGATGATTAAAAGACATGGGCATCAGCTTTAATTATCTCAACTTTGCAAATTTGGTTTGGCTCTAAATACTACGACACCCATAAGCCTTTGACGCTATTGCAATTGGGAACAAAATACTGCACCGTAGTCAATCAATTCATACAAATCTGACCCAGAATGAGATAATTACTTGATTATGTTTCCAAAAATGTGTTCTCTCCTCTACATTTCTATGGACCCAAGCTTGTAACTTTGTTTTTTTTTATTAAACCAGATATATTCTGACACGTTTGCTCATCTTTTGTACAAAAGATTCAACCAAAAGATTTTACACATCCAAGCCTTGGAAAGTACTCCAACTGCCAGTACTGTCAACAGTACTTTGACTTACCTTTTTACTTTTTACAGATTGAAACAGAAGAGGCTTTACATTTTCAAAAGGCACAATTACGATAACGTCTTTGTCAATCCATTGTTGCCCACAAAACACCCCAATTGAATCCACCGGCTGCATTACTAAAGGTTGCAGCACTGGTACAACTATACAGCAGAGTGACCAGCAGAGTGACCAACAGAGTGACGAAAACAACCTTTGACTGTCAGCCCAAATTAAGGCCAAAGTTTGACCCTCAAAGTCTAAACGCAACACTGACATCTAGCCTCATCTCCATTGAGAGTCCAAGGTTGACTGACAGCTGTCAACGCCCTGTTTCCCCTCCCCCACCCTGCAAGCAATCATCATCTATCAGCAGCTGGACTGTCTCTCTCTCTCTCTCTCTCTCTCTCTCTCTCTCTTGCTTAATCCCTCACTCTGTGTAACAACTGCCGGAAGCTCTGACCTGGACCCAGTTAATACATAATCTGCCATCTCCAAAACTAATACGCCACAACCCCCCCCCACCCACCCCATCATCACGAAAAATTGCAGCTACTGTGTCATGCAGATCAGAACTGACCTGAGCCGGCATCCGGTCGCCGAGCCAGAGTCCACAGAAGGAAGCCAACACACTCCGCAGGGTGGAGGTGAAAGAGTGGAAGTCCCACAGTATCATATACGGTGATTATGCCGGGGTGGGGGATGGGGAGGCCTAGTTAGTCATATAAAGGCGGGGTCTTGCTCAAGGGTATTCCACAAAGCATCATATACGGAGGAGGGCGGGGGCATGCCATCTGTATTTACACAAGGGCTGTTAGTTCAGAGAGACATTCTTTTTGGTTGTGGGTGCAAACTCACTGCCGTAACTAATTAATTGTCTGACGCTTTCAGAATATCAGGCGCTCATAACAAATTGGATTTTAAGGAATGCAAAATGTGTTATTGCTGCAATATAATGTTTTAAATTTCAATAATTTATTTGAACCGAAGGGCTAAATAGTATTTTGTCGGGTCTAAAATGTATAATTCCTTTAAAAATATGCAAGAAAATGCTTTTATTTTGTATTCATCAACCACACAAAGGATGAATTAATTAATACTTTCTTCCTGATGCATTAGCTTAACCAGACATTTTGATAAAAAAAGGAAGTAACATGCACATTTGCGGCGTTTTCTGACAATGGACCGACCTTTTCACTAGAGGCAAATCTGCCTACGATTACCACCAAAACCCACGTTGCCTAGCAACATACAATTTAGGAATATGCTTTCAGAGCAGCTTTGCGTCTGTGTCCATTAACAGATGAAATTACCAAAGCAACAAATGTCAGCCACATGCAAATGAGGTCTACTCTGCTGACTGCGCGTGCACCAACAATGCGATGCATGTGTATGTGGCAGACTTGAAGAAATCCTTTCAAAAGCACGTGTCCTCCTGAGCTCAGAGCAGCAGTCTGTTAGGACAGTTCAAGCAATATGAGTCTTTTAACATCTCTTCTTAGGGCCAAAATATCTGAGAGGCAAGAGAGAGCAACCCATTTTATTCCATTTCAACCTAGTGGCAATGTGAGGTAGTTCACAGAGTCCAGCAGAAAGCCAGGAAGCTGGTCTGAACAAAATGAGAATATCTGTGGATTAGTGCAGCAGTGGAAATGGAGGATCTGAAGGATTAAACCCCCCTCCCCTCTCTTCTCATTACAACCTGCACAGAGAAAATTACACACAATCACACATCGGCCATCAGCACTGTAATTCGATTGTATCTGTCCAGTGATGCTGCTAGTCAGCCTCTGGTGAGCAGGTGTTGATGGAGAAATCAGTCCTTATTGCCCAAAATGTCTGAAATATACTTTTATCAGGCCTTGGGAGTGAAAAGAAGATAATTTTGTTATTCTGAATTAAAGCCTTAATGTGATATGGGTAAATGATTCAGGTTGATTACACAATGAGGATGCATTCAATGACAAAAAAAACAGCTGGAAAAAAACAACTACATAATGAAAAGTTTGCCTTTAACTCAACAGTCGGGTCAGTAGACCACAGTGACAGCAGCAGGACGGCTGTGTATCCTGATTGGCTGTAAAGACTTTCCAGGCTACTCTGATGCACCCACCTTATTATCATAATGCAATAAAACAACCATGTGTACAACAACAAGAGCTTGGGGGCTGTGAAGAGCACAAAGGTCTGCAGTGACAATGGTACCACAGCTAAAGAGCTACATACAACTAATCCTGCAACACTATGAATACGGTATAGTTGAGGCAGATTAAATGATTTTAAAAGTGGCCTGAGCTTTTGATTTTGCTCACCAACAGAAAACATCTTTGCAAGGAGAATGTGCCAAATTCAGACACACACATTGTTCACACATGCACACACACACACACACACGCCAGGACACAGTCAACCCTACCGCACACTATATCTGACTTTTCTGATGATAGAAGTCTTAATGTGAACTGTTCACACATGAACACAGTGACTGACAGACTGTAACATGAAGTCAGTGTGCAGTTGTTAAAATTTAAAAAGGTATCAGAAAGGGTGCCGACAGCTGTTCCTCCCAAACCCTCGATACTGCGCCTCATCAAGGCTGTTTTGTGTTGTATTTGATGGGGCGATATGTCATTCTGACGGAAGAACCACATGAGATTACTGAAATAATAAAGGACTTGACACAAAGTATATGGAAGTCTGACAAATCTGGCTCTCACAGAGATAAGCAGACAAGAAAGACGGATGTAAGTATCGTTTTAGGATCGTGGCAAATGTAGAAACCAAAATTAGGACAGGGAATGGATTGCCAGAATGTCGAAGAAAAAGTTATTCTTTTTTTCGGTATTAATCATAATCCTGACAACAGCTTTAGAAAAGGGATAGTCAGCAAGCAATGTAGATTTCACTCCACTGGACTAGATGAGAAAGAAAGCCACACCATTTATCTATTGTTGATGTAATGAGAACAAACACAGGACAGCAAACAAATGACAGTACTGACCGGAAAGATAAAACGATTTACAAAAAGTGCTCACTTAATATTCTCATTGTGTTTGGGCTTTCTTAAGGTCACACATCATGCATTACACCAGCATGCACATTCAGCTAAATAGATCACAAGCCCCTCAGCTGAATGATGGTTTCACAAACCAGTATACAAAAAAAAAAACACTGATTTGACAGAGATGGTATGCACACCAACCATTCATCACAATGAAGGGTGAAAATACATTTCTGGTGCCCTCTTATTCTCTAAAAGCAAAGACTGCAACCCAACACTCAAGTTGTTGCTTTCAGCATACTGAATGGCTCTTAGAAATGTTAACCAGATTGTGAAGGCATGATATGATTCTCAACAATGCAGCAGCAGTGCTTCGTGGAGCTATTCAAAGCAATGAGAGGATTTGAGAAAGGAGTCTTACATAAAGCATGACAAAAATGAAGAGCTCAAGCACAAATCAATTTTCTTATCTATTTGAAATATGTGAAACAGCAATGACAAAGTGCGACCAAATTTAACAATTAATCGGAAAAGAAAACGGATGATAAGGATGAAAAGAGAAAAAAAGGATTTACTTGTATCTGGTGACACCATAGTGGACACGATGACTGGTGGACCCGTGCGTCGACTTAGTTTCTGGTTAACAGCCAGGGTACTTTGGCCTGGGGGTCCCATAATGACGAGACCATTGTCCTGTGCAGTTCCCCCACCCTTACGCATCATCTGAGGACTGGGGTGAGGGCTGTGCATGGGTGACAATGGCAGTATGTTCCTGTCCCTCTTCAACAGCTCCATAGGCACTGTGTAATTGGTAGAGTACGCTTTAGGGACCTGTTGTGGTGGCTGTGTTAAAGCTGGCAAGGACACAGGCATCTGCTGTGGCATACCTGACATGGAGTGCATAGGCCCTTGTATGGAAGGCATTGACCCAGCCATTTGCTGTGGCATCATCTGCATACCATGCATGGGCATCCCTGACATTGTCCCCCCAGAAGAGTAGGCTGACATGGGTCTTGATTGAACAGGCATAAGTGCTCCAGTGTATGACCCCGGGGAGCGAGGTGGTTGACCTGGGTAGCCTCCAGAGGCTTCCATGAGGTGCTGAGACGGGGCACTGTTGGGCCTCCTACCCATTACATCTCCCATCCTTGGGGAGATGGTCTGCATGCCCCCAGGGGTCTGTGGGTGCATCATTTGGGCATCCAAGGTTAAAGCCTGTGAGGGGTGAGTTGGATGATGTTGCTGCTGCTGGTGGTAAATGTCTGAGCGATGGCTAAAGCTATTGGAGCGGCCTCTCATGGGTGTCTGAGGTTGGGAAGGGGCTGGCAGAGCCTCAGTGGACCGCTTGCAGTTGTGGACCAGGCGAGACAGTACACGAGCCTGGCCGAGGTTGGGGGCGACGGTGCGGACATCATTCTCCTCCATAACAGCCAGCATGCTAGTAGAGTCAAATCCCTGGTGGATAAGTGAGGAGATGGTGCTCTCAGAGAGGCCCTCATTTCGCAGCAGGGCAAGGAACTCAGGGTCAACTGTCTTCTTGGGGTCCAAAGGCAAAAGCGTCTGTGGGGCAGTGGGGGGAAGAGGAGGAAAAGGAGCAGGAAGTGGAGTGACTGGTGGAGGAGGGACTGAAGTTTGGGCCACCGGCGCAAGGGCAGCTGCAATTGGAGCAACTGCTGCGGTCTGCAGTGTGGCAGGTGGAGCGGCAAGTGGAGCCATCATAGAAAGGTTAGGGTCAGAGGAAGGCATTGTAGGTGGAGGTGGCAGGGGCTGTTGCTGTTGCAGATGCTGCTGCAACTGTTCTTGCTGAAGTTGCTGTTGCTGTAACTGCTGTTGTTGAAGCTGTTGCTGTTGTAATTGTTGCTGTTGAAGTTGTTGCTGCTGTATTTGTTGTTGCTGAAGTTGCTGTTGCTGTAACTGCTGCTGTTGTATCTGTTGCTGTTGAAGTTGTTGCTGCTGTATTTGTTGTTGTTGCTGCTGTTGGATGGTGTAGGGTGAGGCGGTCTCTTGCCTCATAATCATACCTTGAGTGGAAGGATCTACTACTAGACAGGTGGCACCCTGCTGCTGGGGATCCAACGGACGACCGTTAATATCAGTATAGACCGTTTGACCGGTCATAGGTGGAGGCTCACTGGCATACCGAGGAGATGCATGCTCCATACCATAGTGTGCAGGAGATGGCTCCCGAGAGGGTATGCGCTGTTGGCCATCTGATGTCATTTTGGCAGCAGTTCCAGCAGTATAACCCCTTGTCATCTCATGTGCGGTTGGAGGGGGAGGGGGAGGAGGGAGAGGCGATGTAGGGGCTTGAGGTCCTGCTCTTCCTCCCTGACCTTGATCCCACACAGCACGAGCCCCAGGTGCCATCCCAAAATGAGAGCCAGACCTACTGAGTGGGTGCGGGTGAGGCGGCGGAGGCTGGTGTTCAGGCCGGTAAAAGCCCTCGGGTGGCCGAGGAGTCATGGCCGGGTCATGGGAATAGTAATCCTGATGCGAAATGGATCCTCGATGAGCCATGGGCGCTCGTTCGTAATTGTTTAGATCAGGAACAGAGCCCTTCCTCAGCCCCCTTGGGTCCTGTCGCTCTGCGTAAACCTGTCCGTACAGAGAGTCTTGGCAGGAATACGGGTTGCGTTTCAAATCCAGGTCAGGGGGACGCACTCCTGGTGGAGGTTCGTACCACCCTCCTCCCTCTCCGTATGACAGAGAGTTCCGTCGGCCGGCTACTCTTGCCTGCTGCTCGTAGACACTCTCAGTCTTGTCCCACTGACCCTCATTCCCCCCTAATGTGTCCCAACTGTGGGAGCGACCAAGACTCAACTGTTTGTTAGGGACAAGCATTGGCAAAAAAAGGAAAAAAGTAGAGAAAAAGATTACGGAGGAAAATAAAATGAAAAGCACAAAACAGAAGAAAATGTTCCGCTTCTACCTGTGTTTGTGAGAGTTGCCTTTCAGGTCTTCTTGTACTGTAGCACCAAATGATATGGAGAGAGGGAAGAGTCGAACAAGCAAAAAAAGGAAAATTAAGCTGTGTCTACCGTTTCACCTGATATCGGGTTGTAATATTGTAAGTCCGCGCTATCAGGTGACTCCCCCTTTGGCTGTCCGTCCTTGAATAATTAATCACTGGTCATGCTGCCTTGTTGCGCGCGAGGAAAGAGGACACCACACACAAACACAATACACAAACACAATACACAAACACAGCACAATGCAAAGGTAGCACAGCTACTCCATGAAAGACATGGTAGCAGGGTGTATGCTTGAGATGGCCAACAAACGCTGATAAAAAAAGACAAAAAAACGAAAGGAGTGGATAGGTTGGGTTATAGGTTGGGATGGGCAGGGGCTTGTACTAATCCAGTAGGGTTTATATCTCGCTTCTCCGGGACATTTTACTCGCTCCGTCGATTACTATGAGGGATTACAACTGAATAAATCCCGTTTAATTCCACTTCGTGACGTCATGTGAACCAGATGAAAGCGTATCTGGTGATGATGATGATGATGATGATGATGATGATATGATGATGGCAATGATTAAGAGTCCACCCCCAAACCCCTTACCCTGTCTTAAAGAGTCACCTACCTGAAGCTGTTGATGATGCACTGTCGTCAACAGGTTTCAGTATCTAGATTCTCGGCGTGGGGAGGGGAGGCCAGACAGGGTGCCGGCTTCATTGAACACAAATGAAATACAGTTCTCTCAGCTAAGTCCCATGTGCTGTCAGTAAACATCAAATCCACTCTGATTGGACACTAATCCTCCAGGCCCCATGCTTGCAGTAGAGCCACCACGCAACTGCTGCCCAACTCTGAAATGTCCTTGATGCCTTTGTGGCGCTCACAGTCACTGCCCCACTCTGCTCAATATGAGATCACACAGACCTGCTGTTTGTATGTTAACTGAAGGACACTGCAGCATGCATAACCAAATCTACCTAAAATGTTTGTATTATTTGCCCTCACAATGATTGTCATTTCAAGCAATATTACCATCATCAATATTACCATCTGTCATGTAGAATACAGAGTGTTAAATGAAGGCCATGTGCAGAATACAAATAGTTTTATTTGGCCATTACATGATTTCTAAGCATATACATCTTACTGTCTTACTGCACCTTCCCCCATCTTGCCTAAAGCTACTCTGATCTCCTTCACTTAGAAAAGCTCTGTAATCTGGATTTGCCCCTTTGCAGAGAAAAGTAAAACCCTAGGGGAGTGTGTGTGTGTGTGTGTGTGTGTGTGTGTGTGTGTGTGTGTGTGTGTGTGTGTGTGTGTGTGTGTGTGTGTGTGTGTGCGTGTGCATCTGTATGTGTGTCTGTGTGTGGAAGCGGGGGGAGGTTTTTCTAACAGCATTTAATCCAAAGCACCTACAACCTTTGCCTTACAAACATAATATGCTTTTTGAGCTGCAACACAACACAAGTTAATTCTACTTCATTCAAATATGAAATTGTCTCGTGGAAGAAGCTCTTTGCACTATGCTGCAGCATTTTACATTCTGTTTGGCCATAAGCAAACATGAAGATTCATCATTTTGTCGAACCAAGGTGATGTTCAACATAGGACGCTGAAGGTGTTCCTGCTTACCAAGCTACCTGCATGTCTCACTTCATGTCACTGTGGCTGAAACCTGATTCCTTCTGCAGAGGATGCCTGTTTATTAATGCATGAAAACAGATGCAAGGTGAGGAAGTGTCTGTTTCCATCCAAATCTAATCTCAGAACGAGGCGGAGTAGTAATACATATTTTAGACTGTGAAGGAAGTCTTGTTAATTACTGTCTCAGCATATTGAGAGAAGTTCCTGAATATCTTAGTGCCTGTGGAAACTGTGCAGGCATGTCGGTTGTCGACACCTATATCTTGTTTAATCAGAGTTATGAAATTAAAGTAGGAAGAGATCAGATGCGGAGCGGAGTATTCTGCTATTTTCACAAGATGACAGGAGAAAGTTGATGACAGTGGCTCCAAAATCTGTTGCAAACAGTCGACTGACTTCTTTTCTTTTGGTAAGGTGAAAGGAACATTAGTCAGCTTGATGTTAAAAGGTAATTAAAATGGGAAGGTGAGGAGGCAAAGAGCTCTCACAGAGATCAAAAAACGATTGTAAAGATGAATTAGGCTGAGAGTTGGAAAGAAAATTCATCAGAGTAAAGCTATTATAAAGTCAATCACATTTTACAGCCATTTCAAGTATGGGTGTCACTTGTCACCTAAAGGCACACAGCCTTTCCTGTTTTTTATTTGAATCATCTGCAATATAGAAACTAATTTCCTTGTCATGTATATCAGTTTTAATTTAAAAGCTCATATCATTGCAAGGTTGGCAATCTCTCTCTCTTTTAGCCTTGAGACTTAAAACTAGCTGCTTAGATTCAGGAGAAAATGTTCAGAGCCAATATATGTGAACACATAAGACACACATCCATGTCAAGGGCAACATCCTATAGAGTATTTGTGATACCCTGGCTTCCCCAACCTCATCCACTCCACTCGTTACTTCTTCTAGCCCGGCTCTCAAGAGACTCTAGCTTTTCAGTGCAGCAGATCACTCAACACCGCCCCCCCCCCCCCACCCCCCCAAAAGTCAACCTCAAACAGAGCGACAGGAGCAGAGGTGTGTACTCAGGGTTTGCCGGTCTAATCCTGACAGAAAATGTAAATCACAGAGTTCTGTTTGCCTCAAACTAAACAATGTTTGACTTTCAAATTCTAATGTTCCTCCATTTGCCATACATGCCAGACTGTGCACACAACGCCAGATTCACTGTAACAGAGGGATTTAGGAATTAAGCCGGGGGATTTTAGAACAAATATAATACCACCCCAGCAGAAGCTTATGAAGACCTTACATTGAATAAGACTTGACTGGTGAAAAGTGTGAGTAAAACTTTTTAGATAGAGTAAATGAACCTCGAGTGACGATGCAATTAGGTAGTTCGGGGCTCTTTCAACAGCTAATAGATTTCAGAAAACTCTACTCTAGCCCGGTATAGTGTATCACTTTTGCTTTTGCATCTCTCACTATGGGAGAAAATTGCATTGAGCAGCAAGTAACAAGACAAACATGATGTACAACAGTGAGATCTGTGGCTAACCTGTCACACAAGACGCTTGCCATTGTTTAATAAAACACTCCGCATCTCAATGTCACTCAACCCTCTCGGTCCCTGCCTCCCAATTAACATCACAGCCGAGCCAGCAGGAGAACGGGACGTCGATCACTTCACGTGCGCGCTCGTGGGTGCATGTTTTAACCATGTCAAATGTTTGCATGCCTTGCCAATCAGAGGGTTTCACATGCAACAATCCCATTTAGAGTCTGTCCATCCACCGACTCAAACGCACACATGGAGCACACACACGCTCGGCTTGCACGATCATGGATCCCCACTCCACCTTTTTGACCCCGTTCTGCTCGTCTTGTGACGTGCAGCAGTGACAGCGGCGGCCTCAGCGCTTCATTAATGTCCCTTTCATTCACACACACCACGCAAAGCGCCGCTAAAGCCTTGGCCTCGGGTCTGACGTGCACACATGAATAATCATGCCAACTCAAAGTGAATGCTGCACTGCAACAGAAATGAAAACAAACTGTCTCCTACAGTGTGACACGTCACGTATACTTCAAGGCATGATTTGAATGTTAAACACACATTGATTTATGCATGAGCGTGGGGCAGGAGGCACTAACTGGAAATGGGATTACAATGCCAGTTCGGCCGCAAAGAGCGCTGTCAGATGAATTGTAATGCACACTTAACAGACACGACATGGCTGCCTTGCATGTGTTTCCAGTGGGATTATTTATCTAAAGCATCTCCATAGGGACTCAATGGACTGTAAAATGGAGGTCGATGGCTATGAAGCTAGTACTTATCTAAATGACAATCACATACTCAGTTAGAGTAACATTCTGAACTGACATACAGTTTATTATCCATGTTCTTAGTATACATGCAGCACACAAACACAGCAAGAAAAGCCAACAAATTCTCCCGAATTTCCTCGATGTCAACAATGTAGAGATCCATCTACCCATAATCCATTTCCTTTCGGGGCGCTTTCTCGCCGACCCATCTTTCATTCGATCTCCAGCCCGATCCAGGGAAGACACAGGTCATTTAAATACTCCGTGTCGTAGCTGAAAGAATTCATTTTGAAACTTTTCATTTTGAGATTTTTCCAGGAACTCATTTCCAACTTTCAATAACAGCAAAGCTACATGCCAGCTCAAACAGAGGCAAATACAGACACTGAGAAGAGAAAGGGAAACCGTACCAGAAGATTGCATTCAGGTGTGCACACAAGAGAGTCACACTTTAATGATAATAATAACACAATCACACATGCCAGTTTGCAGCAAATTATTATAAGAATTTCCTTCCAGAAAACAACACTTTCTACCATTTTTCATCTGCTCTTTTCCTTTCTCCCCCCCCCCCCCCCCCCCAGTTCTCCATGCCCCTCCCTGCCTCTCCACAAAGCCTATAAAGGGGTCGCGGGTTTTGGTGTGGAGCCTGGAACAAGCCCGAGGGGGGGTCAGGCCCAGAGAGTGCTCCGATGACTTCATACCAGAACTGGATGCCAGAGCGTGGGGAGATGAGTGGGAGGGAGGGACGAAAGCAAAGAGGTGGATGCAGCAAAGGCCTGAATCTGTGCTGAATTCCCCCCCCCCCCCCCTCCCCCCTTGCAGGGGAGGATGACATCAAGACACCCCCCCCCCCCCCTCCCTTTTCCTCCACAGCCTCCCTGATTGTCGTCTCTCGCAGGTCCCTTAAATGTGAGACTATGAATAATTCACAGACTAAGTTTTACAGTATTTTTGCTTGACTGGCCACATTATTTATTGTTCACTGTTTAAACATCTCCTCTTGTTGTACACATATGACAAAACAAGATTATCCAGGATTAACATATTTATTTAACTGCCAACTAAAACACTTGGACTCGCCATGACGAATTCCACTACCCCACCTTGTGGTGTTTGCGTCCAAGCACAGATTTACAACTTGTAAATCAACATTCAGGAACATGCTGTTACTGCGACCTAGTTCACGTCGCACTGCCGCTCACATCCCATCTCTGCCCAGATCAGTCAGTTAGCTCTGGCTAAACGGCAATGGCAACGACTCGCGCGGCTGCCCAAGCCAATGCATGCTGGGTACCCAGATGGAGCGGACAGAAGGAGAAACGGAGAGAGAGAGGGAGAGAGTGAGAGAGAGAAAAAGGGGTGGGGAATGAGAGAGAGAGAGAGAGAGAGAGTATGGGAACTGATGCTCACAACAGATGTTTGCCACAGTTCCCTTATTGCAGTTACACTCTTCTTGGCACTTTATCAAACCCACAACAGAAGGAGCAATTATATACATTTTGAAAGCTGATATCTAAACCAAACAACGCTGTTATTTACTATTCACCATAGTTTCAGCAGAGGTGAGCCCCCCCCCCCCCCATCAGAAACAACATATACATAGGACTGTTTATATTTCATACTTATATTTGTTAATAGGGAAAAATGTCCAACGTAATATAGTCAAAATGCTTCATATATTTCGAGTCGTAAAACCCCAAAGATAATTAGATGAACTAGCCGGAGATAATTCCATGATGTTTAATAAAAGTGGTTATTGTTTGGGCTGTGCTCTCCTAACAAACGTCGCCACAAGACGTGATGCTGCCAGAGCCGGGGGTTTCATCAGCTCGGCTAAAACAACATCCTCAGGGTAAATCCTGATTTGATTATCGATTAACTGTCAAAAGTAATTCATCAGGCAAAAAAAAGCCAAAACATTCTTTGTTTCCTGCGTAGTTTTGACCTTGCGGGGTCTAATTTGAAAACCACAAAAATCCAACATGAAAGCAAAGGACAGTGAATCACATGACACACATATCCTCAATGGTAAAAAAAACAAAACACAACCACCGTTCCGGTGAAATCTACATTCCTGCACCGTGACCACTTTTGATTGGAGTAAACAGCTACACTTGATCAGCCATTTCGAATTGGATTTAGGCCACAGGCGTCGCTCAGTTAGCCACTCATCACAATGAGTAAAGATGTAATCAATGCACGCCGCTGTGAAACAAGTATTGGATTGACACACTTATCCTCAGAAGATAAATAGGAGATTAGAGAAGCTCCTCTCGCTGTCTCGCCGCGTGCAACCCCACGACGGCAACGCAATCACAATCACTCCATAACCTTCTTGTTTTTGTCAATACACACGATGCGAACGTTGATTTCTATTACACGCTTCAGTCACAACACTCTGTTTATAGACAATAGTGGGTGGCTTTGGCATTATGGGGCAGAACACCCCTTGCCTCTGGTTTTGAAATACCCTTTTTATATGGTTGAGCAGATTTAACGCTACTGTGAAAACAACATGATTCACCACCCTCTGATCTTTTAACTTCCTAGATGTGAATCACTCTCCTCTACACATTTTTAAGAGCAGCTGTGATGACTAACTGCAGCAAGGAGGGGAAAAAAAAAAAAATCCCTCCTCGTCTTTGGTATAGAATGACTTCATTGTTGATAAGACACGGATGTCTGTGGGACAATTGGGGCGGATCAGAAAATATTATAAATATGATGTTTAGCATGTTGCATCCTCAGACAGGACATTCTTCTTTTATTCAAAAAAAGAAAATGGGGGGAAAAAGTGTTTCCAAGCAAGCAGGCTTGGTGGTTTGGAGAGGTTTGAGATGCCACATGTGGCTCTCATTCTGAGGGTGGAAACATACAGCATCACTGCTTCATTATCCTGCGTTTCTCAATCTCAACGTGATTTTTTCCTTCGACATGAGCGAAGAGGAATGTCGATATACGTGCTACTCTGTAGAGTTTTAATCCGTTGGTTTTGCTCGTAGAGAGCTGAAGTGAAACTGTAACGTCTATGTGGGTTTACATAGAGTAAGAAGTCGCGGTTACGCCCACGAGACGCTGCTGAGACGCAGGGCCCGCACAGAGCCGGCGTAGACAACCTGATCGATTAACAAGAGAGTGTATCTGTTGTGACAGATGGTTTAGACACGGGGTACGTTTTTTCTTTATAAGATTCTCACTTGAAATGAAGCGTCAGAACGTTAGCTCGCACAGGACACGGAAGTCACAGGCCCCAGCTGTAATCAGCTGACAGCTTCCAATCAGTCACACACACCAATCACAGCCCATTGTCACTACGAGGCGGGCCATTCAAATATGACTCCCTCCTCACTTATCCCCACTAGACCAATGCTGCTACACTCACCACTGCTGCTGGCGAAGGTTCACCTCCACCACCTGCGGCCTCCACCTTTCTAGTTCAGAATCCTAACATGGTTCAATGCTATTCAATGCATTGCTTCGGGACCACTCTTGTATACAGGTTTGCTGCATTGCGCTCCCTGTTTCGGTTTAGCATCCTGCTTGGCTAATCCAGGGAGCATCTTCAGAGCGAAGCAATCAGTGCCAAGCACAATTGCATATTTGTTACAATAAATGGTCAATTCTATGATGTAGTAGGTGTTCCCGACTAAAGTAGAGATAGTAAACCACAGATATACGTTTCGGTTTCCCACAAAGGTGGATGAAAGAAACCCTTAATGAGAGTCTGACAATTATAGAAGCTAGAGGAACAGCAGCTAGCAGCTATACCCACATTACAAAATGTCATCTTGCACAATACAGTAGAGCAGGAAGAGTATGATTTTGACTTCTAACGGTGGTAAGGGGAAAGAATAAGAGAGGAAAAACTTCAGGAAAATCTCCTTGTGACAAAGCACATAAATGCATGCCCGCGTGCACACACACACACACACACACACACACACACACACACACACACACACACACACACACACACACACACACACACACACACACACACACACACACACACACACACACACACACACACACACACACACACACACACTCTCCTAGACAGCCTTCAAAGCTGAAGTTTGGTAGTCTGGTCCCAAGGCTCCCTTTTGACACACACAAACACACTTATGCAAACGAACCCACTGGCTTTTTACTGAATTTGTAGCAGCAGGCTGAAAGGCTTGAATACTGGTGGAAACTTAATTTCCATATAACAGCGGAGGGAATCTTTTTTTTTTATAGCTTCAAAATAAACCTGTGGAACTTATACTCAAAGTTACATGTACACACATGAAGACACAAGCATCCCACAAGCTACATCATCAATATTTCCAGTCATCTAGCGAATGTGTAGCCACCATCTCAAATCCAAATGTACATAAAGAGCAGAAAGAAGAGGAAGAAAGAGGAGTTAAATGAGACTCACCCTCACAGATCTTGTCCAGACGCTGGCGTTTCACTTTATGTTTGTCGACCAGAGCCATCCCCGATTCAAATGCTCTCTACTCTCTGGATTTTTGTATCCACTTCTCGCCTCCTTAAAGTCTAAAATGCTCCAGTCCTCCAGACGTTAACTAGCTGATGTTTTAAACCTGAAATTCAAGGCAGAGGGACAAAGATTATTACTGAAAGCCAGTCTGACAGTGACGTACAGCATCAAATGTAAATATTGCGGCTTTAATTTGTATGTATATCATTGGAATTTGTTGGATTTGAGGGTATTTGTGTTCTTATTCATTCTCTTGTAAAGGGACCATGTACTGTACAGTATTTAACATAAAGGTTGTCATATAAAAGAAATGTATGATGTGCAAATTAAAGACGATTGAAAGTGTGCACAATACAAAACAAATACAATCAGTGGTTACAGGGTTGGGTTGCTTTTAGCTAAATCTTTGATTTGGCTTTAAAGCTACTGACAGAACTGTTTTCATCATGTGGTAGATAAGCCCATTGAGTTGTGGCTTCTAACGTCATGCTCAGTAAGAAGCTGAAGAGTTTGACAACGTCCGGTCAATACTAATCGTGGCTTTGGCTTTCTGAAAGTGCATCACAAGGAAAACAAAAATAATTGATCACCCGACAGCGATCACGCACAGCTGTTTCCACCTCAAACCTCTCAAAAGTCAAGACGTTTACCTTGCAGAAACGTGACTCTCCACTAGAGGGAGCCTCATCTCAGCGAGCACTATTTATCTAATTTAATGAGGAAATGTCACTTCTGCAACCAGAGCCATCCAAAATGAGTGGAACACAGCGAGGACCAGACAAACACAGAGTGAGCGGGTAAATGAGGCGTTTTACGAATCATTTATGTTCAGCGACTGATGCTTCTCTAAAGAGCAATCTTCTAATTGGTTCCTGCGGAAGCCTGAGGGACACGGCACCGTTTGTTTTTCTGAGGGAGGAGGGGGGGGGGAGATAGACAGAGGAGTGCACAAGAATGCACACACAAAAAGACACACACACACACACACAAGATGACAAGCAGAAATGTAGGCTTGCGCACACACACACACACACACACTAAGGGTAGCGAGTCAAACAGAGGAATGTGGGTCAGTTAGTCAGCAGACGAGAGGAGGTTGTATCAGCAGAATAAAGACATAAAAGGGGGTTGGTGGGAGGGAGTGGAAAGTACTAGAAAAACATCGGCTAACAGGATGAGTACAGTTTGACACCATCCTCCTCCTACATTTTAACTGTATCTTTTTCAGCACTTTCGTATTTATAACCCCACCACTGTGCATTTCTACATTCGCCCCTGGGCCTAATCCTAGAGTGCTGCACTTTGAGAACGGCTCACACTAGAGTATATTATGCGATGATATCTATTGATATTTGTGCCGTGACTGCAATTATAGCTGTAATGTTTCGGTGGGGTGGAGGGCAGGCTAAGCAATATGTGGCTAAATTATGAATCGATGACGCGTTGTTATTCGGCCAGCTGTTGGGGAGGTGGTGCACTGCAGTTGTGTGGACTTCAAAGTTTGAAGATGTAAGCGTTCAAATTTCATTTTTGCATCCAACAGACTGTGATCTCCGGTCTTTCTCCGACAGTGACACAAACGCGTTTTCGCCTCGCTTCACCAGTCAGCTGTGCTTCAGTTTCCCTCCTCCACAAGGTAAGCCTTCCTGCCAAAGAGCTGAAGACCCACATGTGGGAGTCAGAAAAGAAGTAATTGAGCAAGGAGGAAAGGCAGGAAACAGTCAGGCAGAGGCGGGGGGGGGGGGGAGTCACACCGCCTTGTTCTATGAATAGACTGCAGGAGACATGCATGGGCATCTCCTCCTCTGTGCTGCATGAGCAGTAACACTACGGGTCATGGGTGCATCTGGTCATTGAGTCAATATAAACTCTTCTGATATAGACCTCACTTCACTGACGGCTGCCTCAGTGGAAAAACAGTGATACAGGCTGCTCTCTCTCTCTCCTAATGTACAACAACATGAGGTGGTTATACAATATCAGGATGGGAATAACATGATGCTACACAAAACAACATTGTGCAATACAGTACAACTGCATTTCTAAAGTCATCAATCTTTGTAGAAACAGCATCCAAGATCAACTATCTATTATGGATTGATTAACTGATTAAACTGGTTATATCAATACAAAAATATGGAGAGGCTCGCATCCCCCACACCTCAACATTCACTCAGAATCAGATCACTGCTCATCAAACATGACATTTCATCACTTCTGTTCTCACTGCTGGTCTCAACTGAAGGGATGGTAAAACCCTCCGGCTTAGAAGAATGGCCTGCTCAGCAGTTTTTGAGAGCTACATTTGACCAAATACCCAAAACTGTGGTATACATTAATTCCAGAGATTTGACTCATGCAAGAAGTCGACTCCACTAAGCGGGTTGAAAAGTCAACGGCAACTCTGAGAAGGGCTCTCAGGCAGAGGAGTGCCAGAGGGGAAGTACAGTTATCCTGCAGCCCTTAGCACCAACGCTGCTGGATTGTTACTTGACTAAGTGCTGTTATGTAACTTAACAATAAGGGGATTGACCTGAGATAAAATATGTGTGCTCGGTGCTGGAGGAGAGGAAGAGAAAGAGGAGAAAGTCACATACACACACGCATGCAAAACAATAAGAACACACAACTCCAGGGATTGTCTGGCTCGCTGTAGAGAGAGGGCAGGCGCTCTTCTCAACACACACACACACACACACACACACACACACACACACACACACACACACACACACACAGCGCTGTGTTGCTTGTGGCTCGGCAGTCGTTTTCACAGGTTCCCTGACAAGACTGTGAACGTTACCGAGTCAGATCGCGACCAAAGAGACAGTTGTCTGATCTGATGAATGTCGCACACCTCACAATATTCTCGGTAATACAAGTTTTCGTCTCGCCGTTTATGAACCAGGGTTCTGACTTTGAAAAACATGCATCATATCAATGTATGAAAGCTACAGAATGATTTATGACAAACACACATATGACATTCAGTTCACACCATTTCTGCATTATAGCCGATCCGCAAATGTTGTTTTGTAATTACATCCTGTCCTTCTACTTTGATGCATTTCACGCACTGCCGGACTCTCGTCTGTGACCAAAACCTGCTGCATGCTCGAACGAGACCATGTTCAAGATAAATACTGTGTATGTCTTGAATAATGTACTAAAATGTCCATAAGATAGTGCTGAAGTACCCTGGGAAATTAATGCAACACCCTGTTGTTCCTGCACTGCATATTGTGTTACGTTCTTAATGCCTGCATATTTAACTAGTTTTCTTGCGCATCAATATCACTTAAAACTCTTATTGAGACTAAAAATGAAAAATGAACTCTAAGTCTATTTCATCAGCCTGAATCGCAAATTATGGATGAAACAAAGATGATCTCATCCCTTATGAACTCAGTAGAAACAATTACTTGATTAATTAATTATTAATGATCATTATTTTGATAATCAATTAATCATCGTAGACACTTTCAAACAAAAATGTAAAATACTGGATATTGGTTCCAGCTTCTCCAATTTGAGGATTTGCATCTTTTTTATATCATTGTAAACTGAATATCTTTGAGTTTGGTTGGTAAAAACGAGACATTTGACATTTTTATATTTAATGTACTACAAAATAATGAATTGAGAAAATAATGGGCAAATGAATTGAGACTTTACATAACAGTTAGTAATATATAGTCAAACATGCACATTTTCACGGTATGCAGGAAGTGACCAGCAAAATACAAAACGTCCAAGTGATGGTTGAAAACATGCAACCAAAACATTTCCCCACCAGCATCATGCACTAAAGAGAAATCACTCATTGAGCGTGACAGTCGTTCATGTCATACTGCAAGATTTCTGGCAATGAATCCCTTTAAACCTTCTAGAAATACACAGTTGTATTGGGCTTCACAAGCGTGAAGTTGCCCAGTCAAGCTTTAACAAATGCTTGAAATGGCACTCACATGATGGACTTAAAAAGTAAGGCTCTTTTTGATGTACTTTTACACTGGGTGAATTGGGTAAATTATTGTTTGAGTTGTTCACACTGTGATATACACCACGTATGTGCTACCACAGCTTCTCTACTGTGTCTCACAAACAGAAGTAAGATTTTCAAGAAAATGCCACACACAAAAAAAAAATGGTGTCGCTCCAGGCGTTACATTGCATTGTTGCAGCTGTGTCATCGCTCTAAGAAGTTATGCATTCAAACAGTGCTTCCCCATTGACACCCTGTACGTCAAGACATTTCACAAGCAGAAAGAGCCAGTTTTACACTTCAGAAACATATTTCTCTTTCAGCTCTTTTGTGTTACATTACATCTCTCTCTCACTCGCACCCTTTCTTTTCTACTCCTTTTGGTGATGAAAAGCCAATATAACAAGGCAGGCAGCCCAGGAGATGCTGTTTAGGTTGGTAATAGCACAGAAGACACAGAGGGAGAGAAGAGAAAGTGAAAAAGGTCTTTTTTCTGACTGAGGCCATCTCTCAGAGGAGCCCTCTCGCCGGATTAAGAAACCTGTGGGTTTGGCTTAAGGTGTAAAGGCACCGAATGAAGTAAAGCTGCAGCTTTGACTTTGTCTTAACACATGTGTTTGACTGAAATATCTTCACTTCAAGGCAAAAAAACAACATGTTGCTCGTTCTTTTTTTAGTTCAGCCGAGCTTCCAGCCCTTGACCTCAGTGAACTAGTTTAACTATGTGAACTTGATGACCGCCCACGAAAAAGACTAAGCTGCACAAACATGGGGATTGTAGTCAAAGTATTAAGCCGACAGGAAACCTGGTGCCCTCACGATGAACTGGAAGTCACCCTTTTTCACTCCTTCTCATCTTTTATTGTTTGAATATTCTTTGTTTTAAGTGAAGCCTTGTCATGGGACAGCCTTGCCCTTCACACGTCATCCCTTTGAGGGAATAGTTAAGACAAAAATGGGCTTTTTCAATTTCTTGCTGAGAGTTAGCTGAGAAGATTAATACCGCTCTCCGGTTAGCTTAGCTTAGCTTAGCTGGCAACAGGAGGAAACAGCTAGCCTGGCTCTGCCTTAAAATTCACAATGTCTGCCTACCAGGGCCTCCATATCTAAATCTGACCAGTGGCGGCTGGTCCATAGAGGGCGCTAGGGCGCCGCCCCCCCTAGAGCTACAAAAAATAAAAATAAAAATAAAAATATAAATAAAAATAAAATTTAAAATAAAAATAAACTATACAAATTGTCAATATTTGTGTTTTTGAAACATGGAATCACCCAGTAATATGTGTAAAATATGATATCTGCGGTAAATATATGCTTTTCCTGCTTGTCCTCTCTGCCTGTCTGCTCTTCCTCTCTGTGTGTGCACGTCTCAGCTGGCTGGGGCGCTGGAAAAACTGCCCCAAAGAGGCGGGTCTATAAAGCAGTTTAGCCAATGCTGAGTAAAGATATAAATGAGTGACATACAATTCAGCCAATCAGCGTCCTCAAATAGATTCAGCTTGGGGCAGTTTTTTTCCTGCCCCAAGCTGCGCGTTCTCGTCAGGAGAAGTCTCTACAGGAGAGCGCCAGCGCGAGCACTACTCCTCCAAGACCCGTTTGAGAGGAGAACTGAGAGGAGAAACTACTGAAAGAGCTGATCCCAGATCAGCCTGACCTCACAATCAGACAGCAGACTAGCAGGAAAGAGAAGCAGTACATGAAGCTTCTCTAGTAGCTGTACACCAGACAGGTTTGACTAGCTGGATGACGTCATGATAATAACTTATTTATCTTTTTAAAACAACGGGGACAGAATATGACATATATATTATTATATTATACAGAATATTATATGATATATATATTATTATATTATACAGAATATTATATTATATATATATATATATATTATTATATTATACAGAATATTATTATATGTTATATATATTATATTATACTGAACTCCCTGTGAGGGTGACTAAAATAAGATGTCCTGACGTGTTTGTGAAAGTGTTATTTACTGCTTTTTTTCGTGTTGGAATAAATGTTAAATATTTAACTGCAAAGTAGTAATGCGCGTTTGATACCTTAATTTGTTTGCATTAAATAATTCTGGGATGTTTGCTGAAATTGATTGGATGTGGCACAGCCCTACCAAGAACATTTTCCACCAGCCGCCACTGAATCTGACACACAACTTCCTGTAGAACCACAACTTGTTTTTTACAGTTCTGTTTTTATCAACAAATTACATATAATGTGTTAATAAGTGAGCTTTAGATGCGCTGCTAAGGTGGTGCTAAACTAAGCTAACCAGCTGTTGGCCTTAGCTTGCTATTTAACAAACAAACATGAGAATGGTATCAATCTTCTCATCGCAGGAAAGAGTGAATCTCCCATAATATCGACTTACTTCTTATTAAACAATTGTAATGAATGTGGTTCAATGGACACTCGCTGCAGTAAAATCACAGGTGTACAGGTGTACCAACATTTTGGGGGAGAATTGTGTCGCAGCTACCCAAAGTAAATGCTTAAGAGGCTATGATTTATGTCCCTGAAAGTGCAAGATAGCAGAAAAAGAAGAAGCCGAGAGGGGAAGGTGGTTAAGGTTTCTTTTCTCTCATTAATCGGATAGTTGGGGCTTCGAGGGGCACGTAAAGCTGTCGCTCAGGCCGCTGATTTACACATTCCTCCTCCCTGCCAGCCTCTTTCTTACTCCAACCCTCCCTGTCTAAATACACCAGTTACTGACAACTATAGCTCTCTTCTTTCTACCTCTCCATCATCATCACTATCCCACCAAGTCTGTCAGTCCATCTGTGCCTCTCCGTGTATCTTTTTACATCCTTTTGCATGTCCTGTCAGCCTCTGGCAGATATCGTCCATTTTCATTCCCCATTTCTCCTTTACTCTCAACCATTTTCCCATCTTCCCCCTTCCCTCTCCCTCTGCCTCCCCCTCCTTCCCTCCTCCTCTCCCATTCTCGCCATCTTTCTCTCCTCTCAACTCTAAACGAAATGAGACTGCAGCAGCACTAACTGCTGACTTGGGCTAATGCACAATTTTGTAATAATGCCTATTCATGTAAGTCACCCAGGAAACGCATAATGGAGACATTATTGTGCATGGCAGCCGGTTCCTAACCCAGTGAGGCTTTCAGCATGGCCTGCATTCCTCTTCTCTCCGGCTCCTTACATCTAATGAACTAAAACAAAGTCTGGCATATATAAACTCCACTAGAATAATCTCTTGTTTCACAACTCAGGCCACTGAAGACTTAGAATCCATGTTTGAATTAAATAAAAAGCATTGCAAACATGTCTCCTTTACCTGGTAGACTAAATACTGAATTTACTCATCTCAACTAACATGAGCACGTAAAAGCACGAGCACCCACAGAAGCAATTACAAGGATAAGTTTCCAAGATGCTTTTCTACTTTTCTATTGAAGAGAATGACCTCAGACTTTTTCTCTAGGACGGGGGACGACGACAAAGACCAGCACTGAGCTCCAAACTACAGACACACTAAACTTGCATATAACAACAATCTTCTTTAGAACTGAGAGCCCCACCTTACTAAACATATCTTCATCATATTGTAGAAACTGCTTGGTTCGGTTTCGGCAGCTTGGTCTGCTTGGTCGGCAGCTGGTTTGGTTCATTCAGTGTGAAAGTTGTGATTCGAGCTCTGGTGGGAACTAAAGGACCGAAATATGAGTCCAAGTCCTCCGTCAAGGGAACTCTTTTGATTGGTTTGCAAACGTAATGCGAGTAGATATGTGATTTTAGTAGGAATTCAAAAGTTAAACCACTAATTGGACCTGAAACAATTAGTCGATTAAATGATTATTATAAACAAATAATTGTTTTGGTCATGTTTGAAACAAAAATACCTATTATCATTATTCTAAAAAAACTAATTAAATACACACCATTAGAATATCTATTTTTGCGCATTATGTCCATGAAACTGTGTTTTCTACCTGGCCGCACGCAGCAGTGCGATGTTTTGAGCTGAACCTTGGGCGGATGCCCTGAATCTATATGAAAGCACCACAATGGACGTGGACCGGCTGATTGGTGATGTTGAAGTGAGGAGTATTCTTTACCATATCTCCTCATAATAAGGTGCCAGCTGGCTGCAAGGAAATCGCCAGGGAGCTCAAAGTTTCCTACTTGCTAGAAAGTATGTCATATAATTTCCAGTAAATCTCACAATAAAAAAACGTGTTTCACCGCAGGAATCAACCATCCTTCAAGTGGTTAAATCTCCAGTCTGATCTGGAGCTCACAGCTGATATACGTGGTTTGTTCACATAACAGAGCGCTTGCTGTTGGCGTCACTCTCTCTGCAGCCAAGTTCTCCGTCATCATTACGACTGTGGTTAAATTATTCCTCGTTCAGCTTGACCTAAATTTACATTTCCTTTTCAATCAATAAAAGTGACGTTGTGTGACTCCCATCGTGTGGTGCATTCAGCGCGCATGAGGCGGACAGCTGCTGCGGTAGTGCTACTTTTTTTATTCACAATTAAATATCAACTTTCACATTTGAATATCATTTTTTTTTTGTGAATTGTAGTCTGCAGCCAGTGTGAAAGTGTAATCAGTTGGTGTCTCACCTTGATTTTCTCAGCTCTTTAGCACCTCCCCTTTCCTCAGCTATCAGCTCATTAACATGAGACCAGAGCAACAAAAAACACCTTGTCAGTTAGCACAAGTCAAAACAATTTGCTCGAAATATATGCAACCTTATGCTCACTGATTTCTAACACCTCTCCAGAGTGAAATGTTTAAAGCCATTTAGCTGCATCATGATAGAACCCTCAAGAAAAGCGCAAAGACGAGCGACGAAAATGCAATTATATTTTAGGGCTATGGAATAATTATGCCTCGGGGAGATGGACCTTCAAATCCCAAAAATATGAAATGAAAAAATGAATGTGTTGGAACAGAGCCATTCTCTTAAAAACTCCCTCAACCGATGGCTGATTGAAGAATGAAGTTGCGAGAGTCACATAAGGAGTAAATTTGGAACATTTAAGAAACACAGAGCATGACTAACGAGGACTATTAAAACGACTGTTTCTGGGTCTACGTGTGGGCTCGTAAAGGCAAACACATAAAGAGAATGAAGACAGACGAGCAGAAAATACCTTCTTTTCCATGTCACCATGATCACTGCCAACAATCTATTTCAAAATCTATTTTGAATACTGCTCAACAGGTCCCACATCACAGAGAATGCATAATTGTAAACTATTTCCGCGAAATCCCCTCAGAATGGTTTTTAGTATAATTAGATGCACTCGTAGATTTGTGTGTATCGAGGTTGGCAAGTGCAAGTTTTAATTGTTGAACCTGAAAATCTGTCTTTTCCTACCAATTAGCGTCTGAGCACCTGATGCATATGCAACAACTGTAAAAGCAATTAAACTGCAAATTAACTGTAGAGACGAGTTCACGGTGTGAGTGCAAACGCTCATATTTTGAATGAGCTCTGGTTCCCAATGAAGAGGTAAATCATGACACAGACCTGAAATCCTCACTACGAGTGAGCTTGCTGAACCCTTGGGTCATATGAAGTACCCATAATTCAATTCAATCCAATCTGATCTTTGGAGTTGAAGTTCAGAGATTCAGAGCTTATATTTACAACATGGAATAATGGATTTTTAAATAGCTTTTCATTAAGCAAATTCGTTGTTTACGCGAAGGGTGATCAAATGTTGCTGTGCCAAGCATTTCCAGCAAAACTGTCTAATTAAAATGATTTTTCTTGGCATGTGTGGAATGAATTCAAATACCTCCATATAGATATTATAGGGTTGACCATTGGTGCTTTTACAAAATATTTACGATATTTCTAAAACATTGTTCAGTAATGTGCATGAACTGACTGGGTTCGTAAAGGGAAACAATAGAAGAGCTAGAAAAATTGAGTAAATTCAGAAAATACATCACTTTACTGTACTGCAGCCTTTAAAACCAGGAAAAGCCATATGACAATATCCAAAATCTAACACGATATCAATATGATATCGATATATTGCCCAGTCCTACTTGACAGCTTTCAATACTCAAGGTCCAGAGGCTTCAATGGTTTGAGCCATCCGGGCTGAACCAGGTACAGTAGTGTACTGCTACACAGCCTAAACATCTTGTCAGGTTCTTGAACAGCAAACTACGTATGAGGTAAGTAGACTGTAAGTTAGTTGAGTAAATGGGGTTGAGGAAAGGCCAAGCTTGCCCCGGAGGCAGACTCGCAGTGAGCTGAACGCCACTGACCTAGATTAATACCAACCACAGCAGCGCCAGGACTATAACACACCCCGGTTTCCTGTATCCTGCCTTTCTGTCTGTGTGTGAAATGATTCCATCTGTCAGTCTCAGCTGGGCTGTGAGAACACCGCTGAACGCTGCTGCTGCCCACACACACACACACACACATATATATATATACAGACGGACACCAAAAAACACAGACGTGTCGGCTGGGAACTAGGGCCAAGGTGGGTGTCTGCATCCAGCCTCCAAGGAGGAGGGGGGAGGGGGTTCTGAAAAACTCTGCCCAGCATCAAAGGCTGGAGAATGGGGGAACATTCGACATTCGATTGCGACTGCGGTCGTGAACGGTGCGAAGGCAAACTATCATATAAAGCAGTGTTTGTTTTACGAGGCTTTATAATTGCAGCTATCAAGGCTGTCTGCACAGAACATTTTGTGTCAGTACAACTTGAAAAGACCTCTTTTCAATGACAGCAGGCTTTATTAGCTTGCTTATAATAAGACTAATTTATCATTGCATACATGCATGCGTTTCTGTCCACGTTTATGCAGGTATGTGGGGTTTTTGCCTGCTGTTATGTAAATGTACGCGTATATATATATCAGGCAAATCTATTACATTGGCGTACTTCTCCTACCAAGGACAGCAGCTGGTATTCAAAAGATACCAAACAGAAGAAACAAAGCCAGCAAGCACACCTCTCAGCCACCTGTGAGCACTGAGGGAAGTGACAAGATAAGGGCACAGACGGACTAGGATGCACAACTGATAGTCAGAGGAAAATAAGGAAAGAGCGCTGAGAGAAAGGGTCAGGGTTGACGTTTTAGCCAAGGGAGAAAAGACACGGACAAGTGGGTGAAAATGGAACAGAAGTTCCTTGAGTCATTTGAAATATTTCAGTAGTTTTTAAACTTCTCCTGAGGGCTGAAAAGACCGCAAAACTTATAACCTCTGTTCCAGTGTATCATCACTTCAGCTTGCTGTGTGCAGTGAAATGAAGAAACCTGTCTCATGGCACATTCTCGACAAGATTAAAACAAAAAACAAACCCCCATAACAAGAGAGGAATATGTGGAATATTAATAACACCAGCATAAAGTGACTGGTGCATGGAATTCATACGATATTTCCCTTGGTGCATCAATTTTATGACAAAAAAGAAAAAAAAAAAAAGATCTTTCCAGCAGTGCTGCCTGTCTGAACGAGATAAAAGGACTTCTCTCTTACTTATTCACATTTGACTATGCTGCTTTTTTAAAAAAGAGTTCAGTATAGCTGGAGGTAAAACATAGACCTCATGCATCAGCAAAATCCCTGACAAGGCAATACCAATGAACTGTTATCGTACTAATGCACTCCCCCCCTATCTCCTGATGGCACAAAACTTCATTATTGGAAAAAATGTTCACCGTAGGTCAAAAGATGTAGGGCGCTATAAAGAAAAAGGGAGCACGGCACTTTTAGTCGACGAGCAAAATCCAGTTCAGTAAATGTTTGATATGCATTATGGGGGGGGGGTTGTGTCTCCGCTTGACATGTCGTGTAGTACAAAGACTAAAAAGATGTTGAAAAATTGCAGCACACACACACGCGTGTAGAATGCCTTAAAATAGCATTTGTCTGAAAACCCCCAGGGACACCTATTTCTAACCTCGCACAGAGTCCCAGGGGGGGGGGGGGGGGGAGTATTCACAGAGGACTGAGGAGGAGGGACTACTCTGTCTCAGTGAAACATTAACCCACAGTAAATCCTTTTTTTTTTTTTTTTTGTTGCTCAGGATCAGGAATCAAACATCTCCAATACGGGTGAAAATCAAACATGTCTTTGCGCGCACAAAGCTGACAAGTTGAAAAGGCAACCATCCCACTGAGCTTCTCAGCAGCCGGGAATCAAAGAATTAGCCTCGGGCTCCCCAAACATCGGTAACATCCATATTCATAACGGAGATAGCTGAGGCGATAAGCCTCCGTCGCTCAGCTCTCCGCCGCTCACTTTGTCAACACTTCCAGAACTGTTTCGCGACGAGCAGATAATGTGCCACTTTCCACCACAGATGAGTGACGAGAAGCAGGATGACAGCTCGTCCTGTTGATCTTTCCATATACGGCAACAAGTGGATAACTGCTTTATGACATTGTGTAAGCATGTGTGAGTGTTTATGATGCTCCGGAGCAGCAGCAGCAGCAGCAGCAGCAGCAGCCGTGCTGATGCCCCCTGCTCATGTGAGTCAATGGGATGTGCAGTCTCTCTCACTTAACAGTGTGGTTTAGGAGTCAAATGGTTTCATGGACATCTGCCAGATTTCCCTGTTTTGGACTCCTGCCAGTATTTATGCAAACAAAGAGGCTGTTTAGATGCATGAACGAGAGGTATGTAGAGTATTTTAACCTGGATTGCAAGGATAAACTCGCGGCGTTAATAGTATAAAGGTTGGGTTTATCCTGTTGGCCTCAGGGCCCAATCACACCAGCATTAAAAACAGGGAAACATCACAGCAAAATCAATTCACTCCAATATAATCGCCCCTATCAGTGGATTCGCTTCAAGGGCTAGTAAATCCACAAATATGGTTCATACGGGTTCAACTTTAACACACAAGTTCACGATAGCGATTATGTCGTCTTTGACAGAGCTGGAGAGTCCACAGTGAAGAAAGCAGTCACAGCTTAGGAGCGGTGGTACATCCTCTGCTTTCAGGACCCTGTAGCATGTTATCACACCTTTTTATTTCCTGTGGCTTTCCACTAACTAATCACTCTAACTAACCATACAATACAATGTATACAATGTAAAAGCTACAAAGCAAGCAGGGCTATGAGACCGAAGACTCCACGAGCAGGTCAAAGTCCAGGGGGATCCATGGCACTTGTAGCTGGCTACTGCTAACAAAGCAGCTCATAGTAAACCAAGGACTCCTCGCTTCACTACAGGGCTGCCCAGCCAGAGCCCCAGGGGCCACATCTAAAAGACTGGCAGTCAGACTCTGCAACACGGCATCAGAAAGCTTGTAAAACAAGCTGTTAAACTTTATCTGCATCATAACCATTGAGATAATACACCACAGATGCCAAAATAAAAAAAATAACAGATTTCCCTGAGGGTTTTTTTTTTCTGGAAAAAAGTATATTCTTTGTGCCTCTGTGTTAAAATAATCTCCATGTGGCCATAAAAAAAAGAAAGTGATCATTTATTCTAAAAAAAAAACTTCTGTTTCCACATAATCAGTTCATAAAATGAGCGGATGCACCTTCCAGAGCTATTAGAAGTAGCACTCAGACAGTGTGCCTGCACACAGAAAGTGTACATACTGCACTACTCCAGATTGAAAAACACCTATTAGCCTGCACATTCACAGAGCCATTAGCATTTAAATATGCAGGAGCCGTGCTCCTTTCAAAATGCCATTTTTACTCTGCTGCAAGGAGAGTTCTCCAGTTGTCATAAACAAGTTTTTGTTTTTTTTTCCTATTCAAGGACCTTTTCAAATGTCAGGGCCAATCAAACACAACACGACAGGTCTCTGGGTGAAAAAGAGAAAAAAAGAAATACAGCTCAGAGGGCAGAGAAGAAAAGCGGACTAAACATGCATATTCATGTGGTTGGAAGGTTCAATGACTGCTGTCTCTGTATTGTGAGGAGTGGCAAAACAGTTTGTGTGATAAGAGACGGCTTTTAAAAAAAAAAAGTAAGCTTTTTAACTCCTTTCTCCCGCTCACCATGTCCAAATGTCAATGTCTGTGTGCCCACAAGTGACTCTCTAACCACCATCCCCCCCTCCCTCCCTCCCTCCCTTTCTCCCCGTCAGCAAATTTGGGCAGAAAAGTTTTCTCTGTGAAGTGGTGCTCAGCAGAATGGCAAACAAACAAGAGCCATCTCACCAATGGGCCAGGGCCCACTTCAGCATTTCAGACATCTCTTTCAGTTTACAGCTTTCCTAACATCAGCAGGATGGATCCTCCTGACACAAGCCTATGTCAGCTGGACTGGAATAGGGGCTCTGCTGAGACACAATGGACCCCTTCCTCCTCCTCCTCCTCCTCCTCATGCCCACCTCCCTCCTGAGACGCTGAGGCAGGAGTGAGTGAGTAGGAAGGAAGGAACAGAAAAAGAAAGAGGAACTAAAACACAATATAAATATGCCTGTACTTTCAGTCTCTGTGTGTGTGTATATATAGATGTGTGTGTGTGTGTGTGTGTGTGTGTGTGTGTGTAATCCTCTTCAGCAAACTTCACCAGCTCAGACAGAGAGGGCCGCACGCCCCACCAGTATCTTCCTTTCTATCTGTTTCTTGTCTTCCTCTCTCCTTCACTCCCTGCCTCTCTTCATTAGTCTCTCTCTCCTCTGGCTCCACCAGCAAGGCACAGTCACCCAGGAGGAGGACATTATTAGCTGTCAGCATTAAACAACCAGCGTATATATGCAGCAACAGTAACAGCAGCAACAGCAGCAGCGGCGGCGGCGGCGGCAGAGTCGGTTTCATAACAATGCTCACAGAAAGCCTCGTCTCTGCCCCAGCGAGAGGATCAGGCAGTCAGGACAGCCTGCTGCGTGCAGATGGTGCTTTGTCTCGGCTAGTTCCTGCAAAAGTGACACGCGGACACACAAACGCGAGCACACAGTCGCAATGCACACGGAGTTGGAAGACGGTGCCACTGTTTTCTCCCTAAATCCTCTGTGGTTTGCATGAAAGTTAATGGCAGGTGTTTAAAGCGCCTGGCTATGCCAAGAGAAGGAAGGGAAGGTGAGTGGGAGAAGATCAAACACACAGACAGGCTTTTCCATGTTGGAAAGACAGTGTATTACATCCCTATTAGATCGGCAGACTATGCCCCTTCATCCATCCTCGCACCATCTATCTCTGGCATAATGTCCATGCATACAGTTGAGAGCAATTAGGACTTCTTTGGAGGAAAATAGCCAGTCATTAAGGAGGAGCAGGGACTGCACAGTGTGATGGTTTATACCAGGTGGGAGGCTATTAGACAGCCAAAGCGGTGTGAGCAAACTCCCATGGTCATAAATACGTGGGGAACAGTAAACATCTTCAACTGCCGCCAAGCGCTTTCCTACAATAACGCCGTGAGTTAATAATTTAGAGAAATGCTCATTTATGCGTCCACACAACATGCTGCACCTACACTCGATGTAACTTAAAACACTGGCGTCCTCCACAGCAGACCTTTCAGCACAGGTGTCAGTATTAACATTGAAGATGGCTCCTCTCTACTTGAGTGCGTCAGTAAGCCGTGACAGTGTGCGACAGTGAGCCAACATGTAAAATATTCAGCCATCCCTAATTTTATTATTTATACTTTTTGCTTTTCCCACTGCGACACGTCAAAATGTCTGAATGTGCAAAAAAAACTTTGGTTTTTTAATTGTGATTTCTGATTTCTGATTTTCCACCATCTTCTGCTGAAAGACTAATTGATTAATCAAAACATACTGGATCAATTATGAAGAAAAAAAAAAAACCTTTAATGACACATCAATGTGAATTTTAACTCGACGAGGAAAATCTTCAAAGATGAAAGATCTTAAAGAATTAAGATCAAAGCTTGCTCTTAATTTTCTACACATGCAACACTATATTTACAAGGTTTCATTGAGCGCTTTCATGTGAACAGGCAGTGGCGTGATGTGCGGGGAAATGATGCAGCAGCGATCAGACGCTAACAGCAGTGGTACTTAATCAGTTTGGATTGAATATTTAAGAATTGGCAACAATTCTGCAATTTGGTTGTTTCAATTTAAAACCGTAATGCTTTCAAATATAGCAGCGGACTATAAAGTGCTTGTTTTCTGGCCACTATGACTATTAAATACATTATTTTAGATCGGCAAAGCTTAAAAACAGGCTTGCGGGATGCCGATGGGGCTACAGAGATGCTGTGCATGCACGAGGAAAAAAAAGATGGCACTTAAGAGCAAACTATCGAGGAGGTAACCTTTTCTTCAAACTGTATACATCATAACAATGGCGGGCAAGAATCGTGCACATAGTATCTTTTATGCACACAGGGCAAACGGGTCTTATCGGTGAGGAGAATCAGTCACCTGCTGCCGCCTGGTGCAGTCGACATCCACTCTCCCGAAACTATCCTTCACAACCACAAACAAAAACGGACTCAGACGCAACAGAGCAAGTAATAACAAGCAAGGAACAGGTGCTGAATATGTGTAGAGTGCAGCAATTACACTAAATACAGACGATGATAAAAAAAAACTGTCTGTTCTCTGAGGGAAAACTATTACCAGCCAGCCGGCATGAGATACAGTATAGCTGCTCTAAGAATAACTGGAGTTCAATCGTCACCTCATTGTAACGGCCTCAATTTCCAAAGTGCACTACTTCACAGAACAATCTTTGTTTTCAACATCAAAGCCTTAATACTATTTGAGAATTAAGTTGTCTGAAGATCTGCGCGAGAGAAATACAGCAGCACAATGTTTCACATTCAAGTATTCTATCTCGGAACTATGAAAAAAAGCTAAACTGGCTAATTGCAGCGAAGCTCTCAAATAAAAGAAAAGCGACGACTAAGAATTAATCGCAGCCACGTCAAAAAGACCTGTGGTATAAATCCTAAATCCTCCGTGCTCTGTGATTTTGCAAAGCAGTATGTCTTGAGTGACATCAGGCTGTGTGAGTTTGCGGCCCCTTGCAGATGGCACAGTGTCATTTCACAGCCATTACCTCCTCTCCACGATGCATAGCACAATCACATGACGGCAAAATCCTCTCAAACCTACTCCTATGGGAACTTTTACAAGCCGTTAGCGGCCTTGGCCATTATGGGAATTCTCATAAGAGTCCATAAGAGCTATTTCGGCAGCGTCTAAATTACTGCGTTAAATAGAGTATTAGGCTCTGACAATACGATTAACCAATTGTGATTGCTTCTGTGACTTCAAAACAGGCAGTCAATGCACGATTCAGATTTTGCGCTTCCTCTTTACAAAGTAAGCATGTCAACGAAAAAAAAAAAGAAGGCAGCAACGCAAGAAAAGGTCTCACAGAATAAACATGACATGCATTCTCTGTCCAAAGAAAACCGCATGCCAAATATGCTAGCGGTGAGCGAGAAGTGAGAGACAGCACCTGTCCTTTCAAAACCATCATCTCTTCCTGCATCGGTGCATGTGCTCCACTAGATTGCCTCTCTGCTTCGCTATCCGCCGTGTCAAAAGACAGCAGACAGCCAGACACACACACACACACACACACACACACACACACAAATGAGTCCCTACACAAGCATGTTGTACAGCAGATCCGCCATGTACAACATGTGCTCTCTGCAAGCACAAATCATGTTAGTAATCACAGTACACCGACTCCAGTAGTCACTGGGGAATATCTTTTGAGGCAAATGAGGCTCCTGATTTCCAATACAAACACACACACACACACACACATGTCAACACTGATAGCTACCGTCAAGCACAAGCCCTATGCATGATATCATGAATATTAAAGCGCTGGTTTAGCATTTTCTCGGCATTCTTCTCCTCGGCGATGAATCAAAAAAGGCCTGATAGGAAGCTGCCGTGTACATTGCGATGCCGTCTGTGATGCGTTTGCCTTGGTAGGCCAGCTTTCATATCACATAACACACATGCAGGGCCACAAGGACGTGAGAGGAAGTTCAACCCCCAGCGGAGTTAAAGGCGGCGGATGAGGGGAAGGATAGGGAGAGGCGAACAGGGAGGGTGGTGTTGCAGGTGTGGGGGGGGGGGGGGGGGGAAGAAAATCCCAGCAAGCAAATTACTTTCTTATCTATACTGTATCTGTTGCATCACCGGCAACTAATTTGTTTTGAGGTTAAGACACTTGAGATGATCAAATGTTCTTAAAATAAGGGAAGGGTGTGGGCCACGGCCTGCATATATCATCAACAAAGGCTCCACTCTAAGTTCCCCTGCCTGTTGTGACAATGCCCACAGGGGGAGAGCAGATGTCCGTTGCCAGGAGCACATCTGCATAGAGTCTCAATCCCCACCCCTTCACTGGCCAGACAATGGAGCCGCCCTCCTCCTCCTCCTCCACTTGAATCTTTCTTCCACTGGAGCCTCCAAATGCAGTAAAAAAAAAAGAAGAAGAAGAAGAAGAGTGGGGAGAGTTGGGAATCAATGCCCACTGTGCCTGTCAAAACTGTGAAATTAAAGGATCATCCTTCATCTATCAAAATGTGCTCATGTGGATGCATGATTGGGTCCCTAATTAAGCCCTCATTAATTAGTAGGCCACGGATGATAAGTTAAGTTCAAACTAGATTTATTTGGTTGTGTGCACCCTTGCAAGAGATGTTGCAAAAAGAAAAAAACAACACACTTGTGCCAAACTTTTGATCAAACTCTTTAAGTCTCTGTGATTTCAAATGTATTTTTGAAAAGTAGCCCATCAATATTTACAATATATGTATTATATATGCATGTTCACCATTACCCTGTAGCTGCCCAGCTCATTAGGACCTTAATCAAACCTTTTCCCACATCACTGTGAAGTGTATCGGCTAATGTCTACTCCCAACCTCTCTTGTCCCTCCTTGCCGATGGCGCAGGGACACATGGGCAGCGACGCGAGTCTAGCTTTCAAACTAGACCCCGGTGGAGCACACACACTGAAATATTTTTACACCACCTTTTTTTTTTTTTATGCAATAATCTTGAATCCTACCTCGACTGGATGTTTACTGAGAGTTCAAACGTCGGCTTTGGGGGCTCCAGGAATAGCATCGCAGGCTACGCATTTCAAATTCGCTTGTTATCTCGGATTTAGATAATGATCCACCTTTTAGATGACATAAAAAAAAAAAAAACTTAATCCTGAACGCAACGGGACAATCTCCGGCGCTGGGAATCGGTGCCTTGGTGTCGTTTTTTAACGGGGGGAAGTCGCGTCGGCTGTCGGTGTGCCTGGTTATCCTGCTGTTTACTTCTACGGTTCATAAACACTCCTATTCTTTTCCTCCTGCCAGAATTGAGAGGTGTGTATCAGTTTGCTTTTCCTTTTTTTTCTCTCGCTTTTTGAGTGAGGCGGAGCCTTTGCCCACTTCTCCCTCACACTCACACACACATACACACTAACTCACGCGGACCCGCGCGCGCACACACAGCAGAACACACACGAGGGACATGCAGTTGATGGAGATGGGACAGGGGGACATTTCGAGAAAGGCGGTTTGTGATGGTGATATATGTTCTTTTAGACTCGATTGTTTTTTCCCCCCTGGCTAATTTCGGGTAGTTTGAAGTCTGAATGGCCATTCCGATGCCATTCCATTTTTCAAAATATTAGCCTATTTCAGCAAAAAGTTTAAAGGTCATGTAATATGAATATACATCCATACAATACAGATGTGTACTCTAAATGTTTCTATAAACAAAGCCGTAGCTACTGAAGTCGTGACAGTTTTGGATACTATTTGTGTAGACTTCTACCTAACTTCTAAATTGCTGAATTTAGCTACATCATTCAAAAATGTAGTCTTTAGCCGGTTAAGACTTTATTCATGCATAAATTACCATAAAACATCTGTAGCAACCCTCCAATCAAAAGCAGTCAACTAGGCTACATTATTAGGATAACGCTAAATAGGCGGTCACTCCACAATAAACTGTAACAAACCTTTCCAATTTTGTTTTGTTGACCAAATTATTAAACTTAACTATCAATGCTTTTATGTGGATAGCATATGAATATGAGTTATTATTCACTGTCTGCATACATGGCGAAATATGATTTTCAGATTCAGTATTCCAGCAGTTTAAAGCAGCTACTCTCAACCACTGGTGGGCCTCCAAGTGCCATCTAGTGGGCTGCGGGGGTACTGCTAAATGGTTAGATTAAATAAATAAATACGTTAATGTAATTTACAAAGCTAGTTCATTTTACATCTAAATGTGCTCAAGAAATCACATAAATATTCAAACAAAGCATAATTTCAATGACCAGTAACGTTTAAATGGCACCACGCCAATCACGATACATCGTAGAGAAAAACGTGTTTTGCCACTGTTAGCCAGCTAAAGTTCTCGGATACATTTATTTATTTATTTTTTATGAAAAAGGGAAGTTAGAGACAATCCTGCGCCAGTAAAAGCTCCAGAGTGTGTGGTAAGGAAATTACCTTAAATAGACCTACATACAATTTTTATTCATAATGGGATGCAGTGATGGGTACAGAAATTTGAAGTATATTAGACAATAAGCTATAGCATTTGTTACCAAATGGTCGGTACCAAGTCGGTAAATTTGAGTAAAAAGTGAATCCTATGGTCATTATTTTGATATAGATGTAGACGTTCAATAGCCGTCTAATTGATGGTTGATCTATAATTGGACTCTATACTATACTAATAATATACTAACACTCTTCAATCTAAATTGGATATACGTATATCAGCAAACTAACATTTGTTTTTCAGCAGTTGGTTCAGTTAGACACTGGGTGCAAATCTTTAGGAACTAATCTCTAATTAGGAATTAGCTCGCTAAACGGAGCAATCCATATTAATTTAGTGATGTGTAAATCAATCTTCGCTTAAAAATGTGATTTAATTGAGCGACTGTTTCCCTCTATCATCTGTAACTCAATAGAATCTCTCATTCAGCATTTCAGCATCGAGATTCTCTGAAAAACTGAAGCGTATTCCTGGGGTTTACTTTCCTTAATCTACGACAAATCAGCACCCAGGGAGTATTTACATTCTATATTTGAAAGTTACACATCCTTGGCATACAGGCTGATTATATGGAAGTGCAGATATGCAACAGTATTTAGACCTTTGGGGAATATACATGAACAGTTATAGTCATAAAAGGAAAGATTCTCACAATTAGAACATTTTACAGACTTTCTTTTTGATGTCTGTTTAATCAATATTTTATGCTGCATTGGCGGGACTTGAGAGTATGTCTAAAACCCTGCCTACGGCCCTGGCTGTAACTGTTCCTGTTGTACAAACACACAGATATATAGCCTACAATGTTACATAGATAGATTCGGAGCTCGACTTCATGTTTACTCTGTTCATTCCTCCTCTTTCTGCCACAGGTGCAGATCGCAGCAACTGCAGCTGTGCGCCTTGATGTCATGCTTAAAACATGCAATCCATATTCTCCCTTTTTTTAGTCTCAGTCTGAGCAGTAGAGTAACTGTGGACCGTCAATTAATTCACTCTCCAGTGCGGGCCTTAAATAACACGGTGCAGATGGTCGAGAGCATCTTTGGATTTCCTGGTCACTTTAATCCCTCCATCCCTTTCCAACACTTCCAGCAAATAGTTGCCTTTAATTGGAGCTTTCCACAAAGACAAAGAAAATCCCCGTTAGCAATGGATGAATCATTAATGCCTACCTTCTATTCTGTAGCTGCTGTACCATGTGCACTGCGTGTGTGGTCCCACCAGGCCTGGGGGGCTCTTGGCCCTGTCCTGAGTGCATCTTTCCCTGTGGTCATTTTGTCTCCAGCACAATGTAACTCCTGGGCATAAACCCAAACAATCCAAAGACCAACACCAGCCAACAGGGGACACCAACTGAAGCATATGCTTTCAATGGCACCAGAGGGGATGGACGGCAGGAGGAGGAAGAGGCAAAGGAAACAGTCTTAAGTTACTGCTGTGAGGTTGTAAGTCAAAATCTGATTTAGATGAAGGCCTCCCTTTCTCCCAAATAAATAAAACAGCAAACACAAAGGCACTTATTCACTAAAGTCTACTGATGAATGCCCAAGTCAATGATGCAGTATATTAATAAATTATTTAAAATTGCACGCATGATGTACTATACTGTATGCTGGTTTCCTGAACTTGCCATCTTGTTGTCATTTAATTAAAAGAGCTCAAAATCTGCTGCATTGTTACAGCTTTAATCTGGCAAAAGGCTGTGTTTGCTAATTATAAGCGTATGCTTCGTTATGTTTATTATAGGTCACTGAGTAAATCACCTTCCTGTGCTTTTTCTCTGCACATTTCAAATAACAATTAAATTAGATGACTATGTTCCCCCTTTTTTATTATTACTCCAGTCCCTATAGCTTAAGAATCTGGTTGTACTAAATCAATACAGTCCTGGAAATGATTAAAATGTGCACACCATTAGGGTTTGCTACTATGATTTGCCTTTGTTTATAGACTGGCTGTTCGAGGATGACAGTCAACACACACAACACACACACACACACACACACCTCTAATCTCTTCACTGTACAGCGGGTATTTGAGAGGATCAGTAGTGTGCGACTGCATATTTCTGCAGAGAGACATTATTTCTTCCCTCAATTCCTCCTGGCAGAGATCTGAGTGTTTGACCTTTTTAAAATGCAAAGCGATTCTTCTACTCCTGAGAGTGAACGGGAGGCTCATGATTGTGCTACTAAATTTGAGGGACTTAATGCAGTAACTCACAGAGAGGGAGAGCTGTTCTGCACCTGCTGAAGTCTTGACTTGGGTACTGGGATACAATAACAGCTCCAAGGGTTATGTTAATCTTTAAAGACGGGGTTATTCTTATGCTGCTCCACTCTTTACTTCATTTGAAGGAATATTTCACTGCAACCTTGAATCAGTCTCTTGTGCGTAAATCACCTTTTTGCATAGCATTTCCTTTTACTTGGTCCTGAATGCGTACTATAACGCTGGGGTCTTTTGCTTTAGTCTTCGACATCACAATAAACTGTGAATATATTTAATCATTCAGTCCGAACATTCATACATTTTTATTCTAAGTAACCTTATATGTCATATCTCACTATGGTTAACCCCGCTACCTCTCTGGAGTGACCTCTCTTATGATTTTAGATAAACATCACTACCAGAGTATTGTGATTATCAGCAGGTAATGTTAAATTGAGAATTAAAGAACTTATGACACCCACGACATATGGGGTATTGTAATGAGGAGCCCACTGGAGTGTAATTTACATTTGATAATGATGTCAGATTGATAAGAGTGTGCCATTGCACTGCATGTTCAGGACCTCCTCCACTAAGTGCACACACAGTGCAGCGGCAGAGCGTCTTTTGAGATGGCATAATATGATTCAAACAAAGCCACACAAAACCACTCTGGCCGCACTCACATCTAATTATATTCCACTACATTAAGGCCTCTGACACATTTCAGCCTTTAAAAGACACAAGGATTCCGTCATTGGCTTATGCTTATGCCTCCAACAGAATGCAAATGAAGCAGATTTACCCCTTTGACCGGAGAATAAGTGGGAAAACAGTTAATTAGACCTGTTGTGAGGTTTGCTTCCTCCTACAGCAGGAAATAGAATACTGTGAATGGTTATGTGAGATGTTCAAGCCGTTTCCAAGGCTGAACTGCAGATAACGGATCTGAAAAGCAGGAAGTTCCCGAAAACAACAACAGTCTTTTTACTGTGACCACAGAAGATATCTACAGAATTTATCTGCTCCAGATAGAAGAACTATCAAGTATGAGAGACAGTGTAGAGAAGCAGATTCTGTGGGGGGGGTGGTCGGGTTCCTGATCTGCAAATTAGATTTTTCCAATGCTGTGATGCTGAGGTTATGAAGGAGCAGCAGACTTGATGAAACTAAGAGGTGGAGCTTCATAAGTAGTGATGAAATACTTGGTAATACTATACAAACGTGTCAAGCCGAACTGAGCCACTGTTTGAGGGAAGAAGTGTGTTTCTGAGCAGAAGATAAGAAGTGTCCAATCATGTCACCTGAAGGTTGCCTCTGCATTGTTGCCTCTTACTCTAAATATACAACAAAACACACACGATCAGGAATCCCAAAAGCTGGTTCTGCTTGAAAAAGCACTTAGCAAATATCTAATTTGACATTCAAGGACTTAAATGAAACCAAATCAATCTTTTTCACTCTTATTTAGCACAATTGTGCTGTTAAATCGCAGCTACATCAGCTACACTTGCAAGCTGACACAGATTAAAAACAATTTTCTTCATATAATATATGCATGATGAATTCATCCATCCTTGTATAAAGTACTTTCTTGTTCCCTTGCGGGTGGGGTACTTCAACAGACTACTGTTAGTACGTCTTTGTTTACAACCAGCCTAATGTAATTATACCTCACCACCTACACACAAATTAGCATGCAAACTGTGTCGGAGGTTTGAGAAATACATGGAGGAGTGTGATGTAGTGCAAGGAGAGGTCTGATCTTCTGAGGCAGTGCTTCTGCAGCGCTGCTCCATGCCATGATGTCAGGTCCGCGGGCCTCACAGCTGCAACATGGGGAGCAGGACTGCAGCTAACAAGCTCCAAGTACTCCGTTTAAACACACTTGCACAGTGCAAAGACACAAAAATACACACACACACACACACACACACACACACACACACACACACACAGAGCTTAGCTGGGCAGCTCTTATCTCCACTGAACAAACTCCTCGAGTGATGGAAATGTTCTCACGATGTTATCTTGTCCTCTGTGGAAATTAGATAGCCAGCCACCTTTATCACCACCCTCAGACTCTGGAGGGCCCCTGACCATTACTGGAACAAGGACCACTAGGCTGGACACTCACCAACTGGCTGCCTGAAAAAAATAACTGCCAGAGAATTGTAAGTACTGCAAGTGGAATGACTGACAGGAGATTGGAAGGAGTCTTACAGTTGGGTAGTTTAACTCAGCTAAGGGAGTCAACTCTAAGGCTGTTTTGGACTTTCACCGTTGGTATTTGCACAGGATGCTGAACCAGATGAAATGTTAAGCAGAAGGAAGAGTCCCACTGTGAGCCTTGACACCTTATTAAAAAGAATATAAGAAGAGAGAGGACATATCTAAAGAAATCGGGGAAGCTAGACATTAATTATAATTGGCAAAAGAATAAACAGAGAAAGAAATCTTTGAGATATGCGATTTAACCGAAACATCTCCATGGCAACTCTCTTTTCAAGTCACATCTCTAATGAATAGGTAATAGACAGAATGCAAAACACACAACGTCATAGTGTCAGAACAGATGCCAAAACTGAAACGAGACGCACGAAAAAGAGGATTTTTGTTTGACAAAAAGTGATATTGCAGTGCGCACAACAGATTATGTCAAAACAGCACAGCAGCCCTTTTTTGAAAAGAAAACACACACACACACACACACACACACACACACACACACACACACACACACACACACACACACACACACACACACACACTTCTGTTGCTGTCATTTTGACTGTCTGGCAAATCCACTTCTTGTTTTCAAAGCATTCTTTTTTTCTCTAACAGGTGCAAAACCTCTCAACTCAACACATCAAAGAGACACATGCACCTGCGAATAAATCACAGTGAATGGTAAGAATCCAGACTACGGCCTCCTAACACCAAAGAGGTAGGATTCAAAGTGTCTGATTTAATATTCATGAAGTGCAAGGCTTTGGTGGTTGAATGCTTGTTTACTGAGATGTGTCTTTTGTCCTTGGGACAAGGTTTGATATTCCACCAAGCAGCTGTATTTACATATACTCGCGGTTTTGCATCTACATGATATACATATATATCGCCCAACGTGGCACATACTTTACACCTAACCACATACTGACTAATGATTGACGCGCAATCTCAGCACGCTCGCCTATCCCCTCTGTGAAAGTATTAAAAACCCTTACTGCTGTTTTCCGACAGAGCTAATGAGAGTTTCTGATTATCAGGTGTCGGTGGCTCCTGTGCGGAGGAGTTGTGCGAGTTGCAGCAAGTCTCAAGCAAAGTGTCGTCTGCAAACTGCACCCACAGGGACAGAGGTGGCAGACGACCATGTCAAGAGAGGACAGAACGAACTGTCAAACACTTCTTTCCCTCTCGTCAACACTCTTCTTTTAGATGAATTAATAAGGTAAGATGTGACTATCAAAAATGTTAACGTCTACTTTAGGCTACTGTATGTTTCTGTTTCAGTGACATGGCAAAGGCAGTGTTGAAATAGTGCTGCGACCTTATTATTGTTTTTTTTAATCTGTGCACCTGTTGTTTTCTGTTTGATCAAAGGTACGGTCATTAAAAACACCCTCGCCCTGCAGCTCGGTGTCAGTCGTGCACCTGCATCAAGGAATCCGTTTTTTTTGGCAGCAACGTGCGAGATAATCTCAAAGTGGAAACACAAAGGGGCAGCGGCTCCAAATGGATGTCTCACATCTTTTGTCTCTCGCTATTTATAAAAAAAAAAAAAAGCATGAGCTGTATGTCACCTTTTAAAAGTGAAACAAACTCCTACAAGGTTGGTGCCGTGTGCGGATCAGCTAATTAGCACAGCTGAAACAAAGCTTGTGAGGAAAAACCCATCTCCCTGATGGCTACTTAAAGACAGAAAGCAGCTGGTCAGAACGTACTCTGGAGAAAACATCAGCTCCTGGAGAAAGTGGTTGGGGATGCTCTTCACTTAAGTGCCTTTCTTTGAGCTGTGTTCTCTGTTATTCTCCCACGCTTTCTCCTCTCTGATAGGAGACACACACACACACACACACACACACATATATCCATCTCTTTCATCCCCACGGGTGAAACAAACCCATGAATTATGACTCAAATCAAGCCTAATTTATTTAACATGCTTAAATTAATGTCTTCATGTTGATGTGCATTGTATAAAAATAGCTGGATTATTTTTCTAATTATTTCCCCCCCCGCATTTTCTCCAGAGCATGCACATTACACAGGGGTTTTGGTTATTACATTTCTCACACAAATTGGTTATTGAACACCTCAGTGGATCAACAGGCCAACTGATAACTCATGCAGACCTGCTGCCCTCTGCTGGTGAAACTGTGAACTACTGCTCTGCAATGATCCACAGAGGATCATAAACGCCTATGATTAGGTTTTAGATACTTCCACAACAATTTCATTGCTCCCCTTTTCTCACTTAAGAAAAAGTTCCATGACGGTGAAACTTGTAAAAAGTTGCTTCACGTACTTCATGTTAGTGTACTTTCATATGCACTCACGACACGTGCTATTATTCATAACTTAGTGTGCTTAGTCCGCAGCTCCAGGCTGCATTGGCTGCAACTAGCATAACACACCCAAATCTCTGACTGAGCGATCTGTGGTCCAGTTGCATTATGGGTAGTGTAGGCACTCGGTTTTGGCAAAGAAGAAAAATGTGTTCCGATTCTGAAACAAAATGTCCATCGTAAGTCTGACAATGTTGTAAAAGTGCAATGCTTCAAGTACCCTATTTAGCAATAATTCCAGATTTTTTAAGATTGCACGTTTATACTCATTTAAACACAGATTTCAGATATTAAAAATTCAGTTTACCAGTTTGTTATCGGGGTTCTCTCAGTTGCATTATGGGAAATATAAGATCCAGTGTTTTTGAAGCTAGACACACACTAGTGAAGAAAAGTCAGGATATCCTGGCCTTTGTTTTTGACCATTATTCTTTAATCTGTCTTTTCTGAGTCCTCGTAATAAAGAAAATTGTAAAGCCAAATCACTGGAGTGCCCCTTTAATTATTTAAACAACATAACTGAAAGAGTAATTTGAGTACAACAATGTTACATTTCAAGTATGCCTATAGATTAAGTACATTTAAATACAATCAAAAACAACTTGATGTCTAAAAATAGCATTGTCAAGTGCACTTGAATATATAGTCAAGTATATGATAAGATGCACTAATGATATATTGTTAAGAGCATCAAATACTCCAGAGCTCTCAAAACAAGAGAACATGCTATCTCATGTTTCTAATTCAGTTCTTTATTTGACAGCTGGACCTCCACAAAGTTCACAGGACCCCCTTCTATGCTGCGCCAACTCAGTGAGCCATCTACTGCTTGCTATCTTAGGGCTTGGATGGTGCGGAGCAGTTGGTAGCTGCTCGCGCTTGCATGGACTCTGAGTGGTTGGAGTCGAGTCGTCCAAACCACAAGAATGTCTCCCCTGCTTGCGACAAAGATGCCTCTGCAGACTTCTGCTTGTGGTTGCGGGGGAACCGCCTGTTGCTGGTTGGAACATTAACAGCCTGCTTCATCGTAAAGTCAGCCTGGTGGACTGTAATGTTCCTCCCAGTCCCTTCGGGGCTGCTGTAAGCTCCATCGTCGCACAAGCAGAAGAGGGTGTTTTGCTGACTGTGATCACCGAGACACTTCCTGAGCCCCACACCCTGAAGTATACCAACATGCAAAAGATATGGTTTCCTTTCACGGTGCATTACACATTTCATAACGGCCTGAATTTCTGTTTATACTCACATGACTGAAGACGGAGATGTTGTCTTTGAAGGCACGCTTGTTGTCATGGTCGGAGAATGGATATTCTCTGGATTTCTGTTAAAGTGTTTTTGAAGACAGTGTCTAGTACGATACAACTGAATGCAGTGGAATGGGATAAAATGAGGAGGCAGGCTCTTTCTTTACAGAAGTGCAATGGAATCGTTCAAAGCCCTGGGCCATAGCAGTGAAAAACACAGTCATGCCAAATACTATTATCTACTGTACGTACATACCTGCTGAGTTTTCCATTTAGGATAGCGCTCTATGTTCAAAGCCTGAGGCAATGATGATTGAACCTGAGTCAGCATGGCCCCAGTGCTTGTACAAAGCTCCCGACTCCTGGTCTCATCTTCTGGTAATACTGGATGAGCAAACTGAGAAAAAAGATTAATGAAAAGCGTATTACACAGCCAGAATGTTTTGATTCGTAATGATCTGATTATGTGTTGAAATGAATCATTTCTTACCCATTTGCCATCATTGCTCATTGAAGAATATCGCTTTCCACCTTTTACCATTTTAATAGAGTTTGAGAGTAGTTTCACACAGACACACACACACACGCACTCTGTCCAACTGAACAACTACTGCAAACACACTGGTGACCATGGAAACATGCTGCTGCATGCAAAACAACCTGAAATTTGATCACATTTTGCCATGGAGATGTGGAGCTGGAATTCTGGCAGTAAAAGAAAATCAAAAAAGAACTGTTCAATATTACATTTAAACAAATTAAGAAATTAAATGTACAATATTAGATTTCCTGTCTTTTTTGTCTCTAAATATAAATCTGGAGATATTAGACAGAAAGCCTTTATTGAGGAGTTTTTTTTTTTCTAATTTTGATCCGTGTTTGAGATTTCAACCACGAAAGGCTTCTCTGATGGATGACAAAAACAAAATGAGCATATAAGTGACTTTATTATTTACAACACTGGATTTAGAAAAACAACAATACTTATATAAAATAACATATTCAAATGAGATAGTTTTTTTTCCATTTTGTTAGTTATTCAAAGTTATTTTTCAAAATATGTTAAAAAGTACAAATTAATTTATTGAATTATTTTCAAAAGCGGTGTTTGACTTAAGAAATAAAAATGATTCACATGATTTTCTTTACAAATAAACATAGTTAAGAGTTGACAGAGGCACATAGTCACTAATACAAAGCCCTGACTGTACAACACCAGCTTCTGCAATTTAAATGATGTGAACTAGATGAGCAGAAGTGGTTTATCACCTCAAAAGTGGAAGGATTTTAAAATACCTTCAGTGACAGAAGGTTAATCAGGACAAAGTCCAGATGTGATAAGATAGCTGGAGTGTAACTGACATTAGGGAAAGGGGGATTTATGTTAAAATTAGGCATTCTTAAGAAAGTCTAAATTAAACAATATATTTAGAGAACGGGGTGGATCTTTCAATACATCTTTAGGTTAATTAAGACAACATAAGAAACCAACACTTCTAGTTCTAAAGGGCCGCTCCGTTGTAATCTCTCTGGCCTCAGATATGGACAAATAGTTTTTCCAACTACATGCAAATGGAGAACAGAGAAATGTAAAGTGTACGGAGAGGTAACCTTTGTGCTGAGAACTGTCGCCTCCAGGATCCCATGGGAATATTACACTTTCACCACCGCTGAGGCATGGCTGTGGTCTGAGCGCCCCTGGTGTATATCTGTTGTATTCTTGATCCCTGAGGACAAGATGAGCATGAAGAAAAATGTTGAATCACATGTTTTAGGTTATGTTTTATATTACCGTTGAATCCAGGGTCCAAACATATTTTTAAGTAAGTTCTGTAGTTCTGTATTTACGTATTTTCTATTGGCCTGAAAGGACTACAATATAAATAGATCAAGTCTAAACATACTGGAATCACGCTGCAAAATACCAACCACGTTTACGTTTTTATGTCTTTCCATGTCTAACAGGAAGCACACAAATGCATAAAAACATGGCTGCGTCCTGAAGTAACATGCTTTCATAGTCTTTGTCCAACAAAGTGAAGGTACTGGATGTGGGTATACTATATACGAATATGAGGCACTTAATAGTCACTTGGGTGACTGGCTTTGAACGGACTTCTGGTATTATTCACAACAAGCCCACTGAGTTATTTCATGAAGGCTAAATGGGCACTCATCAGCGCCGTTAGTGCTTTGTTGATCACAGTAACATTGACCTCATCAACTCCACCCTCTTAATTAAGGAGGTCATAAGGATGCTCTTGATGAAGGCTCTAGGTGCCTCAGAGGGTCAGTGTGTGCAGCACTGAGGTGAACTAATGGTTGTAAATTGAGAGGCAAGCCATTTGATTGCACCTACTACATTATGCATTCATATTTTGAAGAGAATGCTGATTCTTACTCTGAATGACTGATGTTGGCGTTTCTGTTTCACCACTCCAAGAGCTCGTCACTATGGGAACACACTCCTTCCTCATCTCTCTATGGAAGTGCTTCTTCTTCAGCTGTTTGGCCAAACGTTGCCATCTGAGGAAAAGCAGTAATCAGCGACAGCTTAAAATCTTCAAAAATGTGGTTATATGTTCTCATTCAAAGTGAGTAAATTGTTGTGTTTGAGCTTTTTTTTAAAGTCACAAGGAGATCCCATCATCTTACCTTTCCTGTGTTTCGTTGTGTTTATTCAACCTGTCTGCCTCCTCGCTCTTCTCCTGCATACATCGCTGCAGAAGTTCTTCTTTCTCTCTCCAAGCCTGTGCCAACGCCTCATGTAGTCCTTTCTGCTCCGCACGCAGGGCTGCCAACTCTTTGGATTGACACTCAACGGTGAACTCGAACTCTGAAAGGGTCGCCTTCAGGGTGTTACTCCCTTTAGCCAGAGTAAGCGCCTCTTGACGGTAGCGGGACACACTGAAACAGACCAGTAATAATGACATAGTGGTTTACTGTACCGTTGATCACCTCCGGGTATTGTCACTTCAAACGTTTAGATGTTGGATTTCGGGTCACAAGTTGATCCACTAGTACTGAAGAACACCAACTGGTTTAAGCTGATTTCTGCTTCTTCATCAAGGTGTTTCTGTTTATGAATTTTAACCTGTTGATTATCAAATAGAGCACTGGAACAACTATATCAAGTCTGTTGTTCCGTCACTATATGCTTTATAGTTATATATATATATATAGTTAACATTCTTTTATTTACTATGCAACACATACAGCGATTATGGGAAGGTATTCGTTGAAAATAAGTTTGCTAGACAGTTCACAAAATACTTGTAAAATCAGCATTTCTCCAACTTGCTCTATGATGTCTGGATATAATGTAAAGGAGGGAGACTGAATCGTATATATTTCATATTTTTTTAAAAGCAACGCCCTCCCATCATAAAAAAAACTCCTTAATACCCCCTGATAATATATCAAGACAGTATATTTATGTCAAACAAACAACAAAACATTGTCTTTTTTAAGAAAAAAGCTGTTAAACATTATATATCCCAAATAATTTCCATATAGTGCGTAAATGTGACCCAACAACCAATAGGACTGGCACCCAGTCTTCATTCTTCTCTTGTTATTATACTCAGTTTTGTATAAAGAAAGCAGGGAGAAAACATCGTGATGGGTGGAGTAAAAACCTGAAATTACCGTGACTGCCAGTACTGCAGTTCAGCCTCTTTCAGGTATAGGACGGTGGTCAGGTCAGAGACAGTCTGAGACAGCTGGGGACGCAAAAAGCAAAAGGATGAATTGATTAAATGGTGGATAAAGTGAGGACCACACCAGTTCAAAGGTCATGCCTGCCCTGAAAACACCAGTCACCATTAATGCAAACTGCTTCTGCTAGTGAAGTGATAGCTGATAACTTCTTTCATACAGTTGGAGGCTGATGTTATGGTGTTTATCACTGCTTTCTCCACATTTCACCCACCTTTTCTTCAAGGTGTTCACTCTCTCTCAGTTGGAGTTGAAGCAGTCTGTTTCTCCCAACTTCAAATCCACCTCTTTCTAAACTGAAACAAACAGTGCAATGATTTAAAATTTAAAGGTTTTTTTTGCATCCTATGGAAGCCCATTCCTGCCAGCAAAAAATAAAAAAAGATCACAAAAAAATAAATAAAAAAAAGATCACTAAAAAAAATTAAATAAGATCACAAAAAAAAAAGAATGTAATTCACAAAAAAAAAGGTAAAGGTACCCTTGTGTGGGTGGAATTTTTTTTTTTGTGAATTACATTTTTTTTTTTTAAGTTACTATTTTTTTCTTTTTCTTTTTTTTAGTGATCTTATTTTTTTTTAGTGATCTTATTTTTTTTTTAGTGATCTTTTTTTTTTTTTTTTGCTGGCGGAAATGGATCCAGCATCCAGATCATCAGAAAGGTTTAAAAGTTAGTTTCGTGAAATTCTACTTTTCTGACCTCTTGGACTGAACATCATCCAAAAATTGTTTGCGAATTTCAAAACGTTCCTCCAACTGAGACACTAAAAGAAAACAGGCACATGTCCTCAGACTAAGACAGTGAGAACATCATCATTGCAAATGCTGAAATAGAAAAATAATAATGAATCTTACAGCTTGTGAAGACGCCAATGTACGGGAGTTTCTCTGTTTGGTCTCTCTGCTGCAGACGAGCGCGCACGTGATTCTTCCAGCTTGCCATTGTAATAAAAACGAATAGGTCACACGGTCCCAAAAAACGTCCTGAAGCGGCGGGTTTAATTAATGAGTCTTCCGCTGCCACTTAATTTAGGTCGAAGACAAAAACACGTACAGCCTACCCGTTAGCACAGGAATGAAATGCCTGAAGCAAAGTTTCACAGCTCCTCCCTGTTCAGTCAGTCAGCTGCTTCACACTCCCCTGCATTATATCGTCTGATATAACCATTAAGCTGTCCTCTATATCATATAATATAATATAATATAACTTTCAGAGAGAAATATTTTGAACTTTTACTCTACATTTATTTAAATGCTGAAGGTACTGTTGACTTTGTAGGTTAATATTTTATAAAATCATAATATTTCATATGATCTACTTTTGTCCATTGGCCACTTTAAGACTTTAAGATGCATAATTGTTGTGCATTGTTGTGCTTGGTGTGTGTATTATATAAAAAGTGCCAAAGACAAATTTCCATTTTATGTAAATCTAATGGACATTTTAGTAATCTGAATCTGTGCTGCTAAGGTAAGTCGTCTTTAAGTAAAACTATGAATGCATTTTGTTTTACATTCTCATTTGGTTACTTCTACATAAATAAAATACCTCAGTACTTCATCCACCACTGAATATACTATAGTATAATTAGCCAGATAGACCACGTGAATGTTAAGCCATCAAGATGATATCATCTAATCATTATTACATATGTACATCGTTTAAAGCTGTATTTGATGTTGTAGCTAGCTTGTTGAGTGGGAGCTAACTGCTTTAACGCTATAAGCTGCTGGGTAGTGTAGTTCATAGTGGTGGAAGAAGTGGTCAGATAGTTAGCTATAAGCAGCAGTACCACAGTGTAAAAATAGCCTATTACAAGTCCTGCATTCAGACGTTTTATAGCTGACTACTATAAATTTATATTTTTTTAGAGATGAATTGCCATTTAACTGTAAACCAGCTTTTTACAGTTGCAGCTCTCTTTGGTGGAGGTCATTTTAAGAACCCGTGCTTATACACGTACTGTTGTAGGCTTTCCTAACCCTCAAAATGTAAATAATAAAGTACAGGTACTTAAAAATGCGTGAGTAAACATGGGCTACATATTTATTTTCCACCACCGTTCATAATAATAATAATAATTATTATTATTATTGCACAGTCTATGCATTGTCCGTTAATGACCAGCGTCCCGTCATGCACGGATTCATGTATCTGCACCCAGCTGTTCAACTGTAGAAGGCCCAGGCATAAAATGCACGGCCCGCCACTGGTATAATATAATATGATATCATGCTTTGACATAAATTAGTATTTGTACTTTTAATACTTTACTTTTTGCTGTTAATAGTCGACATGTGAGTAAATTTCAGAATAAAATACAACAGCACAGAATAGAAGGTGCTCAACGTTTCTATAAGGCTCTGAAACTACTTCCGGTTCATACATTCATCTCAAAAAGTCGCAGTAGCTGAAATATTTTTCGCGATACAAGGTAAAGTTCTACTATTTGAAATTGTTTATTTTATACTTAAAATTTTGAGTAATTTTGATTGTCGAAATTAGAAAGAGGATGAGTTTTAGAGTTTGTCTTACCGTGAAACCGGAAGTTGATACTGCTGGTAATTACGTGCGCTCTAACAACAACAGACTGGCTAGTGATGGAAAGAGAAGAAGCTGCAGGCTTATTACTTAACTACTTAAGTAAAGGCTCAACATTACAACGGTTAACTAAGCAACAACAGTGTATCGTGTGAGTGTTGTCTCTCTTAAATGTAAGAACCGTGTAACTACACTTATTTTGTACAGCAGTTTGTGAGTCAGCGTTGAGCTAGCCTGTCAAGCTATCAAACTAGAGACCACTGTATCGAGATATCTCACGTATCTCTTCTCGTTACCTTGCCAAATACACAGACTGTCACGAGTTATCCAAGTCATGGATAGCTTGTGTGGCTGTTAGAAAATCGCCAGTGCTCGCTGGGTCGGTCGTGTGTCCAGTATGAGCGCATCAGCTGGGGACAGAGAGCCTGGGGTCCTCCTCCAGGATAACGCCAAGGAAGACAGCAGTGGCCCTCCATGCGCAGGAGAGAGCAGCAAACACGTGAGTAAACTAATGTTACACTAGACATGTTTACGCAGAAGCACCAGAATCACGGTAACTCACTTTACTTGTGTCGCCCTGAAGGACTCCGTATGCACGGGCAACAGTGAGATAAAGAGCCGCGCCGTGGTCAAGTACTGTGCCGCCCCACCTCCCACCAGCTATGCGCTGCTGCAGGAGAAGACCGACCTGAAGCTGCCTCCTGCCAACTGGCTGAGGGAAAACCCGCAGCTGGGCAGCGCTGGCACCACCGTATTAGGGTCCAGCAGCAAGAGCAAGCCCTTTTCCAGGTATACCATCGTGACTACAACTGGTATTTATCAGTCTAGTCTAGTGTGAAACTCTGCTGGTCTCTGCGGAGCAGTTCAGTACTGTCTCTTTAACCAGTAGGCCCCCGCTTTCCTCACCCCTCGTGATGGGACCAATCCTATAAACACCTAAACAATCTCTCACAGTACGCATGTATCACCAATGTGTGATCTGCAAAAATGGTGTTGACAATTGTCGGGAGTGTACAAGACCTCACGTTACACACCGAGTGCTGCATTTGCCAGTCTACAGTCATACCTACATGTTGGGACTTTAATATGTATTGTAACGTTAAACACATTTTAGTGAGCACAGTTCATGGGTTTATGAAGGCTTTCACTGCACGTACTCTGCTTTATTGTGGATCCTGAAGTGAATACGTTCCTTTCTCTTCTTCTGCAGTTTTGGGATGGCTTACGAATTCATTGATTGCATCGGAGACGATGTCGACGTGGTGTCGGACTCGGAGGTTTGTGGAGCTCTTGCGAAAGCTCGCATTTCTTTCTTTGTTTCTGAAAAACGTGCTCATACACCCCGGGGGTTAACATTGTTTTCCGTCACATTCAGAACATCAAGAAGCTTTTGAAGATTCCCTACAGCAAGTCCCACGTCAGTATGGCTGTTCACCGCGTGGGGAGGACGTTGCTTCTGGATGAGCTGGACATTCAAGAGCTCTTCATGCGATCCTCTCAGGTACAGCAGGGACTCCAGACCTTTTCCCTTATGACAGTTATCTTTTAAGTGTGGGGTTTAAGTCCCTGTCATGTGTGTGTGTGTGTGTGTGTGTGTGTGTGTGTGTTGTAGACAGGAGATTGGACGTGGCTGAAAGAGTTTTACCAGCGACTAATCGATCAGAAGTGGCAGAGGAAAAAGAAGAGTAAAGAGCACTGGTATCAGAAAGCCATCCTGTCAAAGTTCCTCTACTACAGGTGAGTACAAAATAAGCGAGTAGGGTTTACTATGGGAGTTAGGCGACGCTTTATTTGAAGGTGCATCTTTCCCAGTCTTATCCGATAACAACTGCTGTGTTTGCAGTATCAATGGCGATGGGGCTGCAGAGCCCGTACCAGACAACCCGAATGACGGGGAGGAGCAGAATGAGGCAGAGGAGTACAGTTCTTCATGGCCCACCGCCTTCACCAGCGCAGCATCCGACACCGAAGAATCTGACGCTCCCAAGCAGGTACGGCGTCTTAGCTGTTTGTTATTTAGTCGTCTCCAAATGCGGGAATGTTACTTCAGAAATGATGTGAATTTCTTCTTTGATTAGGAATCAATCCTGTGTGCTGTAGCAGCCAATCAAAACTTCAAGTAAGAAGTGGGATTACATGTTTTAGAAAGTGTTTTTAAGATACTGACAGTGCTGCGACTATTACATGTGCAGGGCAGTGTTTCTATGGACAGCCAGTTTGCTCTGGGCCAGGTGACTTCTGTACCCAAAGAGCAAAACCTCCCGATGCTCTTCGACGAAGGGGAGAACAGCCAGGTAGTACAGCCTCTCACCCCTCCTTCATGGGTTAGCCACTACAGTTTGGTAAGCTTATGGCTAATGTCCGCGTACACGTTTGACAGGGCTTAAGGAACGACTTTGTGCGGAACATAATGTGGACGTTTGAAGACATCCACATGTTGGTTGGGTCCAACATGCCTATTTTCGGAGGCGGCCGATATCCTGCCGTCAGTCTGAGACTCAGGTTTGAATTTTTAAACCATTTTCTCCGCTTAAGGATGTGAAATTACAACTCATTTAGAGAGTAAACGATCATTCAATCATGTGATATTAATTGCACTTCTGTGCATGCATAGTTTTTAAGTTTCATTTTGGATGCTGCAACCTCATCAGAATGACACGTTGGTTCCGCTACATTATTATTCCTGTTTAATCTAACGTGTACCTCTCTAACTGTTCTTCAGGGACAACAATAAACCAATCAACATCCTCACAGGTATCGACTACTGGCTCGACAATCTGATGTGCAACGTCCCAGAGCTCGTCATGTGCTTTCACGTCAATGGCATTGTTCAGGTAAATTACTGTTTGCTGTCGTCCACCATCGCAGTAAGTATTATTATTATTATTATTGGTTTATTGATTTCCATAGCTAAGCTTCACAGTAGAAGCAGAATACAGACATAAAGGCAGAACTATAAGCTGTGTTTTTCTATGGTAGTCATTTTTAATGGCATTACATTGTTTTTAATAACTGAAATAAAATAACACATTTGGGGTTTTTTTCTGCAGAAATATGAGATGATAAAAACAGAGGACATCCCTCATCTGGAGAATTCAAACTTCTCCACAAGGGTGGTAAAAGACATCGCCCAAAATATCCTGTCCTTCCTCAAGTCCAACTGCACCAAAGAGGGCCACACCTACTGGCTCTTCAAAGGTGGGAGATGAGCGAACAGGAAGTCTTCACTCTGTACTTATCTTATGACATTTTCTAACGTGATTTCTTGAATCCACAGCTAGTGGGAGTGACATTGTGAAGCTTTATGATCTTACTACTCTGTGTGAGGAGGCAGAAGAGGAGAAATGTCAGAATCCCTTCACTCTCCCCGTGGCAGTGCTACTGTACAGGTAAGTCTGTGCGTCACAATCCCTGCAGTTCTCAAAGGTCAATGCATTTCAGGAGCTAAAGTCGAGGGATGACATTTAAAAAAAATGTTTTCCTATCCCAAAATAGCTTTTGACATTTTATATTTTACCGAGAAAATGTATTTTTATGAGCTTATTATTTGTAATATTTATAAAATTTGGTTAAGCTGACTGAATTATGCATTTAAAGAGTATTATGCTGTTGAATATTTCAAAATGAAATAACTTAAAATGGTAAGAGATTGAATTGGCCATTTTCATATTGTTTGCAAATTGAGTTTCTGCTTAAATCAGACATAAATAACAATGAAAGTGTGCAAAATGTAGTGAGTTGTATTTTCTGTTTTTGGTTGCAGAGTTGCCAGCAACTTGATGCTGAAGGCGCGGCAAAACCGAAAGCACTACGGCACAATCCGAACGCTTCTCTTGAACTGCGTCAAACTTCTGGATGAGGAGAGGCACCCCCAGGTGAGTGAGGGTTTTGAATCTATATTTAGACATCAGGAAAGTAAAAAGTAATCATCTGAGAATGCCATAGTTTAGATTTGATTGAACCCGACTCCTCCGGTCCTGCTCTCCTCCATCTCCTCGTCTGTTCAGATCATCGCCTCCGCCCACTACATGCTGTCAGAGCTGTTCCAGCTCGACGAGCCTCCGGAAGAAGATGAAGGGGAGTCGCTCCGGGCCGGCGGATCAGAGGACAGCTACAGCGACGAAGACGGGGAGGAAGAGGAGGAGCTGACGGAGGACAGCGACGAGAACGGCTCCTACGGCTCCTGCTCCAGCTCCAACCCACAAGACGATAGCAAAGCTGTAGCCGTGATCCGCTCTGTGGGGGAGCTGTCGGTCCCGGAGAAATACAAATCCACTCACCAGATCAGAGTGAGCGCCCCTCCGAATGCTTTACACAGACCTGAGGGGACAGTGTGGAATACACGGATACATATGTTGTATGTAAACACCGGAACATAACCTTCCCTTTTGTATTTTTTTGATCCCTGCAGCCGAGCGGTGTCTTCCCTGTTTCTCAAGACAAGGAGGAGCGATGCAGACACGTCCTGAGTTACGTGCTAAAGGCGAGTCTCCGCATGGTGTTTATGTTTCGGGTGCATACAATGCTAATAATGTGACGTGTTGTAACTGTAACTGTAACGCACTACACAGGGGCTGAAGGCAGTGGACGGCACCATCAAGAAGGAGAGCGATCTCCCAGCTGCAGACCCCAACACCGCCATTCCTCTTAAATACGAGGACAGAAGTGCGATCGGAGCGTGCGCTGCCGAGCAAGGCATCTCTCTCCTTCTGGAAAGGGGGGGTCAGTCCACGGTCCACAATCAGAAGCACCCGTCTCGCTCCGGGATGATTCCCGGCTCGTGGCAGCACCGCATGAAGCTGCAGCTCTTCCTCAAAGCGTCCAAGGCCTACTACGTCCTGTCCGACGCAGCCACCAACCTGCTGAAGTACGGGCGGGCCCTGCGCTACATCAAGCTATCCCTGCAGTGTTACGGTGAGTTTATCTAATCCGGGAATACACCATTCTGATAGTTATTGCTTTTCAGTGTTGTTTTTTTGGCCTCCTTTAAGTATTGTTGCTGAAATTACCGAAATAAGTTATCGTTCCCCTTCCTTCCTCCTCTACCGTTTCCTCCAGATGCCTATTGTTCAGTGAGCGGTACACCGCACCCCCACGTGCTGCAGTTTCACAGCCAGTGCCTGTCTCTGTGTGGGGACATCCAGCTGATGTTGGCCCAGAATGCCCACAACAGAGCAGCCTACCTGGAGGAGTACAGCTACCAGACCAAAGAGGACCAGGAGATCCTGCACAGCCTGCACAGAGAGAGCAGCTGCCAGGGTCGGTCACTAAAGAGACTCACACAATGGCCGACTTTCTTGCTTGATGTATTGAAATTAGGGGTGTTAGCAAACGCTTCTCCACAACCGGTGTCGTCTTATTTCTTTTCAGTTCTACCAACGTCATTCACAATAACATTTCAGTGCTTGTTTCTTGTCTCATCACGTTGTTCTCTTCATTTATGTATCGATGCCCTGTACTCTCTGTCCACCAGCCTTCAACATGGCAACAGACCTGTCCATGGACCCGGAGTACCAGCTGTTTGTGAGCAGTAAGTGCTACGAGGCGGCGTATGAACTGGTGATCTCGGAGGCTTTGAAAGATCAGCTGGCTCAGGTGCTCAAAAGGCTGGGAAACATCCGCAACGAGATGGGGGTCTACTACATGAACCAGGCTGCAGCCATGCAGACTGAGAAAGAAGGTGTGTTGCATTAGCAGACAATAGATCAACCAATGAGTGTGCAGAAAACAGTACAATTACAGTTATTCCTTTTGAATTCATAGATACAGCCCCCTGTAATTATTCATGTAATTTACAGAATTTCTGTACTTTTAAGATGCCACCAAATAATATCTTCCATCCTGAATCAAATGGAGAACAAAAACAATTCATACAAACGTATTGCTGCCTTGCCCATGTTGCTGTTTCTAACTTTCCCTCGCCCCCCCCCCCCTCTCCCCTTTATAGTGAAGAAGTCTGTGTCCATAGCAGAGCAGGAGATGTGGAAAAAGAGTTTTGCATTCTTTGAGAAAGGCATGAAGGACTTTGAAGCCATTGGGGACAGCACCAACACAGCCTTGCTGCTGTGTAACACCGGCCGGCTGATGAGAATCTGCGCTCAGGCCCACTGTGCCGTGTCTGCCGACCAGAGCCGAGGGGAGTTCTCGCCCGAAGAGGCCCTCTACTACAACAAGGTGCAATTTCAAAACCCTTTAGGTCTTTAACTCTGGATCCAGCATTCACGCTTGATGGAACATGATCGGCTTGTTTCTCCCGACAGCTTAACCCTAACCCTAGTACGCTTTTTTGATTCTATCTATTGTATCACCCCAGGCCATAGACTACTACTCGAGGGCTATGAAGTCACTGGCGAGCCGAGAGAACCACCCAGCGGTGTGGGACAGCGTGAACTGGGAGCTGTCCACTACCTATTTCACCCTGGCTACACTGCTGCAGGACTACGCCCCGCTGTCCAGGAAGGCCCAGGAGCAGGTGCGTTTGTTTCACAAACATTCGGAATTAAGTTAAAGTCACGGACATTTTGAATATCTTGCGACTGAATGATCATTGATGCCAAAAAGGCAATCATTGTGACTTTAAATGGATGCATTATCACGCCAAGACATGCGATCAAACATTCAGTCATCCATCCCTGTTTGTTTCCCCAGATTGAGCGGGAGGTGACTGAGGCGATGATGAAGTCCCTGAAGTACTGCGACCTGCAGACCGAGTTGGCTCGTCAGCCGCTCTACCAGTACAGAGCTGCCACCATCCACCACCGCCTGGCCTCCATGTACCACAGCTGCTTCCGCAACCAGGTGTGAAACCATGCAAAAACAATACAAGAATATAAAGCTTCACTCTGACTAGAATAGGATTACTGGAGACGGGACGCTATAGCTACTTATAGCAGTAAAGTACACACAGAAGGACGTCCATGTTTCATGCTCCCAATTGTGTGACAGGTGGGGGATGAACACTTGAGGAAGCAGCATCGCAGCCTGGCAGAGCTCCACTACAGCAAGGCGGTCTGTCTGTTCCTCAGCCTCAAAGATGCTCCCTGTGAGCTGCTCCGCACGCTCCTGGAGAGGGTGGCCTTTGCCGAGTTCACCATGGCGGGTGAGCGACTGTTGTCGTTGTTTTGGTTTTGTCAAGAGAAAACAGCGTTCCCACCCACGGCCTCCAGAGTTGACGTTTCATATTGTGCTTCCACAGGTCAGAGCAGCAATGCAGCCAAGCTGAAGAGCCTGACGGGAGCAGTGGAGATCATGGCAGAAACTCGCTGTGCTTTCCAGCTGATTCATAAAGAGCTGCTGGAGGAGCAGATAGAGGTACAGATGGGAAGGACGCTTTCTCGTGGTTATGAGTATATATGCAGAGCTTTGGTCGGTTTACGGATCACGCACTGAAACCTCACAACATCTTTTCCTTTCATGTCTCGTGCTGTAGTTGAGGGAACCAGACGCCGCTGAATCGGCAGAGTCTCCTGATGTGGTCGGTGGCTCCGCCTCCGGACTGAACCTCCAGGAAGTGATGAAGTTAATTGGGGTGTTTGAGCCGAGTTTCTCCTTCCTGCTGCTGCAGCTGATCAAACTGATGACGGCGATGAAACGGAAACCAAGGTGAGCAACAATAGACGACCGTTATGGTGTGCGTAACATCCTTTAAACTGTCACAGTGCTCACTGTTGGCCGTGTTATTTGTGTTTTTAAATACAGCAATAAGGATGAAGAGCTGCTGAAAACCTACAGGAACGTGTATTCCAAGCTGCTGCGAGCTGAGAAAAACGCACCTCTCCTCAGCCGCGTCGAGCTCCACATAGAGCTGCTGCAGCAGCTGACCCCACAAACAGGAAGTGACGACACGCATTCATGATGATGACACAAGACGCTCAAGACCTTAAGACTTAACAACCGTCTTCTCAGAAATGCTGTGACGGAAAACGATGATTTGTAGGCACCATTATTTACAGGCACATGCTCAGGCAACACGGTCTTACTATGAATTACTGTTTCAAAGCTAATTTTCACCTCCTGCGCCTTTTTAAAAACGAGCTCATCTTTTTCTAACATTTGCATCACAGGTTTTGAATTGTACATTTTTGTGAAAAGAGTTGTAAATTCAGAAGATGTTATTTAATTTTCTTATTGCTTAAGCAGTTCTGGGTCGCATGTTAAGCTCCTGTGTGTAGGATTTGTTGTTGACCGTACCAAACGTCACCTGGGTTGCCTCATTTTTCTACAAAACTGAAACATACGGCATAAGAGTTCGAAGATGGTACAATCGCACATGACTTCTACGCACAGGGGCTCAAGAGATCGATCGTTTAGCACATGCTCACAAAGATGACGATTAATCTGAATATAATTGGTGTTTTTGATATTCAATAATACCAGTAATGCTGTGAATATAATAGATTGAAGTGTGATTGATGGCTGACAAGTTCAAACGAGTTACGTCCTTTTTTCCAAAGCAAGTGTGCAATTGTTTGGCAACATTTAATGCAAGCTCAGATGCTAGTTTGTCCACATGGCTGTATGTATAAATCCAAGTTTATATCGGCATGGTTTGCTGTGACGTGAAAATAAAGTTTTTTACATTTTAATGTGCCGTATTGCTGCTTATGTACGGTCACCCTGAAGATATTGTAGCTTTCTCCTAAAGCATCACAAAATGCTACGGTGCCCTTTGTGCTAATAGGACGCATATCTGACTAGCTTTTAGGTAAACTTTGGATAATAAATGTACATTGTGATCTGACATATTGGACTGTTCAGTTTATTTATCCTGACATTTAAACATCGACTAACTTATCTCAAAACATATTGAGCACAGCTGGTTCGCCTTGAAAAGACAGTTTGTAAAAGACTTTAAGTGGGTCAGGCGACACTGTAGCCTGTGGGTTCTGGCATTGGTTCTTGGTTCACCGCTTAGCCCGGGTCACTGGAGAGGGGGAATGATGTTTTCAATGCAGTGTCGGTGAATGAGGTCACCTCACTGTTACTGAACTGTATCCGCACCAGATGGAGCTGCAGGTGGGCCCAAACTGTCCCCGCACCTCATTAATCAGACTGGACCCTCAGTGCTGTGGGTGAATATGTGAGAAGCAGCCACAGAATCATTACATTTTTTTTTTTTTTTAAAGGGACTGTGATCCTAAATAATAAACCTCGCTTGAGTAGAATACAATTTGACATTTTAAAGAAGGAGAAATGATCCTTAAAGGAACAGTGTGTAGCATTTAGGGGATGTATTGGCAGAAATGGGATAGCATATCTATAAGTTTACTTTACCTTCGTTACCTGAGAATGAGCCATTTGTATCTACACACAGAGTGGGTCCTCTTCAGGAAACCACGTTTCTACAGTAGCCCAGAATGGACAAACCAAACACTGGTTCTACATGGGCCCATTTGCGTCGGCCACTGTAGTTCTCGTACACGCTTGGCACACGGGATAAGTTTTAGTTGTAATCTGCAACCTCACCGCAAGATGCCGCCAAATCCTTCACACTGTTCATTTAACAATTTAGTAACCAGATTTTTCTGATGAATAGGTGGATAAATAAATCAAGACTGAAAATCAAGATAAGAACACCAGTTATTGTTTTCATTTCATATATTAGTGCACTTTGTAAAACTATTAAACAACATGGTATTGTGACAAAAGAGGAGGGATAAAACAAATCAAAATGTAATTTCAATTATACTAATTGAAATTGTGCTTCTGTGCAATATAGTGCAAAACGTCCTACTGGTTATTTCCTCACAATCACTGGGAACAATGGGTCAGTTAGTCATTGTACGACACAGCGGTCAGAAGTCTGGTCCTCCTGGGCTTCATCTGGTGAGGTTGGAGGTTTCTCCTCTTGGTAGCGAGAAGCTCCGTGGTTCAGAATGTGTTGGAGGATGTCTTTGCTCTCACTAGGCGGTAGATTGTAGAAAAAGTACTGTGGTGTCATCTGAACAAACCTAGGAGGGGAGGAGAGGACATTGTTGTTCCATTGTAAAAAAGCACAGTCAAAAAAACATTGTTGTGTTGAATGCAACTGAACTAATCTCGTTTTCAATTTGGGTGAGTTTGGAATGACACATTTTTTGCTGGAGAGAAGACTTACATCACTTACAGAAACTTACAATATCTGCTCCTCACGCTATTTGAACCGCAATGAACGGATATACATTTCAAGATGCCGAACCTTACAGAGCATGACAAAGGCTGCAGAGCTTTCTCCTCCTCCCTTAAGCTGCCGCTCTTCATTCCCAGGGATCTGTGCTATCCATAATCCCCTCCAACCAGCTGATACTTGAGAACGGGATTAGGATACCTCCCTGCACAACCAGCATGACTAGTCTCTGCTGAACTGGGGCTTTACATCTGGACCAAAAAAGGGATCGGGAACGAGTCTGTCTGATTGCTTTTAAGCTTCTTTAAATGTGAAGATACGAGGGGGTGGGTTCTTTTAGAGCAACAGGGGACTCCAGTCTAGTTAACAAGAATGCCAGTTATGTGATCGCAAAACACAAAAAACACAATATCAACTTAATTAAAGGACTTACTCCTCTGGTGTTATGTGGGTGGCAGTGCGGAGGCAGTTGTCCTCAGAGAAGGAGTGCTCGTGGAACAGCACCCACTCAGGCAGGCCCAGCTTGGGGCTCTTGGCTCCGTAGCCAGACAGAGGATGGATCTGTGCCACATGCTTATGGGTCAGAATGAAATAGTTCCCTGATCCATCCACATCCCGCGCCACCTGAGGGAAATCACAGTCAGGCACAGTGGATTTTCCACCAAAGGGACTGGAGTCACTATACTGATATACTGTATGTATACTGATTTAGCCCTGGAAAAGAAAGTCTGATTTCTCTGAAGAAAATGTACTTGCTGCTAAAAAAAAAAAGGTTGAAATACTGAAACAGTTGTGGAGAGAAGTGGAAGTGTCTTTTTAATCACATACATTACTAAATGAACAGAAATACCATATTCTTTATTGATTAATAGTGGAAACGTGATTAAAACACTCCACATTGTTGCGTTAGTTCCACTAAGAGGAGTTTAATAGCCTTTAATTAAGAGTCATCGTGACTCTGTGTGTTTGATGTAAGATGAAATGTTTTGATGTTGATCTAATAATTCTATCGTGTTTTCGTTGACTGGTGTCATGAAGTTGTGTTTTCTGACCTGCATGAAGAAACCCGCCAGCAGGGCTCTCTTAATGTTCAGGGTGTTGTTTCGTGAACCGAAGGCGGGCGCCGAGATGGGCAGCTCGATCCTCTTCAGGGTGTCGATTAGCTCGGCGCGAAGAGCGTCAGCCATCAGCAGAGCGGCGTGGTCCAGGTAGAGATCCTGACACCACTTCTCCACATCACAGTCTAACGAGGGAAGAGGACAGAGCCGAGGAGATGACTATAGGAACGCAGAGTGGGACAATCAATGGGACAATAATCTATTAAAATCAAGATGATTTCAAGTATGACCTTCAATATCATTTTTTAAGGCCAATAAACTTGTTTTGCTAAACATTACGAGGATTTTTCTTCATTCACTCTTTGCAGCATCTGTGTGTGTGTGTGTGTGTGTGTGTGTGTGTGTGTGCGTCCATGCAGGTGATGCTCTCTAAACTCACATGGATCCTGCTGGCACTGTTTAAAGGCCCTGTAGATATTGATGAGGGTGAAGTGGTCTCCCTCCGGGTGCTGGAGCTTCATGCGGCACTGGGTCACCTCTGGCTTCAGCTCCGCAGAGGGAACCGAGAAACAAGTTGGTGCTGAAATTAAAAAAAGAAACAGGATAAATGTGATGTTTAGAAACAGTAAAAAAAAACTACTGTTTACTATATACTAACAGATATTTGTTCAAATGGAAGTACAACACGTTACCCGTTAGCATGGCAGTGGCAATGACCACCTCGCTGACACAGTCAAACTCACAGGAAGCGAGCAGAGTTTTGGCCATTTGAGGCTCCAAGGGGAACTCGGACATGATGATGCCCATCTCAGACAGGTTCCCATCATCATCCAGAGCTGCAAGGTAGTCTAGCTCCTCCAAAGCCTGCATTAGGCCTTCAGGATCTGGGTTGGAAAAGGTTTTTAGATTATACATTGTTTTTTTTTGTTGACAAAATGTAATCTTTGTTAAACTGAGAACCAAATCCTGCCAATAACCAGTACATGCATTTATTAATGTCTAGTATTTACACTAGGAGATTATTAATTACATACAGATATACGTTGTCTAACACTGGATTATTTTTCAGTTGTCATGCTGTCTAAACTATCAGCTAAAGTGGTGACCCCCCCCTGGGACAATCCCCTACAGTGTACCCTGGTGGGCACGCATGGGTAAAAAGGCAGCAGAAGATTAGGATTTTATAATCCTCACCAACATCTGCCAATGCATCACTATGCAAAATGAAAAACTATGTCATGGTACAAATTATATTTTTCTATTCTGTCTTTGCAAAAAAACCCATGTTTTTCCATGAACATCGCAGTGAAACAAAGATACATGGACACACAGAGAGAGAAAGAGAGGGAATTAAATCCACCTTAGATTCTCTCTGTTATCATCTTCACTCCCACAGAGCAACACAACGTTTATGCTCTAATCAACTAATGGGAGGCTCAGTGTGTGTGTGTGTGTGTGTGTGTGTGTGTGTGTGTGTGTGTGTGTGTGTGTGTGTGTGTGTGTGTGTGTGTGTGTGTGTGTGTGTGTGTGTGTGTGTGTGTGTGTGTGTGTGTGTGTGTGTGTGTGTTTGTGGTAGTGAGGGTGAATAAATCCGGGGGGGAACAAAAGCACAGGGAAGCAGGTCAGCTCTAAAAGGATGCTCGCAGAACAGGAGCTGTCAGTTCAGCTGAGGCACGGCTCACTGCCTACCAATAAAAAGAAGTTCCTGTGTTGCAAACAAAAGGGAACGGACTGACTGAAACCAAAATTCACCTCATTATCACCGAGGATGAGGAGATGTTTGGGATGGGAAACACCACGGGCTTAGCCAAAACAAACATCCATGAAAATATTCTCTCTGTTTATTTAGTCGCTTTTTGTGAATCTCACCCGGCCTGTCGATGAAGTCGCAGTGGCCCAGTCCGGCAATCTCCATCCTCTTCAGGAAGAGCACCGTGGAAGAGATGTCAGACTCCACCACATGTGGGCGGATCTCGATGGGAAGCTGTCTGTCCTCTGGGTACAGACAAAAACACTTGCCTACATGAAAGAAAGATATTTTTTTAGGACAGACAGCTGCCAGAGATTTGCATCAAAAAGTGTTTCTTAAAGTTCTCACCTGTTGGACCGGCCAGCTGTTGGCGACTCTTGGCTTGACTCGTGCTGATCGGCTGAATGATGACTGAGTTCGTTCTGATCCTGGGGTTGTAAACCTGCAACAGCATCACAGTCTGTTGAGCTTGATTATGTACGGAATGTAACTAATTACATTTACCAGCTGCAGTTTAAAAACAAAACTAAACAAGAGTAATTATGTCATTTTAGCTCAACATGGTGAGTTGTATTATTCCCTGTTATTCTAGATCATTGTGGGGAACCCTAAAACCTACATGCCTACATTCTGTTGGGTTTCTACAGAAGCAGTAATATTTATAACCCGAGAACAAATAGGGACTAACTTACATATCTTTTCCCAAGCCCGGCATCAATGACAAAGCGTATTGAGCTAGCAGCCCAGAAGAAGTCCTCGTTTGGACTGGCTGTGAGGAATACTCTGCGGGTCAGTCCCGTCTCCTCCTCCCCCATGATTGGTAGATTCCCAGGCTGGCCAGGGTGCACAGCAACGGGCAGGAGCTCGCCCAGATCAGGGGGTAAGCTGTGCCCCTCATGACACAGGATGTCATGGGCCAGATCTATCTCCTGGTGGGAGAGTAAAAGAAAAGAAGAAAGTCAGAGGAAGACATACTGTGTATTCAGACTGCTGATTCCATCATGCAGCGCTGCTTTTTTACCTGCGTCGTCACCAGAAACACAAGCACATCGCCTTCCTCCTGAGAGCGGTGGATCTCCAGCACCAGGCGGAGGGCCGAGCAGAAGTAGCTGTCACCCGTGCTGCTGTGCACCACCTCCCCTGCACCCGGGCTCTCCAGGCGAATCAGGGGCGCCGCTGACCCGGTGAAATGGGCCAGCTGCTTTGGGCCCGGTTCAACAGCTGTAAGGAGGACCACGCGGAGCTCCGGCCTCTGCAGGGCAATGTCCTTCAGCAGACCCCGGAGCACATCGGTGGCTACGGTCCTCTGGTGGGCCTGGTCCACGACCACCACGCCGTAGCGCTCGAGCAAAGGGTCTGACATCATCTCCCTCAGGAGCATCACATCTGTGCAGTACCTGTGGGGGACAAAACAGCTGTATTCAAACTCATTATAGCCTGAAATAAATACTCAGTTTCTCGAATTGTAAGCCTCTATGCTGAAAGAGAGGAACCTCAGAATGGCATTTTAATGAAAGGCACTTACACTTCAGCTTTGCCCCTATTAGTGTAATTTACTCCGATAATCAGAGGAGTGGATCCTTTCCTACTAGCCAGCTGCCAGTTCATTTGATTTCCCTCCCCTCAATGTGCGGAGTTTCTTTGTTCCCCAGCTGACTTATGAGGGACCCACATGAGAGACTGTGACATATGGGCAGACAGGGAGCCGGGGCAGCTGTGGAGGAGTCCCTGAAAAGAGCCCCCCCCCCCACCCTCAGGCCTTTTGTTCACTTCTCTCTTGTGAATAAGAAAAGGCGGGGTGATTTAGCTGTGTGTGTGTCATGACAGTGCTTTATTGAAACCCCCGAAAAGGGTGAGAGAAAGAACCAGATAGAGAAACACTGGATTTTGGAAGTAAGAATTGCCGCTTCACCTTACCTGAGGACTGTGTCATTAGTGGAACACGTTTCCAAAGGGATGCTGTACCCGACTTCATGACCAATGTTGACATCCATCTCATCGGCCACTCTCAAGGCGAGATCTACTGCCTGCTGCGAGTGAGTCTGGGCACAAACCACCATGCCGTGCTGGAACTGGACTGACAGGCAGAATTCGGCACACCACTGGGGAATCTGTTTCAAAATAAGAGTGAGATAAGTTGTTTATATGACAGATGCCTCCCAACTATAAGTAGATTAAAAAGTGGGTTTGAACGTGTCCCTTTTGCGTGATTAAATTTTGCAATATTTTCCATGGCAGTGCAATCTAAAGTGGCCAATGCCCCACGGTACTCACTTGAGAACTTCTCCCAGTTTTGGCAGAGCCACTGACAATGACAAACCGTCCTTTGGCCAAAGTGTCCATGAATTCACACTTTGCTCTCCACACTGGCAGCTCTTTCCTTTCTCTGAGCAATTTGTAAAACCTGGAGGAATAAGGCAGTCCATCAAACTGATTAAGCTCCAAAATGTCTTCACATTCTTTGTCCCCTGGACTCAAAGCGTCCGTGTCTGAACAGGGTGATTTCCCTTCAAAATAATCCTCTCCAGTTAAACTGGTAATGTCCTGCGCCATGACAAGTGAGCTCCCAGTCCGTCCGGTTAAAAGTTCCTCTACAGATCCAAGGAAATGAAGTCTGGAAACCTCCAGCTCTCAGTGAAGTGTTGGACGGCACACAGATGGCCTCTGCAAGTGAAGCCAAATGAAAGGCTCTCTAGGCGGCCAGCCCAGTGTTGTCATGTGGCCACTAATCCCATAGAAGTGACACACACACACACACACACACACACACACACACACACACACACACACACACACACACACACACACTGGTGTGACAACAGAGATAGATGGGCAGACTCAGCGGGGTCTGATGTTTACAATGAGAACTGGCTCACATGCAAGGCCCACAAGCTGTAGCTACATAACACACATTTATTTAACAACTGTTGCTTAATTTGGTGATTAAGAATATAATTATCTCAGTGGTTGACAAACTGAGATCATTTATTTCTACAGCCAAAAAAAGAAAATGAAGACCTGTAAAACTAAGAGTTTAGCACAACCAGTGTTACTCCACTAACAGAAGCTTGCAGTTTTTCAATAGTAGAATCACTGAACAACCGGTAACGGTATCAAATACTTCTACTTACCGCACATTATACAGCCAGATAGACCACGTGAATGTTAAGCCATCAAGATGATATCATCTAATCATTATTACATATGTACATCGTTTAAAGCTGTATTTGATGTTGTAGCTAGCTTGTTGAGTGGGAGCTAACTGCTTTAACGCTATAAGCTGCTGGGTAGTGTAGTTCATAGTGGTGGAAGAAGTGGTCAGATAGTTAGCTATAAGCAGCAGTACCACAGTGTAAAAATAGCCTATTACAAGTCCTGCATTCAGATGTTTTATGAGCAAGATATAGACTACTATAAATTTATATTTTTTTAGAGATGAATTGCCATTTAACTGTAAACCAGCTTTTTACAGTTGCAGCTCTCTGTGGTGGAGGTCATTTTAAGAACCCGTGCTTATACACGTACTGTTGTAGGCTTTCCTAACCCTCAAAATGTAAATAATAAAGTACAGGTACTTAAAAATGCGTGAGTAAACATGGGCTACATATTTATTTTCCACCACCGTTCATAATAAAGCATCATATTCAAATAAGTCATATAAATTGAATAATAAAAAATAGATCTGCCTCCAAAATGTGGTGCAGCAGAATTAGTAGAACTGATGGGAATACTCAAAAGTAAACAAATGTATTTTCTTGTCAGTTTGGAAAATCCCGTCTTTTATTTTGAAAAATACAACCAGAAGTCGTAACGTTACATGTTGATGTCAACATTCTCCAGTATGGCTGACTGACTGAAAAAATGTAGTTTTGTCTTACAAAGCTAGGGGATACAACGTTCAACAGACTTGGCTTACAACAGGCTTACTTGTAGGTTGCAAACGCCGGCCGGCTTCTGAAAACGCCGGCCGGCTTCTGAAAACGCCGGCCGGCTTCTGAAAACGCCGGCCGGCTTCTGAAAACGCCGGCCGGCTTCTGAAAACGCCGGCCGGCTTCTGAAAACGCCGGCCGGCTTCTGAAAACGCCGGCCGGCTTCTGAAAACGCCGGCCGGCTTCTGAAAACGCCGGCCGGCTTCTGAAAACGCCGGCCGGCTTCTGAAAACACCGGCTGGCGTTTTTAACCTACAAGTAAGCGTGTCTGTTGAACGTTGTGTGCCTGCGTGTAGTATTTGCTTTGTCACCGTCAACACGAGAACATTTTGAGCATAATATGTAGCTAGCTAAGTTAGTATGTTTGCAGTTAGCATCAAGCTACTTTTGTTTCGCCAGCAACAACAACGCTACTTCCGGTTTGTATTCCTTGAGAATTTAAAGCCTCTTCCTTGAATTAAATGACAAGAAATGTTGAATTTATCACAAGAACTGCACAGATTATGTTTTTAAGAAATAGTTCCTGCCTTTTATCCCCTAGCTTTGTAAGACAAAACTACATTTTTTCAGTCAGTCAGCCATACTGGAGAATGTTGACATCAACATGTAACGTTACGACTTCTGGTTGTATTTTTCAAAATAAAAGACGGGATTTTCCAAACTGACAAGAAAATACATTTGTTTACTTTTGAGTATTCAAAAGACATTACAGACTTACAGACATTGATATGGATAATTTATTTTGGTCCCATCATGTTTAATGTTTTAATTCCCAGTTTAGACGTCAAGGGTTTTCGTGTGTTAGTATTCTTTCCCAGTAACAGTCCAAGTTAACACGCGGGGGAGCCGGTCAGGACTGAAGGGCATCTTCGCCCCGTGGTTTGAGGCAGAACATTAAAGACAAGATTAAAGAAGGAAGCGCTTCAGGTTTTGTAATGACCAGTGTTGTCAGGCAGGTGGCAGTGTTGAACAGCCATGCTGGTCTGCTCCATCAGAGTTTAGACGGCAGAGCAGACCCTCGTATAAAGAATGACGTAAGACTTTCATTGGGGGAAAATGACACGTATACCTGGAGTGTTTATTGGTTGCTGCTCGAGGAAAGGATGAGCAAAGCCTCTTAGTTGTATTGTTGTTTTTGTTTGTCATGGTGACCCTTGGTAGCTTTCTTGTGAGGTGCTTAAGGCACACTCCTCCCCTCAGAGGCCAGAAAACAAACAAACAACAAAGAATGTCATCAGTTAATTATTCATGCTCATCGAATGGAGAAAATGTTTTTCTTATATGAACCCTTATTTATCTCCTTAACAGCGACTTATGGTTTTAAAAAGTTTCTCTTAAAGATATTTTCTTTTTGAAGTTATTTTTGAATAACTTCGAAAATCAAAGTGAGGATGCAATTAAAACAACTTGTTATAAACAGCCATAAAGGGATTTTTATTTGGCTCCGACTTCATCAATAAAATCTCTCAGTTCAAACATTCGTCTCTGGCTTACAAGTTATAGGTTGAAATCTTCAAAGTCATGTTTTCATCAGCCAGCGTAAATGGGGCACAACCTCAAAGCAGTTCTTATATTACTGTGCTTATTAAAAAAAAGAAAGAAAATGATAACATACAATATTTACTCTTTACAATGGCTTAAGCAGGGTACAGTGATGTAAATAAACACGACACATTTAGGATTGTTTTACAAATGGAATAAACATTTAAGGACTAATCGACGCAGCACTAACAAACAAGAGAAGCATTACTTCTGTACACGAATGCAACGCAGGTCTCATTGTTCTGCGGCGGTGAGAAGATAAGCGCTGCGTTTTGGACACACTTCAAATATAAAATGCATTATCCAAAGTGAACACTGTGACACGGAGAAAAGAAGTGCGCTGTAATGAGTTCACCAGTTGAATATTCCCTCCTTGTACAACAACAGCAAATCAACAACAAACAACTTCAAGGAAATTGCCTAACTCAAGGAGCAATGAATCTGATGAACGATGTTGTGAACGCATAAATAATCTCACAGTTCAAGAATGTCAAACACATACAAAACCAAAATGGCATGTTATGAAGGCAAGAAGACGAGATGGATACGGTTCAACATGTTGTTGGACGCGGTCGAGGGGAAGCTTGGAAAGCTCACAGCGCTGAAGTCATCCTGCTTGGCTCGAACAACTCGAGGACAAAGTGAGCGTAAATGTGAAACATACAAACACCAGAGTTAATGTTGAATTATTTGCTGTTGGTGTAATTCTCTGGAACACAATCAGTCTGTCAAATCTGTTGAGACTCGGCAGCAGCGTCTGCCAGAACCAGGAGGTGGAGCGTCCAACACATGCCCCCGAGCAGTGAGTCAGAGCCAGCCTGAAATGTGTGGAAAGTGCTTTTCCTGTTAAGTACTTACAAAAATGAATTTAGAAGGGAATAGAAGAGCCCGACTGTGAGGCGGCGAAATGAGCTCATCGGATCAATCCCGCAATAAAAACACGTAGTGAGTTTAATTGGAGTCCGCTGTATTTGATTTAAAAAAAGATTTGATTAATATTGACTTTTTAGCACCGTGGCACCGTGGTATCGAATACATCATACAAATATGAAAAACTGAATAAATAACTCTGCTCCGTCGCCCACAAGCTACACTGACAATTTGCAGAGTTGTGCTCCATTTCCCTTTATCTTCACTTTAGCCACAAAACAAACTTTTTTTTTGCACTTCAAAATATTCAAGCAACTTAACTGGTTATAAAAACATCCGATATTTCAGCATTTCATTTGAGAAAACAAGTATAAAAATCAGCGAAGAATGCAAAAGAAATATTCTTAATTACACCATTACACCATTTTTTTCTAAACTTTTCCGTGTGGAAAAATCACTCTCGACGAGTGTCCTGTGCACAAACTGCTAATATCGCAGTTAAATAATTAAATAGATAAATAGTTCATTGGTACCTGAGTGAGGACAACAAAGCACCTGTTAGAGGCGTAGCACCGAGGTGGGATGTCCAGCCCCCTTTTCACTAGAAACTCTGTGATACTTCAGACTGTCCAAAAGCTCTTACAGAGTCTTAGTAATTAGTGCAAATAAAGAAAGTCTCCGTCTGTTGGTGTGAGATCGACTCGTCTGTGACATCAAGAGCTCAGCAGTCCTCATGTCTTTGGTGGTCTGTAGGGCAACATTGGCACAGGTCTGAAACGAAAGCATCAACACAGTAAAGACAAAATGTTAAATAACTGTGTTAATTCAATCAGCAACACATGCGTGGTTTCTATTAGCACAAGGCTAGAGCAGTGTAATAAAGCTATCACGTCTCATGCATGACAATGTGTTACAAATGATCACATTTTAATTGCTGAGGAGGGCTTCCCACATGGTGTGGCGCAAAAGAGGTTAAAAAAAACTAAAGCCACCATATTAATCAGACCAGCACTCCCAGCTGTATGGATGAAATTGTGAATATCCAGCAAAACACTTCACATACAGCGTGCGAGCAAATAGGAATTTAACGAGTGTCGCGAGATCGAAGGGAAAACACATGAGGAGATTCACAAGTGTCCCTCATGCTGACGATGGTCCTTCATTTAGGCTTTAATGGCAAAATAACTCCATCAGCGATGCAGCGATTCCTCTTGTGCACCGGGTGCCAAACATGGTGCAAGCACTGCGGCTCCTGTCATGAATAAAGCTGTCACAAAACGTTTACGTAATGGACTCGTAAACCATCACTTTGACAGATGAAGATGAAGCCAACAATGCATCGTGTTCCGTGTGTGAATAGAGACAAGAGATACGTGTCACGTAGCACTGACCTGCTGGGTAAAGGGATGGTGGGCCTGGGCACAGTGGGGATGTGTATGGGCAGGGGTCTGGTTCCCGGGACGTGGACCCGGACACTGTGACCCAGCCGAGAGCGCCTCCCCAGCGGGTCTGCAGGTAGGGGTTTCTGGGGTGGACTTGGTTTCTCAAAGTCCTGAAGAAGAAAGTCAAATATAGTCCATCAGGTCAACACTATATACACAGTATGTGCTCATTTTAATGCGTCTATAGAATGAAAGAGAACAGTGTTGATTTACCGCATAGAGGTGCATGATCAAGCGTCTTGAGGAACGAGAGGCTTGTTTTCTAATTAACTGATTTCAAATGCAGATTAAAACCTGTACGAAATCATTGCATTGAAAAAAAACTCCTCATTTGCCAACTCGTATTAATTTGAAAAAAAAACAAGACAAATCGCATTCCTCTTATCTTGAGACGCATTCTAAGGAAACCTGAAACGTATATCATGTCACCTTCTACCTCCCTTTGAATATGGATTAGCTGTATAGCAGCTATCTGGAGACAAAGACTGACACGTTTCACTAGAGGGCACTGTGTTATCAGTTTCCTCTCTGAATCCCCAGAGCAGACACCAGATAAGTCCCAAACCTCCTCCTCCTCCTCCTCCTCCTCTTGTCTCCTCCGCCACCTCTGTGGCAGTGCTGTGTGAGTGTAGAAGGTTATCTGCATGAGGTGCCATCATGTGTTACTAATCTACAGCAAGGAGGCGAGGCAGTGATAAACATCTGCTACCAGCTACTGTCACACACGCGTAACACATATGCACAATACCCCCCCCCCCACACACACACACCACAACACACACTTTACAAAAGTAAAATAACATCCACACACAGAGAGAGAGAGAAAGAGTGTTCCACATCATGCACGGGTGAGACTTAGAGAACTGGAAGGTTTAAAACATTCACGAGTGCAGTCAAGACGGGACTGACTTTGTCACATCAACATGCAGCCCGATAGTTATAAACCTATGAGTGTTCAGTGCTGTGACCTAACATATAACATATTCATTCACTATATAGACAAAACGAATGGAGACACTCTTGTTCACATACTTTTGTGGTTTTGGGCCCTTTGCTTCCAATTAAAAGGTCAATCTCAGTGTTCAAAGCAAGCGGTGATATTTGAGACAGTAGCATTGTGGCAACCCTTTCTTGTTTCAACACGACGGTATCTTCCTACACCACACAAGGTGCAAAAAAAAGAAAAGAAAAATGATTGTTGGCCTGCACAGACAGCCCTGACCTCAACACCGTCCAACACCCTAGTGATGACTTGGATTTCTGCTATAGCAGAGAGTCACACACACACACACACACACACACACACACACACACACACACACACACACACACACACACACACACACACACACACACATATATGGGCGCAGTGTTTGGGTCTCTTCATACTTTTGGCCATGTATGTCAGGTTAAAATAATAATCAATAATCAAATAATAATCAAATCAGGACAGCAAATAATGCCTTTTTTCTTTATTGATTAATCTGCTGTTATTTTCTCGATTTAACCATTTTGGTTAAACTTTCAGAAAATTGCAAAAAAAAAAACGACATCAAACTTTCCCACAGCTCGAGCTGAAATCCTCAAATTGTTTGTTTTGTCTGACCAACAGTCCTGAACCAAAGATGTGCATTTTAATTATCACAGAGGACGAAGAAAACCAGCAGAAATTGACATTTGAGCAGTCAGAACAAGATCAATTTGCTTTTTCTAAGATGATCAATTAATAATACAAAAAGTTGCCTCTTCATTTTTTTCTGATTGACTAATCGACCAATTGTTTCAGTTCTAAATAAATACAATCACGGATGTCACAAATTAAGCAATAACTTGAGACATAACATGCCTTAGATGCAGCTAGAAACACGAGATGCCCCACAGAGGTAGAAATGTTACGACGCTGTAATCAGACAGAGCTTCGTTAACAGATTAGCAGGATTGTTGTACTCTGAATATGCATCGCAGCCCCACGTGGATACTGTTCCTACTTGTTGAGAATGTGTGTGTGTGTGTGGGGGGGGGGGGGGGGGGGTAAGAAAACGTACAACTGAAACCAACAGAGCATCTCACAGACGGTTTAGTTTAAGTGGAGAATAACTCCCCCAGAAACACACAGAAGCACGATGTTTTTCCAAAGGAGTGCACGGACGAAAAGACAAAGATGTAAATGGACAGATGAATCCACTCAAACGCAACAATAACCCAGGACCCCGTGTGCATTCTAATGCCCGCCGTTGGCAGAACAACTTCCCGCTGCAACTGGTATTCCCGGCGGTGTTTTCCCACGTCTTAATTCAAAATGAAAGATTGCACTGTCCTCGTCGGCTTGAGGAAGACCTACGAGCCCTCGGGCCGACGAGCACCTTTTAAAAACCCTCCAGAGGAGCGGAGACGTGCGTGGTCGTCTGGCAAAAAGCAAAGCTATTTTTTCTGCGTTCCTGAAAGGATGACATTTTGGAAAGGCGTGATTTTTTTCCCCCCCTCCTCGACAGTGCGATGAACCCGAAGAGGGTTCGAGCTTGTTTGCTTCACATGCATTTCACTCTACAGGTATATCTGATATGTATTTTTTTTAGGATAATAACGAACAGGTCCGTTTGGGGAAATTCTCATCTCCCACTCTGTTTTCATGCACTGCCTCATTGTCACAGATGCAGGAGAGAATGTATCCCCCTGGAAACAACTCAACATTAATGGGGTGCAATTGGGACACAGAATAGCGAAATGTTTTTGAATTATTAAAAAAAAGAGAGACATATTGGCACAGACAGCGGGGGGGGGGGGAGGTTGTGTCAAGTATTACAATGAGCTTGTAATACACTTTCTGTTGCAGGATTGATGTCCAGTACGTCCTTGCTGGGCCGGTTATTACATCTCTACAGAACCATCTCCTCTGTTTCTGACCTACAGGTGCCATCTCCACTCGCTCCATCTGTTCCATGACAGCGGAATGATCTAACAGATATTAGCAGGTAGCGGAGGTTTATTGTTTTGGCAGGTCAGCTAGCAGCGGCCTCTCAGCTAAAGTGCATCTTCAGTTGGCACACGTTCATATCAATCGAGGTCGATATGGTGGATATGTGTCCCGCTAATCCATCCAGAACTGGACATGATACCAGGTGTTTCTGCTGCTCAGTGGTAGAGGAACTACCAATGTATACCAATACAACTACCTAGAAAATACTCTACTCTAGAGTACTCTAGATCCTACTTTAAGGTTCTCTGTACAATATTGAAAGCATAAGTATAGCAGCAAACAACTGTTTATGTAAAGACATAGTGAAGTAATGTTTACCTGAGCAGAGAGTGAAGTCGCTCTCCCTCTGTGTGTTGTACTCCCAGGTTCTTCTGTACTTTGTTGACGAAGCAAAGTCAGCAGCTTTCGCCCTTTAGTGCATGAGAGCGTTACCTACTAGCTGACTAATGGCCGCCGGCAGTTACAGCTGATAACGCCGCCTTCGACCGAATTTCACCTCTTTGGGCCTCAGTTATTCAACGTTCTTAGAAGCTGCAAACAATTCATTCACCTCAGAAATGTGACAAGACAAATCTAAACTGTAACGAGTAACTCCAGCTGTAAATAAATGTAGTGAACTAAAGTGTAGCCTCCAGAAGTATAAAACAGCAGAAAATGGAAATACTCAAGTGAAGTACAAGTACCTCAGTATTGTGCTTAAGTACAATACCGTAGTTAGTTTTCACCTCGGCTGCTGCTCACCTGAATGATTAACCTTAGAGGTAGGAGGGTTTGATCTCTCCATGTCACCTTCTAAGTCCTTCATGCTATTGCTTTACATCTGGGATTATGTTCTGCTCTTTGTCCGACAGAGAGAAAGTGTCTCACCGCAAAGCCAAAGTCTTCCTCTTTCGTTAAAGCGCCACGCGTCTGTCGATGTCTCCGAGCACCCTGCTGCGGCTCCGACATCCAACACAACTCTCGTAGCTGCGCTTGGTACATTATATCAGGATTCGGATGCACCACCAAATCCACCAGACGGATGGATTTACTATCCCCACTGCATCCGATACTGCTGGCTCAGCAAGAAAGCAGCGCCTTACTCAGGAGCTGGGTCACAGGGAAGGAGACGGATTGAATTTTGTTGTCGATATATGTTGGGAGAGCGAGCCGACCGCAGTGCAGAAACGCAGCGAGTTTCCCGTATCCTACGCTTTGCTACAACCTTTAAAAAGGTGGCTAAGCAAGTTTCAGGCCATTAAATGCAATTTGCATATATTTCTTTTATACATTACTGCAGAACGTTTTGTAAGAGTACATTTTCAGATGGATTTCCTACCTTCCATTTCACCCCATTGGTTTCTGTTAATTCCACTATGAAAATCATGAGACTCAGAACTAGTTTGACAAATATCATCCATCACAGTGAGCATTTCTTATTCATTACTTTCATGTTGTAATGAAAGCGTGTCCTTAAACGCACCACCGAGGATTGATTACTAATGTTTGCTGTGACTGTGAAGTCTCAGCAGGTTGATTTTCATACTTTATGCAATCAAAAAAGAAAAGTGATGGTTGCCTAGAATATAGTGTAGAACATCATTAAGAAATCTGTGGTATGGTTTAGAAACTGGTCAGGAGGAATCTAGAGTCAAATATACACAGCTTGAGCTATTTTAATGGGCTAAGCCACATCTGCATGGTCCATTAAAGCTGTGGTCAACATACAAATAAAGTCCCATATTTAAATATTAAAAGACAATTTTAAAGTAAAAGGCAACAAACTTTGTAGGATTCATGAACTCTTGACTCAAACAAACCTGGTCCACTCTGTAGGATGACTGCTGGCGTGGCAGACTGAGAAAAGGTGGCACTCGAGGTGCTGAGAGAGACGCGTGGGCAGGCAGGACCCTGTGGTGGAGCGGGAGAGGGAGCAGAGTGGGCTGGCCGACACTCAGGGACACCGGCATGGGCTGGCTGATGTGTAAGGGCTGGTAGAAGGGCAGTCTGCGGAGGCTGTGAGAGTGGAAGTTGTGCGGGGGGAGAAGAGGCTCCGCGCTCAGGAAAGACGGCTGAAAAGAGGACGAGAGGAAGTTATTTTCAGTAGTTTCCGGCAGCTATGCGTCATGGCAGCAGTACAGAAGCTTTTGTCACAGGTGTTACTAATAAAGTTAACAATCTCTGCTGTACGCCATGACAGTGTGACGAGTAGCTCGCATGCACAATACTAAGACGCTGAAACTGAAGCAGCTAAATGGAATTTTATCCAATAATATTTCTATAAAATCGATATTACTCTTTTTGATCAAGGCTGCCTGTTGACTGGTGTCCCAATCATGCTGCTGCTTCCTCTGGTGCTCGGGTCTAGCTATCCTCTGGTCTATTCATCGTGTCTTACTGTCTTTTGGTCCCTTTTTGGATCGGGTCTCTTTTAAAGAAAGTATTTTGGACGTCTTGCTCTGGTAGGTTTTTCGAAAATGTTGCGAATCAGTGAAGACTTCTAACTTTAAGATGTCAAACGAGCCTCTGGGGAATTGTGACGGATGCTTTTACCTCTTTTCTGACAACTTATAGAACACATTTTGAATATCAGATGCACCAAACAAATAACCAACACATTTGTGGTCATGAAGAACATGTATAGTTGCAGCCCTAGTCTGTGATTGTAGTGCAGGCATAAAAAAAAGTAAAACTCCCCTTCAGTCACACAGTTCTCATTAGTGTGAAATAGCTGATGTCAGAACTAGTCATAAAACTGGAGAACAGCTTATTAGATATGACGTTCTGAAATTGTAAAAGCCAGAGACTGACCGCATGTCCTGAGCAGCTGTTACCTCTCCGCTCCAGAACAAACGAATAACGCCTAAAATGGCCAGAAAGGATTTGGCTGGTGGACAACACACACACACACACACACACACACACACACACACACACACACACACGCTCTAAGAGGGCTGTTGATTGACATCTGGACATCAGCGAGTGGCTGAAGCTGTCACCATAATAAGGACAGACAGGCTGTTTTTCTAGTGGACAGAATACTAATCATCATGAACTGGATGAACGTCTAAGCTCAACCACGATAACAAATAGAACTTGTATACAGAGTTGCTGCAGAAATCACTTCCACATGCACACACTCGTGTATATAAATGCCTTAGTCTTGTCACGCACGTATAAATGAAAGGTAATCTTCCGTTTGTGCTTATCATTTCCAACAAACAAATCAAAACCTATCTTCTTCCTCCGCCTGAATCAATCAACTCTGCTCCCTGCTCATTAAAACAATCTTTATCGCACACAGCGCATTAAAGAGGCTCAAATGACAACATCCTGAGTCTCATTTAAATGGAGCGATCGCTCTATTACAGTTCCTGTGCCTACTGTCAACAAAAGCGCCGTAATTAATATTTCTCAGAGAACGATATATATATATATATATATATATATACATATATACAGTGAGGCTGAATCAATTTCCCTGAAATCTTGTTTAGTGAACAAGCCTGGAAGCATGACAACTCTAAACCAGAGCTTGGAGTTTGGTGATCTAATAGTGTGTGATTACAGAATAAATCTAATCAAATGGGCCACACAAACACACACACATATGCAGCGAATATATATGGGACTGTATATGAAGATAAAGTAAACGCCGATACACATTGATTACTGCAGTAACAGATATTTTCACCTTATACATGTTGGCTCCAGAGGGTTTGGGTGGAGGCTTGCGCTGCGGGGTGGGTCTGTACATGGACTGAGTCCTGATGGGGCTGGTCGGCCTGTTGGCCTCCACAGATCTATAAGAAGAACAGAAGTGCTGCTGTCATGTGTTTTATACGTTTGTTTTCATGCTGAGCACTTGTTTTATGTTTCTTATCTTAAACATTTCAGCTATAATTAGATTACATTTCTGGTATATTCACAACATTTTTTGATTTTCTTAAAAAAAAATCTTGAAAATACAGGCCTGTTTTTTCTCATGTTTAAAATGTTGCTCATGAATAAGAAATGAAAAGCTTCAGTAAAAACAACATTTGGATCAGGTGACCGTTGGTGGGACACTGTCAATCAAATGTGATGACATCATACCCACACAGTCCGAATGACTAGCTGGGTTTTTGAGCATTAAACTCTTCATAGATGTTTTTTCCAACTTTACCTTTGATCCATGCTTATTGAGTCACAAATAGTTCATGTGATAGAGAACAACTTAAATACCATATTTTTAGGGGCTTTAAAAGACTCAAACTATTTTTTTTTTTACTGTATACATTTATATGTTAATATAATAATAATTATAATCACGACTTTAACTGGTGTGTTTCTCAGCTGATCATAATTGAAACTACAGTTTTGTTTAGATATATAAAAAGTAATAATGAAGTGAAGATAAGACGTAGCAAGATGTTGCTCTCCAGGAAAAAGGTTAGTGAGCTACAGCCACTAAAATAATGTAACAATTTAACTTTAAAACAAGACAGCAGGAGCAAGAACTGAACATTAAGTGTTAATCCGATAATCTTTCTGAACAGCCTCTCCTCTCCACATGTGGCTGAGCCCCAATCGCACCTCACTAGCTCTTTGCTTTGTGTCGTTTTTGGGTCACCTGAATTTCTCCAAGGTGCTCTTCTTGTTGGCGAAGAGGAGGCGCAGCAGAGTCTTCCTCCTCAGAAAGATGACGATGACGGTCACCAGAAGGCTGACCAGGGTAACCAGGATTGCCACGGTAATGACCACACTGTCGGCTGATGCCATATATGACAACACGCACATTAATACACACACACGCACATCTACAAAGCACAGAATGAAAGGACACAACGCAAAGGCTGTTACCGCTGGGCCACAGTCAGCAGCACAGTTTGTGATTCAAATCACTCCAAGGACTAAAACTCATTTTCTTTCTCTTTCAAAGCTACAGGCTGCACACAGGGTAATGCATTGCTGGGTGGAAGGGGAGTTGTGTTATTATAGGAAAGTCACATTCCAGTCCAAAACACACATCGATCCAGTAGTGACTCGGCAAAGAAAGTGATGTGTAGATGAGTGAGGGCAGAAATGAAATTGTCCACATTACCTGCCAGTCTCATTGGCCCGCTGTCAATGCTACCACCGAAGCCCGCTCCCTCACAGAACGGCGGGGCCCTGTGTGCCTCACAGTGGCAGTTCTTCTTGTTGTTGCACACCTGCAAACAAAGCAGTTTTGCCGTATATTAGATACTATATTGATACTCCTTTTTCTCCTGCATGAAATAGCATGGACAGGCTTTTGTATTCCTACCAGCTAAACTCCAGATATACATGATGTATGGTTCTATCCATAAATAACACGACTAAAACTCTCATTCAGTTAGTCTAAGTGGCTTCCAATACGAGGGGACACTGGCTCTGCAAGAGTCATAATAGATAAAACGTGTGCATGGGAGAGTCCATCCCGCAAAAGCCTCGGGTTTCCAGTGCAGACGTTTCGATCCAGGAGGATTCCCCCGGTGAAGTAACGCAGTCCAGCTGTCAGTTGGAGGGAGGACGGAGGAGGACGGCAGTGCAGAGGGAGTTGTACAGCTGTGGGGGGGGGGGGGATTTACATTTAGCACAGACGTGCAGTCAAGTGCCTTCACTTGCCTCCTGGCCATGGACACTCCTTCACCGGGTGACGGGGTTAAGAAGCACTTGGGGGGGCTCACAGGGAGGTATGATTTTGAGTGTGTGTGTGTGTGTGTGTGTGTGTGTGAAGGGAAATGTTACAGCAGCATAGCAAATATGATCTCTTAATTTTCAAACAAGGAAACAATCTCTGGATAAACACTACATGTGAAATCAGTATAGTCACCAAAAATACTTTAAAATCCTCTTGAACTAAAGGTGCATACAAAAAACAATACATATTTGTAATATATATAATATATATATAATATATGTGTGAGGATATCTAAATAATATATTTGAAATGTTAACTGCAATCAGTCGCTGATTGTCGTATTAGATGACACACACACACAGGCTCTGTCTTCAGTTCCTCATATCAATACGACACTTTTTGAAGATGTCTAGTTGATAAAAGCATTCAGCCATTCAGTAGATACTGATGTACTTGTCTACAGTCAATACATGCCTGGCAAGATAAATTGAGTTGCCTTGCAGGCAAACAACATTCTTTAAACCAAAGTAAATTCAGATAATCAGTATTTTTCCAGTCAGGTCTCGTACTGTGTGGGGTGTTTGAGAAAATGACGGACAAATTGATTTGGCAGATATCTCTGCAGGGAGGGGGGGGGGGGGGGGGATGCAGCTCATGCCGACACTCTCAATGGGAAACCATTTCTCTATACTTCAATTCTCAAAAAGTACTTTCTATGTGATTATTGTTATTGCGGCGAGCCCATCAACTGGCACAGCATAACTACATTATTTTCTATTGACGGACTGATTCGGCCATTTGGAAGATAATAACAAAATATAACATGTTTAGAATCACAGGTTCGTATATAAGCTCTGCGCAGTAAACTGACGATGGAGATCAGAGTTTACAGTGAGCTAAACCAGCCCCCCCGGTGAGTGTTCGATTCTGAAAGCTAAAACATAAACGCACCCCCCTGTTGATGTATTGATGAGAAACTCCAAGAGAGAAGGGTGATCATTTCTTGGCAGGAAGTGTTGCTTTTAGGCTGAACTACCAATTGTGGTTGGTCCCTGCAGTGCTGCACTGTACAGCCTCTCACTGTACAGCCAGAAGATGACGAACAACAGCTTAAGTAGAACATGAATGAAGCGGCTAAGTGGGATTGATTTAACCTCCGTGGGACAATGAAGATCGATGGTACAAAATAGGAGTATCTGCCATAACTCACAGGCCGTGAAGTAAATACACGGTTGCTCTGCTATTATGTGCAATTATATGGCAATAACAGAGTCTTCATTGTGTTTAGTTGGTCAAACAGCGGCTTAATGGATAAATACAGAGTTTCACAGGCTACGGTGTTTTATTTTCGACACGGAATATTACGCTTGTGGATACTTTGCACTCACCCCACGTCCATTGCACTTCCCAGAGCACTCATGCACACCAAAGACACTGACATTCTGGCACCGGCGATTCAGGCACACCTTTAAAGAGGAAAGCATCATTAGGCATTCATAAGAGGCAGAGGATTTGAGAGCCAATAAAGACGAACACAAAAACTGAGAGGAAGTGTGAACCGTTGGATAACATCTTGTCCTGTATGTAGCACGACTTTAGTAGACAATAAACTGGCAACGGTAGCAGTTGCTTTTATGTAGAAAATAAGGCCTGTATTAGGCCAAGCAGTCCTGAGCTTTCATCTTCCACAAATTGCCACTGCTGTGTGGGGCCAAGCCAACGTAACGCCCTGATAAGCATGGAAAATAGAAAGCCAACAAAGGTCCAGGTGGGGGGGACAACCTGACCTGGCAACCGGCCCAAAGGCTTCTTAGCTCCAAGGGCAAGTCGCTTCAGGAAACGGACAAAGCGTATGAAGACTTGTAGGACTGTGAGACACCACAGATTGGTTCCGTAGTCTAAAGCTGAACAAGTCTGACAGCACGTTGTGTAAAAGTAGTTCTCTTTCTAGCAGAGCACAGCCCTCGCACATTCAGCCTTTCACAAGCTTTGGTCAACCATGCAGTGGTGAGAATTACTGAGGAGACACCGTGTGTATCTGGACAGGTCCGGGCCCATGTATCAAAACTTGTGTAATATTTTCTGTGTTACAGGAAATGGTGAGAAAGGACAATGTCTTGCGCAACTGGATTTAAAAAAAATGTCCACCGGGGAGAAGCAGAAGGGCCTGGTGTGTGTGTGGACGACTCCTCCGGCACAGAGTATTTACTCCAACAACAGTTCACCTGGTACCATAAGGAAAGTATCAAGGCCAGTGAACACTTCATTACTGAAGTTCTGCACAGGGAACCGAACTTCTAAAGTCTGTACAGCTGCTACAGAGTTGCTACAATAAAAAACGATGTTTATCTTTTTACAAAGCCGCAGAGGAAGTTGGTAACATTGGCCAAATACGAGCCTCATACCAATACGCCCTCACGGCCACTTGCCAATTTGCCATTAATGCAGGACTGAGAACAGATCTTGTAACCTCATATGGAGAGACGATTAAGGAGGCAAGTGCTCCGGGCCAAACGCTCTTTTTCTTTCCTCATTCTTGGCAGAAAAAGGGCCTTGATGTCACTGGTGTGATGAGAGAGGGTTTCTGAGGGCAGCACATAGAAGGAGAAACGGTAAATAAAGGCACAGCTAATAAAATAACGGGTTGCCATAAGGGTCTTGTCCAGCCCTCGGCATGATGTGTATATATGGATCACTGGATTCACTCGGGAGTTAACTTTATTAGCCCTTCTCTTTAGGAAGGGCAACCACTCTGTCCATGCCGTTGCTCTGTACTGCAGTACTCTTTACTCAGCACCCGAAGGAATATTACAATAGGCTCATACAGTTATCAGCCTACTAATATAGCTGCATGCTGTGGTTATAGGTCAATACACAACAACGTAACAGCTTACTTCATAAGCTACAGAAAGAGATTGCACAGTAACGTAGTGAGCAATCAGAAAATATATAAATGTAATATAAACACCTATACATAGGTGAGTCTTGAGCAGCGTCCGTGCTACTTAGCAATGATCAACTGAGCACCCACCGTGCCGTCCCCGCACTTTGTACCGGCCAGCACCAGTCCAGGATCCGGCATGTCATCGCCCAGATAAACATGCGTTCCCCGACACAGAATGCGCCCTCCTTCCTGTAGTGGGATGTTGGTTTCGATGGAAACGGCGTTTGTTCCGATCACTGGCCGGCTGGCTCCTCCCTGGCACTGAATTTTACCACACTTTGCATCCCTGCATGAAGCACACACAAACGGGAAACACACACATGCACAGAACATTGAAAGACACGTTGAATCAATTAAGCTTCACGCATTAACGCCTGTCAATCACGGACAAAGATAAGCAACTGTACAGACTGATGAAAGACTGCTGAAGAGAGATGTGCTTCAGTCCTCCGGTCATTAAAGCAATTACATCAGTTAGCAAAGAGCTTGATTACAGTGAGAAGGTCTTTAGAACAATTAGCCGACAAGAAATAGCGTGAAATGATTCATGAACACTTTCCTAGACCGTAATAAGCTGCTATCTTCCTCAAATTACATTTCTCCCCCATGTAAACTTTTGTTTGAAGATCACATGTAATGAAGATTGCTAATGACACCACTTAAGCTAATCAGTTGTGTTTTGCACTGTGTCATTTCCCTGCACCTCCACCACATCAGTGGAGCTGCAGAGTCTTACCTCGCATCACATTTGGCAAAAGAGCCTTTGGAGTCCTTCCCACAATTCCCGTAAGGATCCCCTGCAGAGTTGACTCTCTCGAAGCATATCCCAGGGGCCGGCTTGGCTCCTACACGTATAAAAAAAACGAGCAAAATACAAAATATAAACCACCAAAATGAAGTGAAGGATGTACACAGTCCATCTTAATGGCAGCCATTGATTTACCTGGTCCCCACAGGGTGATGCATTGTTGCTCGTGAGTCTGGCAGATGCCGTTGTAGCAGTAGCCTTCGACGCTGTGGCAGGCGTGCCCGTCATGCAGATACACGTTGGCTGGGCAGTAAGGGTTGGCACCGGTACAAAACTCTGGCAGGTCACAGGAGTTACTGGTCTCTCGACACAGGGTGCCAGCCGGTTTCAGCTGTGGACACATTACAGTACAGTACAGTACAGTACAGTAAGCTCTTTCAGACATAGAATCTGCAACATGACTGACTTTGTCTGTCTGTTTAAAGTCAATGTCTTTGGTTCAGTGTTCTGTTCTGTTACGAATAAAGCAGCAATGCGGTATTTGTAATGGCATCCCATCAATCTTTCTTCGTGTTGTTTTATATCCACGGCTGATGTTATATTGTTTGGTGTTCACTTCCCACAGAAGTGCCTCCACTTCAGAACTATTCGATATTTAATGACAATTTTCCAAAAAGAATGCACATTAAAATGAATCCATAACAATAAGGCATTACATTAAATGGAAAACAACAGACAAGTTGTATTCTTTTTTTTTTTTATTTGCAAAGTGAACTACACATTTTTAATTCCTTGTTTTAAACGCACCGTTTCCCCTAAATCTATACCGGCTCCCTCCAATTTCAAACCTCTGAATGCAGTTAGGAGGCAAACGTTGTTGTGCTTTGTGCTTTATCTCTGCAGTTTTGAGATCAATAGATAGAACATTTTTAAATATGTAAGTTAATAAATAGGTTAGTTTGAGATAATCCGATGGATTTACAATATTTACAGCTCTCTTCTGTAGCATAACATTGGATTAGTGTTGGTCAGAATATCTTTAGTTTTGTATAACATTGCACTGGTTTTAGACTATTTAGTTTTTACATTATTTATGTGTGCTTTCCAACATAAGTTATGATCAAAATCATTTACCATAATTTCTAATTGATTATTCATTTTTGTATTAAGTACAGGTAAATGGAAATCTGTATTATATATCAAATTATACACAAGGACACGCTATTATGAGTCTATTAATAAGCTAATCGAGATTTTAGAAAGTTTTGGATGTTGGATTTGGGTTTTGCAATGAAAAATGGTTCGTGTAATATTCAGAGGAGCAGAGAGAAAATACATTTTCAGAACTTTTCCAGCTATGAAAATGGCATAAGGGCATTAAAAATGAGTGAGAAAGACTGCCCGCATGAAACGTCTTACCCTGCAGTCTTCACAGCACTGTCCGTGTGCGCACACGGCGTCTCCCTTGAGGGTGCATGTGGTGGCATTGCAGCATGGGTTCATACATTCCTGGGATAAGGGAAACAAAAACAAAATAGTTAACAACATGTGGACCCGATCACCGCTCAGGAGATCATCTCCCAGCTGGTTCCCTGTCAGATCAAGACTTCCAGGTCAATTGAGTGGACTTCCTGTCCGGGGGATTCCCGCCCATTCTTCTCTGACCCGGAGACCTTTGAATGAAGACATTTTTACCGAAGCACATGTGTTCTGGATTTGGGAATTCTGCAGACCTTTAGACTCAAAGAGGAGTGTGTGTGTAATGATGACCCATGCGGGGTTAAAAAAGTGGGACGCCATGAAGCAGAGGAGCAAACGATAGGAATTGTGTTTAGCAGTTGGGAGGGTGTTGAGATCTTCAACTCTGATTAGATAGTGGAAAACCTGTGGCAGAGTCGACTATTAGGGTATATTGGACAGGGGCAGGAGTGGGATTTGAAAGCCCTTCAGAGGCAGAGATTGTAGTCACTTCAACATAATGACAAGATCAGCTGGCTGCTGGCAGAAAGCGGAAAGAGGAGAGAGGATACATAAGGGGAAGTCGAAAGGGGAGTCATGCTGTAAAAGACTTCAGGGAGGGTGTTGCAATGTTTATCTTTTATTAGATGCCAAAACACATCAGCTTTGTTTTCCGAGGAGCTTCGCACACGGCACTATCACGCAGAACACAACCCTCACTATCATTTATCGTCTCTCAGCGTGGCTGTTTCGCTCGTGGGGCTCTAAGGTAATGACACGATGTGTTGAGGGCTGGGAACTGGAGGCAGCTGGCTTTTGGAGGACGTCTAATTTTCAGTTGAAGTGCGGTTTGGCTGTTTACCTCTTGGCCCCTGACGTAAGCCTGTTGTTTAGAGAGGAGAGAAAAAAGGTTGTTTCATCTCTCGGTGTAAGTGGGCCGGCAGAAAAAAAACAAGCAGGCCCTTTGAGGTAACACCGTGGAGGTTACGGAGGGACAAGCAAGGCGGAGACGGAGTGGGCAAAAGGTAAATCGTACATTTGGTCCGTTGGTGGTCAAACGCAATGACTATATAATCACTAAAACATTATCTAAAGTTGCCTTTAAATGATTGAGCACCTCGTCATGACACCCTGTAACTACATAATCAAACACCTCGTTGAGTCAGTTTAAAGAGTTAGTTCAGCAAAATTTAAAAAACTTAAATGCCCACTTTCTTTTTTATTATTCCAGAAACAAAGCTCTGGTAAACACTGTTTTCTTTATGGACTCTGGTCCATTTAGGATCTGGTTCTCGGTTAGCAAAATAACCAGATTTGGAATTTTTTGGGCAAGCATTAGCCTGGCTGTTCACAACAAAAGCCCTTTTCTCAGTGTCTGTCTGTCTGTCTGTCTGTCTGTCTGTCTTCGAATGGATTCCGATTTGAGAAGCAGATAATCAATTTGGTCAATATGAATATGTGTCAGATGTAGAGCTCAAACAATCAATCATAAGTTTTAAAAAGTTGCAAAAATGCCAAATGTTCGGTGGTTCCAGGATTTGCTGTTTTTCTCCCTCTTATATCATCATAAATTCCAATACATATTTACAGGCTTTAAATGTTGGCTGGACAAACAAGCATTTTTTTTTATCTAAAGTCTAAAATTCTCCAGGAACTCCATGAGCCTCAAGAGATTTTGAGTATAGATATATTCATCATCAAATCTCCACACAGCTGCCCTGAGTGAGATCTGCTTCCTTTACCAAGGTGCCCTGACGCCGCGTGGGAGCCAGAAACAAAGTACGCGTGGGTGGATTCATGCACCGGAGGGTGCCCAGTCCTTTGGGTGGCAAAGCCAAAGAAAGCTTATTTCAGCCTCGACCCGAGTACATGTGTGTTTGCTTCCTTTGTCACACAGTTGGACAGTGGTTTGATTAATGGGCCTTCAACAGGGGAGTGCCATCCAGCGTGGCAGCCTGCTCCGCACATGTCGGAGACTGAGAGAAGGTGTGATGTAAATAAAACACATATAATGGAGGCCTCGGGTGATTTGCTGAGCTTTTAGTTGTTTTTTTCCCCCATGCCTTTAAGCCCAAAACCCGACGTCAATGTCAACAGAAAGTTCAACTTGGAGTTTGTTGTGGGCTCTGAGGGAGCCTTTGAGACGTTCAGTGGTTCTGGATGATTGCTCACAGGACAGTTAGTGTTGTTTTCTTCAGACAATAGATTTCGTAAAGGGGCGTATTAAGTTAGAAAAGTCCATGGTTGTATTCCTTTCTTCTTCAGATTTGAGTATTTATATATTGATTTGAGGGGGCGGTTTACTGTAAGTAGAAATGAGAACCATAATAAAAATCAGCCTCGTTTGTTTGGGAAATTTGGGCAAAGGACCACCCATAGACCTCTTCTGAATCACATTAACTACACTTCGCTGACTCTTGAGTCACCAAAGACTTGATATTGATTTCCTGAACTGCTTTTGTGTTTTAACTTTTGTTTATCCAGCAAAAGCCTTTTCTGTGTTCCACACTGTTTCACATAGTTACACAGCGCCGCCCAGCACAACCACAGAGTAGGAGACCGATCCACTCCACTGAAGCAAGACAAGATGACGGCCTCTGGTCCCCGTCTTACCTCCGGCTCTCCGCAGTCACACTCTTCCCCCTCCTCCACGTAGCCGTTGCCGCACTTCTGGCCACCGTAGAGCACCTTGACCTCCGGCATGTTGTCCAGACACATGCCCACGCCTTTCTCCAGGCTGGCAGCGAGGTCCTTCTTACTGCACGTACTGAACACTGTTGGGAATGGATACCTACGAGAAGAATGGAGGAACAAGGTTGACTGAAATGAAAGGCACGAAGAGACATGAAAAGACTGCATGACGTGCTAAAAAAAAAATCCTGCGCCGTGTGCTTTTACTGTTCAGAAACCAAAATGATCTGCAGAAAAGTGGACTCATTCTGCTTAGCCTGAACACGGGCAAGGCTTTCAGTGGAACCTTTTGTTCGATTTCCTCATTCAAGAGGCCTTTTCACACAAATGTAATGGTCTACTAACATTGTACTGCATGAGCTCCAGGTCAATAGATTTCCAATCCCACTTGGTTCATAAACGGCCTTTAAAACCATTTTCTCTGGCAGCTACATTTTCAGGAGGCATATCCCGGCACCACCGAGACCATTTTTTAAGCAACTGACTGGAGGGAAGAGCGTGAGGAGGGGTGTGTCGGATGTGGATGACTTGTGTGTGTGTGTGTGTACGTGAAACCTCGGTGGACCGAAAGCCATCATCATTTCTAACACATTCATTTCACTCCCTGGTATCGCTCACCTGAAGGGCTGACTAATGTCTAATTTAGTGAGGAAAGAAATTGGATTTTGTATTGAAAACGAGAACATTTTATGACTTTAAAGATGAAACTTTGTGATATGCCTTTAACAGCTGTGAAGCCTGGGGGGGGGGGGGTGCTCCTGCTAGAGCGAGCTTCTACGAGTCTAGGAACCAAGGACCAAAAATAAATAGGGAGAGAGAGAGAGAGGGGGGAGAGTGAAAAACAAAAATAATAAGTAGGAGAATTATACATAGCGGGGGGACAGAAACAGAAGAAAAGACACTGAGGCATGAATAAAGGGATGGAAAACTATCTATGCATAGAAAAAGGAAAGAATAAAATCATGCACCAAGCTAATGGCAGAAAGCTTTATTAGATGTGGGGCCAGAAGGCTGCCCGGGGCCCCTAAACTATCAGACAGAGGTGCAAAAACAACAACAACAACAAAAACATGCTAAAATGGACCACAAACAGACAGAAAGGGAGGAACCTAATCATTGACTGCTTAACCAGAACAACCACAAAGTGAAGTAATACAACCACAAACGCAAAATGCCTTCAAAGAGACGCGAAGCCTTTCGATTGCAGTTGTTTTGTGTCTCTCTCAGTCTGGATGTCCTGCTCCTATGTGGGTGGGCTGGGGGGACTTTTACACTTCTGTGTTCAGGGACCCTTTGTCTCATAATCGATCCATGTCTGTAGGGCATTTGGAGTCACAAATAAGAGCTATCTATTGGCAGTATTTCATATTAGAATAGTAGTAGTAGTAGTATAATAATAAAGTTGCTTATTTGGCGTTCATTTCTCACACTGAATGAACAATGTAACTTTTAAACCATGCCACAATCTGGTTCCCTCCTTTAAAACGTTTCTAAACCCGCCGCTGAGCTTAACCTCCTCTAAGGCCCCGTGTCTCTAAACATGCAGGCAGCATGACGCACAAGTCCCAGGACATACAGAGCTACAACACAGTGCACAATAGCGACTCCACCGACCCTCTGACATCGTGCTTCGTGCCAGCTCACAAACAAGAGCAGCCTCGCAGAAGATCTGACACAGAAAAGCAGGCTTTAGCTCACACGGGCACAATGGGACCCAGCCTAGCTTCAAAAAGGAGGCGCTATGGCTATCAGAGAAGATGGGCAGACGGTGGCACAGAGTCAGCTGGTATCGGATACTTGAAAAGCTTTACATCAGACGGGAATACACGTACTTATGCAGCAATAGACCGACTGGGGGTCTCCGAACGCAACACGGCGTGGAGACTGTCTGCCAAGCTTAATGCTTGACGGGGCACATTTGAGAAAATTTCGACATTACACAGAATATGTTGTTCGTCGGACAGAGAGGGAGGTTTGTATGTGGTGCCTTTGCCTGAGGGGGATTTGGCTGCTGCAACTGCATGGATATTTCACTGCTGTCAGTGCAACTACAGTGAAGCTGACTGTAGTGACTGGAGATAACGATCGAGGCATTCAACGGGAAATAAATCCGCTTTTTTTTTTTTTTTTTTAGTTCAAGAGAACACAGAACATGAAACACAGAAAAACACCCTCTTCTAACAGCCACCCCTTGGGTGAAAGCGTTGCATCCACTTCACTCAGACTGTCCACCTTTGAGTGTCGGCTGCTTTCATCTCTCATTGACCAAAAGCCAATCTACCTGTTTCTGCCTGTCCCCTTCTGCTCCCATAATCCACTTGTTAAGAGTCTCTTTTTTTTTTACCACCGTAACACACACACACACACACACACACACACACAGAGAGAGAGAAACAGCATTGCTGCCCTCTGCGTGGAGACTCCAGCACACAAAATCAAGGATAAACAGACTATGCAGATCAAACTACAGAGTCCCTTGAAAGTAGCATTGGCTGCCGCTGATAACAAAACACTGGCGTGCTTTGGGATCTGCATGAGGGGCTGGAATGTGTATGAGGGGTAAACTAAGTCTGTTCTCAATAAAGCGGCATTAATGGTCAAGGCTGTGGACGGTTGTCAGTCGGAGACATCGTCACTGAGGAAAATCAGGTTTCTTTGCACCAAATTAGACCCACATGAAAAGTATTAACAAGATCCAATGGATACAGTCATTACGCCTTTGCTTTGGGTTAACTCCCTTTTGCAGACTAATGATTTATCTTCTAAAACCCTTTCAGCATAAACCAAAAACACACTTTATTTTCTGGGGTTAACCTGTCCAAGCATGTGTTCACTATCACAGTTATATTCTACAGCCCTCTTTTTATGTTTCATGATGTGAAATTAGAAGAAAATATGCTGGTAAATGCCAAAGTTGAGTGAAGCTGACTCCCAAAAAATGAGAAAGTGATGCGATATTACTGATGGGAATTTGAATGAGTGAAATTACATTTTAAACCAATTCAACACAGTGAGCCATTAAGATGTGCTCTGTCATTTATATGCTTGACAATGTGTAGCAGAGGGAACCTAAAAGAGCCATGGCGGGAGCCAATACTCCATTCCAATTTAAATCGAAATGAACTTTCTTGAATATAGCTTTGATGAATCAGCCGCACCGCTAATTCGCCGCCGACGTCCCTCCAGGTAACACTCCATCCTGTGTAACAGGTGCAGTGTCAGCCTTCACGAGGGGTCCAGGGACGCTGCAAGAATATCGTCTAATAGCTTCTAAGTCATCCACGGTCTGGTTCAGTTCTTTATGACAACGAGCAGATACACCACAGGAGCTTTACTGTTCCGACACTGATGAGCACAAATGTGTGCCGTCGGCTGAATGTCCGGGGCTTTCAAGGGGGAGGACGGAAATTACATTATAGGAACAGGATGAGACAACATTAAATTACTGTTCACTTGGTTTGTGATGCAGACGCTGACTATGGAAGGATGGAGAATGTTTAAGTGCAATGAGCAATGCAACAGGACATTGGCTTGTTGGTGAACTGTAATATATCATAAAACTGTCAAAGCTGTTCCAACCCTGGCAGAAAATGCTGTTGTCATGTAGGACCCCATCACTCATAGTACAAATTAAATTGGAAAACATGGTTATCAGGGCCTGTAGTATTTTGTTTGTTTGTATGCAGTTAAATTGTGTACCTTCAGCGAGACCACGGCTAGATTGAAACGCTGTATTTAAGGGAAAATATCTCAGTCCAAATAAATGAAAAGGCTAAAAAGTCAACAACCACGATCAACTTGACACCACCAGGAAAAGGAGTCACGGTTTTTTCCGATAAACCTACCGAAAGACGCACCATGAATCAGCATCAGCATCTGCAATAGACAACGGTCTGTTGTATCACAGCTGAGACCACACGGCTGCTCTACTGTTCAGGAAATGAGCAGAGCAGAGAGCGTAGGTTTCCCTAGATAATATTAGCATAAAGCCCTGCGCCCTCTCCAGGTGGAGTTTGCTGGGGTGGAACTAATTTGTCTGAGCACAAAAGTTCTTCTCAGTCAGCTCCTTTCTGTCCGTTGGCAATGTTTTGAAAGGCAAATATGTCATTCACAGTGTGAAATAACACACGGTGTCTTACAGCCTCATACATCTGTGATACTGTCGGCGGGAAATGTTTTGGTGCGGTGAGTGTAGCTGCCAAATCACAGAAACAGAGGAAAACATCCAACGTCATCGGCTCTTTGGGAAATCTAATAGAAGATTATCATTCGGTAACGCTTAATGAAGAAAAACTGATATCTACCCTCTACCATGTTGCCATGTCTGTTGATTTTTTTTTAGAAAGGGGGATGTGGTTAAAGGGCTGCCCTGGAGTTCTCTTATATACAAAAAAAAAAGTTTCCAGTGTTTCAGTGTTACTCACCACAAAGCATTGCATGTAGATATAAAAACATGTTGAATTGATTGCCTTACTCAAAAGACATTTGAAAGCCAGCATTGTTTTCATCGATGTTTCTAGCGTGTAGGCTTCTTCTTCCCTCTCTTTGTTGGCGTATTGCTGCATATCTTGGCCCATCACCGCCATCTACAGGTCAGTTTAATAGTGCGACACCAGTGGCAGGAATGAGTATCGCGTCACACACACGTATATATGTGTGATCGTGTCCACACATGATAAACAAAACAGGGACATACTTATACTGTAGTAGTAGACCCTATACATTCATAATGATGACTGGAGTCCTTCATTCTCAGATAATGGACAGTAAAAATACTTTTAAATGGGATGTTAAAGAAAGCAGAACTGTAGGAATCCATTCAAAAAATTAAAGATAACAACAGAGGAAAAACAACATAAAGATATCCTTTCGGTTAAAAACATCTGCCCTTACACTGTCCTGAGATGCAGAGAAACCTTGTGCACCAGGCAGCTTCTCCTGGATCTAAAGCCATACGTGCCGTGCAGATGATTCCTGTCACTTTGATGTTCTCGTGCACGTGAGGCCAGCGGTTTTAGACGAGGACGAAACAGTAGACGCGTTGGTCACATGAGGGCTTTTCTATTTGTAGGGTCTCTGGCTGACATCAGGCTGTCTCTTCTGCTCTCTAAGCTGCTCCAGAGACCGACATGCATTTAGTCCAAGCTAAGCAGGAGAGACATGTCTGACCTTTAGGTAAATGTTAGGCTGCAACACTGGCAGGAGCCTTCGCTGATTAAATATGAGTAAGGAAAAGCAAAACACGAGCTAAATTCACTGCAAACGTTTACACACACCGGCGAGCTAACTAGCTCTCTCCCACTTCTCCTCAGCAGAATGTCCTCAGATTATGACATTTTGTACCTCCTCACCTCACTTGCACTCTGTCATTTAGACGAGAAAATAACAAGACTCACAAAGACATTTCATACTCTGTTGACAAAAGGAAAGATTCACCTCGTGGCCTCTCAAAGTCCAGCCACAGCTCCCCCGCTGTGGCTTCACCTTTCTTCCCGGTAACACGTACAGACACAGGAAAGTGCTTTTGAGCTCTCTGCCCACGATCACATGATGCAACTCTTAGCTCAACTTTCCAAAAAGAAATCCCAACTTTGTTCCTCGCCCCCCCCCTGTGTCCCTCAAATTCCCCCTCATTGTTATGAAATCTCTGGTGGCCAGACTTCACGGCCTCACAGGCCTGTCATAGACGTCCATGTGTACCTAAACAATTCCTTCATTGTCATCTTTCTCCCGTTTGTCTCTCAATCCCACCGCTGTCTCTCTTTGTGTTTCTCTTCCTGCTCCACCACTGAGGGAGATAAAAGACAAATAAAGCCAGCGCTTCCTCGCTCCGCCTGTCCATCCAGGCATAAAGCACCTCTCATCCCCTGATTGCAGCTGGCAGCGTCACTGATAATCACATCATTTAGATGCAGCCCGTCCTCTCCTCCATTAGCAAGTCTAAGCTGGGAATATTCCAAACACACAGTCAAAGGAGCTACACCCCCTTACAACAATGTGTTTAACATTCTCAAGGCATCTGTGCTGAGGGTCAAAGGAAGATGCTAATATATATATATATATATAAAAAAAAGGAACCAGATCTGTGATTGGGGAAATGAATTCTAGATTGGTTTATGAAATTATTGGTTTTGTGAACAGGAAACTGTGAATTTGGGGCGATAGTTCAGGAAATTCATTATTTGGGAGATAACCGGCTACGTCGAGCATGAACTTGGGTAAAGTCACAATTTTCATCTTTTAAGCTGTCTCAGAAACTCTGGCGAAATTCTTACCATGAAAACTTCAAACTAAGAGCTCCATGGCTCATAGTTTGACTGATATCATCTTCAACAACATTGTCTAGACAGCACAGTTGATCTTACGCTTAACATCAAACGTCAAAACAAAGGAAGGAGATGTGAGATTTATGAGTTTAAAGCAGTATCAATCGATTTTTTTTTGGCCTCTTTGGAAGCGAACCAAAACGGTGAAGTTATGGACCGCAAAAAACAAAACAATGAGCTGAAGTCAAAAGGACTAGAGTTGAAAATGAAACGGCTGGTTAACAGAAATGTTATGAAATGAAATGCTGAGTTAGTTGACTTGATTGTTTGAGTGATCAACACCGTCATAAATCAGTGAGCTCCATTGATCACCTTCACTGAGTACAAACATACAGACTGCAGTGAGCAATGCACAGTTCAAATGTTGATAATTAAATAGGGAAATATTGATACTTGGAATCGGAGAAAATTGCCAGGCAAAATGTCAGCGTGTCCCGCTGTGTATGGATTTATCTCATTCATTATGGAGGAGCGAGTTTCAGAATGAAAGGTCACTAATGACCTTCTCTCAACTATTAATGCGTCCGCTCTCATAATTATACAGCAGGCAGTGCCTAAAAGAAACCTATTCTGTTGTAAAGAATTCAATAACAGCGTGAACCCATTTGTCATCCATTTAGATCATGCAAGTCATTTTTCTAAACGCTCTGCGTGACATCGTTTAGATATCTTTGGGCCGGCGATGAGCTAAAGCAAAGTCGTCATGTCGCTAATGCAGAGTGCATATGTAAATACTACACTGCATGAATCCAGTGGTGTAAAATATTAGAACATGAGTTCTACAGCAGGATGAGCTCACAAGTGCCAGCAGAGTTTTTGACAGTCCCTCCCCTGCCTATGTTCTACTTGTACTGTAAAAGGTCATTCTGGTTTGTCTGGGACACGTCTTGTCCTTAGATAGTTACATTATTGATGTGCTTTTTGTTCTGGATTTGTGACATTTTTAAAGGATTGAACTCACAACTCATACCCGTGGTTTTCTTCTACCGTGTCTCTCCGCTGATTTATGAAGATGGCTAAAGTCTACTTTAAATGTCAGTGTTTAATGTTATGTATCTGCTCATTGCTGCAAACTGCAAACAACTATATTTACCCGTTTCTACATTTCTATACATTGAGCCTGTTGTCATCTGTCTTTCATCCACACATATTCATCGGCCGATAGTTATTTAAAAACGCATAACATACCTCGACGATCTTGATACAGATCCCTGGATGATTCATCGATGTTCATTCCTCATAAATCATCAACCACCAGCACTAACGTGCATGATTTAACCCCAGCGAGGTCGTTAATGTGTGAGCTAGGGTTGATGTTGGTCTGTGTGTGGGTCCGTGTGAGCGGTTTCTTTGATTTTGTATTTTGAAAGAATATTCGAATAACAACAGCAGCTGTGTCTTTCAGCCTTTAGTCTTTGTCTTCCTCACAGTGCCGTGGAATCGTTTCCTGACCACATTCATCGGTGGCTTGCAGGATTCCTCATCAGACAAACCAGACTGGCACCGGACCAGAAGTGAAATCTGGTATTGCGCTCTGGGTTCGCCTTATCGGCTCGCTGTTTACGAACAGTCACAGAGTCCACCACTTGCAGAAGCGGTGTTATCTCAGCATCCCAGGCAACACGAGCAGAATGCTAGAGCAGCTGCTTTAGTCTCAGGCCAAACTGTGTGTGTGTGTGTGTGTGTGTGTGTGTCTGAGCCTCCTCTCGCACAACAACACAAACGATGGACGGATGAAAATGATCCAACCTGTGGAGCTGTATTTTTTTGACTGTATAAGTAAGAAGAGACGTCCGAATTCATCAAGAAAAGTTACACTGGCAGACATTTGAATCTCTTAGCTGTGTGGAACAAGGTTTGTAAAGGGTAATTGTTTAACAGCTGTTAAACAGCACCCACAACAGAGACAAACAAGCCTAAAGTCCTGATTCAAAACCTTTGAGCTAATGATTTTAAATAGTCCAGCAGTATAAACGCTAATATCACATCCGTCTACTAAATCGTGAAGCTCGTAATCTCAACACGGTTACCGTTTAGTATGAAAAAAGACAGAGTCTCACCCTGTGGAGGGGGTCATGATGCAGCCTCCACGATCAACGGTCATCCTGCAGCCACAGCCGCGCTCCGGGGTGTCGTGGTTCATCCCAAAATTGTGTCCGAGCTCGTGTGCCAAAGTCACCGCTGCCCCCAGTGGGTTCTCGGAGTGATCCTGCAACGGGACAACGGGACACACGGGAACATGAGAACGTGTTAGTCGTCTGTAATGACTGACATTGCAATTGCAATATGATTTACAATACTAGAGGTGATTATAACTTTTACATCATTATGATTATGAGGGATCTGTACCAAACAAAGATGTTTTCTTAAGTCTGGAGAATACGATGTGTAGGAGAGGACGTCTGTGCAGCATGACACTACTTCATTTTAAATGGTATTTTGACACGCATTTTGCCGTTAACAGATATTGTGCCTCCCGAGATCTGATAATTGCAGTAGGCCATGTTGCGATTTTGATAAAATTTAAATGAATTTTGCACCTCTAGTTACTCGAGTAAGCTTTGAGCCGAGCCATACTGAAGTGCACTGGTATTAACAAGAGAAGAGAAGAGAAGAGGGAAAAAAAGAAAACTAAACTCAAAGAAGACTATTTTTAAGCAGCAGATTCCCAAAACAGTTGGGTAACCGTCCAATCTGCCACCTCATCATTCTTCTATTACTCATTCTTCCTCACAGAGGCCTGAATTCATCTGCCATTCCATTACCCCTGCAGACCCAATCATAGCCGCCGCTAGTAGAGAGACAGCGACTGCAGTAGGCGAGTCACACGGAACCTAGCTCCGTGTGACTCCGCTGCTGCATTGATAAGCAAGAAAACTGCCCTTCACAAGGCAGCCGGAGATGGAGAATGACGAGGGAGAGGTGGACGCTTTACAGTCAGACGGGTCGGGAGGCAGATAGAGACGGGGGAGTTTGAAGGGTGACTGAGAAAGGAAGTCAATGTAGTTCTGTATGTGTGTATGCCAAGGCGAGACTGGAAAAGGGACAAACAGATAAGGATGAATGACATCAACTTCCAATAGAATCGTCTCGGGATAAAATGATCATTGTGTGTCATCATTCAGCTACATACTGCTGTTTGAATCAATTATTGTGAACAAATTGTAATTAAAGGTACACAAAATGAGGTGTTAAAAGTGTTTAATACGTAACAGTGGAACACAGTTAAACACACTTTACGTGTGATTTTTTTTGCATACGTTTCCCACATTGACATCAGACACATATTCTTATCTTTTTTGTGTGACATTGACATTATTGTGACATTTTGCTTCTTCACATTCTGGCAGAGAGTTAGATCAGAAGAATGATACCAACCTCGTGTACGTACGGCACATATGAAGCTGCTGTCAGCAGCCGGTTATCTTAATCCATACACAAACATCTGTGGCTGTGAGTAGCCCCCCCCCTGTAGTTTAGACCAGAAAAGCATGTTCCAGCCTTTACGACAGATACAAGCTGTATAACTGGTGGCGTGTTGGTTATATGCTACACTCTCAATAACGTGCATGATTCAGCAAACCTGGTAACCTTTCTCTCCAACGTAGCTTCAGTATATCTTACTGCAGTATTCAAATGTTTCCACCGTGAGAAACACATGCTTCCTTTGAAAACTGGGTCATAAGCCAAAGTTGAGGGCAAGTCGAGCTATTTTCTACTCTGATTACAGAGCAGCATCGCGGGGAGATGCACCCCGCCTTCTAACAAGAGGGATGGGAAAACTTCTTCCTCTGCTACTGTCATGTTTATCAGTGCGTGTCTCTCAATGTGTGTGTGTGTGTGTGTGTGTGTGTGTGTGCAATTCATAGTTGAGTGCCTCCTCACAAAAATAAAACAAAAGTTATATCAGAGTCAGCAGAAATGGATGAAACCTTAGAAGCCACAGTCATTTCTTTTGAAGCAGCTATTCAGCCGTTGTTGTGATAGTGAGCATTTGATAGTGTCGGTTGCAAGAAACGCTCAGATAATCTTTCTGATCATTTTTCCGACCATGTGAGAAAGTAACTCCCTGCAGAATGCCACATAAAAAAACAGGGGATATTGTTCGCTTGTTACAGTTTAAACCAAACCATTCACATTTAAAGACTCCTGTGAGTTTAATGGCAAAAAGAAGTAACATTATGATGTTCACACTGAAGGAACATGTGGACCAGATAAAGGACGTGAGGCTGATTAACATATGGCGGTGTATGGTTTGAGAAATGGTTCATCTCATCTGGCCGCCCTCTAACTGGTTACATGGCCCTTTAATCTCGGGCCAAACCATCTGCTATCTGTAAGTAATGGGGAAGACAAACATCTGGAGATGCCATGGCCAGCAGAAAACATATCTATTAATGGGGGGGGATACACATCTGGACTTGGTGCATCGGCACTGGGCTGATATCCACTTTGTGATTTGGCATGGGTATCAAGTGCTACATCAGGCACCCGACAGGCAGCTAATTTACTATGTACAATAATTTTGTGTACCAGGGGTGACGCACAGTTGAGTGTAAAAAAAAAATGTGGGCTCTGTAAGAGCTGGTATGAACAATTTATCACATCTAATAAAAATGTAAATGTGATTTTGTTCAAACGATGTGGCCTTTGATTTACCTCTCGGCCCCACCGAGCCGTTTAGAGAGCACGATGGACTGATGGGACGACTTCAAATGACCTTTAGAAAGGGGGGGTGCGTATCCCTCTGATAGTATATTTTTTTACATATTCCTTTGTGGTGAATGTTGAGGGAGTGCCAGCACAAATATTATTAGGTTTTAAAAGCATGACTTCCTGCCAGCAAACAGTAAAAAAAAAAACACCTTTTGTGTCTGGATTGTGTTAGCCTGCTGCATCTGAACAATGTCTACACTGATACAATCTGGCTACATAGGGGAAGAGGAGGGTGGGAGCAGCAAGAAGATTTTTTTTCTATACTCACCATGACAATGCCTCCGGACTGCTCCACTGTGCACATGCTCATAATGGGCGCCATGCCAATGGTCGTGCCCTGGAAGTAAACCCCGCTGCAAAGGACAGAAGCAGGGTGGGAAGGAGATAAAACACACCGTACGAGAAAAAAACCTCCAGGTAACCACATAGTCTAGTTAATTAATGGGGAACAATGGCTGACTGGGCATTAAAACCCCCATGGTATCTTCTGGGAAATGGTTAGCACTAATGTAAATTATAAGTGACATAGTAGCTAATGGCCCTTTAAGGGTCGGTTGTTGTGTGTACCAGTAACAGTACTGGGCTCAATACCCACCTTATTAGTTGAGCATTGTCATGAGGTTTCTGGGGCAGCAGTTTGACTTTCCTCCAATCTAGGAACTCGTGCAGGGTGGAGAAGGGATCCTGGGTGATGGGACATTTATCAGAGTCACTCCACACCTCCAGACCCACCAGAGCCACCCGGATGTTCAGGGCCCTGTAGAACTGTTGATAAGCAGGGAGTCAGCGTGGATAGAAAAGGCCAGGGGAGCTATAGAGTTTAGGTTACGTGAATGATCAAAGACTTTCAAAAAGATGTGGTTTCTTAATATGGCAGCCCTGAGTCGTGGATGTAGAGTAAGAACTGGATACCAGGAAGCCTTTCTTCCAACATTTTGTCGTATGTGGCTGGCGAGCAACTGGATTGAATAGGCTCCATCTTGGGGTCTGGTATGCAGTTCTTATTATACATCCATGTCCCTATTAAATGAAAGTTGCTGTGTGCATTAACGAGAACGTCTCTTTTTATGTTTTTCACTTGATCAGTGCACGTCTTCTTCATGTCTTTATCTATGCTTCCCTTAAGTAAATCCATCTGCCCACTGCATCTGCTAGCTATAGATCCATAGCTAGAAGAGGTTCTGGACAAACTGAAAGCAGCTGTTTTCGTGCGATATTAATATATCACACATTAATCTCTGCTGCCAGTAATATTTATATTTAAATAAAGTGATTTATCCCTTCTGTGCAAAAGGGGAGAGGTTGGTTTACCTTGTCCACGTAATTGGCTATCTCCGCCAGTCTCTGTTTCACCTTTTCCACGTCCCTCCCCTGTTTCTGAAACTGGGAAAAACAAAAATGTGATGAAAAAGGAGCATTTACACCCAGAAGTATAGTGGCGCTGATGAGGACGTGAATGACACCGTAGTTACAGTCATTTTCGGAACTAAAAAGCATGGAAGAACACGGGACACCCACAAAGGCAATACGTTTTCCTGAGTGCTAGGCAGCTTGTCAAGCTGTGACCATCTGGATCTAGAAAAATCTCCTAGTGTTAGAGAGACAAATGGCAAGGCCGCAGGGAGCAGGCGTATTGGCAGATCTGACAGCCGGCAAAGCTTTTGATCCAAACTGCAGCAAAGTCAGACTTACTATTCCTAACCTACTTGTGTATCCACCTTGCGCTGGGTGCTGGACCTCAGCAACGTACTTGATCCCCTATCCTTTTGTCTTTTTCTTTATTTCCTTTTTGCTTTCCATTCAGGTTGTGGGCATTAGCAGAGGGCCGCCAGGAGGAAACCCCACAATGAGCCTGTCAGTGCTTATGGGAGACTCTTCTGTATCCACACCGCTTTTTCCGGTTTCCTGTCCGAGCCGGCTGGGGAATCGTTCAGCACTTCCTGTCAAAACGGAGCCTCTGCCACAAGACCACACTGCTTGTTGCACACTGACCTAATTCAGCAGCCCCGGTGGGACCCGCTCTACAGTTACTACAGCCGTGCCCTGATTTCCTTCTGCTTATAACACGAAGGGTTGTTGCATTACCTCTCTGTTGTCTGCAACAATGATCAGCTCAACGTACTTGGTTGTCTTCTGAGTATGCCTTTTATGCTGAAGGAAAAAAAAACAGAAATGCTGCAATGTTAGAAATATTTTAAGATTTGTTAAAGAAAATGTTTTTCAAGGACTTTTGCCCACTTCTTCCTCCTTTAATATCTGGGTACTTCTTCAAGCACTGGAAAATAGCAGAGTAGCACAATTGATGTGCCAGCGCGTTGCGTGGGCCTACATTAATAGCCAAGATAAATCACAACTTTTTACACTCCAGTTTCTGTAATAAAAATACTTAATTGGTGAGCTTCAGATGTGCTGGTAGGCCAAGTTTGTTACTTTTGGAAATAGCCAATTGACTGTCAGCTGTAGATTCATATTGAACATGCAGATAATGAGACGTAATTGTGTAATTTAACTCTTGGCAAGAAAGTGAATAAATAGGCAAGTTTCCCTAAAAGCTACTACTAAGCCACCAGCATTTTCATCTCGTTTCCCAGGACATTACACAAAGCATGCCGGGTCATACAGCCATATTTATTGATCTTTTTGCCCAAATAACCCGTCTGCTAAGGCAGAACTGATGCTCTTCTCAAATTGCAACGCCCAGATATTACTCAGGGGTCATTAAGTACTGCATGTTGGTACGTTTTACTTCCTGACTCAAATGGAGTTTTTAATGCTTGGGAATAGTGGCAGATGGATGCTGCACCTGCTCCATGCAAATCCTCGGCCAAACCTGCATGGTCCCTCTACTTTGGGCTCTAAGCGAAGATAAAATGTGTCAAGCTCATGGCAACACCCTCTGGGAACTTATCCAAACTGGTCTACTTGCCAGTTTGCTGATCTTTGGTCAAACGCCCATTTATTTTTCATCAAGTGAATGTTAGCCTTACCCGTCACAAACATTTGACGATTAAATACAGCAAAAACAAATCTGCTCAAGTTGATGACTATGTAGTTTTGGACTGTGATATCCACATATCCATAGCTCTCTAATACATAATACAAATCTCACCCTTGTGTGGAAGGACTGAAAGGGGCTTTTGATGTGGTTTTCAGGGGCAACAGAGGACATGTTGAAGCCATGGCCGCAGGCTCCTGGGGTCATTGTGAGTTCTTCCACCCGGTAGATGAAGTGGGCACCGGTGTCATGTCCAGATACCGGCTCAATGATGAATGTCTTGTTTTCAAGTGCGATGAAGCCTCTGCAGAGACAGCAGAGCAAGTCTGAAAACAAAGCCTGAAAACATAACCAATCACCCAAACCCACAATTTGACTGAATGTGGCTGACTCTAATGGAATATGCTACAATTCAGGTGGCACTTTCTTTCTACAGGCCCACTTTTACTGTCAAAAATATAAAAGATTGTATTTTTGACAACAGGGGCCAAGCCACACAGAGCTTCTAAACATTGGCCTTGTGATCATTACAGCTCCTCGTGGCTTTATGCACAAAAGCTCTATAAAATTCACAAAGTAGTTCAGTATTATAAAACATCAGCCGTCTTCATGTGTACTTTGTCACTGAAATAATCTCATTTTTCAGATCATTAGTAGTCCTAAATTGTTCGTCAGCTATCGCGTTGCTGAAATGGCAAACTAAACACTTTCTGTTTCCAAAAATGTTTCCTTGCTGTATAGTTAAGCAGGAGATGACATTGCGGTCATTAGCAGCAGCAAGAAGCCAATTACTGCCAAAACGATATTAACTGGATGCCTCTGTGGACAAAGACAATGAGGCGTGACATTTCCTCCAATTCCTGCGAGTCACACATCAACTTACTGACAGCGGGCTTAAGGGGCTAAAGAGCAATGGGCTGCTGTGCGGAGTGACTTAAGTAAATACAAACATTGCAGTGGCAAATAGCGCTTAAAGGGCAGCGTTGAGATGCGGCTTGAATACAAAATGATGGTTATGTTTCTTACCGAAGGCCTGTGCAGGTGCTGAGGGTGACATCGGAGTCTGGATGCGCCTGCACTTCCCCGTGGTAGTAGCAGTTATTCTAAGAGAGGTACATTTTGTATTTAAAAAGGGACATATGTTCATTTTCACGTTCATACTTGTATTTTGGGTTTCTAATAGAACATTTTTACATGATTTAATGTTTAAAAAACGCATTATTTTTCTCATACGGTCTGTCTGAATATACTCTGTATTCACGCTCCGTCTGAAACACTGTATTTTAGCGCCTGTCTCTTTAAGCCCCGCCTCCTGGAAAAGCCCAGTCTGCTCTGATTGGCTCGCTAGAGAAATCCGATGCACTTTTAATTTGCAAAGGTAGATCTGAAGCCATGGGTGGAGATACTCAGATGGGGGGGGGGGGTCGGTATATTCTAATGAGCCAGCATGAGTTTTTCATGAGACGTCCCCTGTACATACTGTAGCTGAAAATATTTTATGCAAAGAAAGCTTCAACCGCTTGATAATATAATTGAATATGTATTTAAAAAAGACAAAACAAGAGCTGCTTGGTACAGTGTTTCCTGCTATCCTTTTTGAAATAAATGCAAACTACACAGTTGCAAAGGGAAGCAGGAGAACTGAGACGGATGGCAGGGGACAGTAAAGTGGTAATTGTTTTTCATTCATTATTCCGCCAGAGTGGTCTAGCAGAAGGAAAAGGGGACATTTAAGGCTCCTCAGACTGAAAAACACTGTTGCCAGAGCACAAGGAGAGCAGAGGAAGCGACTCTCGTTAAGAGGGAACACACACCTCCATTTACTGTCTGGAAGCACTCCAGGCCTCTTAAATCAACTGTCATTAGTCACTACGCTGACCATCTCTCATCTCAAATATTGAATTGCGGGAGGAAATACTTTGGGGGTAAGATAATTTATTTTGCAGTACAGTGCAAGTTACTGAGCCAGGTGGTGATGGAAATGGAGATTCATTACATTTAGTGTAAAAATAGAGCAGCTACAAAGGCTCTGTGCTTAGGCTATGCTTGACCTAGATTAGTTCACCTTTTCATACAAGAACACAGGCAGGGGGAGTGATTGTCTTCCTCAGTTATCCCCAATGTGTCAGTGACTTTTAAAGTAGCTGAATGCATTCCAAGGGAAATATGTAGTTATAAGCTCATTTTTTTTAGATTTCCTGAAGCTACACAAAGCAGAGCAGAGATGGAATACGTCCCCATTAACCCCTTAGAATCCGGTTATATTTCCCCTTAAGTGGCTTTAAGGTTGGAAGAATAATTAACAATTCCCGCTCCGGTTCATCTTACAGGTGTTGACTTGTGTGCTAGAGCAGATGCAGCAAAGTCATTATGTTTAGATTCTTTCCGTCTTATCAGATAATTCATAAAACGGTATATTTACCTCTTCACATCTTTCCACTGCACCCTGATTAACACATGGATGATTGCAGTTCACTGACAGCAGGTAGTGGAATTGTGCCGCTGCGTAAAGCTTATCTAAGACAATACAGTACGTCTATTTGACAGCCTGATGCAATGCTTGCAGCATCATTCCCACTCAAGATTAAAGGCGAGCGAGAGAGAGAGTGGAAAACACTGTTTGTATAACTTTGCGGGAAATAGACCTGTCAGCCATTGCTGTTGTAAGCGTCAAACTGCGTCAAACTGTCCTCACCGCCGTTCAATTAAACAGTGATTGAATTAAACCGCAAAAGATCAAAAGAGTCTGTTAAGTAAGTCAAAAAGAAAGAAAGAGAGAATGCTTTTCAGAGTCCTAAATCACAGAAACGTTATCCAATGGCTGCTTTCAACCTAAGTTGAAATAAGAAATACCTTCATCATACAACACAGAACCAGTTCTGCCACAGCGGCACAGTGAGTATAGCTTCGATAAGTACTCGAAACTCAAATTGAACATCAATCTTTTCTTCATTTTCAAGAGTAGCAGGCACTCTCCTGCTTAACACGGCCAGCGTGCACAACAGAAAGTCACAAGTACTCCGGAATAGATCAGCTGCTAAAAGGGGATTCCATAATGAAATCCTGATGGCAATGTTGGCTGAAAACCAGCCAGCATAAAACACAGCTTATCATGAAGTAGGCCACAGGATGGGTGTGCTGGGCACCAACAGCCAGAGGCTTCCAAATGCACATGGGTGACATTATAGCTAAAAAAAAAAAACAATCAAAATAAACTATCTATTTTCAATCCTTCATTAGATTCAGCGTTGATTATAATCTATAATACCGATCCTCTACAAGTAAAAAAAAAAAAAAAAACATCTGTCTTCGTGATCACTTTTAAAGGGTCACTTTTTTACAGCGTCGCCGCACGTTAACTCGACCGTAAATGTCAAAAGCACTTGAGTGTCACCGTACCGTGAAGTTGTGACTGCCGGTGACTGCACTTCCATCCTCCCGGTAATGTGTCTCAGTGTAATGGCCTGCAAAAAGACCCCTAAGAAGAGAGAGAGAGAGAGAGAGAGAGAGAAACAGACACATCAAACACCAGGTATTCTTTCACCACTGTGAATCTGAAGGGAAAAAAAGTCTGTTTTAAGACAACTAACAAAACTCGACCCTTAGTCGACTTTTTTAGTGTTGCTTGGGAGGATTTGGGGGATAATGTGGATGACATGCTTAGCATTCTGAGGCCAGGAGAGACTTTTCCTGTGAATGTATATCAATGTGAATTTATTGTACGTGTCCTTGAATCCCCTGGCATGGCAATGACTGAGTAGAATCCCTGCTGAGGTCATTATTTCGTGCACGTGGGTTTGCGGTGCACATGAGTGTGTGTGTGTGTGTGGACATATTTTAAACTGTGTGTCCGCGTGTGTGTGTGTGTGTGTGATGGTTCTCCTCCAAGGGCCATGAGCAGATGGACGCAGTGAGCCCCACCCCGAGCATTGGCAGAGGAGCAGCAGGAACACCCATCTCTTGCAGCTGCATAATCGCACTGACATCAGGCAGGATGAGCTCAGGTCGCATGAATGTGTGTGTGTGTGTGTGTGTGTGTAAGAAAGAGAGAGAGAGGGAGTACTAGCAGGTAAGAAGGTAACAGCAAGTGAAAAATGCAACTCTGTATGTGACATGATTCATGCAATTAAACAAGCAGACAAAACGTTTCAGAACAATGTCACAAGTTGTCTGACTTTTTTTTCTGCAGAAAAACACGAGATGCATTATAGACAGAGGAGGAGATGGAGAGGAGGCAGTGTTTGTCCAAATCACAGTGGAAATCATTCATATCCCACAGCGCTCTGATATCCCACGCAGCTTGCACGGACCAAATTAGATGAGGGTGGATTAAGCCATTAATGTACGTTTTTACACACTTCAGGACCATTTCATATCTTATCTGTACATTCAAAGTTCATTTTCTATGACCCGTTTAAAAAAAAGGATCCATCCTCCGAGGACCGAGCCTGACCACATTTAACTACATTAAATACTTATTATGGCTTTAATGTGCCTTATCAGGCTATTAGCGAGTTCTTAAACCGATCTGATAAGCTGGCGGCCAGTAATCACTTTAAAGAGCCCGGTATGTCTCATTAAAAATGGATGACACATCAGAGGCAAGCGTGTGCTTAATGGAAAAATCCCCAAATAGGCATCTTTATACTTAACTTGCAAAAAGCAGTGTTTGAGAAGGGACACTGATAAACACCCACTTCATGAAAACACCAGCGCAAAACTGTGATGTTTTTGTTTTGTTGAAAGGAGGGCAAATTCAATATGCTCTAATACGGGATGTGTTTGCAGTAAAGACGGGATTTGTGTCATTTGAGCGGTAATTCCAACGCAAATGCTCGCGTGCTGTACTCTGAGGGCACGTTTGGGAGCAGCGTGGCCCCCCCGGTACTACGACACACACTGTATTAGAGCTGCAGCTCTTACATGATGGAATCGGCCTGTAATCAACTCCTTTGGCAGGAGTACACAGATTTTATGAGGCCGTGAGGGTTTACTGTGCGTTTGAGAAGAGTTTGCTTTGCCATGGCTGGTTACCTGTTAGCTCTGTGATGTGGGGTTGTGTACCTCACACACACAGCTGGAAAGGACCCGTTGGTTCTCATTTCGTTACAGCTCTACCGTGTTCCCTCTTTGCCTTTTTTTTACTGACCCACGATAGAGAGAGAAATATATCGGAGCGGTTGGACTGACCGCAACCTTTTAAAAAACAGACCTTGGATTTACTTTCTCCTGAGTGTATTCTAAACAAGATTTGACATTTTCATTGAGAGCAGATAGAGAATGTCATCCCCACTGCACCCGAGACGTGTTGTTTGTGTTCAACCACTGAAGCCCGTTGGAGGAGGAAGGCGAGGGCGCCGTTTCTCTCTGAATACCAGAATACTTTCCTGTGCTTATACCGACCTATTCTTAGCAACAACTACCCACCTCCATCCCTGTGTTCGTCAAGAGCAACATGCAGCTAATCAAATACAGTTCAGATGGAGAATGGCAGATGAGAATTGGTCTGATGAAACATACATATATGCTTTTCTGACTTTCTTTTCCAAAAAATGTTGAAAAAAAAACGTTTTCATCAGATGTATAAATCTCCTCTAATAGCGTGAGTCGATGCTCCTACGTGTGTGTTGCGATTCATTAGTCTCACGTCTAATTAAAGATTCACTAATAGTCGCCCAGGTTAATTGTGATGGATGAGGGGCTCTTTAATGGAGCCTCTGGGAGTAAGAAAACACTGTTATTTCTCTTAAAACATAATCCCTCATCTCTTTTTAGCATCTTTATCATCAAACTGCTCTTCAGAACGTATTGGATTTCTCTGAAAATTCATTCAGGGCATTAATTATTGATTATTTTCTCAAAGCCAGATGAATAGCTTTCGAAATTGTCCTTTTAGAGTCTTGTGTGTTGTCCGCGCTAATGTTGTTTGAACAAAATTAGGAGTATGATTTGCTATTTCTACTAATAGTCTCAGATGAACAAATGTTCCGGTTCCCTTTCTGTCTCTTGGCATCAGTGGATAGCTGACATACAGTACATCCGACACAACAATCAATGAATGGCTGCCGCAGATATGAATATCACAAAGCAGCGACCAGGCAGAAGAAAAACTCATTACAGTCTGTTGCTGTTGTTGCGTTTCATTTGAAAAGAACAAATCAAACCGAACTTTCCTTTTCTTTCAAAAAGGGTACAGTGTTCTGTGCAAATGTAAAGCGTGGAGCCTCATTTCCATACATGTGACTCCATGCCTCATGTAATAACTCACCATTACACAATGCCCCTTGAGCACGAAACCATTTGAGAGAAATGTGGCTCCTCTCGCAGTCTCCCTGCTTCCTTTGAAGGCTGCTAACTTCAGTGATTTCTTTTAATCCCTTCTCCCCCACGAGCCTAACCCTAAGCCTTCCTATAGCTGCTACGTACGGTACTGTATGCCAAAACTTGAAAAAGAGCACACTACTACAGAAGGGAAGAGAGATAAAGAAAGAAGAGGAACTAAAGAGGTGTGGTTGACAAGTTTAATTCTATTTCCACATACGGCTGGCGTTTCCAAATTGATTTACATACAGCTCAGTGTCCTATCGGCTTAGGCTTGGCTGTAGCGGGGCGCGCTGGAGTGTACAAAGACAGCGAAGCCAGAGGAAACCAGGGAGGGAAGGAGATGAGGGAGGGAGCGAAACACAAAAATCCCCTGAACTCCAGAATTAGAGGAGTGCCTTCGTTCACTCGGCTTCTCGGGGCTGCCAAAGATAACTCAAGTACATCTGTGCTTCTCTGGGTAACAACCACATAACTGTAGCTTGTGAAAATACAGTAAGTCATAAAGAGGAATCCGTCAATTTTATGACCAACTAATATATTATCTGTTTGGTAACGGGCTTCCCAGTGTCTTCCGTGTCCTTTCTCTGTGTTGAACTAGGTTTATCGTGTAAAGCAACGCTAGCGGCTCTGTGAGACAGTATTCAGGCACAGCAGGGCTTTGATCTTAACGCTAACGGCAGTTTATACTAACGAGCTCTCAATGACAGCGTTAAGATGCTAATGTTTAGCAGGTATACATTCTAACGCCTTAGAATAATCTGCTAATTAGTACAGATCACAGTTGAAGCAAATGGGATGGTCAATAGTTTTGACAGGGACATACATAAGGGTGACACAAAAGTTATTACAAGTCATCCTTTGGGTAACACGAACGTCTGTACAAAATTCCATTCAATCCATGAAGTAGTTTTCGAGCCATTTCACACTAAATGCAGGCAGATGTATCCTCTTGGGACAATGAATGTCTGCACCACATTTCATGTCAATCCAACCAACAGTTGTTGAGATATATTAAGTACGAGCTACAGGGACGAACGTTACTTGAGTCCAACTTTCCTTTTCATCAGTCCATCACAAAGAGGGTACAGTCATTCAAACAACATTCTCAGTCTGTGTCCTTCACCTCGGACTCCACATCAGTAAAACAAACTGCAGAGGGAGAAACAAGGTTCTCTGCAGCAGTGAATCATGTTATAGTTATACAGTTACTGTGGGGGTGGGGGGGGGGGGGGGGGGGGCTGTCTCTTTTTTACTCAAAACCGAAGGCATTCATGGGAAAACTGAAAATGCTTGATAACATATTCAAATGACATTTTCACATTTGAGCTACATCACTGACCATATAATCTCCCTTCTGACTGCTTGACCTGTTATCTGTGGTGGGAGGGGGAGGGGGGTAGGAGCCATGAAAGATATTATGTGGGTGTGAGACTGTGAGGTCAGATACTTGTTCTCCTTGGGGAATAGGAGGCTTCTGATCAGTGGCTGTTGGGAAGCAGAAGTACAGACGCTGATGTACTGCAGGTACCCACGGTGGGTTGTACCAGCGAGAGGTGGCTGTAGGACCGTGTTCGACGAACGCCTTAAGATATATAAGATAGAAGTATATGTCCATAGCGTGGGCTTGTGGATCAGTTGTCAGATATTTGTTTAAGTATGTGATAGTATCAGTCCATTTCTCTCCTCTGGGTACGCCTTCCTTCTCTCATATCGTCTTTAAATCTCTAAAGTGGTTTATTTTCTTTAATAGCACGGCGATGGAAACCTTATCTTTCATGCTTCCAGATATTCTTCCTATTACCACCCATTGCTTTTTACGAGCACTGCTTTTAACTACCAATAGAGTCTAAATAAGTCTTAACAATTGACAACAGAATACGGGTGACATTAGAAGGCTGCAGGTGCAAAACAAGGATTCAAAAATGATGCTGTGGTGTCAAACCCCAAACCCTTTGATACTTCTAACGACAGCACACGTCTGGTGGATGTGAAACATTGCAACTTGTACTGAAGCTAAATGAATGTTATTATTTCCCTTTTGGTTGGTAAACTAAACCACAACAGCTAACGGTAGTGACGTACAGCAGAGCTGTTAGAGAATGAACCGTTTCATAGCTGTTGGCCTTCACGCCGCACTGGACATATTTTCCCTCGTAACTGTACAAAGAGCATGATGTCATATTACCAGCGCACCCTTTAAAGGGAATAGTTTGGCAAATCTGGGGGGGTGGGGTGGGGGGGGATGCTCTCATCAGTACAGTAAGAGTGAACCCTGCACATGAATCCAGGGCCAATCGTCTCACTCCTCTCTCCGAGTACGGTGAGCCGCCTCTCTCCACAGGCTGCACCGCTGAGGCAGTTTGTGGAAATGAATGCTTTAGACTTTTTACGAACGTGTGGCTAAAAGAGAGCATGAATTCTTTAGTAGCCTAACGAAGAAGCACAGAACCTTTCTGGGCACCTGGATGGCGACGGTACAAACTGAAAATGCCTGAAGGCAACATCACCAACCATTACCGAGCAGTGAAACATTAACTCTTTATATGGGGAGACGTGAGAAAGATACGTTGATAGCACCGAACACATGCTTAATTGGTCTACTGTAGTAACGATGCAAACAGTTAATCTAAGGAGATCAAGCACTGATCATCATTAAAACACTAATCACTGAAGGAAGAGTGCAAACCCAACCTCAACCTCCTCTTTGCTAGAGGATTTTAATGTCTTTTATATATAAATATACATTTACTATACGAGGTGGTACTCAACCCACCTTTTTTCTTACTGTGAACAATTGTGTTGTGTGTGAAAGACAATATTAAACCATATTAGGGGGGGGGTCTGGGTTTAATGTGAAAGAAAATCAGCACACTTCCATATTATTTTCCTTCAGGGGAAATAGATGATTAACTGTAGTCCTCAATATTACACCACGACTTCTTTCTGGATAATGCTTTTTAATAATTGATCATCTACAGTTATTGTGGGTCACCTCCTACAAAAAGACATGGCAAGGACTACTGCTTTTTCAAAAGGCTCTGAAACACATCAAAGTTTACTTTGATTATTTGCATGCTTGCCAAACAGAATGCAAAAGTCCATTGTACCTCCTGTAATGCTGAAGCTGAGGTACGGATAACAAGTGTGTGGAGTTGCATGGAATCTTCATTAAACGTTAAAGAGAAAGACGTTTTCTCAACAAGCTCTTGACAGAGGTTTTGTATGCCTGCCCAGCACTGAGAGGAACTGTTTTGTTTTTTGGGGGTTTTTGCTTTTGCTGCTTCAATATTCCCATCCATAACAAGCTACACACCGGAACTAATGAGTGACTAGGGATCTTCAAGGGAGGTGGCCTATTATTATTCATTGAAAAAGAGTAAACAAATGCATAAATGTTAATGTCAGAGGGTTCCTATCTGTCCAATTAATCTATGGTGGCTCCCCTGGGCAGCCTCATTATTCAGCCATACTTTTTTTTGTCTTCAGGGAAAATATGCAATTAAGAGCTGAGCAGAAAGAAACATATTAAAGACAGTTTTGTCTTTCATTTTTCTTCCCGTTCCTTGAATTTTTTGTCTTGTCAAAAAAAAAAAAAAAAAATATCATATCAATATGAATCATCTCCAGCCCTCCACATCCATGCCATCCTGTTTGAAATCCTAAAAGTTGACACACTACAGACAACTTTAAACTTGGAGCTGTAGAAGACAGCTGCTTTAATAGAACACCAGCCGTTGCTCCACTGACTGCACACATCCCAGAACATCAGCCCTCCAGTCCCAGACCGCACGAGCCGTCCCGTCCCTCCTCTTAAAAAAAAGTCTCACGTCATTAAACCCACTCTTTACGCTTTCACGGAAGCCGCGCTGATTCTCCGATGAGATAATAGCACACGATCTGTCATTCTCCACCCCATTACCTCGCAAACATGGCGGAAATGGGAACTTTCACTCGGCGCTGATGTATCATTTTAACATAAGGATCGGGGTGAGCGATCTGTCACCGACACTGATGCAGTGGAACGGGAGGCGTCGTGACTGCTGGGTATTGAGAGGTAGATGTCAATGATTGGACGGGCAAAGTGCTTTGAAGCTAATCAGAGACCTGATTTTTGGGGTTTCAAGCTTTACGGCACTTGACATTTCTCTGATAGGTATGGCCAGTGTGAGCGGTCTAAAATACAACACTGCATTAATCTACCCGCTGACCACAGGATACATAAGTCATAAAGCGTGTGGCCTCTTGATACGGTCTATAAAAGGATTACAAAGAAATGTTCCCCGACCTTAAAGAGTTTAAGATCAGACTGTATGTGCTGCACAGATCACTGCACACTATATCTTGAAGATGTGCAGTAACCTTGAAGGATAATTCCAACTTGGCTTTTTTTTTTCTTTCTCTCGTGGGTTTGGCCATCATTCTCACTGGTGGATAAGATCAAACGTAGCGCTCGCCCCCAAATTAATTGCAAAGACGTGGGGAAGCAGCAACATTGCTCGGGAGAAGAAGCGGGACAAGGCGGGAAACACCAGCAGTGAGACAATCAAATCAAAGAAAGAAAAAAAATAAAGACATAGATGATCTGCAAGATGAAAATCAAACTGTTTGTTGTGAACATCAATCACAGTTTACAGACTGAATACTGATTCATCTTTAGCCGTCCGTACTTGCCGTAACTGGTTTTGCATTCACGCACTTTTCCAGTCCATTTACGGACTATTACAGTTCAGCTTTACCTCCAAATAAAGTGGTCAGACTTAAATAAAGTAATGTTGGCGTGTTCCCAGACCTCAGCCATTAATAACCTGTAAAGAGATGACCAAAATTTTTAACAGTTTAACCGTATAAAACTGAATGTTTTCTTGTAGATTTCCATGTTCCAAGAAAGCATATTCTTCACTTTCAGTATACATTTATCTGCTTCTCCGCCGTTTCAGAATAAAATCAGCAACAGTATGTCTCTGTATTTATATAGAAGACTGGCTTCTGTGTTTATTTGCGCTGCTGCCCCGGTGTTGTCATGTTTAACCAGACCCAGTACAGCCAAAACTTCCCCTCCATCAGTGACATCATGTGATGCACTTCCTCTCTGCCTTGTTTTTCCAGGCACATCTGGATTTATTGTGAACACACTTCCTCTCATGTGTATGTGTGTATAGAGCTACCTTATGTGTGGTGTGTGTGTGTGTGTGTGTGTGTGTGTGTGTTCATGCTTGTGTGCTGTATGTAAACACCCCTGACCGTCTGAATTGATGAATGCAAGTCGCTCTTTGTCACATTGTGCTGAAACATACATTATGTGACCGAGCAGAGTGAAGCCAGAGGCTGCTGTGCATACAGTATGTTGTACGTCCACGGTGGTAATGTGTGTATTACGTTAAGTTGAAGAACACATGTGATTTTAGAGACACAGACTGTAATCTGAATGGATCTGGAACAACCGCGGTAATGCAAATCTAAAATGTGGCAGACCAGTGGCTTTAGCTCAGGAGCAACAGCATCAGCAGCTATCTCAATAATCCCTGTAATCTGTATTTTATATCACCTGTAGGGGCTGATAACATGGTGAGCGATATTGCTGGCATTATCAGATAAACACCACTGAGGGTATGAAACAGCTGCTAAACTGTGCAGTCTCAAGCGGAACAGTCCTTATTTCTCATGGGTCCACTACAAACGACCCATTCTCTGTGCTGTGCTGTACCGATGTCGAGCGGGATTTCTACTTTGAAAGGGATTTCTCATTAAAGCTTTAATATCAAGCTTTAATGGAGAGGTTGTGTTTGAAAAGTGATTTTTGATACCCGGCCTTGGAACTAGGGATGGGAATTGAGAGGCGGTTCCAGTTGAGATTTCCAATTTCAAATTGTCTGAATCACAGGGATTGTATTGCCTCTGAGATTATCAATTCCTTTTATCGACGCCGGCGTGTTTTTCTGACAGTAAAAAAAAATTCCCGTATCATTATGTCAAACTGGAAACGAGAAGGAGTCATGGTGGTGAGAGGAAGAAAGGATCCAAAGGGGGGGGGGGGGGGGGCTTCATTTCACAAAGGAAGAGGACAGGGCTACTTTTAATGTCTGTAAAATGGTCATTTCAAGTAAAGGGTGGAAATACCAGCAATATGTTGGAACATCTTACGACTAAAAATGGGCTAAAAGTCAATGAATGCATGTATTTGACCCTCTACGCGTGACTGCCACTGCTTCTAAACCATGCAACACACGTCCCCTTGCAGAGATTAAATATCTTATGTTATAACAACATTAGCGCCACCCAGGCAGGGTTAGCAGCCATTTTTCTTTGATTGAGAAAATATGATCAGGTATTTGTCAGTTTTATTTTTGTTTTCCAGGTCCCAAGCATTGTAATTCATGTTAACATGTTTAAATGTTAGCAGGCAGACATTCCACACCGTGTTAAACCTGTGTAGGCCTACAGTATTTTCCACAATCAATAAGGGGATTTGATAAATAATCAGACCAATAATCAGAATGAATAGTGGCACAGGCATCAATAACATCTTATCAATTCCCATCTCTACTTGGAACTGTAAGTGGATGACGAATGTATCACTGAGGGTTGTATCCTGTCATAGATAATTGCATGGAGGTGCATTATAATATACAGTTCACACAAGCCTTTCATTATCTTGAGGAATCTGTTTATGTACAGCGATACAGCGAGGTAATGTAATCACTCATGTAACTCTCTCTCCAGGTTTCCTGCTGATGCACATAAATGATGCTGAGGATAAATATGGATATTATGCACCATCAACATATGCAGCCCCCACTCCACCCGGTCAAAAACTCCCAACGCAGATAATAGATGCTCTGCTCACCTACACCAAGGCAATAGTTCACTCCGCTGACACCACACCGAGTATATCGCAGTCTAATTTAAAATATAAAAAAAAAAAAGAGCTGCAGCCTTTTTTAAGAACTTTGCGAAGGCTGCAAACGCATCCAGGAAACGGCATCCTGACTTTTCTGCTCGCTATAGCACCTTAGACAGGTGACCCACTCAGCATAGGTAAGGTTAAAAGCAGTTCAACTGGGAGATGTTCCGCTCACTGTTCCCTCGCATGAATGAGAAATAAACATAGAAGAGAGAGAGAGAGTGGGCCAGAGACGCAAATGGACCGTATTGGCTAAGTGCAGTGACAACACCCTCAACACCCTCTCTGCTGCCGCAGGCCCCTAAAAATAGGTCTGTAGAAGTGAACAAATGGATGATGCCATATGCCGACATACTGCATTATCGCATTAATGTATTTAACGGTTTCATTGAAAGCAAAGGAATGATGACAATAACTGGAACACATACATCGGTTTGGCTTACAATTCCTCAAAAATGTACTTCATCTGCTGCACTCCAACTATAATAAACAAGCTGCATAACGTCATGCAGACACAAGTCAGCAGTATGGTATGTGATTTTATTTATGGCTGGATCAACTTAAACAATTGTTTGGCTGAAAAGAAACTGGCTTGAACAACCTATCTTGCCCCGAGATCTCTAGGTCTGAAAAATCAATCACACTTTTAGGGACCCGAGGGAGGCAAAGAGATAAAGTAAAGCTCAGATAGGGAGGGACTTAAAGAGGAAAGAAACTAACTCTGAGAGACTTTGAGCTAGCTTGGCTCCGATGCTTGGCTCGGTTCCCACTGGTCAAAAAAAAACAAAAAACCCACCACTCTAATCTTTCCCAAAGCAACGCCTAAGTCTGCTCTCTCACTCTGTTTTTTTTTTTTCTTTCTTTATTGTCCTTCAAGACTGGGCAACTTTCCCCAAGGGCGCTCCGCTTTATCCACAAACTCTTTCGCCAACTAATTAAAGATGGCAGGAGGCAAAATGCGATTAGTGTGTGCTCTAAGCTCAACAAAAGCTACAACTACAAGGGGGGGGGGGGGGGGGGAGAAGAAAAAGGGGCTGAAATTTACATCGGATCAATACTCAAACAGACGGGATGTGTGAAAACTCTTGCTACACTCGTGTGCTTCAGATCTCTTTCCAGACAAGACGTGCATTTTGGGAACGTTTTTCACTGCTCAAGAGACAGGAGAAGGTCTGTGAAATCATTTTGACACTGACGAAGGACTTCTAGCTGCTGCAGTTAAGAAAAGTCTTGTGTTGTGATCTGTATCATGGCATAGATTCGGGTAATCCAACAGGAATGTGTGCATGTATTGCACAAAAAGAGCTTTTTTTTTACATTCATATGGATTAAGTAATCTGTTGTCTATCTGAACACGGCCTTAGTCGCACACTAACACAATGAAGAAAAGTGCAGCGAAACAGCCGATAGGAACCCCTCGCTCGTAGGTGACTGGTGTTTAACCTTGTTATAATGTCTGAATTGATTGTGACAGGCAGGACAAAACACCTTGGCATGCAAAGTAAAGTCACACAGAGACTTGGCACCAAAGTCCAAGGGCACAGCAGCCCCGGTGAGTCCACCGTTCGCCGCCGGTGGCTTTGGACGGCGTCTCACGCTGCCTTGGTGACGGAGGAGCTGCTCAGTGAAAACACAAGCGTGCCACGGGGGAGAGCGTGGGAGAGACAGAGACGAGAGGAGCGGGGTAGGAAATACCTGAATACAGACAGAAAAAGACATGGCACAGGAAGAGAGCGTCACAACAGACCAGGGCTGGGCTACATGGCCGAAAACTTCTGCAGCGACATATACATCATTACATATCTTTCGATAATACCGGAGACATACGTGGGAACAGAGGACGTGGGAGTGATGGAAGAGTTGGTGCAAGGGGCAGCAGAAGAAGAAGAAGTCGACCGCCAAAGTGTCGCTCGTGAAGTTAGCTGCTGCTCAACATGCAGCATCTTTCCATTTCCTGATCTCATGCAGGCCATTAAGTCAGCACGGCTGTATATACTGTAGACGCCATGGAGACATCATTACGCACTAGTTACGTGTATAAAAGTTCCTTCTACAACCCCATTAGGCATCAGAGTTGACAACCTAACAAGCTAGCTTTCTACATAAATAGCGCCATTAAAAGACAGAGCCACTTACAGTGCAACCTATTTCATATTCCTGACAGATCCAATTAGGGTGCAAAGGAAACCTGGGATCTCTCTTTGTTAGGTCTGAGCGTAATATTATACCTCCTCTGTGGTACCACACAATGAGAAAAGTATTGGCATTGTCAGCTATGTTATTGAAATGGAGTGCATCTTCTTCTTTCCCATAGAAAAAAAAACACACCAAGGATGTTGCTATGGGGATTTTTTATTATTTTTTGGTCAAAAACATAATGGTTTTGTTTAGATGTGGCCGTGTGTTTCAAAAGGGCTCTTTCCTCTTTTCTTTCCTGCCTCAGAAGAATGAAAGGAAATGTTCTCACTGGGAAACGCAGGGTCTTTTGCAGAGCGCCAGTTAGACGATGAACACGTTCAGCTTCAAGGAGAAAGGCTGAAAAAATGCAACTGAATAAAAAAAACAGCATCCTTGGAATATGAATAAAGTGACAATATGTCTTGTATGCGTTAAAGTGAATGAACTACATTCAAAAGTGTTAGCACGGGGGGGGGGGGGCGGGAGTGTTTCTGTTCATGTATGCATTTTCTCAAAAGCAGAGTTTGCATTTTTAGACATATTAAGCTCATTTTCAGGTTCATGCTTGCATTTGGGGTTTCCACTAGAACATGTTTACATGCTTTTTTTTTTTTTTATGGACTGAGTGTGTATTTCTCCATAGATTGAGCGTTTCAATACTTTCACAGTATTCAGAGACAAAGACATGTGAATTTCACTATTTACAATATGTTATCTTTAAACTAATTATCAATAAAAAAAACTCAACTGAGTTCAATACTCCGAGGTTGCACTAAAGCCTCACTTGGTCTGGTATCACCAGGCTTTCTAATGCAACCTAATGTTAGCAAACTCTTTAACTGACATTACCGAGGTAGATTTTACGACTCCTTCCTACTTGCAACACTAAATAATGTTTATTTAGTATCTCTATCCCACAATTGCCACTTGCCATAGTTTACGAAAAGTTACAAATAATCTCTTTAAATGAAAATACCAGCACTAGAACTTCACAATTTCACTAAATACGAGGCCTTAGAATACATACGTTATGATATCAAATATAGAGGTGTAATGTAAGTGGGCCAAGCTGTACACCTTTGATAACACACACACACACACACACACAAGCACCATGGTCCCCCAGACATTGCTATTGAAGTCTTTAATCAAGACTAATGTGGAATGTCCCATTCGGACACCATTAATCATTTGAAGCTGGCCAACTGTGCCATTGATCAATGCTATACATCAAAGCAGCCGCTGCTGGCACAAGTCCGCATGTCCGTCCAGCTCTGTTTGCACTCTACAACACGCCGAGCCTTAAATATTGTATATGACACGGCCCTTCCCATTGCTCACACACAAAAAAAAAATAATAATGACCTAACACAAAAACACGACAAAGTGATGGGAAAACATTTCATCATTTTTAACCGTGTTAAGCTACCAATTGAAATGAGCTAGCATGTGGGACAAAGAAGTGAATATACATAAGGACATGTAGGACAGTTGAAATGAAGCTGAGAGGGCCGATCTGAATCACTGTGATTCAGATCAGAGTGCAAAGACCTTAACTCTGAACCAACAGGAACATTCTGAAATGTGATCATTTTAAAACGGACACAAAATGTAAGAGTCTGTGAAGTACAGAAGCAGTCCACTTACTGCTTTTAGATCCGAGTGGACTGCAAGGACAGAAGAAGTGGCCTCCACGAACCAGCCAAATCAAATCAAACCAAAGATTTGTTTGCAAGGTGTACACAAACAAAAGAACCCCCTCCCCCGGCCCACCACCCACACACACACACAGGGGACCCCGCTGATTCCTCTCCTCAGTAGATCTGTACTCGTCTCGCCGTAGCCAAGTTTTCCTGGGACAGGGCCAAGCGGCTAACAAACAGCAGTTTATTAATTGGATGTGGTAGCGCGTTGGTGATGACTGCGATCATTTCACACTGGCCTTGGAGCAGGTGTACTCTGCAGCGGTGCCAAATCAAATGAGCAAACGGCACCGGGTAAGCAGATTCCTGCAAAAAAATGGATGAGCCTTCACAGAGAATCGGCCATAACTCAGCACAAAGAGGCACCGCTGTCTACGCTCTGGAGTTCTTTGCATTTAGATCTATTCACTTCCACAACCTAATGGTTGTTTTTCTTTACATTGAGTTAAGTACTCAAACATTAGATGCTATTCTGGACCGTTGAATTAAATAGAAAATTGAAGATTTGTTGGGACATAATGTCATCATGTTCCTTATAACGAGGGTTGCTTGTGTTTTAGAAAAAAAAGGTATTTTCATTGGATATGAGTTGGCAAAACGGCGCAGGGTTTTTCGGTTCTAGCTGGTTTCTCCAATGTTACCTACCAAAGCTTTCATTTCCTTTCAGAAATGTCCGGATCTGGACTGAAATGAAATGTGTTTTGAGGGTCTGAACACTACTTGGCTGTTCAAGATGCCTTTGTGATGATGTTTTGAACTTGATCTGAAGATCACACAAAACCAAAAGGATCAAGTTCAGTATCCAATCAAGTTTTTTCTATGGATCAAAGTCAGTAACACCTGACCCTTGTGCTCCCCATTGAGCTCCAGTCAAACAAAAACATAGTCTATGCTGCCCTGCAGCACTAAACATTAACTGCAGAGTGGTGTGAGTCGCTGCTATGAAGAACGTCCAATGAGGATATCCACACTGAGATCGTGTGTTAGGGTTAAAAAAAGATTACATACCACACCTCTAAATTGCCGTTATTCTGAAAAAAAACTTTTAACTTCAATATTTTGTTGCTTGAATATTTGTTGCCATTCAAATCCTAAAAGGAACCATTTTATTAATGCTGAGCGATTGAACTGTCAAGCATAGCTGTCAAGACGTTGGATTGGTTCGGCCAACTCTAATGTACTTGGAGTGCACAATGCGCATATGTTTAATGGAGGAAAATGACATGTCGGAGCAGGATTACCGTAAAATGGCATCGCTACATCCTTTGCATATTCCTTTAACGTGTCCTCATCTGTCATTCTGCCTCGGACTGAAAGGTCACGGCCTCGACGACACCGACCCAACGTACAGGTCAGAGACCACCTGTTCTGAGTCGGCTGAACTGGTGAGGTGATATCAGAGGACACATCTGGCCTGACGGGGAACAAGGCCGGATGGGAACGGCAGCATTGCTCCCAGGCCTTTCGGGCTGGTGACGGATGACTCACAGCCGAAGCGGAGGTCACTGACGGTCGGTCGCATTGGAGAACGGGGAATGGACGGGTCAGTCGGGACAGAGCTTTTCTAGAGAGTTTGTCATTTTCTGAAGGGGCCATTATATTAAAAGGCTTTTCTTTTTTTGTCAAGTAATTAGAATTCTGTTGGTGAGAGTTCGACAGGTTACCTTGAGCTTTGGATGAGGAATGTAAGACAAGGGGAGGGGTGTTTAATAAGTCTGTTTACGTAAGAGACAATATTTCAGAGTTGTTGTTGTTTTGTGTTGGACGTAAAAGAGAGACAATGAAGATGTGAGTCAATATCAGTATTTTCACTTCTAAATTTCAACAAAAGTTGAGTTTTCTACAGATATCAGTGATGGAGGTCCGAGCAGCTGTGGACCAAGTCCATCATTCCAATGTCAATATCTGTATCCCAAAGCAGCAAGGTCAAATATTATGCCTGCACTCCCTCTGAATGAGAAACATTGGGGACAAAGCAAGAACCTGAGGCAGCGATGCCATCTTTCATGTGACACTGTAAAAGGTCCCGGACATGTAACCCGGCCTTTACGCACTTTTTATTCTGGTTTTACAGCGATAATAAACAGCTTGTGAGTGAGAATGTGTGTACATCTACATATTTATGAACTCCGAAAGATCCCCCCCCAACCCCTCGTTTCTCAGTTCACTGTGTTATTTTCTGCAGTCTGGAAGTGAGTGGCGGAGCGAGGAGAGGGAAAGCAAAGCAGGAGAGAATAAGCATGTCCTCAGAGCTCTCCTCTTCCTTATTCTTTATCGGCTTTCATCTCTCGGCCCTTCAGAGAGACTGAACCATAAAAGAGTGCAATCACTAGGGGACATATTATTTTCTCCCTCCCTGAATATACTATATCACAACTCCTCTTCCTCCTGCATATATACAGTGCCTTGCATAAGTATTCACCCCCCCTTGGACTTTTCTACATTTTGTCATGGTATAACCACAGATTGAAATTTATTTCATTGGGATTTTATGTAATGGACCAACACAAAATAGTCCATCATCTGGAAGTCGAGGGATATGTGCATATGTATTCACCCCCTTTACTGTAAAACCCCTAACAAAGATCTGGTGCGACTAATTGCCTTCACAAGTCACATTTGCAAGTAACATAATTAGTAAATAGGATCCCCCTGTCTGCAATTTAATCTCAGCATCAATACACCTGTTCTGTGAAGGCCTTTAGAGTTTGTTAGAGAGCATCACTGAACAAACAGCATCATGAAGACCAAGGAGCTCACCAAACAAATCTGACCTTCATGGAGTGAACCATAAGAAATGTGGGAGACACAGCAAACATGTGGAAGAAGGTGCTCTGGTCAGATGAGACCAAAATTGAACTTTTTGGCCTCAATACAAAACGCTATGTGTGGCGGAAATCCAACACTGCCCATCACCCTGAGCACACCATCCCAACAGTGAAACATGGTGGTGGTGGTGGTGGTAGCATCATGCTGTGGGGATGCTTCTATTCAGCAGGTACAGGGAAACTGGTCAGAATTAAAGGAAAGGTGGATGGAGCCAAATACAGGGCAATCCTTGAAGAAAACCTGATGCAGTCTGCAAAAGACTTGAGACTGGGGCGGAGGTTCATCTTCCAGCAGGACAATGACCCTAAACATACAGCCAGAGCTACAATGGAAAGGTTTAGATCAAAGCATGTTAATGTCTTAAAATGGCCCAGTCAAAGCCCTAAAAGACCTAAATCCAATTGAGAATCTATGGCAAGACTTGAAAATTGCTGTTCACAGACGGTCTCCATCCAATCTGACTGAGCTTCAGCTGTTTTGCGAAGAAGAATGGACGAACATGTCCATCTCTAGATGTGCAAAGACTTGCAGCTGTAATTGCAGCGAAAGTTTTTTTTACCAGGTATTGACTCAGGGGGGTGAATACATATGCACTCAACACTTTTCAGATTTTTATTTGTAAATCATTTTGAAATCCATCCCTCGACTTCCAGATGATGGACTATTTTGTGTTGGTCCATTACACAAAATCCCAATGAAATACATTTTAATCTGTGGTTATACCATGACAAAATGTAGAAAAGTCCAAGGGGGGGTGAATACTGTAACTCCAGCAAGCCACAGCCGGGAGCACGGCTTTATCTATTGGCTCTGTGTGTGATTAACATAATACATATCTGGTTTCCTCGTGCCGACGCTGAGTATGGAAGAATATGAGGGTAAGAATAGAGTACGGAGAATCGGAGGAAACTCACTCATTTTTCTCCAGCAACAGGATCAGCTGTTCACCTTCCGCACTTACCAGCAGCTGGAGTGACGCAGGGTGACTCTGAAACACACACACACAAAAAAAAAAATAAGATGACACAAGCGTTTTTGGGCGGTGCCCATCCTGCCTGTTGATCGGCCTCACCTTTAGTTTGAGGCACAGAGGCTTTGTACAAGGCAGGATGTGGCAAAGGCACAATAGTGTGAGAGGAACAGGAAGAAAGCCTCCACATCCTACACTTCCCAAGTCTGTGCACGACACAAACGTCGATACACTGGACTAGTTTCAGCTCAAGTGTTCTATCCATACTGTAAGTAAGTCCTAATCCTTCAGATTGTCATGAAATCAAAGCCATTTTTGTTACTATATTTGGTCGGCATGTTTTCTGAAATAGCCATTTCATATATTCAGTGATCACCTTTCTATATAGTAGTTTTCACTGTCAGTCAGCCATTTTTCTGAGCGGGATTTAAAATAGCCTACCTGTGCATGAGGGATTCAGAGGAGGCAATGCAAGTATGCATGCTCATTTTACCCAATTGTTCAAGGGTTGCTTGTATTGAGGAGAAACTATAAGAAATGCATTTGTCATTATGGCTGGCCCTAACCGCCATCGTTCATCACAGATGCGTCCAGGAAACAAGGCAACAATAATTTTTTTAATATGTTTTGATAGCCGATTATTTTTATTTGCAAGATAGTAATGGTGCAAGAGGGAGCAGCTACCGCGACTGTTAGATGAAGAGTTTCAGACGACTCCTCAGCGAGGTGATCAAATTCACGGTGCTCTTCTTTTGTGTGGAAAGAGTACTCGCGCTGTGTGCAGCATGAGAGCAGTTTACATGATGGGAAAAAGCTGATGAAATTAAACTTTTCTTTTAAAGATAGTTGGTAAAGAAAATGATTTTATCTGCAAAGGATAGGCTTAAGACTGGATAAGGACAGTATTTCTTACCTAACCTTTCTTACCTCCCTCACTCTTTCAAATGTCATTTTGAGATTTAATCAATTAAAAAAGAGCCCTAAGACGACTTGAGGCTTTTCAGAAAATAATTATCGGAGTGAAGAAGTGTCTTTGTAGCAGACAAACAGCAAAGTGTATCAATGCCGGAGGTCTCAGACCATTCTTACAACCTGGAAATAGAAATCGAGAAGGAGCGAAGACATGAATACAAAAATAAAGAAGATGAATGTATCTTAGCCAGACATTGCGTAGTATATGCCCACTAAGGAACCGACAGATTGTTGTATCAGTGACTCAGGTCTGCTGACCAATGTCGTCAAGCTAATACGCTGCTGTCTGCAGCTCTGTCTGAGAGTCAGTGTGTCCATGTTTGTGTGAATGTGTGTTTGTCTGGAGAGTCTGCAAAAGACTCTGCAATACTTTACGACTGCTTAATAACCTTCTATTGGCACGAGGAGCGGCTTTATCAATCTGTTTCCCGGGTGCTTTAAGTCTTCGTGCAATCTCTCTGCGAAGAAAATTGCCAGATGCCCTAAGAGTCAGTTTAATTTGGGGAAGGTCAGTTTTTAGATCTCCTCAACACATTTGTTAACGTTAGCAGTAGCTGTAGGTTAAACGTATCTGATGAAGCTGAAGGTGCTTTCAGGGCTCCAGACTAACTTTGTACAGTGCTACAAACTTTATCAGTTGGTCACAGCAGCCTTTATTTGGTACTAAAGTAACTAAGTATATTTACTCAAGTACTGTGCTTAAGTACAATTGTGATGCTACTTTCTACTCCACTACGTTTAAGAGGGAAATATTGGACTTTTTATTTACATTTATTTATAATGAGTACATGAAATACAATGCATTGCTGTACAGTAAATTAAACCACAAAAAGTATAATAATTAATACAATTAAATTGCTTCCAGCAACAACATTAAAATGCATCTCTCATGCAACTGCATTAATTATAATAATTTAATATAATAATTTATAATAATGTAACAATTAAAGAACCCATTTGACGGCACAGTGAGAACTTTAATTTTATACTTTAAATAGGCCGACTTCCTCTTGATTATATTCTTACATACTTTTACTTTGGAAGTAAAGATTTTGAATACTTTTTACTTGTAACAGTGTTTTTTTTGGAGTGAATCGTGGTATTAGTACTTTTATTTAATTAATAGATCTTAGTGCTTCTTTGTTTCGTAAAGTTTTCCAGGTTCCGTAAAGTTTTCCGGTTTCAACCGGCGCACATAAAATGAGATGGAAGCACATTTTTGGATCTGCAACTCTGTTGGTTGCAGTCTGGAGCCTTTGGGTTGGTTATTAACTCCATGACGCTAAAAGCAGCATTGTCCCTCATGCCAATGTGACATGTGGGTGATCAGTTCCAGTCATGTAATTAACTTCACTGCTCCTCTCTCTACTGGCTTGGACAGGGAAGCATAAGGCTGGGGAAAAAAACATCTCTCTCAGATGGTGACTTCCCTGCACCAGGAACAAAATGTTTAATTGCTCAGGGAGTTCTTAACACCTACGCATTTCCCTTCTCTGGAAAAAAGTTTCCTCAAGTTGTGGTGGGGGATGCCGAATTTCAACTATTTTCTTTTTCCAGCTGTACTAGGTGGGACAGATTGGTTTTCCCTGCCTGAGAACACAAGTCTAGAGAGTGCAGGGAGGGCTGATTGCACTATATGTATGTGTGCATCTTTTAATCCAGCATGTGTGTAATGGTAAAGGACAGAATTGACACAATGCTGTCAAATCTTTCTCTCAGCGTCAGGTTTTTGGCTGACGCTGAACTGTTGAAAGGCTGATTGGTTTCAGGAATCATTTCACGGTATGTTTTGCCGACGGGGCGAACTCGTATTCCACAAACAAAGTAAGGAGCTAGCGAGGAAACGTCAGGATAAACAGAGCTAAAGAAGGGACTTTCTACAGAAGACAATCAAGCAACGTGGGGGAAGAGAGTCATACGCTGCGGTTATGTCAAACAACAGCATTAGCATAAGCTAGTGATGCTAGCTGGCCTTGTGAGTATTTACCCTGGCAGGGAGCTGGGAGAAAGGTCTGCGTTCCTCGCCCTGCAGCAGCAGAGGTACTGTGGTCCCGTAGCGTTCCCGTTGCTGTTTAGCCTCATCTGGACTACTTCCTGTAAAAAAGAACATCAGAACTAATTAAAGACTTGAATTATGAAATTAGACATCACACTAAAAATGCAACAGATGCTTACATAGTGAAAGACTTCACCTGGCGTGCAGACAAAAGGGACAATATGGGTGAAAACTTCTCCTTCATAATGTCCTCTTTTATTCAAGACAGTGAAAAAACACTGCAACAAAGGCAGGGAAGCCTCAGACACAACTATAAGGGCTGTGTTGCTGAGCTGGAGTAAAAGCTGACTGTTGTTCCTGTGAAGAGATGTGCTTTCCCCCCCCCCCCCCCCTCCACATGGCCTTTGCAATAGGACCACAGCCACAGACAGATCATCAATAATAGATGCTCTCACACAGTTTATGTGCAACTCAGACTTTACGATATCTCCACACAGGAATGGAGTTCAAAGAAAAAAAATGAAATTGTCCTTTCCACCTCTTATTTATATCTTCCTCTTTCACTTTATACATAAAGTCAGACACTGGAACTGCAGTCTGTTTTTCCTCATCATCTCCACTTTTTCTCTCTAACATATCATTTAGCTCCTCTTTTAAACTCTTACTGAAGCCAAATGAACAAAGTTAGAAGCTGATTATGCTAATTAGCCCACAAAAGACTGCTCATTATGGAGGCAAATACAATAGGATGTACACATAGCATAGGATGAATAATAAACGGGATCAGAGGCTTCAGTGGCTTCAGTAGAATCGTAGTCACAGTTCCCTCTGCTCTCTCAGTGTGTCTCTGGGCTCTCCTCCTCCTCCTCCTCCTCTTTATTCTCCCACAGACAACGGAGGCCGTCGCTAACGCTCCCACGGCCTTCGCTGAGCACATCTGTACTGAAGCACGCCCAGCAGGCTCCCCGTGAAGCCCGATTAAATGTTACAAACCCAGAGAGGAGCTGTGGAGATGAAGCAGACAGGGAGTGTTGGAGGGAAGAGGCGGTTTGAGGTTTCTTCACACTCCTGCTATCACCAAAGGAAAGATTGAGAGAGAGCGTGTTGGGTCTATATTTACTGTACGCTTTAAGGTCTAGGCCTGTTCCTCAATCCCTTGAGATACGCATGTAAAGCACCCGTTTGTCTGCATCGCATTGTGTAGCGTCACGCAGGGTACAAAAAGAGTTCAGTAGCACACCGAGCAGAGATACTGAGAGACATATTTTATTCACCCTTCCTCCCTCTCTCTCTCTCTCTCTCTCTCCTCCCGAGCTGGAAATATATCTTCATTTTCAAGCTCTTAAAAAGTCTGATGTTTCCTTTCTTTGAAGACAAAATGAAGAGATGGCTCCTGCAACCACCACCGCAGCTCCATTTCTCACAACTTCAAACAGTCTGCGACAGCGGTCGCCCCGTGCTCTCAGCGTGGCCCAGACGCTCCATTTATCCTCAGTGCGTAATAAGCTAACAAGGGCATAAAAGGGGGACCTCCTATATTTAACGAGGTATTCCAACATGTGCCGATGGTAGTTTGTTGGTTTTAGTGGTGCATGAAAACCACGTTAGACAGACGGAACACCGTGACCGAGACCACGGGCTGTGGCTAGAGTGCCAATAAAAAAAAAAAAAAAGGAGCTATAAAGGGAAAGTCGAGCAGACGTCTTGTTAATAAACGACTTCAACGCTTCCTCCGCTGGCGTGACGTCCTCTCCGATCTCTTGAATACTAAATGGGTTTGTGTTAGTTAAACTATACGGATGCAGAGAGGACACAAACTAGTTGCGAACAGCATGCCATCAGACCACATCCGAGGGCAAAGCAGGGCGAACAGCCCGCCGCCGCCGCAGAGGGCGAGACACAATGGATTCGCACACTTTTTGGACAGTCTTTCCCTCAAAAAGGCATTTACTGCTGTTGCATTTGTTTTGTTCGCGGGGCAAGAGGGTGGGAATAGTTGGTTTGAGGAATAAAGAAGAGAGCTTGAAAGACAAGTTCCAAAGGTTGTTTAAGGTTGTTGTGTGGGGGGGCCTCAACACAAGCTCTCCAAAAAAGAAGCATTCCCTTCAAACAGCAACATGACATCCATGATGTGATTCATGATTCTCATGGGCTTCATCCTCTTTGGGAACTCAAACTGGGTTAATCCCATATGTTTTCTGGAGAGTGTCTTGGTTGCTTTAGCCAACTACGGTTGTATCTCCATATTGGACACAAGGGGAAAATCAGCTGCGGGTCAAACATCTAAAAAGAAAAAAGCAGCCAAAACATCATTCCCCTACTCTCTGGTTAAATCTCTTTCAAAGCCAACTCCTTTTTGATCATCTAACAAGGGCCATTTAGCATTCTACCCTGAGCATGAGCTGTATTACTAACTAAGTGGTCAGTAATGTGAATTCAAACAGGGGCTGATGTCCACTTTACCCAGCAGGGAAGTGACACAGCCAACAGAATAAACAAACTAAATGAGCCACAATCAGATGGGTGATGCAGGACGTAGGACCACATCGGCCTCATTAAGCACACTTAGTGAGTTACCTGCTGTATTATGACTTCCAAACATATTTGTTTATCCATCTTTTTTGATAGAAATGATGTACGCGTTAAATAATGTGTGAACATTTTCTGCACTCCCTTCAGTTCATAGCGGAAACAGGACACTCTGCTTTTCATTCACACCCTGTATCTGCTCAATCAGCAATGTATACGCGGAGTGCGTCTCTGGAGGTGAACAAGAGAATAAACAACATGAGGAAGGTCACAACGGGCGTGTGAAGGACATGTGGTGATCTATACGTGAGGTGCTCAAGAGTACAAGAGAGCGAGCGGCACGCTGGGACGTCAGTCAACACCTGCATACAAACCATGTGCAACATCGCCGGTACTTCATGTCATGGGGGGGTAAGGGAAACCCAACGGTATTGAGTCTACTTTTATAGAGGAATAAGAAAAACAGAAAATATTTACATTTCAGAAGGCAGGAACACATATTTTGCTTAAAGAAAAAAAAGACCGAAGGGAATGTTTAGTATCAAAACTGACGCAGATGTATTCTGACAATTAACTAATCAATCAGCTCATTTTTTTCCAGCTCTAATGTAACAAACACTGCGATGTGACTTTCCAGTTATTTGTGAGCTCAGACCTTTAATAACAGCGGATCAGAGGATAATAACTCTCATGGGTTTGAAAATGGCACAAAGACTTAATGTTCAATATCTGCACGCCAGCTGCAACAACAAGCCCTCCAATCAAACCCCTGTGATGCGTCTGTGAGAGCCCTCGAAAAGGTGAGTTCCAGCCTAAAGGGACTCACTGGAGGAGCCTCGGTTAACGAAGAAAAGGAAGACGAAGTAAACACGATTACACGCGAGGACGGACGTCTTTAAAAAACATACATTACACAATACATCTCGGGCCAAAGCGCTGACAAGCGACGCACAGCAGAGGTGAGTTCAACTGCTGCTATTGGATGCGATGGAAGTCTGGCTCCAAACCCAGAATCATTTTTGGGAGTGCCTCCTGTATTGATCACACGTATTGATCATAAAATGGCCACTTTTTTGATCCAAGCTGAAAGCAAGTTACACGTGGAGTAAGAATAAGAGAGCAAAAGGAAGTAGCAGAAGAAGTGCTCCGATTCAGTGATCATCATCATCATCATCATCTGAGGGACTTCTACCTCAGACGCTCCACTTCTACATCCAAAGAAATCAAAAGACATCGGAGGACTGAAGGCGGTAAAATGTTTTTTTTTATCTTTTTCGTTCAAAGCGGAAACAAAAGGAGCTCTACGAGCACTTCGGCAGAGCGTTCTGTACACATGTGATTACTCATTCTGTATGAAAACACCACTGACCTAAATACCGCAGCGGATGCTACACCTACGCCGTTGCCCTCGGAAATAAAAGGGCTGCTAACAAAAGAGGATAGCCAACGAGGCCGCTTTTGAAACGCAACACAGCTAAAGACGACCTTAATGGAGTCGTTCCCGGAAGTATAAACGGCACGTAACTTAATTGAGCCGGCGATATACCTGTGAGGTTGACCTGACATTGATGTAATTAGCAGGAAGTCATTCAGAGGAATAGAACGACATCAACATCATCTACAATATTACAGGTTGTTACAGAGACTCAGCACTAAAATAAAAGCATGGGCTTTCCTTTCATAATAAACACTTTTTCCTTCCCAGCACATCAAAGAGAGCACTTTTACAATTGCTCCTGTTAAAAGGCTCCTGACAAATCCTTTTTTTTTTTTATAAACAAAGAAGAAGAAAAAAGAAGCCCTGCTGCTGCTGACACAGTTCATCTTCAATACGACGTTCCTGGACTAATAAAGGACGAGCAGAAGTAGACAGCGTTGTTTAGAAAATGAGTACAGCTGTCGCTCTCTGAAGTGAGAGCTATACTTTGCTGCACACGAATTGATGTTTTGGTGCTCGAGGTAACTGAAAAGAAACTCTCCAACTGATGAAAAAGAAAGAAGTCGTCCATTGAAACGTGCAAAAAAGGCTTCTTTTTGAAAATGACATGTTTTTTTCATGACTCACACTCTGCTGGTTCGTGTTCTCCCGCAATGAAATGGAAATGACAACAACACACTGTAGCTGTAATGTCCGGGGCAAAGACGAACTCTGGAAGCCCTAAACGTGCTTTTACATGTTTAGTATATTTATTTAGAGATGACTGAAGAGGTGCCAAATTATGAAATGATATTTCTGCCTCACTTCATGTCTCCCAGCCCGGGCGAAAGAAACAGGATTTATTTTTTGCAACACTACGTATTAATGAAATCCAGTATGTACTGTACACACTAATCATCACAGTATAGTGTTTAATGCGTTAATAAAACAAATATCAAAACACTATCGCCGCTGTTTTGAAATCCCAAAGGTATGATTTTTAATACCTTCAAAAATAAACTTTCTGTTAAACTGATACAGAAATGCTGTATCAGGGTTTCCGCCAGCGTATTGAACATTTCATTTGATCCATCTCACAGTTATAGATATTTGAATTAAAATGGTGGAGCAACCAACCAATCAAAAAGAGCATGTTTTAAATATATTTTTAATATTAGACTGATTCTTTCCCGTCTGACCCTTTTATTTTAAGCAGTAGTGTTACTGACAACGTAACAAACCATGATTGTAGGCCTGTCACAATATTTACTATATCGACTTATCGTACAATAAACAGACATGACTGATGATTTTTGCTGACCTCGACACTGTCCCCCCCCCCCCCCCCCCCCCTCCTCTGCACGCTGGCTCCTCTACCACCAGTGTCTTCTTGGCACACACATGTACGGCAGCAAATGTGTTGTCCAAAGCAAAATCAAATAGAATCAAATAGAAACTAAATCAAATACAAATAGTTAACGATTCGACGTCCAGTGAGGAACAATGTTATGAGCTTCTTATTGAGAGAGAGAAGGGGGGGGGGGGGGGGGCTCAGAGACACACGCAGAAAAAACAAAGAGGCCCAAAGCCTTTTTGCAGGAGGTGAAAAGTGAGTGTTCCCTCATTGCCTCATTTCAACAGTCCCTCCCTCCATCAACTCCTTCATCACTCACTTTCCCCTGTGATGACACACCGGAGTAATTAACGCTGAAGTTGAGAAGGTGTTAATCCTGGATGTGGGACCCCCCCCCCCCCCTGCTGATCTACTCCAAACAGAACAGCCCAGTATTGGCCTGAGGGAGTAACGACAAGGTCAGCAGCTCACGGTGAAATAATTGTAATAGGACACTTCCCAGGGCGGGTCGCTGGTATTTGCTTGCGGGTCCCGTTCCCCCGTCCTGTGGGAGCAACAGCGGTGAAGCCAATACCCGGCTTGTCCTGCATAGATTTGAGCATTAGGTCTCGGAGCTATGGGTTCTTCGGCTTGCGAGATTTTGGGGATTAACAGAAACTTGCCACACACGCTGCGGGTCACCTAGCAGTTACTTGTGAGGGGAGACTCCGACAAATATAGATCCCAGTGACTTTGGGATGGATTACCCCTAGTTTATGACCAAATACCTGCAAAACTAATGACATTCCCATTAACTTCAGATGTACTTTGTGTTTAGACCAAATAGCACGTGACAGCCTCACACACACACACACACACACACACACACACACACACACACACACACACACACACACACACACACACACACACACACACTGAGGTCCCAAATTGCTGTGAGCAAAGCACAACCTCAAAAGGTCTTTCTTCACAAAAGATGTTCACTTCATATAATTCTCTCTGAAAACGGCCTCTACTCTCCGTCCATCCAAAACTCCCCAGATATAAAGGCTGATGGTTTAAGAGCGTGGCTGGACTCCAATCAACGGCGTCTACACTGACAGTGACCGGTGTGACGACCTTTCTGTTACGGGAACTATTTGACGCAGGTTCAGTTCGCGGCGCAACTGCGCGATGTCTCAAACCAGAATGGTGTTGTTGCATCACTTCACTTTCTTGTTCCGTCCAAAACCAAGTATCTCTTAAAGAAGGACGCTCTGTCAAAAGAAAAAGCAACAAACAAAGCAACCGCTGCTCTAAAGAATTCATATGTTCACCGGCTCTTTTGTGGAGCCAAAAGAATACTCCTCCATTCCTTCCATTACACCTCTCGCCTCTCATTCATGTTGAACGGGATGAAGTGATGGCTGCATGTGTACATCTCTTATAAATACCATATCTGCATTCATGCTGCATTCAAGCACGAATATGTTGCGACAGCGGCGGCTCTTCTTTTTGATTTCAGAGGAAATGGCCTGTTAATGGATGAGCGGCAGGTGACTGTCTCCACACTTATCTCTGTGAAGGATGCAGATGGAGGGTAAACATGATTGACAGCTGTCTGTCGGGGCCTCTGCAAGCTGGCAGTCTGCAAAACTCTGTTGTTCTCCTCACAGTTTCGTGATACAACTCGCATTTTCTGTCATTGGCTCACTGATCCGGGATACTTCAAAGCATTATTCTACGTGATTCAGTTTATCACACAGCAGCATGCGTGCCTGAGTCGTGCGTGTGCGCTGCCGTCTCATAACGTCGGCTTACCTACTGTATGTGTGTGTGTGTGTATCGGTGATCCTGTCATCCTGGGGGCAGAGCAGCAGATGATGAGCAGGAGGACGCTAAATCACACTGATGGCTATAATGACCAACGATGCTTAACGGAGGGAGACGTTTCTAACCGCGTCTGTCGGTCCCTCGTGGCTGACAAATCAATGCCAGCCTGCCCTAAAAATGTCAAGCGACAGCCACATCCCGAGGGTTTGAAAGACAGACTAGAGGGTGAGGCCGTTTCCTAAATGGCTTTAGCAGAAGGGGGGGTTGTTTTAACCGGGATGGCAGACATACGTCGGCGTACCTACCGCAGACTTGGGGGAGGACGGGTTTGAGTTACGTCCCAGGAAACTGTGCTGAAAGGTGCACCTGAGAGACCTAAGTATGGGAAGTTCTACTTGTTTCAGGGCGCTCTGGTCCAGCTCATGTTCCCGCTCTCCGCCTGTTTGTTTTAAGACAACAGAGACGTTCTAATCTTTTGAATTCATTTCGATGATATCCTCAAATCTAATCCAGGGTCATCTGGATCTGTCTCTAATTATTTATTGAGTTTTCTCTGAAGAGGAAAAAAGATCAGACCCTCAGAAACGCAGTTGATATGCAGGAGGAGAGACAAAAGAGTCAGGCAGAGACGGAGAGAGCCATCCATCAAAGATTTGTAAACACACTCTGCTTGATTCTCGCCCTCGGACTTTTTTGGAAAGCTAATGAGCAGAAATCCAACTCAACTACTCGTCACCTGACTTTAACTTTGTAGATTCTTTCAAGGAAAAAAAATGTCAGTAAACCAACATTTATGTGGTTCTTTTAAAACCATCTTTAAACAAGAAATGTGTTACTATTCCGAGAGTCAGTGTAGGAGCTGCCAGTCAACCTTTTTGATCCGTTCACGCATTCTTTGTGATGTTGACAGGAAAGGTTGGTTTTGTCCCCGACACCTTTTCTTTAAGTTTTTAGGCAGTGGGAGACAGCTGATATGCTGTAAAGCACATTCAATAGATAGCCTTTTTTTCCCTCCTCTGTGCTTTATGCTATGCTGGGGAAGAGTTCTTAAATATGCTGTGACGAGGATTTAATTTAAATTGCCTGTAAAAATGTCCAAAATATACACAACACGACACTCGGGAGACATTTCTTATTATCGGATGCATCACTGACTTCAGTAACTAACACAACACACTTTCTGAACTCTGTCCAGGTAGTCGATTGCATCCGAGTGTTGGCACGCTCCGAGGTGTTCTGGCAACGGAGGACTGAATGTCAGTCGGCTCTGATCCAGATCTGGCTGCCAGATTTGGCTAAGGTTTATTTTATTTTTTTTTGGGGGGGGGGGCTTTAGCTGATTTAGTCTGAGAATCTGTTTCAGTTAGCATCACTCACGCTAAATATGGGCAAGGAGAACCTCCCTAGCTTGGTCCTGGATGATGAAGACACTCCCCACTGAGGTGGATGGAGGCCATTAAATAAAAGCAACCTTTTTAGAGAAAGGCTGAAGTCAGTATCCTGCTGACATCAAAGAGGTGGTATGTACTGCCCGTTTCATTACTCACACTATTTTTACTCCCCGGCATTCATACATGAGCTAACCCTCCGAGTGAGAGCTTTAATGACCCCACACACGAGATGATGCGTGTGGTAAAACATCTCCTGAACTACATCTTTTCCACTTCTCTGCCGGCGTGGGTCATTTTTTTTTTTTCAGGGAAGCTTCACTCTGCGGTTCTCTAATGATGCAGCCTTCATGTTTGTGAGCACGAAATCATAAACAATGAGCAGTCTGCCCATTACTTCGAGAAGAAGCGCGGTCCGTTAACTTTTGTTACATGCTTTTTAATGATCAAGACGCGAACCAAACTTCTATTTCCACCGCCGTGTGGACATTTTTTAGGACTTATTAGGCTCTAATTGTGACATGCAATGTTGTAATCACCTGATAAAGATTAAGATTAAGAGATAAGTCTTTTTTTTTTAACCTTATTAATATTTGGAGCATGCTGTATCCCAACTTGCCAACTTGTTAAGGTCCATAGAAACCACTTTCACAGCCCAACACCATTTGAACCTAAAACATAGACTATAGCTGCATTTTGTCTTGGTACATGCAGAGCCACACACACACACACACACACACACACACAACAGAAACATGTGTATCCTGGCTCGTGCTCTGTCCCATCAACACAATACCCGGCTTGTCACTGTCTTATTCATTCAGCAGATTAGGTTTAGCTGCTGAATGACAACATCCTGTTTGGTCTGTGTTTACAACCTAAAGATAACGCTGCATCCTCCTGGATGTTAAACTCATCTGTCCATCCCAACACTTCCCTGTATTGTTCCATCCAAGCAAAAAGACAGATCTAAAAAAAAACACTCTTTTCCCCTCAGCATTTTCCAAATGTAGAATGCACTGCAAGAGGATTACAGTAAAAACTGGTGTGCAAGCATTGGTATTATAAGCCTATGAAGCTTATCTATAAAAACGAGAGAGATTAGTCATTTAACAAATTGGAATTTCTATAAACTACAACAAGGCACTCTGCTAACACAGAGCTGTTCAGACTGTATATGCATCCGGATGAAACACAAATGAAATCCAGTCCAAACGCTCAACATCTGGCGCAACATCTTCAGCACTTACTTCACATGAAAATGGTCCAAATGACTCATGACAGTCATTTGAACACTCGTGTTTTTGTTTTTTTTACTCACCCTCGCGCATATTGTAAACCGTGTTGTCAGCATTTCCCGTCGCCGTGGACAGACACCAGACGCGCAGAGCGAAGAGCAAAAAGGCAAAGTTCCTCCGCCGCCTCCAGGTCCTCATGATGCCCGGGCTCGGTGAGGTGAAGCCGGGGCGGGGAGGGAGGGAGCGTTCCGGTCAGACGAACCAGCACGACCAGACACTTCACACAGGTGACAGGATGGAGATACAGGTCATAGCAGTTCACAGGAGGTGTAGTAGTGAAGGGGGGTGAGTCTCGCCACCGAGACTCAAACGAGATGTAGCGGAGGCTGTCACTCCAAGAAAGAAGCTGTCAAAAACTTTTCCTTCCAACGCCAGACGGCGAGCGACGGTCTGGGGGGAAAAACGTACAAATACATGCGTTAGCTAAATGTTGCTAATGTGGTAGTGGATAGGGTGTGTGACAAAGAGCGATAGGAGAGGCAGGAGGAGAGGATGTTGGGAGTAGTGAGGCGGACTTGCCATCCCTTCCAGGGCCGGAGCAGCCACACTTCGCCATGTGCGCTTCAGGCTCCACTGGGTCCTAAAGCCGGACAGGTTCAAACACGATTAAAGTGAATAATATTTTAATAACTTTATTGAACAATAACAACAGGACAGGGTGTAGAGCAGAAAGAAGACAAAACTAAGTGTATCGTAATGTGTAATAAATACATTCCGAACTCTTAAACATATTAAATACATTTATCAACTTACAGAAATACAATTGTATGTACATAAATCACCTGACAATATACCAAATATTCTTTTGCAGGAGGGATATCCGCAGATTAAGAGATTTAAGAGAGATTTAAGAGATTCCACAGATAAAATTATACAACATACATATATACTGTATACATATCTATATACACACATATATATATATACATACAAACATATATATATATATATATATATATATATATTGCTTTTGATCTACAGGGTCTATGGTGGATTAAGATCATTGATTCCTTCCCAAACTCACTCTTTGTAAGATATAGTGGATTCTGGAAAGGGCACCTCCCAAGGCGGTTACCTAGTTTGACTATGGCACCGCTTGGAATGTAATTTGCTGGAAAATGTAGTGTGAAGCACTGTGATGACTTGTGTAGAATGACATTTATGCATGTACACTGATGGGATTACAAGATGACATTTCAAAAAATGTTAAGCTTTTAACCTGTTCAACCCCTTATTTCCCACTAAAAGTTTATTTTTTCAAAATCCTTGAACCAATGTTTTAAATAGAGCTGTGTGCGTTTAAACTATGCTGCATGCGTATTGTGCATTTGTCATGATTGAGGTTTGTAATGAGATGAACTAACACTTCATGATTTGAATTTCGGTGTGAATGTTGTATATTAAATATGTACTAAGCCCATCAAAACGAGGAGTCATTCCTCATTTTGAAATACCCCTGGGATGAGATTGCCTCGTCTCTTTCTCTATCTCTGTGTCCAGACATGCACAAACACACACTGACAAACAGTCATCACCCATCTGTGTTTAGGGCAGGCTATACCTGAATCTAGTTTAGTCTAATCATTTTTAGTGTGTGTACACCGAAGGCAAAAAAAAGTCACAGACGTCAGTTCACTCCACATCTCCACTGAGACTACAAACTGCAAAGGATCAAATATACTGCTTTACCTGAGGTTACTTTGATTCAAAAAATAATATCCCAGTGTCTGATGTATCTGTGTATCTGTATTTTCTCACTGAGGAATTTTATTAAAATGTACACCCCCCAAAAAACACCCTTATTTTCTGTTGTTCTCTTGTAACTGTTGAATTGTTTCTGTTTTGTCTGTGTGTTTGAATGACACCCCTGCTTTTCTTGCCTGTTGCTCACCCTACGATTCCTTTAGCGATACCAATTTCATACCAACAATCGGAAAATATAGCAGATTTTAAAATGGGAAGACTTTTTGTATGGATGTTAACATCACAATCGTGGAACACAGCACTGCTAGAAAGAGACGGCCATGAGGCTAGAGACGTTCAGATAGTATGGGTGCCAGTGAAATGACTAATGGCTGAGTGCCACAGCTTCAATGTACACAATTAGCAGTGTAAGCTCGGCTAGTGTTCTCCTTTCTAAGCCAGACATATCACTCTTACCCTCAGGGCATCTGAGTCAGTCAGAGCGGAGCGAGGGGCCTCACAGAACACAGTGCACATTATGCAGAGATACCGATGTGACATACAGACATACACGATGCCTCAGAGAGGGAGGCTAACTGACGGGAGTCCTTCTTTCCTCGTATACAACTGCCTGTCAGTCTGTGCTCATCGTCTGGAACCAAGCACGCGTGGCAGGAATGCATTTCGACCCAATGCGGATCATTCTTTTAAATTGCCTTGCTGGTAACACAGCCATCATTTAAGTCAGTGGATAGCAATAACGTTTACTACATTTGTTCCTCGCTGTGGGCCAAAATCAATCCACCCTAGATGCAAGAACCTTGTAGCACCTGGCAGCTGTGTCCATCATTTTCATTCTGGAGGAGACTGAACTACAGTACCGGACTGCCATTTAACCGAGCATTTCTTTTTTGGCATATAAAACACTGTCAGTGTTAAATCAAGAGCAACCCACTCACCAAAAGTCTGCATTCAGCGTGTTTGTCTGAGTCCTGCGGCACATGTCCTTCCCCTGCTCTCTTTGCATCCCAGCGGGCTCTGTCTAAATGCCACAGATATGTCAGTCACCTTTACAGGCTATATGTGGATTGCAGTGCCAGTGTGTGCTCAGAAGTCTCCTCTCTTATTACAATGTCATCTCTGGTTTGGAGCTCTCGGACAAAGGCCCCCTTTCACGGGCGTTGCGTGTCTCCTGAGTTTGATTAGTTGGAATTCCAGTGTTCCGGATGGGAGGATCCAGAGGCCTCGAGGCGGACGTGAAGCCAATGACGAAACGCGGTTCGCCCTTCTCCCGCTTCATACACCTATGCAGTACTGTACAGATGACAGAGTCAAGGTGCTTTGCTCAAAGCACTGGGACTACATTTCCTGGAAAATGACACTATTTCGATACAGAATGTCCTTGGAATGTTTTTATTTCATTTTGAGATACATTAGAGGAACATTATTTCATAGATAAGGAATCAAATCATGAAGGAAATTAGCAAAATGATATGAATAATCTGTATTGTGTTTCATCACTCAGTGTGAGCGGGAAAGACAGCTTAGAATTTCATCACTTTAATATTTCAAACATCAAACCCGTGTCATTTTTTAATTAGGAGTGTATTTGGGCTTTGTCAATGTCTGCCCAAAATAACACTTATAAGCATAATGCATCATATAAGATGTTCATCTATAGAATGCTTTTACAGTGTCATTTTGGTCCACAAAATGCTTATTTCTCCATATTTAGCCATTGTGGCATAGACAGAAATATACAAATGCATTCTTACGTTACGTATCAAAATGAAGTCAAAAACTGGCTAGAAAACTACTCTCAACATGTTCCTGTCTGCCAAATACAATTGTTTTGTTTCTATTGTTGCATTACTTCGCATTGTAAAGCAGTCGGGATGCAATGAGCACAAATACATGCTGAATGAACATGGCATCATGTTCATGGTAACAGAAATTGAGATAGAATCAAATGTATACATCAACACAGGCATAGCATACATGGAGGACAGTGAAGAGCCAGAATGGCCAGTGTATTTTAACCCTGTTTGCCTTTCGATGTCTCCCATTTATTTTTGCAGGATCTGGTCCAGAAGTCTCTGTCAAACAAGAAACAACAATGGTAATGAAGAAACAAACAGATCAGGGACACGTGCACTCAGATTTCCCTTCCCTCAATCTCTGTAGAGCAGATCTGCATCGCACAGGAGCGACTCATGCTGCTAAATTGGCTTTCATTTCCATCAGCCTCACCCCTGAGGTGGCCAAGCCCAGAAAGGGGGAATATGTCTGCCTTGCTATCTGACCGAACACACAGCTAATGCAATCACCCTCCTCTCAGAGAACCACCCAACAGCTGGAATCTCATTTCTGCCAGCATTTAAAACCGCCCACCCCTCTACGTCTCGCTATCACTACCCTCCGTCACTCTTCTCAGGGGTCAACCTCCGTGTGTTGGTGTGTGTTGCAGACTTTCTGACAAAGATGAGGCCTCTAAAGCACACACACACACACACAACTCTGTGTTCATCGTGGAGGAACACACTCCTTCTTCTCCCAATTTCACTGGGCTAACAGCTTCATTTCGAGAGGTGGCGAGGTCACACTGGCATCGAAACAGTTGCGCCCGCTGCATTTCTTCAAGAAACAAAATGTTCCGTTACAGAGCCATTTGACGTCACACTATGCTCTATAATTGCTGGCACTGTCAGTACACCACACAATGCTGATTTACTGTAGATTTACTGTTTGAAATGAAAATTGCTGGTGGCCCGGGGCAAACCAGTTCCCAGTTTACGTAAATGTTGGCAAATGAGAGAGAAGCCAATCATGTTGAGATCATCCTGAATACGTTCTTGGTAACACACACACACACACACACACACACATATTATCTGAAGCTGCATATTATCTGAAGCTGCCATGATTGTGTAATTATCTGAAAGAGATGGGAGACATCTCTTTACATTTTTCACATCTCCCCTGACTGACAGCAAACTCATTGTTGTGGTTATCTTATAACTGGGAGAGTGAGTGAAGGCTCACCCACAAGCGAAGCCGAATGGATCCGTCTGACACGGCATGTCCTAAATAGATCATTCATTTGCCACATGCCCCTCACTCTCGGAGGATGATATACTGCCTGTTAAATCGGACCCTATGCATTATGTCAGCAGGAAGTCTACTGCGCTGAAAGCCAAAACCACACCGTGGTACACAGTTTAAGTTGAAATGGGCTTAGCTGTGATGCATTAAGGGTTTAGTTTTGGGCTCTTTGTGTTTGCTGAACTGATATAGGAGAAAACACTAGTCACAGAAGACAAAAGTTACAGATTACACGTAACATATGAGGAAAATGAAATGGCCTAAATGTTAATTGTAAATGTATTAGGGTGGAAATCCAGTGTGATAAATAGCAGAGGATCTGCCTTTAGCAGTCAAACAGGGACCTCTGCTGGATGAGGATCAAACCATGTTTCATGAAATGAAAGACGCTTATACAGAGACTCTCCTGTACACTTCATTTATACTCCATGAGCATGTGTCATGTAGATTCAAGAACTCAAAATAAAATGGGAGAGGTAAACTTCAATAACACCAAAATAAATCAAAATACTATATTTGTGTTGTATTTAGGTGTATTAATGTTGACATTTCTAGAAATAGGCTATCCCTTGAATTAGTGTGTTTCTTAGATTCAAAATATCCAATCAAAACCACTGACACACTTGGTACGTTAAAATATTGTTGGCATAAAATATATTGTGCAGACACCTGCTTTGAACATTTCCTATCCCCACCCACAATTATAAGATGACTGTGGTCAGCCAAGTTTAGTGTAAGGCCATTTTCCGGAGATGACTGTAATATTACTTGTCAACACAAAAAAGAAAATTCAAAAATGAAACGTCGTACCTAACCGCTGCCCACCTCCTGGTTGACAAAGACGTGTGACTAGACTACAGTGACTCACATCTGCACCTCTTCAGAAAACCTACTCATCAACATCATTCCTTGAAAAAAACATTCCAACTTTAAAATGAGACCTTGGTGCAGTGTTAGACAGCACGTCTTCATAAAACAGTGAAAGCACAGTGTTATCATTTGAGTTTTATGTTTAGGATTTTAAGCTTCATTTGGTGCAAGACTGTTGAATTTAAATAGTAGAATTGACCCATTTGTTTGTGCCAAATATAAATCCCAACTTTACCTTTTTAAAGACGTCTGCTCGCAATCTGTTGGTTTGTGATACAGCCCTCTTTTTCTCCTCCTCTTTTTTCTTTGTTACCTCTGGGAGCTGGTTGTAAATCCTACAGACACAAAAAAAAGGCAAATTCTTGGAGGGCAGAGGAACATGGCATCAGAAGTCTGGGGGTGGCTGAGCTATGCCAACAGATTGGCATACTACAGACAAGGTATTATCTAGTGAGACCACAGCCTGCAAAAACCTGTATAAAGAGGTCTCACACAGACTCCTTTTTTCACTCCCACAACTACAGCCAATGTGTTACCAGATCTTCCAAGTCAGATAAAGTCGCCTTTGAAAAAAAAATGACAATGGGCAGCCATCAGCTGATCAGGTGTGCCTTTCCAGATAAGACATGAAAGAAAAAGAAAGAGATAAGGTATAAGGTATACAGAGGGTACCTCATATCTCCTGTCAAGACATTTGGACAACAGACATCTATTGTATCCAATGTGTGTGTGAACGTGCATCGTGTTTGCACACACAAACCTGAATGCATGGCAGGTATGACAAACAAGCTTGATGGATTGTGCTGAATAAAAACAACAAAGAGCAAGGAGAGATGGAGTGACACCGTCTGTCTGGAGAACTCACCGTCTGGACCTCAGCTGCATCTCTTTGCCTGATATAGTCCTCTCTCTAGGCTTGAAAAGGTTATCTAGGACACGCACATACACACACACACAAACACATAAGAATAGCAAATAAGAATTAATATGTAAATTCATCTTGGATATGTTAATGAACACTGTGGGTTGTCTGAGATCTCTTTTTTTTCCAGACCCATTTGAGCAATAACACACTGCCATACACACACACACACACACATGCGTGGAGACATATCAAATACACAGCATACATAGCCACATCCAGTCCTATTAAGTCTGACTATTCTGTCTCCCACAGATTGAACTGAGGTGAATTGCCAGAGCGCTGCTGCTCAGGTCAACAGCACCAAGACTCTTTGTACATAATTAGGCCTCAGACTTCAGTGCGAGCTATTCAAAGCTCTTAATTCCATGACTTCTCTGTGACCTCCCAAAACTAAGTTGGAGCCCTTCATTTATCTGACATGTAACGCTTCCCTACTTCATTAATGTTTCAGTAAAGGGCTGAGCGGTCATGTGTCCGGTCCAGTTGGACTTGCTGCAAAGAAAATTTGCTGTAAACAATCTGCAATAAAGCAAGACTGGCTTGTGTTTACACTGAAAATATAACAGCATTTCCTGCACGGAAATCATAATCTGCACCTTCAGTTACATCAACAACATTAAAGTTAGACACCTAATGACACGGAGGCACACATGTGAATCTATTATCTTGTCACTGTGGAAAGCTTCTATTACAACCATAGAATTATAGGAAATTGTTATACCTTGCTGGAGACAACGTTTTTGAATGCTGGTGTAAATTGGGCATTTTGCATAGAAATATGTTTTCCCCGCACCAGTTCTTCATCTATATGCGTCTCTGTGCTCGGTTTGAATTCATTCTTATCTGTATTTGTGAATTCATAAGTATAGTGTTAGTCTTTTCCTATATGACAAATGCTTGTTTGTCGTATTTCGACCTTGTTTAATTCCTGGCTGCAAACCAGTTTCCTGTGGTATAAAAAGAAAATAACACCACATGTATATTCTAGACACTTTTGGTCTCAACTTGTGGGTATTACCTGCATACAGAGTTTAAGAAGAAAAGATGCTTCAACTGATCTGCACTACTAGATAGTGGCCAGCAGAGAGCAAAGTTGGATAATTACACTATGAGGAGAATAACATGTAAAATCACAGCTTTTTTTCCCCCCAAATCATCTGAGGTTGTTGAGGTTAACATGAATGTTCTGAAACAGTTTATAGTTCCTTGAAAAGCCAGTATAATTCAATATGACATAACCAGAAGTTCATTGTTTACTTATTTCCAAGTGTATGTGTGGGGCTATGCAACCAACAGTCCAGTATTTGATGTGTGTGTTACTCCCTGCAGAAGTGATATAACGACAGATGGGAAACATGGTGAAAGGTCGATGTAGGAAGATGAGTTCCTGCTCTCCACTGACTCTTGGAAGACTATCCCAAGAGCTAGAGTTGCTGTCGTCAGAGGTCGACTGCCACACTGCTTCTTCCATTACTTCCAAGGATCTTCTATCCTACAGTATAATCTACAGTTTGCTGGTGTCATCGTGGGTGGTCTGGCGGCAAAACTGAAACCCTCCGATTGTTTGGGAGGAGATATTAAATCGTACTTCTGCTTTTCCAGGTTCCAGGCAGAGCTGAGCTGCACTTACCACTGAGCGGATCCGGTGTGGTGCAGTTCCTCTTTTGTTTGCCTCGATCCTCCCCGAGGCCCTGCACAAGGTCTGGATTGGAATCCTGCAGGTATCTCCTTCTCCTAGCCCTCTGCTCCAACCTCCTCACCCGACCCTGAGAGCGGCTGATGAAGTCTGGCCTGAGGAGCTCTAAAGCCTCCTGGGGTGGGAAGAGGGATACATACAGTAAGCTGCTTGTTGGTGGGAAGAATACAGAACAACTCATAGACACTAATCCTGTGGAAAGAGAAAGAAAAAAAAAAATCTTCCGTGGGATCTATTCTGAGCATAGCCTAATCTATTCCTTAACCTTGGAGAATCCTCTTCACAGCCTTGTAATAGCTAAGAGGTATAGGCAACATGGTAATATTATGCTCAGCGTTAGCGGGGATAAAGGTAAGAGAGCTTTACTCACAGGGGGAATATGAATCCTTTACAAACGCCACTGGATCCTTACCCCTCACAACGCTGAGATAAAACTTACATCAATTGGGCGGAAAATATCCTTTCTAATTGAAAATTAAATAATAAAATAGCATGAAGGAGAGAAGAAAACTGAAATTTGTGTAATTATTAAAGATATATTTTTCCGTTACCCCTCTACTTGGCAGAGGCTGTGTCAAACACCAACTCAAGCAAAAATCCCTCCAAGTGTAAAAATCAGCCCTCAGGAGATGCTGATTCTGCTGAGGATGTTTATTCCAAAAGTAAACACATTAAGATTCTCTGTGTTGGAAACCTTAATTGAATTAGTCTCTAATACATCATTCCTAAGGGGTTAAAGGTTCCATATGGCAAATAGTAAATTTTTCCACATCTGATCATAAATCGCGTGCAGGTTGTCAGTCCTGGTTTTGTATTTAGTGAAACCAGTATTTGTTGTATTTGCATCCACAGCGGCTCCATTTATTATTTGATAGTGACTGTGAACTTTGATGGATCAAAAGCACCGGAACAATAACAATTTGTTACTGTGGACTTTTATTCAGGTTTTCGCTTTAACCTCCATCCTTGTTACAGCTGACAGTTTTCCAATTGTTCTTGTTTACCGGGTTATTGTATTGCAGCCTTATGCACATATATATAGATTAGAACAGTTCAAAAATGGTCAGGGTTGGCAAAAAATGTTGAGCACGAGATCCATCAAAGTCTATTTACAGGTCCTGGTGAGTACTGCTGCATATGTATAACAAAATGTATAAAGTCTTTTATTTCCATTTGCAGTAATATATTTGGCAATATGGTTCTGTTCTGGGCCCTTCCTGCCCTTCCATGTTCATACCTGTAAAGCCTAATCAATGACCACAGAAAATGACAGAAATGACATTGATGAAGTCAAACACATATCAATTGGATGCATAGAAGTGAATTATCTGATCCATCAGCTGATTGGGCTGGCTTGAGATCAGCTGCCATCAGCTGATGTAGCTGGGTAGTAGTCGACTTCGTTGCCTGCCTGAACGAACGCTACGCTCAATTTTGTGCTAAGAATGTTTTCGTCAAAAGGTTAGTTCCTAAGTCAACAATGAACCTTTAAGCACAATGTTAGGTTTACTGTAGAGCACCTTTAGCTTCTATTGTGCATATTTCCTCAAAAACAAGTCACTAATTGAAATGTGGCTCCTACTTTGAGGCTGAGATTCTTGGGTGTTCCTTCCAGGGAATCCGCCTTCAGCCGGGAATGACGAGTCTTATCCGAGTCATGTTCTTTTTGTTCCTCTGTCTTGTCACTCCCTGCTTGCTTGGTCCAAGTCCCGAAGTCCACTTGAGAGACACAGAGAGAAGTAAAACGGCTATAAACTTTCATTTGAAAAGTCACATCTTTCAAAAAAAAAAACATATATTCCAATCCACTTTTTCATATATATATATAAAATGTTTTAAATAGATGTGTTTTTGAAGTTTGGGATGTAGTTTGTTACTGTGATATTATATTTAAAACACAGACAGTAGATGTAATCCAGATGACTGTATTCTTCCCCTCTGACTGAGTTACAGCACAATTTCAACGATCTTATTGAGTTCCACCGAAGCGTTTATGATCTGGAGAAAGCAGCTAAATAAACACGCTTCAAACTGACCCTACACACAACCCCCCGCGCCCTCTCCCCCACAACTCATAGAGAGAAAAAACCCAGAGGGAACATGAGTGTGGCCTATGAATAATGCAAATCATGACAGTGCCATACATCCTGCACCTGTAACCCCATTCCTCGAGCGTTTGTGGAATACACACTGGATCTCCACTGAATTCCCAGCCATGACCATGTGGCATGTACGGTAGGTAGAGAATCATCACATGCTCCAGGAAGCACACGCAAACATGTAATGCCGGTCAAGCTACTGTTGCTTCGGGACTAGTATGTTTTGTTACTTCCCATTTGTATTTACCCTGAAGAAATTCAGTCACCAACATTTAAACAGGAAGCTCCTCAGTTGCATAAACCAGATTCCCCAATACAGCTCTCATATAACCTTGATCTTATCCTAACTCATGTACCAGGAGACCTGGAGAAGGACTGTTTGAATAGACTGCATTTGCATTATTCTAATCACTGTTAATATATACAGAGGCAGTTCACAATTTTTAGATTTTCTATGGAAGTCTTGTAAGTCAGAGAAGGATAAATGAAAGTGTTCTTTATTTAAATCTGCAGTTGGACTTAGTATGCGTGTGTGAGTCCCAGTTGGGATTCATCCTAAACAATGTGATCGTACAGTAGGAGAAGTGTGGTGGGTGGGTGTGGTTCTATTTGTAATGCATGAGGTCCAAAAAAACGAGAGGCAGAGTGAAAATAATAATGACTTTCCAGTCACCGAGACCACCTTGGCACCGCATTCAGCTTGCCGCTACGCCAAGGAAATGTGATCTTATCTAAAATAGCTTAAGAATATACCGGCCACTGAAAAGGAGGACAGATCAATTGCATAGTTCCTTTTAGATTTTCACTTCTGAAGCAAGGGGATGAAATTCATACCTGGGCCAATATTAGAAGCGTGTTGCCTGTGGCTGAAATTGCTACAGATAGGGAAGGCTGCCTCATCTGCATTCTCCTTCCGCCTGCCAGCCTTTGTGTTTGAGCGGCTTGGCCCTCTGAATGACAATAATCCCAAAGTAGCGCTGTGGACCTGCGTGTCTGAATCGCCCGGCTCGCTGTTAACATCGTGCGTGGGTGCTATCTGCTCGACCTTGTGGGCCCTGTGCTTTGATAGAGGGCTTCTGCAGTGACCCAAACCGGTCTCTCGGACAATGCGTTTGTTTTGTCCCAACATGGCCTCTTTGGGTCTTCCGTAACCCTCGTGTATTTGTGCTGGTCTGTTGTCCTGAGAGGATCTGCGGCAGGATGAGACACCAAAGCGAACAGACAAGGTGGACCTGTACAAAGTGGGTTGACCTGCTCTTCTTCCCTCTAGTTCCACGAGGGAAATGTAAAGTGACTTGTCCAAAAACAAAACAGAACTAATGGATCTCAGGGGCACCTCAAGATGGATACAAGACCGGTAGGAAGGCCGTGAGGAGAGGTTCATTAACGAGCCACCTCCCTCGTCCCGCTTCCTGGCGCTCTCCGTGTAGCAGAGTCTGCTTTGTACAAGTTGTTCTGTCCTCTTTCCTCCATCTCTCAGTGCGAATCCATCAGCTGGTGAGCAGGCCCGTCTGAACTCATTTGGCATCACGATGGCAGGATTCTGTCGCAGCACGTGCGGTTGAGAGTTTGAGACTCTCATTGTGCTCATGGGTATGGATGAGGCTCTTCCTCCCAACGTTTCTTGTGGTTTTGGTGGAGTTGATATCTTCACAGGCTGTGTTGGAGTGGATGGACACACAGGGTCCTGTGGGTTGGAAAGTGATGGCAAAGTCCTCTGAACTGTGATGGTGATGGAAGAAAATGCTGACTTTGGAGTCCTTCCCACCACATCGGGGCCACTCGCAGCCCTGAAGAGGTTGGAAACTCCACCGTAAGGTCCACGCTCCGCAGTCCGAGAGGAGGCAGAGTGTGTTATTGCTCTCGGAGACACAGTCTCCTTCTCCTCTTGGCCGTGCCACACACCCCATGACAGGACATTCCTGTGCAGTGAAGCAGGGACATCCTTACTTGAGGCCTATGAAAAGACAGAGCGGAGAAAAAAAGAGTTATGCTTAAGCAGCGCAATTGACTCCTCTGCAAACTGAAAGATTCAGTAACTCAAATGAAACCATAGAAAGACTGAATACACAAAGATATTAGCTGCTGTGATGTGGGTTGGAGGGTCTTATTATCTGCTCTTCTGCACGGCTTGTTTCTTGATGTTACCATGACAATGTGTAACTTAATGGACAGCACTTACCAATGACATTTAAAACATGTTACATATTCAGACATGGAATATTTACAGGATATGTCTATTTGGTTGACAGTGATGACAGTGAAATTGCCCTGGCTCAGATATCCATAATAACAAATATTTTTAAATGCAGTTTGTTCAACAAGCATTCTCAGACAATCTAAAAAAAAAAAGATTTCTATTTCACTGTACATTGTTTTCTTTCAGAAAAAAAATCATTTGCATCTTTAAGTCACAAATAAAAGCAGTAACAGTGCGTATCCAACCTGTATTTGCAGATACTGTTTAGTAACTTTCCAGGTCATAAAACCTTGGGTAAACAACAGATAAGTACACCCAGAGCTGCTTACCTCATTGATGTTAGGTGTGGATAGGCGACTGTGAAAACCCACTGACATCGGCCAGCTGTCATCTATTTTCTCATCTGTCAGTTCACAACAGAAAAAGAAGGATATTGTACATTAGACGACTGCAGCTTCTGATTTTAACCACGCTGCACAACACCGTACATGACATAAAAGTCCACTTCAAAGGGAACTCGAAACACATTTATCAGACGTAGCTTACCGACTCATCATAAAAGCACCACTATCTTGTCTCATAACTGCACTTCTGTGACGAGTAGGTAAGTCTGATAATGACAACTTGTCACTGACAAAAGTCCTTCTCCTAATACTTCAATAATGCATTATTCACTTCCCTTTATCTTTCCATCATTTATTCCATGCTTGGAGCCATGTTCATTCCCAACCATTAGCACTGAAAAGAAGAATTATCTCTCTCTCTCTGGCTTTCTGCTGCTCAGCTCAGTAGATGACGACTCTCCTAACGTGGTTATCTGCCTTGCTTGCCTGGCAGATTTTTGATTATTCCTTAACAGCCAACAATAGCTTAAATGTTTAGGCCTATTGTTTCAGACGGCATAGGAAGGGACTCATCAACTCATTGTATTCACCACTCAGTGTAATTCAGTTTTTTAATCATGATACACCAAATGCACCGCTCTCAATTCAGCATGGTATGAAGCTCGATGTAGCTATTACAGTTAATAAAAACTGAGATTACAACTAATGGAGGCATCATTTACTCTTTAAACAAACTTCTCAAGCGTGCAGGGCATTCATTATGTGTTACACATTGTCACAGTGAGACCATGCAAATTGAAGTCATGTTGTTGGCCTGTTAATATGTTTGCATGAATGGGTCGGCTCATATAATACAAGGAAAGTAATTATTTTCACCCCGTGTGTGTGTGTTCCACTTTGAGGTGAGTCACGTGGGATGTGGGAATGCAGGCTGGGACAACAACACTGAAATAGAAGTTTATACGTTCACAGTTCCACCCCATTTTTCCTTTGATTTATTTTTACCCAGCCAGAGAGTATAATTGGAGGAATAACATTTTCCTAATGTTGCACTGAACAAAAGAGGGTTGGTTTGGAGTTTGTTTGTGTGAGAGAAAAGGACCCTGAAGGACATATTGCCTAAAACGGGGTATTAAAAAACCTACCTAGAATAAACACAGACACAATGGAGGCAGAGAGTGGCAAGAGTTGTTCAACTAAAGACGGATATTTTTAACCTCAAACAGCAAATATACTGTCTGCTGTAGTATACAGTGTATGGAAGACAATGCAAATGAATACTACTGCATATATATATATATATATATGGGTATTTATTGTGTATGGTACCGTGAGCAGTGGCGCACATTGCAACCAATTAAACATGTGGCAACATATTCATCCCACACAGCCACATAACGGGAAGAAGCTCAGCCAAAAGCTCATGATTACAATTTGTACCTAATCGAAAACTGAGCAACTTAATTGACGCACAGCAAAAACATGCAAACGGTACATATGCGAATAGTGGTGCTAGCGATTTTACTACTTCATGCTACCTGCTACCTGCACAGTCTACCACAACTCACTGAAGCAGCAGCCAAAGAAGAGAAATATTAGACATTACTTTACACAGCCATAACCATGAATTTATCTTGCCTTTGCAGTTAACCCTGCCAATGGCTACTCTGGGTCCTTTTTGAGTCGATTTCAGTTAATTAATTTCAATAGAAATGAATACAAACAGCTGGAAGGTTGATCGATGCTTCCACGAGCATCGATCAACCTATCAGCCTTCCATGTGAAAACAGTTGTAGTACTGCTCTCATCCTAAAGCCATTGGTATTCAATACAGGCATGAGCTGTCCACATTGGTTTTCTTTGAATGGGAACGTGCATAGAGGTCTGTCTGATTGCTTTTTTTAACGTTTTAATTTATACCAAGCAGATATACTGCTGCTTAGATTTATGCCGACATCTCACATTTGTTTCCATTATTTTGACACCAAGATGATTCAAATAGACCTTGTAGTTGCAGAGATACACTATACATTTTTGGGATGTCATTTTTGGGCAGGGCCAGATGCTTAGTGTTGAAGAGACTAAATGATAAATATGGTGATATTTCATATTTTTCATACAAGAATGAATTTATCGTACTAAGATGTATTGTCTGTGTGGCCAAAGAACCGATTCAGCTTATTCCTCTGCCCAAAAATGATTAAAACACATCAATTGAAAACAGAATTGCGCTGGGTAACATGTGCCTTCATTACGAGGAAAATGGGCGCTGTAGTTTATTAAATGAATCCCACATGCACCTTCCTGCTGCCAGGAGGGGAAGTCACAAATAACATTTACTCTCACTACCGTAGCAAAGTTGTTTTTGGTGTATTTTACTTTTACCTAAGGAGCCTATTATACATCACAATTATTGCAGACTTAGTTTGCTACATTTCAAGTTGCATCCCGGTTTAGGGAGTAAAAACAGAAGTCACATGAAAAAGATAAACTGTGATAAACTGCGTGAGAATGGAAGAGAAGAAAGGAGGTAAAATCATGAGCTGCAGCAGAGAAGAAGCTGCAGGTGTGTGTCTGTGTTCACTGAGGAACTTTTACCCTCAGTGAGGCGTGTGAGGACTCTCTGCTGTTTGAGACCGATAATCCCTGACGGGAATGCAAACACAAGACTTTCAACCTGGAGATTGATGTTTGAGACCAGAGTTTGTGTTCCAAAGTGTTGTTGAGTTATTTTGAAGGGACACTGGTGATGATTGTGACTCATTTATTTTAAGCCCAAACGTGATTTTTTTTCCCGAAGCCTTACTAAGTGGTTTTGCTGCCTTAAGTGTTTTTGTTTAAATTCACAACGTTTTACAGTTTACAATTTACAGTGCACTGCTGCTTTAGGAAATTGCTTATATTGTTTAAATAAAAGTATGTATTTGTGACAGTTTGTTTTAAAGATGTATGCCATTGTCAGGAACAAACAAGCATGGGGCTGAGACACAGAGACGGACTCGAGCTATATACTGAGAGACAGACGCAGTGCTGGTTTTGGTCTTGTTGACATAAAAATGTGGAATATAGCCGGCCCCATCCTTTGAAAACAAACATTATGCACCAACCAATGGGTCTCTGAGAGGCAGAGGAAAATATGCAAAACGAGAGAAAAATAAAAACAGAGAGTGTTTGCGAGAGAGACAGAAAGAGTGACAGCTCACAGAGAGCGAACTGGGTTTTGATTTTTGGCAAATGTGACCAGATGCTTATTGCTGCTGCATGCACGGAAACCAGCGATCGAGTAAACCTTTGTGCTCCTGACAGCGTCAGGAACAGACAAGAGAGGCCATGGGACCTACAGCTGGTTAGGAAGCAGACAGGCTTTGCAGAGTGCGAGGGGATTACGGTATTCATTCTCTTCTTCTGTTGACCTATTGACCAGGGGTGCCCCCGTCAGGCCACTGATCATTTAGTGCATCAGGTCTTCCCCTCCTCAGACTAGTGGGAGTAGAATGTCTCCCCTCACTGGCTAACTGACTCTGAGACTGTAGATTAACTGAGATGCCTTGTCTCCCCTTTTTGAGGTGTTTGTGCCGACTCGTGGACAGGGCCTAGGGAGCTCAGCATGTATTTCATAACACACACATTCCATAGCTAGTTTAAGAAACAGCATCCTCTCAGTAGATATAGTGGATCATCTCTACAGAGTCTCCAGACACACTGATTTACTGTTCTACCTGTGACCCGGAACATGTACATCATGCTGAATCTATCTTCATTTTTACGACATTGCAACAGTTGCTTACACACGCAACTTATTGTAGAAAATACCACCACCAATTTTTGTACAAGCTGACAGGTTAAATATTCCAGGAAAATGCGCCAACTTTCAGAATTGAGGGTGGCGATGCACTTGTGACCAGACTCTGTATCAAATGATTTGCCCTACTGGATTCTCCATAAATTCAAGCTGTAACAAACCTTCTGCCTAAAACGTCATAATGTTTTTTTTTAAAGAAACCTAATTTACAAAATCCACTTCATGACTTGAAATTGCCTCTTGTATGAGGAATATTTATCTCTATGTTTCGTTTTAAAGTGCGCTCTTGATGGAAATGACTTTCTGAACACACATGCGTTATTGGTCTGTGAATCATGGATCATCAGGATGAAATACATGCTTCTTGTTATTGTCTGCAGCAATTTGTCAGACTGAGTCAAGCGTGCTGTAATAGCCCCGACTGCGGGTCACTGGAATGTGGTCTCATGGGCCATAATCTTCTTAAATTCGCAGTAGGGAAACATACCAGTGGCATCAAGAGTTATTTGTTTCTAAAAATGCAGCATTTCTCCCTGAGACAGCAAGAGTAAGGGTGGAAATGTTCCTCCTAGTAAAATCTAAAAAGTTGTATTCACAGAGACCATCTGTCTTTTCTGAGTTTTATTACAATAAATAAGGTTTACATTTGCAAATGCGGATCTCCACCTTGCTGGGCTTGGAAGAGCAAGAGATAGCTAAAAGAAACCAATACTTTAATAATAGTTCTCACCCATAGCAGGTGTCTTTGAAGAAGCACAGAGTAATTTGTCTGCACATTCGGACCTCTGTCTTGGCCGTCTTATGTTTACTGGAAAACTAGAATCCCACAACTTGGCCTTATCCTTTCACACAGACACAGATACATGCAGCTCCTTTGGCTGCCTGAGGGAGTAACACCAAAACATTAAAACATGCCAACACAAACAATGAACTACATTAATTACTATGAATGTTGTACTCATTTGTGTAAATTACCTACTACCTCTGACCAGTCTGCTTGATTTCGTTAGATTATATTGGTAGTGCCTGTAAACATAATATCTAAAATATGTGATATATTCTGTTACCTTTACCCTGACAGTTATTTATTATATACCGTATATATTTTTTAATTAAGGAACCCAAGTTTGACGTAATTACAGTGAAAAAATAGAAGCATAATTCTAAAAACTACCTTCCAACCTTTACTGTAGTAAAGTAGTAGTACTGTGGAGCCTTCTTACCTGATAAAGCAGAGTGTCAAGGCCAAGACATCAGCTGTTGCTCTGCTCTTTGGAACAGATATATCCACTTCTTTCAACAGAGGCAGCAGTGGAAAGTCTCCTGCATTCAGCCAGCCATCAGAGAGCGTGGGGGTCTTTTCTCAAGCCCCAGTGGAAACTCCTCTCAGCTGACAGGGGATAAAGGAGCAAAGCACAAACATGAACTGAGTCAATGTGTTTATACAAATGACCCTGTGAGCTTATGTTAGCCGCCTGAACGTTAAGAGCTGAATATGCTCTACAAATGAAAGAGAAGGGTGAGCCTTCGTCCTTGGTAGAACTTTAACAGTGATGGCTGAAGTGGAGAGGCTTCAGTAGATATTGATATTTCTCAGTTCATTTATTCTGCACACACACACACCTCTTAGTTAGTTACGTCGGCTAGAAAACAACCAACAGGGATCTCTGGAGCTTCCAGCTGTACTCTAGGCCTTGAGTCCATACGAGTTGTGTCCTCCAGGCAGGCAGCTCAGCGAGGCTGTCTACCCTTCTTCTCTCCTCTGTCCGTCCCCAGAGAGCCCAGGCTCAGGTAGCAGAACAGGTGACCGGCTCTCAGGTTTCAGGCCTTGCAGAACAGGTCCCCACTGCACAAGTTATTAATGGGGTCAGAGGATCTCAGCAGCTCCTGCAGTTACCTTACTGACACAGCAAAGAAACAAAATAGATAAAATAAAACTTTTTGCTCCCTCTTTTACTCTTTCCACAGTCCCCCCCCCCCCCCAAAGCTTCTTTGAAAAGACAAATACGTCTTCTTAGGAGTAGGTAGATGTGCATGGACAAAAGAACAGAGAGAGAAAAGGCAAACCTACACCGTAACGAATTGCTGTACATTTACGGTGGATTTTCAACGGTATTTCACAGTATTTCATATGACTGTAACATACTTTAAATGTTCATCACTCGCATGTAAATTAACAGTTAAGGCCGTAAATTAACAGTTAATGCTGTCAATTAACAATAACAGCAGACTACTGTAATGTATCAGCATGATACAGTATTTTTTGTGAAGTGGTGGATATATGCATCTCTATACAAGTTCAGTGAATCACAATCCATCTACATCGTACTGTCTATTGTAGGTTAATGTGTCTGTAATGACGATAGAATATTTTTATTATTCAAACTGCTCATTGCCTAAAAGTCACTTTTGAGTGACAAGACGTCACCGACTGCTCCTAAACGTGACTTTGGAGCGCAGCTTCATTTCATCTTTCTGAGCCATGTGGAGATCAACCGAGGAGCCGAGGTAACGTTACGCTTATCATCCGAAATTCAAAGTCTCCGTTATTGTTTTGTCTTCATGATTATTGAACTGTTAACATCTCAGATAATGTTTCACTTGTTCTGTTTTGTTACATTAGGTTGCTAATATTGGTGGAGCTAGCTCTGTGACGTTAGCTAGCTCGAGCTCAAGTAGCCTCAGAAAGGTTAGCTAGCTAACAGCATAGCAAGTTAATTTAACATAAATAAAGTTAATCACAAATTACAGTGTTAAGATGTAATGTTAGTAACATAACTTGTGCTATTATTGAACCGACTGTAGGACTACAATCGGGACGATAATCAAAAGGGAGAGCGGACCAGAAAGACGATGAACAATTAAGATAACGCTAACAGTAACGTTACGTGTGTGTTATCCCAGGAGCAACATTAAAACCAGATCAAACTAATTGTATTGTTGCATGTTAGTCCATTGTGGTAATACCTGTCTTAGCTTCCTTACTTCACCTAACATAATCAGCTCATCACATAGGAAAGTCTGTTATTTTAACTGTATGGTACACATCCAGGACCATACTTATGGAAGCCCATTCCCACCAGCAAAAAAAAAAAATACAAAAAAAATAGTAACTTAAAAAAATATATAATTCACAAAAAAAAAAAATGTAATTCACAAAAAAAAAATAAAAAAAAAAATCCACCCACAAAATAAATAATAATAATTCTAATAATTTTTTATTTTACTTTTTTTCCACCAGCAAAAAAAAAAAAAACTGACCAGATTTTTCCACTTTAACACAACAGTCATAGAAGCAGCTATGACATATGAATGGATTGTGAGTACATTGAAGACTTCTTTAAAACGTGGCTTTACAACACATGAAATACAGATGATGTTTCACATGGATTGTACTGAGCAAACGCACCCTTGAAGCTCTGGAGTATAAAGAATGAAACAAATGTGGCTGAGGTGGCGACCAATAAACTATGGAAGCCCATTCACGGCAGCAAAAAAAAAAAAAATAAGATCACCAAAAAAAAAAAAAATAATAATTAATTCACAAAAAAATAAAATATATATATTTTTTTTTTTACTTTTTCTCTGTCAGCAAAAAAGAAAAAAAAAAAAGATGTTTCCAGTTGCTGTTTATTGGTCGCCACCTCAGCCACATTGGTTTCATTCTTTATACTCCAGAGCTGCTTCTTGCTTAACATTCTATTCAAGGGTGCGTTTGCTCAGTACATTCCATGTGAAACATCATCTGTATTTCATGTGTTGTAAAGCCACGTTTTAAAGAAGTCTTCAATGTACTCACAATCCATTCATATGTCATAGCTGCTTCTATGACTGTTGTGTTAAAGTATCTCATAATTTCGACTTTCTATAGCAGGGGTCGCCAATAGGCGGACCGCGGTCCGGATCCGGACCCAGACGCTGTCTTATCCGGACCCGGACGTATAATTGATGGATAATTGAGAATTGTACATTTTGGCGGAGCGCTTCTGTTTTAACCTGCCCAGCTTTTCTGGCCTTTACGGCATTCATTCAGCAGTTCAGGAAACACACCGACCAATTACATACATTGTAAATAATATCACGTGACGCTACTCAGCCAATCGAATGTTTATTCCAAAATGCATCGTGAGTCGAGTGAGATTACGCAGACAGACGGGAGACGGAGCGAGAGCAGTGAGAGAGAAGCAGTGAGAGAAGTGAGTAAGTCGGAGAATCAAGTTAACATGGCGTGCTCTAAAAAGAGAAAAGTGGACCTCGAAAACAGAGCTTTAACAAAGAATGGACGGACTCGTATTTGTTCATGGTCCGTGTACGCTTTAGTCATCTGTTTTACCGTTCATTCGATAATACGGAAATACCATGGTATTTTCGTTTTTCGTTTCAAACCAGAAAACGGAAATGGGCGGTCGTATTTCGGTTTTTGGTTCTGAATTCAAAAACGGAAAAACCACAGAACCAAAGTCAAATAACGAGCCGTATTTCGTTTTTGCAAATCCCTTTTTGTTTTTTCCGTTAAAACGAGACGCAGAGCACAACAGGTAACCCGGAAAGAAGAATATTTCAAAATAAAAGTGAAGGCAATATAATGACTGTATGCAAGAAATTAATAAATAAATAACTCTGGGCCGATGGGAGTGTGTTAGCAACAGTAGTTGACTACATGCAGTTTAATATTCATTTATCTATAACCTCCTGGTCCATATACAGTAGAAAACTAATCATTCTCAATTCATTGGTTAAAGCAGTTTAGTCTTATCTTTTCTGACAGACTTGTTCTTTTAAATGAACACTTTCTTCCCGATGAAGGTTTCTGTCTGGCTTTTATTGAACAGGACGTCCCTCTAACAATTACTATACTTGCAGTTTCTGCACTTACAACCTGTTTACTACCGACTCTGACAATTATCAGAGTAAGTTGAACCCAAAATGAATTCATTAACTTGTCTTTTCCATTCAGTACAACATAGAAGCACATATGACTACATATTGATAAATGATAGAAAAACACATTAAGGCTATCATCATTAAATTTACACTAAATATATGAGATTACATGTAAAGAATATATCGATATCTGAGATCAAAACACTCTTAGCTCAATATAAGGAAATCATCAAAGAGAATGAAACTTAAATGAGGATAAATCATATTAGTAAAAAGTCAATTAAATCTTAAGATAGCACTTCCTATGTGGCTATAGATTACTGCACTGTTGTTGTTTTTGCACAGTACCTTTTGAAAAGATGCCTGGAAGTCTGGAATGTGTCTGGGGACACTAGTTGTTGCACTATGACCATTAATTGCACTTTATTATGTTGTGCTATGCTCTATTGCACATGTTTTGTATGTCTTATGACATTTTGCTATTTTTCAAATATTTTAATAAAGAAGTTCATGTTTCAAGTTCAAGTACATGGAATCTTAGTAACTGGTTCCACGCGTAAAGGGTTCCACAGGGTCCACACGTAACGGGTTCCTTGCGTAACGGATTCCTTGCGTAACGGGTTCCTTGCGTAACGGATTCCTTGCGTAACGGATTCCACGCGTACCGGGTTCCACGCGTAACGGATTCCATGCATACCGGGTTCCGCGCGTAACGGATTCCTTGCGTAACGGATTCCTTGCGTAACGGATTCCTTGGGTAACGGATTCCTTGCGTAACGGGTTCCGCGCGTAACGGATTCCTTGCGTAACGGGTTCTGCGCGTAACGGGTTCCGCGCATAACGGATTCCTTGCGTAACGGATTCCTTGCGTAACGGGTTCCTTGCGTAACGGATTCCTTGCGTAACGGATTCCTTGCGTAACGGATTCCTTGCGTAACGGGTTCCGCGTGTAACGGGTTCTGCGCGTAACGGATTCCTTGTGTAACGGGTTCCGCGCGTAACAGATTCCTTCCGTAACGGGTTCTGCGCGTAACGGATTCCTTGCGTTACGGGTTCCTTGCGTAACGGGTTCCGCGCGTAACGGATTCCTTGCGTAACGGGTTCCTTGCGTAACGGGTTCCTTGCGTAACGGATTCCTTGCGTAACGGGTTCTGCGCGTAACGGATTCCTTGCGTAACGGGTTCCGCACGTAACGGATTCCTTGCGTAACGGGTTCCTTGCGTAACGGGTTCCTTGCGTAACGGGTTCCTTGCGTAACCGGTTCCTTGCGTAACGGGTTCCTTGCGTAACGGGTTCCTTGCGTAACGGATTCCTTGCGTAACGGATTCCTTGCGTAACGGATTCCTTGCGTAACGGGTTCCGCGTGTAACGGGTTCTGCGCGTAACGGATTCCTTGTGTAACGGGTTCCGCGCGTAACAGATTCCTTCCGTAACGGGTTCTGCGCGTAACGGATTCCCGCCCTTACTCCCCGGCGGGACATTCCAACTACATTAACATTACGCCGGCGGGCCAAAAAGGATGATTTTCAGCTAAACCTTCCTGGCATAAGGAGTGCCGCTAAAAATCGGGAGACCTCTAGGGATCATAACATCTTTGCCCAAGTTCTACGCGGAAAAGCGGCGCTCCATTAGGACCGTCGGTCGCCGAGTTGTGATTTTCCAAAGTTTTGGAAGGTTTGTCCCAAATGGCAGTTTATCGCTTTTGTCCACCAGGTGGCTAAAATTTCGGGACGTTCGGGACAAAAACTGCCATCCGAAAAATCACTTTGGGACCAAAAGGGACATTTGGGAAACTGTCCCTTAGATGGCACTTTTTGGCCCTAAAGTCCCGGGCGTTAAGGGACCTAAACTGCCATTTGGGGGGGAGTTATGGGACCAATACTGCCATTTGGTGGGAGTTATGGGACAAAAACTGCCATTTGGTGGGGAGTAATGGGAAGATTAGGGACATTTCAGGGACAGCTCCGAGGAGTTCTGGATTGATATTTTAAACTGCCGTATCTTCTCAACCGTTCGATATCCCGCTTTGAAACGTAGATATCTTGGACCAACGCGTAATTGTATGGAATCAATGTTTTGGGACAAATGTTGCCATTTGGGCCACATGAGATTCCAATGTAGTGGGAACACAAAAAAGTGTCATTCCGACTACATTTGTATGGGTTGACCATGTAGGCCAATTGTCCTCAGGTTAAGGTTACTAAATGTAACCCTTAACACAAAAAACTCCAAAAAAACTTCAAAGTATTTTGAAGTTTTTAGAGGTTTTATAGGTTACTAACAGTAAGCCTTAGGTTACTAAATGTAACCCATTCCTGTCATTCCGACTACATTTGTATGGGCCGACCATGTAGGCCAAGAATCCCAACCCGTATGGCAGTAATGGTCCCGGGTTTCAATGCCTTTCGGGTTATTTTGTGTCATTCGGGTTGGGATTTTCGGCCTACATGGATAGCCCATTGAAATGTAGTTGAAATGGCCGTTTTTGAGTTGTAACTTATCCTTACAATTCAAAGTGTCATTCCGACTACATTTGTATGGGCCGACCATGTAGGCCAAGAATCCCAACCCGTATGGCAGTAATGGTCCCTGGTTCCAAATGCCTTTCGGGTTATTTTGTGTCATTCGGGTTGGGATTTTTGGCCTACATGGATAGCCCATTGAAATGTAGTTGAAATGGCAGTTTTTGAGTTGTAACTTATCCTTACAATTCAAAAAGTGTCATTCCGACTACATTTATATGGGCCAACCATGTAGGCCAATTGTCCTAAAGGAGATTTGGGAAACTGTCCCTTAGATGGCACTTTTCGGCCCTAAACTCCCGGGCGTTAAGGGATACTAAACTGCCATTTGGGGGGGAGTTATGGGACATATACTGCCATTTGGTGGGAGTTATGGGAAGATTAGGGACATTTCATGGACAGCTCCCAGGAGTTCTGGATTGATATTTTAAACTGCTGTATCTTCTCAACCGTTCGATATCCCGCTTTGAAACGTAGATATCTTGGACCAACGCGTAATTGTATGGAATCAATGTTTTGGGACAAATGTTGCCATTTGGGCCACATGAGATTCCAATGTAGTGGGAACACAAAAAAGTGTCATTCCGACTACATTTGTATGGGTTGACCATGTAGGCCAATTGTCCTAAGGGTTAGGTTACTAAATGTAACCCATGACACAAAAAACTCCAAAAAAACTTCAAAGTATTTCGAAGTTTTTAGAGGTTTCATAGGTTACTAACAGTAAGCCTTAGGTTACTAAATGTAACCCATTCCTGTCATTCCGACTACATTTGTATGGGTTGACCATGTAGGCCAGGAATCCCAACCCGTATGGCAGTAATGGTCCCGGGTTTAAATGCCTTTCGGGTTATTTTGTGTCATTCGGGTTGGGATTTTCGGCCTACATGGATAGCCCATTGAAATGTAGTTGAAATGGCCGTTTTTGAGTTGTAACTTATCCTTACAATTCAAAGTGTCATTCCGACTACATTTGTATGGGCCGACCATGTAGGCCAGGAATCCCAACCCGTATGGCAGTAATGGTCCCTGGTTCCAAATGCCTTTCGGGTTATTTTGTGTCATTTGGGTTGGGATTTTTGGCCTACATGGATAGCCCATTGAAATGTAGTTGAAATGGCCGTTTTGAGTTTAACTTATCCTTACAATTCAAAAAGTGTCATTCCGACTACATTTATATGGGCCAACCATGTAGGCCAATTGTCCTAAAGGGCATTTGGGAAACTGTCCCTTAGATGGCACTTTTCGGCCCTAAAGTCCCGGGCGTTAAGGGACCTAAACTGCCATTTGGGGGGGAGTTATGGGACAAATACTGCCATTTGGTGGGGAGTAATGGGAAGATTAGGGACATTTCAGGGACAGCTCCCAGGAGTTCTGGATTGATATTTTAAACTGCCGTATCTTCTCAACCGTTCGATATCCCGCTTTGAAACGTAGATATCTTGGACCAACGCGTAATTGTATGGAATCAATGTTTTGGGACAAATGTTGCCATTTGGGCCACATGAGATTCCAATGTAGTGGGAACACAAAAAAGTGTCATTCCGACTACATTTGTATGGGTTGACCATGTAGGCCAATTGTCCTCAGGGTTAGGTTACTAAATGTAACCCTTAACACAAAAAACTCCAAAAAAACTTCAAAGTATTTCGAAGTTTTTAGAGGTTTTATAGGTTACTAACAGTAAGCCTTAGGTTACTAAATGTAACCCATTCCTGTCATTCCGACTACATTTGTATGGGCCGACCATGTAGGCCAGGAATCCCAACCCGTATGGCAGTAATGGTCCCGGGTTTAAATGCCTTTCGGGTTATTTTGTGTCATTCGGGTTGGGATTTTCGGCCTACATGGATAGCCCATTGAAATGTAGTTGATATGGCCGTTTTTGAGTTGTAACTTATCCTTACAATTCAAAGTGTCATTCCGACTACATTTGTATGGGCCGACCATGTAGGCCAAGAATCCCAACCCGTATGGCAGTAATGGTCCCATGTTTCAATGCCTTTCGGGTTATTTTGTGTCATTCGGGTTGGGATTTTCGGCCTACATGGATAGCCCATTGAAATGTAGTTGAAATGGCCGTTTTTGAGTTGTAACTTATCCTTACAATTCAAAGTGTCATTCCGACTACATTTGTATGGGCCGACCATGTAGGCCAAGAATCCCAACCCGTATGGCAGTAATGGTCCCGGGTTTCAATGCCTTTCGGGTTATTTTGTGTCATTCGGGTTGGGATTTTCGGCCTACATGGATAGCCCATTGAAATGTAGTTGAAATGGCCGTTTTTGAGTTGTAACTTATCCTTACAATTCAAAGTGTCATTCCGACTACATTTGTATGGGCCGACCATGTAGGCCAAGAATCCCAACCCGTATGGCAGTAATGGTCCCGGGTTTAAATGCCTTTCGGGTTATTTTGTGTCATTTGGGTTGGGATTTTTGGCCTACATGGATAGCCCATTGAAATGTAGTTGAAATGGCCGTTTTGAGTTTAACTTATCCTTACAATTCAAAAAGTGTCATTCCGACTACATTTATATGGGCCAACCATGTAGGCCAATTGTCCTAAAGGGCATTTGGGAAACTGTCCCTTAGATGGCACTTTTCGGCCCTAAAGTCCCGGGCGTTAAGGGACCTAAACTGCCATTTGGGGGGGAGTTATGGGACAAATACTGCCATTTGGTGGGGAGTAATGGGAAGATTAGGGACATTTCATGGACAGCTCCCAGGAGTTCTGGATTGATATTTTAAACTGCCGTATCTTCTCAACCGTTCGATATCCCGCTTTGAAACGTAGATATCTTGGACCAACGCGTAATTGTATGGAATCAATGTTTTGGGACAAATGTTGCCATTTGGTCCACATGAGATTCCAATGTAGTGGGAACACAAAAAAGTGTCATTTCGACTACATTTGTATGGGCCTACCATGTAGGCCAATTGTCCTAAGGTTTAGGTTACTAAATGTAACCCATTCGTGTCATTTCGACTACATTTGTATGGGCCTACCATGTAGGCCAATTGTCCTAAGGGTTAGGTTACTAAATGTAACCCATTTGTGTCATTTCGACTACATTTGTATGGGCCTACCATGTAGGCCAATTGTCCTAAGGGTTAGGTTACTAAATGTAACCCATTTGTGTCATTTCGACTACATTTGTATGGGCCTACCATGTAGGCCAATTGTCCTAAGGGTTAGGTTACTAAATGTAACCCTTAACACAAAAAACTCCAAAGTATTTCGAAGTTTATTTGCACCCCTGGTACTCTAAATGACTTCCAGGACGATGGGGGAAGTCAGGCAACTGCTCTAGACCGCGCCAGGGCCTCGAAATGGGCCAGAACTCCAAAAACACAAAAAAACACAAAAAAAACGTCAAAGTATTTCGAATTTTTTTTTGCACCCCTGGTACTCTAAATGACTTCCAGGACGATGGGGGAAGTCAGGCAACTGCTCTAGACCGCGCCAGGGCCTCGAAATGGGCCAGAACTCCAAAAACACAAAAAAACACAAAAAAAACTTCAAAGTATTTCGAATTTTTTTTTGCGCCCCTGGTACTCTAAATGACTTCCAGGACGATGGGGGGAGTCAGTCAACTGCTCTGGACCGTGCCACAGCCTCGAAATCGGCCTGCACTCCAAAAACACAGCCTGGAGTAAAATACTTTGAAAAATACAGTATCCCATCCTTACGATTCAAAAAGTGTCATTCCGACTACATTTGTATGGGCCGACCATGTAGGCCAGGAATCCCATCCCGTATGGCAGTAATGGTCCCTGGTTCCAAATGCCTTTCGGGTTATTTTGTGTCATTTGGGTTGGGATTTTTGGCCTACATGGATAGCCCATTGAAATGTAGTTGAAATGGCCGTTTTGAGTTTAACTTATCCTTACAATTCAAAAAGTGTCATTCCGACTACATTTGTATGGGCCGACCATGTAGGCCAGGAATCCCAACCCGTATGGCAGTAATGGTCCCTGGTTCCAAATGTCTTTCGGGTTATTTTGTGTCATTCGGGTTGGGATTTTTGGCCTACATGGGAGCCCTGTCAAATGTAGGCCAAATGGCAGTTTTTGAGTTGTTAGGGAAATGGCAGCTTCAACTTTGTTTGACGTATAATCCCATAGAACACAAGGTTCAATGAGGCTGAGATTTTCACAGTAATTCAAGCTTTGCCCAACAATTCATTTTTATGAAAATCAATGGGAAATTCCTTACACTTTTACTATGGTTTTTTGACTATGTTTGACCTATTATCCCATAGAAAACAAGGTTCAATGAGGTTGAGATTTTCCCAGTAATTCGTCCTTTGCCCAACGATTAATTTTCATGAAAATCAATGGGAAATTCCTTAAACTTTTTCCATAGTAATGTATGGCATTTTGACTTTGTTTGACTTATTATCCCATAGAAAACAAGGTTCAATGATGCTGACATTTTAACAGTAATTCAAGCTTTGCCCAACGATCAATTGTTATGAAAATCAATGGGAAATTCCTTACACTTTTACTATAGTAATGTATGGCATTTTGACTTTGTTTGACCAATTATCCCATAGAAAACAAGGTTCAATGAAGCTGAGATTTTCACAGTAATTCAAGCTTTCTCCAACGATTAATTTTTATGAAAATCAATGGGAAATTCCTTACACTTTTTCCATAGTAATGTATGGCATTTCGACTATGTTTGACCTATTTACCCATAGAAAACAAGGTTCAATGAGGCTGAAATTCTCACAGTAATTCAACCTTTTCACAATGATTGATTGTTATGAAAATCAATGGGACATTCTTTACACTTTTTCCATAGTAATGTATGGCATTTCGACTATGTTTGACCTATTTACCCATAGAAAACAAGGTTCAATGAGGCTGAAATTCTCACAGTAATTCAACCTTTGCCCAATGATTGATTGTTATGAAAATCAATGGGACATTCCTTACACTTTTTCCATAGTAATGTATGGCATTTCGACTATGTTTGACCTATTATCCCATAGAAAACAAGGTTCAATGAGGTTGAGATTTTCACAGTATTTCAATGTTTGCCCATAGATTACATGGTGTGAATATCAATGGGAAATTCACTGTTTTTTGTGAATGTCTCCAGTCTTTTAATTCATTAAAAATACTTTAAAGGCAAATAAAGGGATGCATTCTTTTTGTCAATGAAGAGGGGGTCGTGGAGATGAAATGGCTGAAATTTAGAGTTCGTAGGTCCAAGTTAAGGTGCCCAAAACCAGGCGTTTAGGTCAAAGGTCAAAAGGTCGTAATTGGTGCATTATGTAAAAATGGCCATAGAGTCTGAGAAAAAGGTTGAAACTGCCTGAATTTTGCACCACACCTTCCCCCTTATGTGTAGAGTACATATGTCCAAGTTAAAGTGCCCGAAAACAGCAACAAATGTGTAAATTGGGCCTAAAGTATGTTAAAGGGCCGGTACATTTGACCTATGTACAAACAGTCATAGAATCTGAGACAAAGGTTGAAACTGCCTGCATTTTGCAACACACATTCTCCCTGATACCTTGATTCATGCTGCGAAGTAAGAAGTCTGTAGACCCTAGGGAAAGCTATCTCCTGTTAGCAACATGCTAACAAGATCAATCCAATTCATGCTAGTAGAGCTTCCTCTGGTGTCCACCATATATCATTTCCATCAACATCTGTCTTGTAGAAATGGTTTTATGGCACCCAACAGAAACAGACACATGTGGACGTAATTTACAGTCTTTTAATTAATTAAAAATACTTTAAAGCAAAATAGAGGAATTCTTTCTTTTTGTTAATGAAGAGAGGGTCGTGGAGATGAAATGCCTAAAATTTGGAGTTTGTAGGTCCAAGTTAAGGTGCCCAAAAACAGCAAAAAAGGTCTTAATTGGCTCTAAATCCTCTTAAAGGGCCGGTAAATTTGACCTATGCAAAAATGGCCATAATCTCTTAAATATGGGTCCCAGAAACCACAGATTACGGACACACATTGTGGACTAGGCCTACAATGAGGTCACGTGAACAAAATCCCTCTAAAATGTCTAGAAAACAAATTTGCCTGTATGAAACTCAGAGAACAGGAGGGTGAACATCTTAGCAAGATGTACACCCTGTCGTGCTGTTAAGTCAGATTGGAGCAATTTTGTTCTAAACATCTGAGAGCTCTGCTTTTTTAATATGTTGTAGCCATGCTACTGCTGTCCATCATATATCATTTTCATCAACATCTGTCATGTAAATCGGGCCTAAATTACCATAAAGAGCAGTCAATTTGACCTATTAAAACGGTCATAGCATCTGAGAAAAAGGTTGAAACTGCCTGGATTTCACAGGACACCTTCCCCCTGATACCTTGATTCAGTTTGGAAAGTAAGAAGTCTGTAGACCCTTGGGAAAGCTATCTCCTGTTAGCAGCATGCTAATGAGATCAATCCAATTCATGCTAGTAGAGTGTCCTTTTTTGTCCAACATATGTGAATTTCATTAAACAAAGTCGTTTATTAGTGTTTTTACAGGACCCAACAAAAACCCTCTTGACTCTAAACACTGAAACAGGCTTTTTTTTAAAAGGCCCGTTATCCGAATGGCCTAATTCATCCCAAAAGACACTAGGCCCGTTTTCATAACAGTCTTTTCTCTTTATTTTTATACTTTAAATCAAAGTAGAGATTTAAATCCTTTTCCTCTTCAAAGAGGGGCTTGTGACCATTAAATATCTACAATGTGGATCTCGTAGCTGCAAGTTAAGGTCCCCAAAAACAGCAACAAAGGTCTAAATTAAGCTAAATTTAATTCTCTTAAAGGGCCGGTAAATTTGAAACGGACATAAAATCTGAGAAAAAGGTTGAAACTGCCTGCATTTTGCAACACACATTCTTCCTGATACCTTGATTCATGCTGAGAAGTAAGAAGTCTGTAGACCCTAGGGAAAGCTATCTCCTGTTAGCAAAATGCTAACAAGATCAATCCAATTCATGCTAGTAGAGCTTCCTCTGGTGTCCACCATATATCATTTCCATCAACATCTGTCTTGTAGAAATGGTTTTATGGCACCCAACAGAAACAGACACATGTGGACGTAATTTACAGTCTTTTAATTAATTAAAAATACTTTAAAGGCAAATAAAGGGATGCATTCTTTATGTCAATGAAGAGGGGGTTGTGGAGATGAAATGGCTGAAATTTAGAGTTCGTAGGTCCAAGTTAAGGTGCCCAAAACCAGGCGTTTAGGTCAAAGGTCAAAAGGTCGTAATTGGTGCATTATGTAAAAATGGCCATAGAGTCTGAGAAAAAGGTTGAAACTGCCTGCATTTTGCAACACACATTCTCCCTGATACCTTAATTCAGTCTGGAAAGTAAGAAGTCTGTAGACCCTTGGGAAAGCTATCTCCTGTTAGCAGCATGCTAATGAGTTCAATCCAATTCATGCTAGTAGAGCATCCTCTTGTGTCCACCATATATAATTTTCATCAACATCTGTCTTGTAGAAATGGTTTTATGGCACCCAACAGAAACAGACACATGTGGATGTAATTTACAGTCTTTTAATTAATTAAAAATACTTTAAAGCAAAATAGAGGAATTCTTTCTTTTTGTTAATGAAGAGAGGGTTGTGGAGATGAAATGGCTGAAATTTAGAGTTCGTAGGTCCAAGTTAAGGTGCCCAAAACCAGGCGTTTAGGTCAAAGGTCAAAAGGTCGTAATTGGTGCATTATGTAAAAATGGCCATAGAGTCTGAGAAAAAAGTTGAAACTGCCTGCATTTTGCAACACACATTCTCCCTGATACCTTGATTCATGCTAAGAAGTAAGAAGTCTGTAGACCCTAGGGAAAGCTATCTCCTGTTAGCAACATGCTAACAAGATCAATCCAATTCATGCTAGTAGACCTTCCTCTGGTGTCCACCATATATCATTTCCATCAACATCTGTCTTGTAGAAATGGTTTTATGGCACCCAACAGAAACAGACACATGTGGACGTAATTTACAGTCTTTTAATTAATTAAAAATACTTTAAAGCAAAATAGAGGAATTCTTTCTTTTTGTCAATGAAGAGAGGGTTGTGGAGATGAAATGCCTAAAATTTGGAGTTCTTAGGTCCAAGTTAAGGTCCCCAAAAACAGCAACAAAGGTCTTAATTGGCTCTAAATCCTCTTAAAGGGCCGGTAAATTTGCCCTATGCAAAAATGGCCATAATCTCTCAAATATAGGTCCCAGAAACCACAGATTACGGACACACATTGTGGACTAGGCCTACAATGAGGTCACGTGAACAAAATCCCTCTAAAATGTCTAGAAAAGAAATTTGCCTGTATGAAACTCAGAGAACAGGAGGGTGAACATCTTAGCAAGATGTACACCCTGTCGTGCTGTTAGTCAGATTGGAGCAATTTCTGTTCTAAACATCTGAGAGCTCTGATTTTTTAATATGTTGTAGCCATGCTACTGCTGTCCATCATATATCATTTTCATCAACATCTGTCATGTAAATCGGGCCTAAATTACCATAAAGAGCAGTCAATTTGACCTATGTAAACGGTCATAGCATCTGAGAAAAAGGTTGAAACTGCCTGGATTTCACAGGACACCTTCCCCCTGATACCTTGATTCAGTCTGGAAAGTAAGAAGTCTGTAGACCCTTGGGAAAGCTATCTCCTGTTAGCAGCATGCTAATGAGATCAATCCAATTCATGCTAGTAGAGCATCCTCTTGTGTCCACCATATATAATTTTCATCAACATCTGTCTTGTAGAAATGGTTTTATGGCACCCAACAGAAACAGACACATGTGGATGTAATTTACAGTCTTTTAATTAATTAAAAATACTTTAAAGCAAAATAGAGGAATTCTTTCTTTTTGTTAATGAAGAGAGGGTTGTGGAGATGAAATGGCTGAAATTTAGAGTTCGTAGGTCCAAGTTAAGGTGCCCAAAACCAGGCGTTTAGGTCAAAGGTCAAAAGGTCGTAATTGGTGCATTATGTAAAAATGGCCATAGAGTCTGAGAAAAAAGTTGAAACTGCCTGCATTTTGCAACACACATTCTCCCTGATACCTTGATTCATGCTAAGAAGTAAGAAGTCTGTAGACCCTAGGGAAAGCTATCTCCTGTTAGCAACATGCTAACAAGATCAATCCAATTCATGCTAGTAGACCTTCCTCTGGTGTCCACCATATATCATTTCCATCAACATCTGTCTTGTAGAAATGGTTTTATGGCACCCAACAGAAACAGACACATGTGGACGTAATTTACAGTCTTTTAATTAATTAAAAATACTTTAAAGCAAAATAGAGGAATTCTTTCTTTTTGTCAATGAAGAGAGGGTTGTGGAGATGAAATGCCTAAAATTTGGAGTTCTTAGGTCCAAGTTAAGGTCCCCAAAAACAGCAACAAAGGTCTTAATTGGCTCTAAATCCTCTTAAAGGGCCGGTAAATTTGCCCTATGCAAAAATGGCCATAATCTCTCAAATATAGGTCCCAGAAACCACAGATTACGGACACACATTGTGGACTAGGCCTACAATGAGGTCACGTGAACAAAATCCCTCTAAAATGTCTAGAAAAGAAATTTGCCTGTATGAAACTCAGAGAACAGGAGGGTGAACATCTTAGCAAGATGTACACCCTGTCGTGCTGTTAGTCAGATTGGAGCAATTTCTGTTCTAAACATCTGAGAGCTCTGATTTTTTAATATGTTGTAGCCATGCTACTGCTGTCCATCATATATCATTTTCATCAACATCTGTCATGTAAATCGGGCCTAAATTACCATAAAGAGCAGTCAATTTGACCTATGTAAACGGTCATAGCATCTGAGAAAAAGGTTGAAACTGCCTGGATTTCACAGGACACCTTCCCCCTGATACCTTGATTCAGTCTGGAAAGTAAGAAGTCTGTAGACCCTTGGGAAAGCTATCTCCTGTTAGCAGCATGCTAATGAGATCAATCCAATTCATGCTAGTAGAGCATCCTCTTGTGTCCACCATATATCATTTTCATCAACATCTGTCTTGTAGAAATGGTTTTATGGCACCCAACAGAAACAGACACATGTGGACGTAATTTACAGTCTTTTAATTAATTAAAACTACTTTAAAGCAAAATAGAGGAAATCTTTCTTTTTGTCAATGAAGAGAGGGTCGTGGAGATGAAATGCCTACAATTTGGAGTTCGTAGGTCCAAGTTAAGGTGCCCAAAAACAGCAAAAAAGGTCTTAATTGGCTCTAAATTCTCTTAAAGGGCCGGTAAATTTGAAACGGCCATAAAATCTGAGAAAAAGGTTGAAACTGCTTGAATTTTTCACCATACATTCCCTGTGATGACTTGATTCAGCATGCCAAGCAAGAAGACTGCAGAACCTTGGAAAGGTTTTGTAACATTGTATTGATGTAAATCCAACTGATTCTTAAAGAGTGTCCTCTGTTGTCCACTACATCTAATTTACAAGACATTTCATGGGATAAAATTCGGGGTGGTGCCTGCGCATCCGGTAACATAACCGAGGTGTCCACGGTCAAACTGGGCGTCGTACGGTGATAGCTGATCCGTTTCCATGTTTTGTGCATGAAGAGCCCCTTTCGGCACTTAGCCCCACCCATTCCCATGTTTTGTGCATGAAGAGCCCCTTTCGGCACTTAGCCCCACCCATTCCCATGTTTTGTGCATGAAGAGCCCCTTTCGGCACTTAACCCCACCCATTCCCATGTTTTGTGCATTCGGCACTTAGCCCCACCCATTCCCATGTTTAGCTGATCCGTTTCCATGTTTTGTGCATGAAGACCCCCATTCGGCACTTAGCCTCACCCATTCCCATGTTTACAATGCAAGTTATGCTCAAAAGGCATAAAGCTTCCCATTCGGCCCTTAACCCCACTTTCCTATAGCAGGGTCGCCCTCTATGGGATTTCTGGCTTCAGTACACTTTTTGGCTCGAATGGCACCTTTCCTCCTTCAACGCCCAATGTTGTGTAGGCGAAATGGCCACCACATTGTATTCGTGTCCAAAAAGGGACACGGCCGCAGTAAGCTCCATGTTAAATCTGTGTCACGAAGCTGACATTCCCTAGCTTGCGTAACGGGTTCCTTCCGTAACGGGTTCTGCGCGTAACGGATTCCTTGCGTAACGGATTCCTTGTGTAACGGGTTCTGCGCGTAACGGATTCCTTGCGTAACGGATTCCTTGCGTAACGGGTTCCTTGCGTAACGGGTTCCGCGCGTAACGGATTCCACGCGTACCGGGTTCCACGCCTAACGGATTCCACGAGTACCGGATTCCACGCGTACCGGGTTCCACGCGTAACGGATTCCACGCGTACCGGGTTCCGCGCGTAACGGATTCCTTGCGTAACGGGTTCCGCACGTAACGGATTCCTTGCATAACGGGTTCCGCGCGTAACGGGTTCTGCGCGTAACGGGTTCCACGCGTAACGGGTTCCACGCGTAACGGGTTCCGCGCGTAACGGATTCCTTGCGTAACGGGTTCCGCGCGTAACGGATTCCTTGCGTAACGGGTTCCGCACGTAACGGATTCCGGAATGCGTGGATCCGCTGCAGGTTTGCTGGATTGATTTGTCATGCTTTGTTGTCATATTAATATATGTGACTTTGTGGTTGTCATTGTGTTAATTAACGTTACGTTGATTTTCATTTTTACAGACTGAGAACCTTACAGAGCCTTACAGATTGGTGGATTTTAGCATGTGACACAGTGTTAGATGCGGAAATGACCAGGGATTGTAATGATACGTTCTTTGAGTTGATTGAAAGAATTTTAAGCCAATAAAAATCGAAAACCATCAAATTATTTGTTATTTATTTGATAAGGGACAGTGCACATTAATAAAAAACGTTTCTGTAAATGCGCCAGAGTTAGCCAAGAGGCTAATTTTCATCTGTAGTCCCAATTAACAATTTTGCATACATATACCGTATGTATAAAACAATTACTAAATAGAGCAGAGTTAGATTTAAAGTAGCCTGTAACTATTTCATGAAATAGTAATTTTTTTTTAAACAAAGACAAATAACTAGAGGAAATGATGGAAGAGTTGATTTATTCAGTGTTTCATTTAAAAAATAAAGACTGGACAAAAAAATCCACAAATAACAAAATGGCCGTTAGCGTTAGTGACTCGAAATGCTGAAGTGAGCATTTAAAGCACTTCTCATCATGGATGTTTTTAAAACTGCGTCCTGTCTGCAGATGTGTCTCAGAGAACTGAATTTGAAAACATACTGAGCAACATGAAAAGAGAGTTGAAATGTTACTACATTGGGGATCAATTTAAATTCCAAACCGTCATATTCAATATGAAATTGAACAATACACATTATATCACTTTTATCTGGAGCATGTTGCCCTCAGTGGACATTTTACATTTAAAACTGGTGTCAGGGGTCATTGGCTGTAGGACCAATACTTTATCGTAAACTACAAGGATTTTGTGATTAATAAAAATATATGTTTGGTTTTCAATAGAGAAAGTGTAACACTTAATATTGGAAATAGATCAGAAACCAGACAACCAGCTGGCGTCAGAAGATGCTGCCTTGAAGGAGCAGATGGCCGCCAAAGAGTTCAGTTGGGAGCAGAAGAAACAAAAAATTATGAAGGCTCTCAAGTCAGAGAGAGAGCGTAGGAAAATAGCACAGGCGGACAAGAAAACCAGAGAGAAGGAGATGGAGGAAGGGATCAGCTCTCTGAGTCAAAGTCCAAACCAGGACAGCCCAGCTGAAGAGGTGCAGGACCAAGACCGCCAGCAAACTCTCAGCAGACAGCTGCAGGACCTGAGAACAGCCCAACTGGACTCTCAGAAACCAGACAACCAGCTGGCGTCCAGATGCGGCCTTGAAGGAGCAGATGGCCGCCAAAGAGCTCTGTTGGGAGCAGGAGAAACAAAAAATAATAAAGGCTCTACAGTCAGAGAGACAACACGAAATGAGCAAAGGCGGACAAGAACGTCACAGAGAAGGAGAAGGACGAAATTATCCGTCAACGTCTGCTTGAAAAGCAGAATGAGATCCAGTTGGTCAACAGCCAGTGGGGTGCCAAGTTCAACCGGGTTGTTGAGTCCTTGAAAGAGGAGAACAAGATGTTCAGAAATAACTGGGTGAAGGAGGCAAATCATGTCAAGGAGGATGTCACTGCGCTCAAAACTCAGCAAGAGAACTTTGAGAAGAAGGTGAGGCAGACCATCTTGGACCTGGAGAGCTATGCCACGCAAAAAGACAGCGAGCTCATCCGGAGCGAGGCGGAGTGGAAAATAAAACTCACGGCTCTGGAAGATCGGATGAGATGCGAGCTTGCTGCAAAGGAGGAGAGCCTCCAGAGAGAGCAGGAGCTGCAGAGACGCAGCAGAGAGATGGAGGAGGAGCAGCGCAACCAAAAGGAGGAAGAGATCAAGCTCCTAACACAAGAAAATGCTGACCTCCAGGTACATAACCTCAGCCTTCAGCCCACAGACATCAGCCACCTCGCCTGGACCAGGGAAACCGGGGCACCCTCCCGGAGCCAGACCCAGGAGGGGAGCTCGTCAGCGACTGTCTGGTGGCCGGGCCTTCGCCCATGGAAGAAACAACATGGAGCACACAGACAGAGGGGAAAAGGTAAACTCCCGACTCAAGCAAAGGTAAGTGTCGGAGAATAAAACGACCAACAGGTGTGTTACCGGGGCGGGGCGGAGAACGGTTAACATTTGCGTAAAATGAAAGGCATTCACAGCAGCTATATGCACGATTTTAAAATACATTTTGAAATGATAGAATGCCCTAAAAATCTGCACATCATTTGGGAAAATCATGATGAGCTTCTTTTTTCAAACGCAGGAACCTTCCTCAGGGTCTAGGAACCTTTTGTGGCCCTCAGGGACCAGAGTCCAAATTAAGGCCGATGCTTCAAGTCGTGTATGGTACAGCGCTGAAAGTGCTGAATATTCAAGTTATTGTTTCTCCTCAGCCAAAGTAGGGTAGCATTACAAATCACAGTAAAGTACAGTATGTTCACACTGTCTCAATGATGAATTACCCAGTTACTCAACTAAAACAGTAAAAACATTGAGGCATATTTCACTCCTGTCACTACTCGTGACTCAGTGGTTTATGCTGATGTGAACTCTGAGTGAAGCACGGTGAAGATGAATGATTTATGAATGATGTGTTGCTACACTTCGATTGTAAACATGGGTATACACAGTAATCATTTTGTACTGCAGTAATGCAGAGTAGATGCGGTCATTTAATGTCATCTATTTTGAATTGCAAGTATTTCTTTACGGTGCCTTTTATCTTCATAAACTAGTATCCCTTTTGGCCCCTCTCCATGCTAGTTGATCATATTCATACAGTTATGCTGAAGCAACTGAGCAATGAAATAACAGGTTTGAATAAAAAAATGAAATGAGTTCGCTGAGTAACATATTGATCAATCTTTGATCCATACTGTACACATCAACCTAGAGATAACGCAAACATAATTAAGACATTTTAAAAGTTGATCTTATACTGCAGACTTTAAGTACAAACTATTTAGCTTGAAGTGAATTGTACTTACATTTTTGCTACCTCCGAAATAGTTTCACTCAAAAAACCAACTCTTTGTTCTTTGAAGAGCACACAGCACACAGAGTGGTGGTTGTATCCCTTCAGGGGATCGAGCTGAGCAAAGTCTTTTTAAGTCATCCTTGAACCTCCTCCCACCTCAACCTTCGAAACCTTTTTTCTATTCCTCTGAGATTTTTCTATGGCCGGACTGACCCCACAAGATCGCTTTAAATAAACACTAAAAGTTGAAGTTTCACTCAAGTGCTTTAGCTTGAGAGCTCTGTGAAAAGTACCTGAGATAATTGGGTATTTCTTTCACCGTGCCTCAAGATATGTGTGGGGGAGTCTATTCTGAGCTAATCCTATTCAAATTCTCATGTTGTACATTACGTCCACCCTAAGTCTTCCAGCAATGTCACTTTCCATTAGATTGCCACTGTTTCAAGTTTCAAAGGGATTTGTGCAATCAATTGTGTGCTCTAAAGCTATGCTGTGTTGATCAGAGAAAATCTGAGCAATTTCTCTTCTCTCTAAAACCCTAAAGGACGCCTACATCAGAGACGTCATGGGTCTGCTGTATTAAAGCTCCCTTCAGGCCTGTTATGTATGTATAGGGCACGCACAAAAGAAACTATAGCTCCATCAAATCAGAGCAGGTCAGCTTCTAATCACTGGAATGTGGCCCATTCTTCCTGTCTTTCTCTTCTAAGTGGACTTAAGGAAGCCCATGAATTCAAATGATACAATTTGAGCCAGAAAGATGTGTAAATGTCATCTGCAATCAGTATGTCCATTAATATAATACAGTATTTGCTGTAAATCCTTGAAAATACCATACTTTATTATAACTAGTTCCTACGAAGTGCAATTTAAATTGCATTTTAAAGTAATAATTGCCCTCAAACTTCTATACACTGGTATAATAAAATGAAGACACATTTTCTAAACATAATGACCACATTTTTTATCAAGAACAGGAGGAGAGAAAGCTTTTAATTTTGCATTTTCTGTGTCCAAACCAAATGAAAATTCGAACCAAAGTTTGCCATCACAGCAAATGTTACTTAGAAAAAGCATTTTCTGCTTGGCCCAAAGAACCAGTTTCCATTTTATTTTATTAGAACTTGAATTGTAGCATACATGCTCCACTTTCATATACAGTATGCAATGAAAATGGGTCAAATTTGGCATTTTCATTTGACACGCCAGGCTTGACTTTGTGAAAACTGTCATTTATCAGAAGCAGTGGGTGGACAATAGTAACCCTTTGGCTGGAACTCACCTGTCAGATTACTCTGCTCTAAGAGGTTTCCAGTCAAGGGTGCCATGTTTGTCTTGTATAACCAAATCGGAGCTTGTTTTAGTCTATCTCATGAAAGTAAAGGTACAGAGTACAGCATTGCTGGAGTGTATTACACTTTTGATTAACGAAGACATCTGTGCCAGAATTCTGATCTTAAATCTTGTTGTTGATGAACACAGGAAAGACGAGAAAGTCAAATGTCTCCAGTCATGATGATGAAATTTGAAGAGGAGGCAGCTGGATTTTTGATGAACTTGGTTTCACAATAATTTGCCTGATTTTACAATTCTGCTGGAATAAAAACAGAGGCAGCAGAGAATAGCATGTCTGTGTGTCATGTGGAGGGCCTCGATCGAGAAGATGTTGGCAGCACCTGCTAAAATGAAGCATTCCACAAACTCTCATTTTTGATCAAATGAAAGTTTTAAAATTCAACTGCAGTGAATATTCGGTCTTGTAAATAGAAAATGTTATTGGATATCTCATCAAGTGTAGCCGCATCTCATCTGAAGAAAATCTTGAATCATCTATATAGCGATGTGCATGTACTTATTTTACCTTTTTGGAAGGAGCTTTTTCATTAGTTTGATTATTTCATCATTACTTTCTGTTATTTTTGTATTTATCCCTGTAGAAACTAGAGATTAGCACTAAGCACCAAATCAAGCATTTGTTGGGTGAATGGCAGGTTTAAGGATAAAGAAACCCAGACTAACAGGCTGAGGAACAGCATTTCCCCAGAGCGGTTTCCTCCATAATCATTTTTCACTTTAAAGCCATTTATGCCTGTGTTTTATCTTGTATATATTTATTTAATGTCTTGTTTTAAATCAGAAATGTCTTGTCTTAATGTTTTTTATACATTTTTTACCTTGTTGCTGCATGCTGTACTGACTGATGAGTCGCCAACTTAATTTCGTTGTATGTTTTTACGATGACAATAAACATCCTTATCCTTAAAGGTAGCTGGTGTGTCTATGGCTGTGGTTATACTCATCACACATAAATAGTCTGTTTGCTTGGATTGTGCGTGCATTGGGATCCGATCAGCCAGTCCACCTGCCAAAGGGGCCTGGCTCGCATTGAGCTCAGATCTCAGTGAGGTGGGGACAGCATGAAGGCACAATCCCGACAATTTGTCAAATGTGGGTCTCGCATCATCTTCCCGCCACACGGGAGTTCCTCTACGGAGAGAAAGCAAAGGGAAGAGAGGACGAAAACCCAGGGCTGGTTCAAAGCCGAGACCTGGATGTCTCAGTTGTGCGAAGTTACCGCTGATGAAAACTCTACATGTCCTTATTTTGCTGCTTCAAAATGAAAGCTTTTTAATAACAAAATAATGGGTGACTATTATTGTGAAGAATGTATACGACAATGTGTTTATCGTAGAAACAATGGAGCCTTTGTAGCTGCTGTTTTTCAATTTAACGAGTCTACTAATACTGCAGAATGGACAAATTAGCAGCACAAATAATTGGGCCCAGCCCGATCTTCCGCTTATTTTCTGTAACCGGTGGAATTAACAAGCTAACATTAGCTAGGTAAATAGCCAGCTGCTAAATGAGAAAAATGTAATTACTTAATGCTTTATCTACACACTCTTGTCACAGCTCTTCTCTTTAATAATTGCAATCCAACCCCTGTGCAACATGCAACCTCTTTATTGTTGTTATTTATTGTATATCTTTTATATATACTGTTTATTTTCTTTCTTTCATGGAGCCTCAAAGCGACAAAAGTGACAATAAACCTTTTGAATCTAATATTGAACATGCACCAACTTCCCCAGCAAAACACCTACCAAGAAGTGGATTGGATAAATGTTTTTCAGGTATGCGAATGACACAGACAGAGAGAGATTCCTTGAATCACAGTTAGACACTCATATCTTTGAGATATCTTTCAAATGTGTTCGTGTGCACCCATACACTGTGGATGTTAAATGTTTTCATCTTCCTGTTTTGTTGTCATGCAATGTCATACTATCGGTTTGCTTTTGTCTGACAGGGAGATTTTGTTCTTTGACAGGGTGAGGAACAGGAAAAGCTTTAGGAGGAATGCAATTGTCTAAGGTGAGGAAATGTGCAAGCAAATACATGTCAACTGCTTAACTGCTGAGTCAACCAGCAGCTCTCTAAATTTAAAAGTAGATTGATTTTTCTCCTGTTGAAATGACTGTACATCCGTATGATTTAGTGCGAAGCGATGAAGGATGACACTAAACAGCAAGTACATCCCTAAAGCAGTAGATAGATAGATAGGTAGATAGATACTTCATTAATCCCGCAAGGGGACATTTTTTCACTTGTCACAACAAACTCTACTATGGTGTCAGGAGCTAGCGGGCACAATGTTCAGACAAAAAAACCCACACGTGGGTTGAAACAAAGGTGAAAATCATCAAAGATATACTAATTAGTAAAGCAATGTTATGTTAAAAAAAATCTGTGCAATCAATGACGTAGACGGCACATAGTTGGGTGAAAGATGTTGAATGCTGGAAGATATAAGAGCAAACTAAAGAAAACCCTCGAGGCCATGCAGGAGCTGTGAGAGAGAGAACCCAGGTTCACCTCAGCCGTGTTAAAATCCATAGAACATACTGATTCTACGTAGCTTCTTAGTATGTAGTGTGTTCAAACTGGAAAAGTGAAGAAAAAAGCGATAGTCATCACTTTTCCCATGAGCTGGAAAAAGCTAGAGACATGAAACCTGGCACTTGGCATCTTGCTATCGCCAGATAATCAGTTAATAACACTGATTCATCAAATTTTGTTATGTGCTGATGGCTTAATTTCAAGTCCACAGAAAAGAGACAAAAGGCTTGTGCTGCGCTGTGATTGTAATGCTACATTGGGCACGGAAGATAAGCCGACAATAGACGTGACTAGGCGTGTCCTTAGCCCCCCCCCCCCCCCCCCCACAGCCGCACATATTGATACTTTTTCAAGTTCGAGAGGACATTTTTACTCTCTTGTTTTTCAGGGTTAGGGGTACTTCAGCCAAAACTCTGGGGTTTAGTTACTCTTTAAGTTTGCGCCCCGTCAAAATGCTGCCATTGTTTGATTGTCCTTGAAAAATCGTACAGAAAGACGATTGCAAAACAAGTAAAATTTGAATGGTTTTAAATACGTGGCTGTCAAACACTGCTATGAAGACCTGCTGTATCCCAGGAGCGTGGTAATTATGCTGTCGTCTTTGAGCGAGAATCCCCTAAGACGGCTCTGGCTAGTGTTTGACAGAGTAGAACATGAATTTCATACAATTCATAGTAATTGTAATAATTACTTAATAATTCAACGTTTTTGGATGTCAAACATACATATGAAATACAAATATAACCCCAGACAAACACACTATATTAAACACCGGACACAGAGTACATGCTCACACATAAATACATATATAAAAGATTTAGACAGAAAGTCTATGTATATTTTGTCAGGTGTTTCAACATCCTTCTATGGAAGCCCATTCCCGCCAGCAAAAAAAAAAATAAGATCACTAAAAAAAAAAAAAAAAAAAAATAAGATCACAAAAAATAAATAGTAACTTAAAAACAAAATGTAATTCACAAAAAAAATAAAAAAAAAATAATAATAATTCTAATAATTTTTTTTTTTTTATTATTTTACTTTTTTTCCACCAGCAAAAAAAAAAAAAAAAACTTTTGGTGCATCCATCTGTAACCATAACACTGACCAGATTTTTGCAGTTGCTATAGAAAGTCGAAATTATGAGATACTTTAACACAACAGTCATAGAAGCAGCTATGACATATGAATGGATTGTGAGTACATTGAAGACTTCTTTAAAACGCGGCTTTACAACACATGAACTACAGATGATGTTTCACATGGATTGTACTGAGCAAATGCACCCTTGAAGCTCTGGAGTATAAAAAATGAAACCAATGTGGCTGAGGTGGCGACCAATAAACTATGGAAGCCCATTCACGCCAGCAAAAAAAAAAAAAATAAGATCACCAAAAAAAATAATAATAATGAATTCACAAAAAAAAAAAAAAAAAAAATGAATTCACAAAAAAATAAATAATAATAATTAATTCACAAAATTGCTGTTTATTGGTCGCCACCTCAGCCACATTGGTTTCATTCTTTATACTCCAGAGCTGCTTCTTGCTTAACATTCTATTCAAGGGTGCGTTTGCTCATTACAATCCATGTGAAACATCATCTGTATTTCATGTGTTGTAAAGCCACGTTTTAAAGAAGTCTTCAATGTACTCACAATCCATTCATATTTCATTCTATGACTGTTGTGTTAAAGTATCTCATAATTTCGACTTTCTATAGCAACTGGAAAAATCTGGTCAGTGTTATGGTTACAGATGGATGCACCAAAAGTTTTTTTTTTTTTTTTTGCTGGTGGAAAAAAAGTAAAATAAAAAAAATGAAAAAATTATTAGAATTATTATTATTTATTTTGTGGGTGGATTTTTTTTTTTTTTTTTTTTTGTGAATTACATTTTTTTTTTTTTTTTTTTAAGTTACTATTTTTTTTATTTAATTTTTTAGTGATCTTTTTTTTTTTTTTTGCTGGCGGGAATGGGCTTCCATATACTGCACTGTCTCATATCCACTGTTTACTTTTTTTAATTTCATTAATATAGCGAAACCAGAAAACATAGAATTAGTAGTCTGAGCAAAAGTCCTTACACTCACAAACATTTCCAGAATGTGTCCGGGAGAAGATACATTGTGCCGTTTGTGTCCTATTGATCTTTAACAAACATTATGTCTCTGGGATTCAGTGGAAACCCAAATTGACTATGAACTCATTACATGCAGAGTTGATGGCATAAGAAGGACATGAACTATTGTCCATTATAAAGTAATTTGTCTTTGGAAACCGCAGTACAAATTGTAACAGTAAGCTTGTCAAACACTTGATCATCGCAAAAAGGTGCAAAGGGTGATTAAATGGTGTAAAAAAAACCCCGACCTTGCACTGTAGATGTGAATGTATAATTTGAGTGTTGCCTTTTACTTTTGCTTTAATCCTTTGGCAGTAATTCAACAATTCCCATGTGATTAGAGGCCTGGAGCATTTATCCAAAATGTAATTTGGTTCCAAACCATTAAGCGCTTTTATAAACAAGCAAAACAATTTTAAAATCAATTCTTTGACACCCAGATAGCCGGTGCAATGATCTGAGAAGTGAAATCATTTATTTTGCTTCTTTAGTTTGGTAATAACTCTGTCAACAGAGCTTCTTTCTCAAATAAATCAGTGAAGATGCTGTTAGTGAGTTGAATACAAACCCTTTAACTTTTTAGGTGATATTTTAAGTAGGTCTGATTATGTAACTGTCTTTATGTGGCTATTACAATTAACGTCTTTGTTTTCTTACTTTGTTAATCATGCCAAAAATTATCCCTTTTTCCATAAATATAGTGAATTCAATGATCATTTGATGCTACAGCTGTGTGAATGTAAGTCAATGAGAGTATGTATGAATCAAACGACAGAGATCCGAGAACCACGCTTTGGGGTATTCCTCATTTCACTTTGTTCTGAAATATGTAGTGACAGATTGCCAAAAACATATTTTCTTTCTTGCTCAAACAGGACTTGAACCAGTTTAGGGCATGAGCTACAAAATCCAACTTTGTTGTCGAAACCTTTTGGTGACTGAATGCCACCGTCCTGCAATATGGTAGACTGCATTTTGTATTTTTTCACCTCATGAGCTATTCAAATAATAGGGAGAATTATTTCCATTTGTGTGCAGTAAATCATGAGGAACTAGTGAAAACGTCGAGGCCTATCTCACTATAATTAGAAACCAAAATGGATTCTGAATCCAAATCATCAATGAAAACAAATCACTCCAATCGCTCCTTGACCCACCCAATTTGTGGTAATTATGAAGTAACAGACATATAGCTTACTTCAATCTCCTGCTCCATGAAAACAACACCAATCATTTTGCACTAAGTCTATCACATTACATTTATACGTGAGCGTGGCCTACCAACAACTCAAGCCTATGATAAAGTGGCTGGAAGCAGTGCTGGAAACTAAAATGCACTGGTTAGAAGTGAAGCTAGAGGTGAACGGACATTACTTTACCACTGACTCAAAACAGGGGAAGCCTTTTTTTTGTTTGATTTGACAGGCGGGGGAAAAGCAGTGACATGAGGCTTCACTGACCTGACAACCCTGGCAGAGACGAGCTTATGAACTTTCACGGAGGGAAACAAACGTGGAGGAAAACACACGTGAATACCTTTCTCTTATATATTTAACAGAATCAGGACAGCTGTATTTTGGACATCTCATTGATTTAAATGACTAAGTCATTACGCTTGTAAAAACCTTTGTAGAAAATGCTGTGTCATTTCACTTTCATCAGTTATCTGTACAGTCCACGTCATTTGTAACTGCACAATTTTGCATCCCTAATAATAGTTAGGTTATTTGTATACAACACTGTAGTCACAGACAATGGAGGGCTGCAGGGATGCAATATGTTTGTAGCCCAACCTGGAAGTTATCATCGCAATGGTTCACTGAAACAAAAAGCCATGGAATACCGCAGGAAATAATCTCTGTGGCAAACACAAGTTTATAATACTTGCACGTTTTCTTAAACAAATACGATCTTCACAAATTAACTCCACTTTTATGATATTTGCAGCGTGACTGACTTCAAGACGACGGATCTGGAAGTGCCAAAAATGATTTCTGTTTTTTTAGGACTCATTCCAGCAGCACTCTAATGCCCTCACAGCTCACAATCGACCGTTGCAATTGTGTGCAGTATTGTCTATTCTATTTTCTCATTACCTAGTGCTACAGTAATTGCTTTAACACAGCACATTATACACGGTACACCTCCTCATCCTTGCCGTGAGGTTGTGCAGCTGTTGTTAACACAGATAAGACGCGTGACACCGTGAGTGGCTGACAGGATTGTCTGTCACGCCAGCTCAAATCACAGGGCATATATACGTATATGTGTGTGTTTGAATTAGACGGATTGCACGTTACACTCCTCACCTGTGACAGTCACGCCTGCAGCTTAGGAAGGGAGACTCTAATTCTCTCCACACACACACACACACACACACACAAACACACAAACACCTCAACCCCAGCTCTCTGGTTTGTTACCAGTGCGTTGCTTTGCTGAATTGTAATCTGTTTCAAATATCTAGAGATACTCTGCTAACCAGCGAACTGACAAACAAACGGGACGGCAAACATAACCTCAGCGGCAGAAGTAATTACACTGAAGGTATAAGGGAGGCAGGAGAGCTCCTAATCAGTTTGTCAGCCTTAATAAGACCGTGCTCCCGCTGAGAGGAAGTAATCTACTGGAAACTGATTTGACTGATGAACCTCCAAATAAACCACCACGCCAGTGAATCCATCATATTATACAGCACATTATCCTAGTGTTATTATGGCGATCACAGCGGTTAGAGTACAGGATCTGTCTGTCATTCTTTAGTCGGTGATGATTTAACAATTACAATTATTAATGATACTGGCACCAGGTAGTGGAGAAATCAAGTGGGTTGCAATGAGCTCTGTTACTTCTTTGCTAGACCTAAATCCAAAATACATATACTAGATCGTATATTGAATGTAAAAGCTTAATGTAGATCACTGAGCGATCGCACGGCACTTTAACATCCTTCCTGTGAAGGTCAGTCAAATGACAATGTTAATATCATTTTTCTTCCAAATTCAATGTCATAACCAATTTCTGTCCTGTGTGAAGACCGAATTACATCTATATTCACAGATCACAGACTGCAGATGATTGAGTCCTGGATTAAAGTGAAGGGCCAGGTGACATTGCGATATTCAGAATATTACCACAGTAACTGCTCTCCCATTCTCCCCTTCATCACTTTAAAGCATTAAAAAACACATAGTCTATCGAGGCTATGATGAGAATCTGCTAATCATGATCACTTTAGCCTCGGGAGGCTTCGCAGATTGAAAGATAGCTCAATGTGCAGTGTGACATGATAAACATGCAGTAAAGGGACCATCTGCCCGTATGGTTGGCAATTACATTACAGTTGCAGCTCCATAATGGTGATTGAGTAAGAGAGAGAGAGAGAGAGAGAGAGAGAGAGAGAGAGAGAGAGAGAGAGAGAGAGCAGCAGAGAGACACTGTCCATGACAGGTGAATGTTTACAGGATGATCGACTGTAGGTAAAGCTTTGCTCTCCATACACAACTTTAAGCTCTTCATCTATAACACACCTGCTAGCCTTTTTTCTTTTCTTTCACATACATTCCCGAGTGAAACGCTCCGTTTTGCAGAAGTACGGAAAGGTCCTGTTGTGTATGCATGCCTTCGGGGGACATGGCGATTCTAGTGGATGCAACTCGTTAGAATGAAAGTGTCATGTGGCAAATCGTGACAATTGTTTTTGCCCAGGGAACAGTTGCTCCTGCCCTGGCAGTGTTACACATGGCGGCCATCTGCAAGCCCTCATTTTTTTTAGAGAGCAGCAGCCAACATGGTGGCGGATAATTGGTGAGGGAGGAGGGCTGGAAACAGGAGATGGGGTCGAAACATACTGAAATCAATTTGGAAGAACTGGACTGAAACACGCGTGAACACATTTGTGGCGCACAAATGCAGAGCGTGGGAGCACATTATCATTTATATATCATCCATATATTCCAGAGTATATGGAGGAAGAATTTAGATAGATTCACTGACCGTGAAGGTCTCTTGAGTTATTCATGGCTGAGGGGGGGGCCATCATTCTTATACATTTCACTGCACCATTTGCTTCCATTTAGCATCACTCATGTGAGGTAATGACAAAAGTCAATATGTTCAAGGAAATGAGAAAGCACTACTGTAGCAGGACTGTTGACTCACACAATGTTAATGTGCATTTGCAGTACAGTGCTGTGCACAATGCTTTTTTTTGCATTTACAGTAATTACGCATTTGCATTAAGTGTTTATTGCGTGCTGGGTGAGAATAACAACCCGTGAAAAATAAATAATTGATTACCATGTTAAAATGGACTCGCGACTTGTTCGAGGTGATTTTTCTGGATGCAAGCGGACACTTTTTTGACATTTTTTAAACGCTACACATTTGTTTTTGAGGGCATATTCCTTTGTGAAATTATGCAAACAAACAAAATGCGTACACATGCACAAAAGCTATCACATTATGAATGACAGACAATCTGTCAACATAGCCTACTTGTGTACGTCTCATTTGTCTGGGAATAATAAACAGGAAGAGACAGCTGAGGAATCTCAAGACAGCAATCTATCCGTCAGACAATATGCTTCCACCAAATGATTATTTACAGCCTGATGTCAGCACAACAGATGAATAAATTCATGCAAGTGCTTTGGACTCCACCAGGCGCAGAATCAGCATGCAAGTCTTCCATGCATGAATTTGAGGTCATTGACTCACAGATGATACTAAAGAGATGTGGGGAAAATGTCTCAATTCTAAGATGCATCGTGATGCGGACGTGAACAACTCTGCATCTGTGCAGTGACGGAACATAATCGGGAATTTGGTTTCATTTTCAGCTCGGTGTGAGCCTTGACTGCAGTTTGCTGTCATTTACTGTCTGTCACGCTCGTCTCTATCCTCTCTCTGTCCTCTGATCTCTGTGGTTCACTTAGAGCAGAGCTTACACACAGCCTGTGTGCACGGAGATGAAAGACAGCACTCGGCAATCCAATAACTTGTTGCTCTAGTTACCAATATTAGCTTGCTTTGTTGTTAAAACATGCACGCGGTCTGAAATTCAACTGTGGTTGCCTTTGTTCAAGCGGCTGCAGAATGACAGGAAAGGAGGGAGAGAGAGAGAGAGGGGATGACACGCAGAAAATGGCCGCAGATCGGAATCAAACCCCCCCCTGAATTGCCAACAATTCAGCCTACATGGGGCACACCATTTCCTCAACCATGGTGTTTTATTAGCCTCGGGAGATGCAGGGACTTAAACCAAGTACGAGTAAGAGAGCTATGACTAAGGCAAATCTACTAGCCGCTAGGCTAATTCATGCAGTGTAAGATGCCATAGGCGTTCAAGTGCGTTGTCTTGCAGCTGCTATGTGAAAATCTCATTTTGGAGATTACAACACATTTGCACTGCAGAAGGATTTGTGCTTCCTTTTCGTAATGTTTATGTACTGAGGTGGGCCACACGGGGAATGTTTTTGAAATGGTGCTTTTTTATATTACAGACTGTTGTAGTCGGATTGAAAGCACTTCCTAAATGAAAAGGTAGTTCATATTTATCTGACTGCTTGTATTAATTGGTGAAAAAGTAGTCATTAGAATAGAAAATGAAGGATGTGATACATTGAAATGCATTGAAAATCGTGCATTCGCATCGTTGACAGGTGAATCATAATCGAATCATGAGGGAATCTCTAGATGATAATCACCACTCACCCGATTACAATGGATTTACATGTATTATTTAGAATGTATGCATATTTTTCATTTAATTTGACTGCTAATCATACTTTCTTGTAAGAATGTAAGCTGGAAACATGTGCACAGATTTGTTTTTTATCACACGTGTGCGGATTTTCCCTCTTTATTGGTGTCACAAGTTGTTAGTGTTGATAAATGTTACTTGTTTGACAACCTTGCAAGCCTGATGTTGAAAAGACTACAGTATCTGGTCCAGTGCGTCTCTGGGAGGCTTCATGTCAAAGTTGTCAGAACAGGCTTCCAGGGACCAGTGCTGATCCCAGACAACAGGCTTTCATCATCCAACAGCTCTGGGCTGTTTCCTCGAATCAGCTCTCCCAATAAATGATACAGGTCAGTAAGTTTGACACAGATCATGTGTTGTCTGCAGCAATTATGGGTTTAAGCAATAATAAACAATTTGTCCTCCGTCTCTAATCCCAAGTGTTCTTTTCCCTTCCCTTGTGTTTTGAATGAGGAATGCATAAAAAAGGGACAGTTACCCCCCAAAAAACATAATAACCCCACCCAAGTAAGTTTGCTTATTGCTCAGAGTGCGATCTGTCCATCCTTTCCATTGCTTTGCTGCGGTGAATTAGTTACATTAAAGCTTACATTTTGTTGTAAACTTGTTCTTATATCTACCTGGAGATAGACAAACAGCACAATTTAGGAGTAAAGCAAAACCTGTTCACAAGCTTGGGGATTGTCATTTGTGACGGTGTCACTAAATTTGTCGACTCATTGCTCTCAGATGTTATCTTTAGCTATGTAGAACCCCACAGACCAGATGACTGATGATTCATACCTCCAAAGTTAAGCAAATAACATCAAAACAATCTGGATGTACAGCTTATTCTTAAAAGGTTTTGTATAAGCTCCTTAACATTGGCGACAGCTGAGCCGGCAGGTCGCAGCTAACAATGCTAACAGCGCCAAAAGTGCTGACAGAGCGAACAGTGTTTACCTGAGGGAGAACCGGTAGGTGTTAGGCTTCTGCAACGGTGTTATCAGCTGTGACCACCGTATGAGCGCAGTGTATGAGGCACGCTCACGTGCAAGAGCGCGCGCGCTAAATGCACGGGCGGCCAGCCCGGCTATGTCAACAAAGAACGGAAACACTGGGATTACAACACACAACGAGGGACAGAGACTTCATTCTCTGCTCAGGTAGACATTACTCCACTAAATCCTCACACAGAAAATAGTAGTTTGCTGCTGTTAATGCTCTGAATATCAAATTTAGCTCTTTAAGATGAAACTAAAGATGACCTTGAATGCTTCCCTCTGATATCTCTTTGTAGGGAAACTTCTGCTGTGCTTATCTGTTTATGCTGCAGCAGATTTCTACGTTTTTGAAAGTCAGCCAAAAATCTCTAAAACTGTGATATTTACTTTATCACAGCCAGCAGCCATTAGCTAGACTACTGCAGAGAAATACACTTATTTTTCATATAGTGGATTATAATAAATGCTACACTTTGACTTCTAGATGCATTAATCAATGCTGTTAGCACATCAGGGAGTTTACTCAAGGGCAACTATTAAATATGCATTTATCAGCTGTAACAGCATCTCAAACTGTCCAGATACATTTGTGATATGTAAAGTTTCAGGACTTGTACTCAAACAACCTTTAAAGAAATGGAATGCATTCATTGTTTTCCTTTAAACATTAATTACACATCGGTTTGACCCTTTTAGTTTTCTGCATGCAGAGATTTTAGCAGTCATTAGCAGTTTACCAAACAATATGGTGGCTGGGTGCATTCTTTATTCCAACAACAACATGCCATCTTCATCACAATATAATAGTATAATTACAAACAGGTCCACAACATATGGCAAGGTATTATATTTCTCTATGACTTAGGCATGCTAGCTTTTCCTGCTAGCATATCAGTTTATAAAATCTCAACTGAATTTACTTTAGATTTAGTCTGAATATGGGTCATGTAAAAATGGCTTAAAATGCTAATTAAAAAGGTGCAATGTGTAATATCATGCCACCTGCTCCGAAGTACAGCAAGGCCCCGAGATCCTTCTTGTGGGACTGGCACCGCAGTGGCAAGTCTGTGGCAAGTGTCAGACAGGTGTCAGGACAGTAGCAAGCGAGCGGCACTCAGCTCGGCACTCGTCAAGAAGCTGCCGAGCTGAGAGGGCGGGGCCACAATTTTGTGAGAACACCAATTGTTGTTACCACAGGTCAGCTGCACTAAATCGGTTTTATGATTTTTAGTTGAGTCACCTGAGCCACCCGTTCTCTTTATACATCCTTTGCAACCACGTTGTACTTTTTTGTTTCTCATTCGTTCATTTCAGAAACTTAGTAGTGACAATCAAGACAAGAATGAGCACATTCTGGGTGAAAGCATAACCTTCCTTTTACACACTGCATGCAGCGAGGTAGCACTGACCCACTCGAAAACATCCCACTTATACACGGTGTCATAGTCAAGTGGTGCGAAGAGAAATGTTCCACTCTGACAACACAAAGGTCAACATCCAATGGCTTTATGCAACATAAGCATTCTAGAAAAATAAATGCACAGACACCGCTAATGGCACGATCAAGAGGAGTGTATAAACAAACACTTAACCTTTTCACCAGCACTTGCCTCACTGCCCCCCCCCACCTCGTGCAATGTAATGCTGATTATATATTTAAAAATGTGTGGTAGTTCCAGACTGCTCGGTCTAAATGGAGCAATGTGGTCCTCAAGATACAGGAGAGTGTAATAGGAGCGTTCATTCCTAAACCTCTCTGCAGCGGTTACTCATTTGTCTTTATTGAAGACTCTATGATTTGAATGGTCATTTTAGGGTGTGTATGGGATTACTTACAGATCATATCACTGACCTCATAAAACCCCAAATGAGCCCGAGATCCAAAGTTGGTCCTTGTGGGTTCTGAGGTTTAGGCCAGAAACCAGAGACCAGATTTTTTCAACCAAGGCCCCTTGGCTCTGGAATAATAAAATGTAACCCAGCTCTTTATCGTCTTGTAAATCTCCTTTTTTAATTTAGGTTTGCTTTCATTTAAATGATGTAATATTAATTTACAATTCTATGCTGCATCTTTTTGTGCTTTCATTGCATTTCAACTTTCACATTTCACGCCGGTTTGTTCACTTTTCTAAGTGTATGCCGCTTTAAAAATGCAATTAAAAAATTCTATTTTAAAAGTTACAGATGTCCACCAATAAGCTCCAGTATTCTGCATATCACGCTGTCATCGTCTTTCCTATGGCTTGAGTCTTCAATTTTAAGTTTTAACAATTATTCCTGGGGAATAAAAATGTAAGATATTAGAACACAGAGTATAATGTACAACCAGTGAAAGACATAACAGCAAACACCAAAACTTATACATACGCTTTTGAACATATTGATAAATGAGATATAGTAACCAAGAGAACTGTGAAACTCGACCTCCCTGGAGCTTATCTGGGGCGCTCTCAGTTTGTCTAGAAACATCAATTATTCACTTGGAGCAAATCTCATTATTCATTTTTGATCGGTATCATAACTGTGCACTCTTCCTCTCCAAATATTGAAACTGCACCACCTGTACTCAAACTGTTTGACCACACCAAGCAATTCCAACGATCGCTCCGTGGTGACTCCGCACGTCTTCGTTCACAGAAGCAGCGGTAGTGCCAAAACGTGATGCTGTGACTGACTGGTTGCTCGCAGTAATGCCCTCAGCTCTGGGCTCTGTGACAGTTCAGTTGAAATATGGATACAGTTCAAGAGCGATAGAAAGGGGAAGCAGTCAGTGTCTATAACAGCATCAGCTCGGTGCTAACACAGAAGGGCATCCTGCTCTAGTGCAGAATGGATGGCATACGCCCCTACCAACCCATCGTCTAGCTTATGAATTACAAAGACAGATGACAAGAACTACAAATGGTTGTGTTCTTTATCCGAAACGTTTAGTCTTTGTTTTCTTTCTCTGTTGACACGTCCTGTGTGTTAGAGGCAGGAGCAGGATGGTTTGTGCTTCTCATGTGACATCCTCAGGAGATATGCTAGCTACAGTGGACTACAACAAGGGAGACTGATGTATTGGCATAATTTGTAATACCTCTTTAATTGTTCAACAGACTCACACTTTTCACAACTGAGATAGAAAGATGCTACATGCATAATAACTAGGGCTGTCAATCGATCACAATATTGAATCGCTGGTTAATACGTTTTCTTTATGGATTTATTAATTTATTTTTATTGGATTTATGTACTGTAGTCTGCCTCCATAATATAGAAAAATTAAAACAGGCCATGTGATCCGTCACCCTGGAAACAATATGTATGAACCAAGCCTTTCACAAAGAAATAAAGGTGAAAGTAAGAATTGACAGAGTTTATTACACTTCATTATGAAGTCATTCATTATAAATCCTGATTTGACCCAGTTTAGCCCCAATTAAATGTTCCTCAGCTGGAAAGGCTGAGCTCTAAATCTCAGGTTGTTTAAGATTAGGCTTTCTCAAAATACAAAGATCTTGAAAACTTAGGGAATTAATACAGCAGCTTTGGAGTTTGATGAGTAACAAAAAGAAAAACGTGTGTACGTCCAAAAAGAATCTGCCAGGTTCTTGTTAATGAGCCCCAGAGCAATAAGTATGGTACGACACTCCTTTTGGGCACTACCCACTTTCACATAACATGGTTAAAGCCAAGAGGAGCAGTGTGTCCTACACAGTGAGTTGGTGTGAAATTGACTTTGTTATTAGTCCAGTGGGTAAATAAAAACTGGAATTAAGCAACATTTGAAAATGTTCTCCCTGAGGGATATGGCTGTCAGACTTAAGCAGGCTTATGTTTGACACTCGGATGGTGCCTCATTTGACACATTTCATAGAGAACATTTAGACAAGTCCTTAACCTTGGTTTCATTGCTCAGCTTGCCTGAAGCCAGGATGAGTGAGCATGGCGAATTATTTAGAATGAATTACAAATAATGCAATTTGCACCACATGAGCTGACAAAGCCAAAACCTTTTTGTTAATTCAACAGTGGTTCGTGTTGAAATACATTTTAATGATTAATCGTAAATTAGATTTTTAAAAAGGTTTTCAATTTCCTTCTGGCATTGATGACCCACACCGGCTTCCATATTGCACAGTACAGAAGTGGTTGGTTGCGGCAAGCAGTATTAGTTCTCGTGTCTAAAATGGTCAATTGAGCAGCAAGATTCAGCCCGTCCCATCTTCACCGAAGGGAAATGTTTGGGCACACTTTTGGATTCTACAATATCCCAGAAAGGAAGGAGCTTGATGTGACTCTTTCAATATGCAAGGTTTGCAAAGTGAAAGTCAAGTGCTTCAGGAACACTACAAATACCTGGGCTCACATCATACACCATGATCCGGAGTTGAAAGAAGTGGAGGAAGTTCATCGGCCCCACAGCAGCTGTACACCACTTTACCAAACGCCCAGTCAATTCTGAACAGGGAAAAAAAAAAATTGATTGATCGCCTGCTTCATTTCAGAGGACCTGCGCTCCAAAAGCATAGTCGAGAAGGAATACTTAAGATTTATGATCTGGAAAATTGATGCCGAAGTATATCATACCATCGTTTTTTTGTTCTTTTTTAACTGCGAAAGCGGTGACTCAGATTTACCAAGACGAAAATCGGTGAAGCAAAAATAGACCACAGCCGCAATGCTTTCCATTTGGACACCACATATGCGTACGACTTGCAGCAGTTCTGCAACAAAACGGAACGGCAGCAGCCTTTGCATAACCTCAGAGAGTATAAACTGTGTGGGAGTGACGTAGTTCATCGGATGTTGCAGCTCACTTGTCCTCATGTGTGCTAAACCAAAACGTGTGTGTGTGTGTTTATCACGATAAAGATGGTATCGCAAAATCAATGTAGGGGCCGAATGTGACCGGGTGATGGTGATTAAAACCGGTATACCGCCCACCCCGAGTAGATCAGCTTCTTTTTTTTCTACAAAAGAACCTAAATATTGCTACTAATGGATAGCAGGCTAATCCTACACACCAAGTCAAAGTTGTGTCAAGTATCATTGTGTGATTTGTTAAAAAGAATCTTACAAAATACAGTTTTACAGTGTTATTGTGTGTACAATTTATTTCTGAAATTTCCATGAAAGGCAGCTAACCTAAGCCGACCAATTTCATTAATGTAACGGGCCGCACTCTTATGTTCCGTATAACTTGAACTTGTAATTCTTGAGGTCACTGAGAATTGTTTAATACTAAACAAGTTTGTATTTGTTAGTAAAGTTTAAAAATTAGTTTTAAATGTTACCTTTTGTCTTACTACTACTAGGTTACTACTATACAGTGGGGTAGGACGAATGTTTAAATTTATATTTTCCTCACGATATTGTAAATTCTTTTGTAAAAACTGTGCAAGTTAAGCATGATTACACCTTACCTTATGGGTTTTGCCCTTGTGTGTTTACACATTTGCAATCAGTTGGTTTATCCTTTTCAAATATAAAATCTCCATAATCTTATACACACTTTTCTCTGTTTTCATGCCATAATTTGCCACACCGCCTTTCTTAGTGCACAGCTCACTGGAGTGGACCCTGAAATGACTATCCCCATGTACTGAATCAATTTTGAATCGAATCCTGAGATGCCAAAAGATTCACACCCCAATAACTAGCATGACAAGATGGAGTAGGCGGGGATGCCTATAAATTCTACATGTAGATGGTGAGGATGATTCAAGACCATCAATCGTATGCATTACTGGGCTTTTCCTCTAAAAATGTAAACAAAACTTGTTAGTCTCATTCTTATGCATACTGTAACACAACCAACCCTCAGAGAGCAAAACATGAAAGCATTGCTCCATATTTGTATCAGTAGATGTGCCAGTTGGACATCATCCTTTTGCCTCTAGACACCGTGGATGTGGGAGAGCAAAGAAAACAAGTTGGGGAGTAGCAGACAGTTAGACAGTGAGAAGAAAAAAAAAGAATGTGGGACAGAAGGATGAAGGATTTGTGTCTGAAACAGAGTAGAAATCTACAAGATGAACCTTAACTCTGCTGCTCCCCCTTTCCAACCTTGAAGTATCAAACTGCACAGATGCTGTCCTGATTCTTAAAAAGTCCCTTTTAACGATTTATCCACTTCTCCCCTGACAGAGTAAAGTTATTGTCCCTTTGTGCCCCCTGTGTCTGATGAATCCGTAAGTGGTCTTGAAATTAATTCGATTACCACAGCTTTTCATCCCCCCCCCCCACACTCCATGCAGTGAAGCATGCTGATAATTTGGAGGCAGAAACTGAGGGCGTGAATAAAAGGTGGGGGGGGAGGCGATTGCTCTGCGTTTCTGTGATGCAGCAGTTTGACAAAGCAGCTCAGAAATGGGTCTCAACCGCCGACCTGATCAAATCCAAGAGAAATAAACCCAGCACCTCCCGCTGACAGACGACAAAGCAGCCACCATGAAGCAGTCATATCTAGGAAATCGGTTCGCCCATTGGAAAATATGTCAAGCAGTTATTTTAGTATGCATGGTAATCTAAGCACTTCCTTAGCACAGTAGTCGGCGTGATGAGGTTTTGCAGCCTCATTTAGCCACTTATCAGCAACCGCCTTTTTAATCCACGTCAAAAGCTTAAAAAATTCACACAGGGGGTTTGTCATTTATATTGTTTAACAAAACGTTAAAATCTTCTTAAACTTGTGTTAACCACAGACCTTATTTCAGGCATCTAACCAAAAGCCCATTCAAAAAAAACCACTGACTTTGAATCAAGGGAACCGTAAGTGCAAAAATGCTATCCCATTTCTGGGTTTAAACCAAGGATTATTGGTTTAAGGACTCATTCCCGAAGCACTCTATTTAAAGCACTGAGAAAATTAACAAACCCAATGTTCATCTACCCAGGAGGTGTTTTTTTCCTCTTTTAATGCGGTGTGATGTGTATAAGTGTGGTGCCATCACAGCGCTCATCGGTACGCGGTGATGAAGATTGTAGAGTGAAGCAGCCCTCTTGACCCGTGAGAAGCTCCTCTGCACATCCACGGTGTGTTCTCAGTCCTCTCCATTGGCGGGTTGTCTCTTTCTCCCACAAATCATCAGGTGCAAAAAACAAACATACAAAACCAGCATAAGCAGTGAACAAAAATATTCAATTAAAATTTAAATATTACCATATTTGGTACAAATATCAAAGTACAAAGTACATTCAGTCCTTTTAGCTGCTGCATATATAGAACCCTGGCGCTAGCAAACCACACAGCAGCAGGACCAGCATTTTGTTCTAATTACGCTTTAGTCTATTTAACTCAAGACATAACGTTCTCCATTTGTTTTTGTATTTTAGTTAATTTCTTAACTTCTAACTCTCTGTGACAGGTTGACTTAGGTATGACAGCGATGTTAGCTAACGTCACCACAGAACGGTACATACGCAAGACTTACCAGAGAATTAAATACACAAAACATTCAGGAATACGATATTTCCCATGGTATCTTTATATGTTGTGTTAAGAAATAAAAAATACTATTCATAAAATCAGACACACAAACAAATCCTTAACTATGCAATAAGGTATAAAAAACATCCAGGTCAAGAACGACATATTAGCAGGGAAGTCATCTTTTTTGTCAGAAGAAAAGCAAATGATACAATTATGACACCTTTTGGAAATGTATTTTGTTCTATTCAATGAGACTTTATTGACACGAGTTTCAAGAACAATGTTGCCAAAGCATCAAATTACAAAAGTAAACAATGACAGTAATATGATTAGTAAAACACAAATGTAAAACATAATTCTGCATGTAGAGCCTCTGTTGGATGTTGGTCACAACGGGTGTTAGCTATACGATGACTGTGTTGTAATTTGGAGTGCAGGAGCAGGAAAAGGACCAAAATGTAGATTCAAAAGCAGGCTCACTGGTGCAGTTAAATGATTTGATAAACAAACCTTTAAGGTTTACACATTGAGAGTCCACGATTCAGGCAGGTAAACAAAACTCTATGCCTAACAGAAGACAACAAAGACAAACGGAACTGGACTGTTATATGTAATGACTGATTGGGGAAGTGAGAACAGGTGAGCAGGTCTGGTGAGTGCAGGGCTAACGAGGAACAGGTGAAACTCATCGGGGCGAGGCAAACATCCCAAACTGTCGCAAAACAGACAAAGGAAGTGATGTGGTCTGAAACAAGAGGAGAAGTGAGTAACAAAATAAAACAGGAAACACTAAACCATAAATTATATGAATGAAAAACATGGAACAAGGCAGATTATTACTGAGTGGACCCAGTCCTTTACTGCCGTACAGATAATGGGCTGGATGACACTATCAAATAATTGCATTTGGAGATCTTTGAGCTTTTTCCTTTAGTGCATTTACTACCATGTTGACATTCCTTGATGCTGTTATGGTTATACCAAGATAGACATAACTCATGTTAGGTTCAATGATGGTAAACTGATACTTGTTCTCCTAACATCTGGGGTGTTTTTGAAGAATCACAATTTCTGCATTTACCTTGTATCACTCTGTAATGTCAGTTCTTCTCCAACACAGCAACAACCAGAAAAAAACAGAACACATTAAGGTTTCATTTTTGGTAGCACTCAAGCTTCAGTTAATGAGCTGGAGGACAGATTCGACTGAGGTATTTGGGTTAAGTTTGCAAAATGTAGTGTCAGTCTGGACCCTCAACTATAACTCTCCATCTTATTGTGGAGTTTAAGAACCCCAATGATGTCGAATGTCTGAATATTTGGTCAATATCTTACTCTAATATATCTAAACAAATGTTGGTGTGTCAAGTTTTTTTTGTTGCAGAGCAATAAATACAAATGAAATGACCTTTGCATGTGTAGAAGGTATGGTGGGGTGAAAGGAGAATAATTCAAACCTTTTATCCACAAAGACCTTTTTTTCTGATATTACATAACACATTTGAGAGTCAAATGATTTTCAGCTGTTTGGATCCAACATAAGCAGTGTTTCTTCAATAATTCATCACTCTATATTGAGCTTGGAACAATCAGCAGTTTAATGTATTATTAAATCGTTTGGTATTTGTCTCAATGTATAGTCATCACTTTTGCAAAAGGTTAGCAAAAAGTGTACAAGTATAATGTTAATATTTAAGTTATTTGGCAGCAGCTGTTGTTTTCAGTTTCGTCCATCAACTTCCAAAAAATTATAAATGAAGATATCCTTTAAATTGCACACTGTACAAAAAAAGGGGAAATTAAGCTTTGCTCTGTGAACTCCGGACATTAAAATACAATAAATCAGTTTGTTCTTTGCTGTTGGGAGTGTACCAAAAAGGGATGTAACAAAGGAAGTGAAATCAGGCTCAGAGCCAGTTTAACAATTGATATCTGTGTGTCACACACACACACAGAGTGATTACCCTCTCAAACTACTGCAGTAGAGTGCCGGGCAGAGCATATGGAGACTAACAGCAGAGAAACACTGCAGGCAGACTTTGATGCATTTGATATTTCTGAGAAGCTTGGATTTCTCCTTGAAGAGCCACTGGTACGTTTCATTGTCATCTTTTCTTTTCTTATAGACATTTCCTGTTTGTTTAGTATTTTTAATGTCAAAACAGATCTGAAACTAGGTTTTAATATGTCATGAGAATAATGATACTGTATATACTGGACACAAAGAGACAGTTTTGTTGAGACAACATTAAGGATTATTATATTTTACCTTTTGCCTTTGTGTAAGTCATTTGGTCAGCAGAACACATAGCACCTCTGGGCTGGAACTGATACTAATACTAGTTTTTGAGTAGGATTATGGAAGATTTTATATCCAGTGAAAGCCTGTCTCTGCAAGTTTCTATTGAGCCATTCACATGAATGGGCCTGCTCGCTGTCACGCAGTTTATGACACTTAAAGCAACAATGAGGAACTTTTATTTTGCGTTGATTTTGGCGGCACCTGTGGACAAACGCGGTAGCGTTTCAAAGCAAAAAGTCTGCCCTGCTCAGTCCTGATTCTGGATCTCGCGTCACTCCCTTCCCTCCAGCGGGCCCAGCAATAAGGTCTGGGCCTCCAGCAGCTTGGTGTCGGTGTTGGCTCCCAGCGGGGACCGGCAGTGCACTGAGGCAAAGCTCTGCTCCCGGCAGACAGAGGAGTTGTTGCGTCTGAGTCTGTCCGCAGAGGGTTGGTTTCTCCAGAATTGGATCTTGTGTCACCGATCACAAGCATTAAGAAAAACTAAATAGAAATAGCCACTCTTCTGGCTGATGGTCTTGTTTACTTATGTCATATATCATATATTAGTATTCACTTGAGACTGTTTCATAACCATTTGAGAGTTTGAAATGCCAAACTGTTCCACAAACTTTTTTATGTCTATGGAGACATTTCGTAGAAATGAAATAGGACATAATAAAAAATGAAATAAAATCCGTCGACAAACTACTAGAATGATAGATTTGTAAACGCTGTCAAACTTATTCATCAGCATTGACATAAAATGAAGAATTAAACATTGGCATTAAGCACAGCCTACTCGTCTGTTTATACAGTGATTTTCCATCTGGGCATCCCCTGTTTTCTGCTTGGTTAATTTTCTCAGTTTTCTACTGCCTCCTTCTTTAAAATTGCTTTCTCTCTCTGATTGATAGCACCAGTCATTCCCTGACATGCAGGTCAGGCACCATAGCAAACATGAGCTGATGATGTTACTGATTACACTCCACATGAAAATCCCCCATGCAAAAAAAACAATCAAAAAAATCAACATTTCTTTTTCTTATTATTGTCTAGACTGACCTTCCAGACTATTACCGGGAGTGGTTAGACCTGGCAAACAATCTCACACATCTAATAGAGGCACGGAAACTACGGGAGCTGGTTCACAAGGTGAGAATGAGCAATGCCTTCTCCGTAGCATTCATGTAAATCTGGACTTACAGTGTCATTTGTGAACCCTTGATGGTGTTTACTGTCCTTGAGAATGGAAATTAAAAAATTGAAAGTCTGATCACAATCCAGATGCCGGTGTTGAGTCCCCATCTCTTGAGTGACCATCGGGAGCTCAGGCTGGCTCACCTAGCGCTGGGGTTCATCAGCATGGGATATGTATGGCAGGAAGGACAACATGCACCTGCTCAGGTAAAACACTACAGTGCAATGGGATGAGGGATGGTAAAAAAAAAAGGAGGTGCATTTCAGTCAGTGGTGTTCTGGCAATGCAACAATGCAATACTTTGAGCTAAATGCTATCATCACCATGCTTACAAGCTGATGTGAAGAAGGTATGTTTACTGTGTTCACCGTGTTAGTTTAGCTTGTTAGCATGCTAACATTTGTTAGCACTGAACACAAAGTGCAGCTGGCGGGGAAGTCATGTGAATCATCTGATACATCATCTGGTAACCATGAATGTCTGTTCAAACATTTTGTACCAATCCAAGTACGTGCTGCTGAGATATTTCACAATATGAGTGAAAGCTTTGACCAAAAAGTGGCATGAGAGGAAAAGTTAGGGGAATCATCAAAGTCAGTAGGATCCATCCTCTGGGCACCAAATTATCATGTCAATCCATCTAATAGTTGAGATATTTAAGTCTAGATCAAAGTGGTGGACTGACCAACATCCTCAGCCTTCATACCGAAAATCTCAGAGTCACTGCTTGATATTTCATACGTTTGTTTGACAGATTCTACCAAAAGCCCTGGCCTTGCCCTATTGGCTGGTATCGTGTAGGCTCGGCCTTCCACCCATCCTGACTTACGCAGATTCAGTTTTAGCCAACTGGAAATTAAGGGATCCCACAGGGTGAGTAATGCTGTTTCATTGCCTCATTAATGACTTGATTTCATGCCCATTGTCCACTAACACTCTTTTAGAATAATAGTAACATTACAATAAAAGTGTGTATATGTCTAATTTTCAGTCACTCACCCAGAAAAATTGCCAGTTATTTCTTTCTCCACTAAGGTTCATTTTTCATTTCAGGAATATGGAAATCGGGTAAGTAAAAGGAAAAGAAAAGTAATCAACTCCCACATTGTCTTTAATATTGCAACTGCATTTTTACATGATTTCTTTAGTCTGGTACTCGTGAAGTTCAGCATGTATATTTTTAAAACATCATTCTCAAAAATAGGAACATGGACTTGATATTTTCCTTACCTGGTGGGGAGAGTTGCAGGGGATTTTTCATGGTGTCATTGTTGGTTGAGATGGCTGCCAGTTCAGGCATAACGGTTAGTCTCGCTATGATTCCTCTTTTTCATGTTAACTCTTTCTGAACTTCAGCCTCATGCTGTCTGTCCATCTGGCCCCTTCTTTTTTTTTCTGTCCCATCCTCATGCTATGTGTGTCTTTGTCCCTTGCCACTCAGTGATGGATCTTTTTCAACTCTAACCCAGGGGGCTCTGGAGGTGATGCATGCTATGAAAATCTCACACCTCATCGCCGTACAGAAAGGTCTCGTAAAAGTGACTCAGTCTTTAAAGAAGATGAAGGAAACGTTCAAACTCATGCACAGTAAGTTTAAATTAAACCTAGCCCAATCTGAATTTAATCAATTTACAAGGTAATTAAAACAACTGAAGTTGTGGTCTTTCCAGACCACGTGGATCCAACTGCATTTCATGGAACATTTAGGATTTTTGTCTCAGGGTGAGTTGTAGGGCTGTTTCAATTATCCTACATACTGAAGTGATTCATGTTTTTAATAATGATCTAATCTGGTGCAGATGAGAGGATGAAACTCCCTTCTGCTTCCTTATACCTTCCTATTGTACTTTTCTCTGTTAAGGCACTGTACATATAAAATGGTACTGTGTGCTTATAATTGCATCTATAAAAAGGAGGTTCATAGTACGTATGCATTTCAACTGTTTTAGATGGCGAGACAACCCCAAACTTCCAAGGGGCCTGTTGTATGAAGGTGTGAGCAATGAGCCAATTTCGTTGTCAGGCGCAAGTGCAGCCCAGAGTTCAGCCATTCAGTGCTTTGATGCTTTGCTGTGCATCCAGCATGAGGATGAGGCAGGTAATGATGCATTTCCCTCAACCTTTGACCCCGTCCGATGCTTCTCATGAATGAATCACTCTGTTTGTGCAGTCAATTGATTGCTCTGACAGAAAAGAGAAAGCTGTTATTTTCTTTCTTTCAAAGTGTATTTTCTCTTCAATGATTCGGCTTTCTAGGTGCCTTCCTGACACGCATGAGGGATTACATGCCTCCCGCCCACCGTCAGCAAATAGAAGCTCTGTCTGTCTGTCCATCTCTGCGAGACTTCATCCTGTCCAACTCCAGCTCTGATCTCTGCCAGGCCTACAACTCCTGTGTCTCAGCGCTAGTGGATTTACGTAACTACCACCTCAATACCGTGACCAAGTACATCATCGTGCCTGGTAATCGCGCCTGCGCCATGGGCTGCCCGCTGAGAGGCGTGGGCACTGAGCTGAACGCCACAGGGACCAGCGGGTCCAGCTTCATGGTCTTCCTAAAGAGTGTTCGTAACGCCACTCAAAAAGCACTGATCTTCGAGGGGCCGCCTGTAATTTAAATATTTTACCATGCACTATAGCCAGCAATTCTTTATGCACTACGCTCTTTAGGTTGAATTTATATATGGTTTTAAAAAAAAAAAGTATCAGCAAACATCACCTCTGTTATTCTAATGAGACAACTGTATCTGTCATTATTACAATTCAAGTCTTAGTAAATTTGGTCAGCTGTGCAACTCACTGAATTACAGTGCTTGGTAAATGTTTAGGGTGCTCTGTAGTAACCATGACATCTTAGATAAATCCAAAGAGAGGTGCAGTTTGACACTTTTTGCTGACCTCCAGTAGTTTTAACTTCTCCATTTTGCTACAGTGACATGAATGTACTCAAGGGTGTGGTCAGTGCACTGTGACATCACTGTTGGGTTTGGCCAGACAGACTCAAAAGTGTGAACCAGAGGGGGCAGTGAAACACCGCTTCTGAGCCTGCGATTAAATTACTAAAAATGACTAAAAAGTCATTTTTTTACATACTATCTCAAACAAAATGTTGAATGTTTTACGTATTGTTTTTCTTTTTTTGAACCGCTCTTTACCCTATCATTATACTTATTATCATTATAATATAAACATGATATGATTGTAAACACTTTTAAAGGCCATGCTACAGAGAAGGACTATGTTTAGTGTTGCATTTTATTTTTTCTGGTTTTATGTTGTTTTATGTTATTAAATGTTGGTGTTTTAAAATATTATAATTAAAATGTACAGTATATAGAAATTCTTATCAGTTACTATAACAATGCCTGATTATGTTGTTTTTGACACATTTAAAAAATATTTATATTAAATAAATGCACACAATGATACCAATGATACCAAACAGAAGAAAATCTTTTTTCTTTTTTTGATTGCTAAACTAATTTGGCTTTTGTAAATACAAACTGAAAATGGGAACTCCTACGTGCCTAAGAGTAAGAGGCAGATGGCAGATAAAGGAGACAAATGTAGAGAGAACCATAAGCTGTGAAAATAGGAAACAGAAATAGAGGAAGTACATGCTGTAGGAATCAAATGCTAGAGAACACTGGTAAAATAAAAGCAAAAGAGAATCAGCTGAGGAGAATGAAAGAGACAGACGGTGGGAGAAGGATGGATCAGTTCACTTAGTTTGAATGATTTGAACCCCCACTCGCCTGAGCCTCCAGGTCTTGACTTGAAGTGTCCCTTCTTGGTATTGAGCAGTAATCACATTAGAAGAGAGAAGAAGGAGCTCAACCACACTGCCGCTGCTGAGCCCTGGTCATGGTCAATCCCTGCTTCACTAAAGCACAAAAAGATGTAAAAGGAGGACCGTCTGACACCGGGTGAATGCAGCTCCGCCTGTAACTACATCTAGTAGTAGCATACTGTAGAGTTGACAAGTTGAAGGGGACGCTGCGTTTCTCACCAAAATTAAGCTTGGGAGTCTTACTTCTCCCACAAAATGTTTACACAAGCTTGTAGCTTTAACTTATCTAAGAAACAGAGTTTTTTCTAACATGCCTGTTAATCTTTTGTACTGATGAGTCAACTGGGAAAGTTTCATGCCAATCGAAGCTGTAGGAGGACTCCAACTGTGAGTCACGTAACTGTGGGAAAAATGAATGGGACTTTTTCTTCGTCTCACTTCGCAACTCTAATGCCTCTTTCAAACAGACATAGGAGCACATCAGATCCCTTTTTTAGTTGAAAATGTTTTATTTGTGATGTAGAAACAGTAGAAAAATGCATAATATTGCACATAATCGCTAAATTGCACTTTCTCAAGGTACAGATCTTTGCATGGAAATTGGTGACCTGAATAATGTTATCTACTGCGTAGTCTAATGATGGGAGGCCAGTATGAGTCTTCCTGACATTTCTCAGACATACAGTACCATAATCTACATACGAGCTGCTGTTATGAAATTACTTAAAGTAAATACCTGCTTTGTAACAGCGTGCAAGTTCAGTATCATTGCTACATCATCAGTGTGTGTTTTTTTTTTAACTTATTAACCAAAGCTGGCTACACTTCTCTACAAGTCTCTGCTGTAAGAGTGCTACCGTACTCCATTAGCACTGTATATAGCCCTTCTATTGTTTATGTGGGTGGATAAACAGATGTTTGGTGTTCTGTAATTCTGCAAAATAAAAAAAATGTTTTTTACCAGATGGAACTCGCGGTTGAATGGCAAGATGAATCAATATTAAAAAAAACTACACTTCAAATGTTAGCGAACCTAGCGTGAAAGAAATGACTTAGAAGTAGATTTAGGTTCAAGACTTCACATCAGAGCTTTGCTGTGACACAATCTGTGACTCTGAGGCAAGGCAAACTCTTAAAGAACTCAAAGAGAAATGTCAAAATAGCCTTTACTTTTCGTTTGAAATTCAAAACTAAATAAAACCCCTTTATAAGTTATCATAGAAAATATTCTGCCTGGGAAGTAATCAAAACATCTACAGTATGTTGTTAAAAAGAATTCGACCTAACCCAGAAGACTTCTGCACTTTCAACAATTGCACCTGCTTCAACAGAAGGGGCCCAGACATATATATACTTTTTATAAATTTCATTTCACAGTACCTTGCTAAAAACATTCAGATATTCTGAAATATCAATTCTGAATATTACGTGACAGTGTAGCCAACAGAAAGGACAGGATGACTGAGGCAAAGTTGGCTGGCTAGTTGGTTGGTTTGCACAGTGAGCTAAATGGAGAGTTGGAAAGAAGGACAGAGAGAGATAAAGGGACAGAGTTACAAAGAGAGGGAGGAGACAGGAGATATAAACCAAAAGGCAGGCAGACGTTCAGTTGGACGGACAAACTGAGCAGGATGTTAACAGATAACAGAAGAGAGAATAGACGGGTCATAAGAATAGCGCTGACACACTGCCATGTATTGTACGGTGTTTCAGTCTTTCAAGCATGTTCCTGTCAATAGTTTGTGCTTTGCCGGAGGTGGGGCTGATGTCCATTCAAAGATAATAGCTTCACTCGTAAAAGGCCCTCCACGTGGCGCCTCCTCTTGTTGCCAAGCAATATGCTCTAAGGGGAAGAAGACCAAAAGTGCATTGCATTGGAGAAGGCAATAAAAAGTCGAACATATAAACTACGAGTTGCATTTAACTAGTAGATACAAACACATTCATCTTTACACAGCTAAGAGACGTATATGTATCCCAAAGCTCACCTAGGTTTTTGCAGGTGTGCGTCCATCCTCTTCAGCGAACATGCCAGAAAAAGGTTTGGCAGAATCTAAAATGTTTTTTTTTGTCTCTGCTGTCCCCCAGGTGACTTTAATGTGCAGTCTCAACTCAGCGCCCCCAAATGAACTGGTTTCTGCTGTTATCCATCCTCATGTGATGATTGCTCCCTCTGAAAATTCCCTCATCCATTTCGAGAATGACAGGGGTATTCCTTTGCCCAGGAAAGAGGCTGTTTCCAAAGCCTTCATGCTTCAGTCAAAGGAACCAGAGTTTCCAACGAGCATGCTTTTTGGACTCTGTCTTGGATTTGCGTTTCGGGGTGGATGTGAATACTTCATTCGAGTAAGGGAGAGCGGGCCATTGTTGGCTGTCCAGGGGGCAAAGCCTCTTCATCAGGGACTGTAGCTTGTCCTCCTGCAGTTTGAAGTCCAGCTCGACACTGTAACACAAGCATGAGAGGCAGAGTTTTACATCATTTACCTTTTTTCAGTTCAGTATTTTACCTTAAAAACAAGGATTTGACAGTAGATTCATTGACTTAAAATCAAGTGTGTGCGATTTATCTTTTTGAAAGCTGGAACATTTGTGACTCAGTTTTTACATTAGTAATCCGCTGATGTCCAGATGGAGGTTGGGAGGGAGGCAAACCGTTCAAATGCACTGACAGACACCCTGGCAGCACATATCTCTAGCAGCACATATCCACATTTCAGAGACTCCTCCGAGTAATAGAGTTCCTTTGCATCATGTCTGTATTTTTTTTATGGATGCAGTCAAAGGGCTTTTCCTGCATAGATTATATTTGTATAAAAAAAAAGAGCCAGAATGTGGTTTGCTCCTGACATCAGACCTCCATACCCGCCAGCATAATCCCAGGCCGGTCATCGTCTGATTTTGTTCCCGGCACCGTAGTTGAACTCTCTCTCCGATTAAATCTCTCAGGCCTGAGAATAAATGTAGGGCTTAATCCCTTCCAAATGAAACCACTGAGAGGCCAAGTATATCCTGATTAACTGCCTGTATTCAAGCAAGGGATAAATGCATTATTAGACACCATCTCCTTTCACTTTATTGCTATTGATTTGTAGTGATCTGTTAATGTATTTATTCCTGGGGTATGCAATGAATTGTGGTAGCATCCGAGTTGAAATAGAAGAGAATGAATCATCTGCTACGTTTCCTGCCAAAGTGACGCTCCTCAACAAACCGTACCTGATGATAATATGTTCTGTTGCTTTTTGTTTTTTTGGGGCATTTTTTTGATTCATCCTCATTTGATTTATTTTGATAATTGCCAACATTAACTCAACACACTGCATCTTTTTAAAGCACTGTGAATACTACGATTCACAAAGCTTATTTCTGTCACTCAAACTCTGGAGGGATTAAAAGGTGGAGGGGAGTGAAGCTGCTGAAAGAGATGACATCTGACATGTCAAGGTCAAACATGTAGTCCTCTCCTTGTCTGCCGGCACACACATATAGACGTTATTAAGGCACAAAGCGTTGGCCTGATAGGGTAACGGCTTTGATGGGCAGTGTAATTAGTTCGCTGAAGGATATGCTATACTCAAAGTGACAATGAATCCTGGGAACTGTCCTCACCCTTAAGATAAGTGTCGGTTAAGAACAGGGCTCTATTAAAGCCTTCAGGGGAGAATCCGCGTGGAGGGCTGGATAGTAGTTTGGCAGGCTTGAACTTACAATGAATCAATACACTCGATTATATGAGAAGCAAGTCAGAAATGTGCAAGAGCCCGTGGCTGCTTGACACTCCTCAGTATTGATATGAAAAGGTATTTTCAAGCATGTTTCGCTGTATCAAAACAACTCTTTTTACACAGTGCTTTGCTCGTTTTTCATTTTCCTATGTGCTTTTTCCTCATTTCCACTTCAAATAAAAGCTCACTCGCACTTGCAACACTTGCAGGTAAACACTGATGACAGTGAGCAACTCAGTTTTTAGATTAGACTAAAGCCTTTATGCTGTTTCTCGCAGTATGTGATGCACACATCTCTTATTTATATCATCAATTGTTTCATTTCCTCCAGCATTTATCTCTATATGCATCTTTTTTGTTTTGTGTTAAAAAAAAAAAAAACTGCAAGTTTACAACTGCTGTTTGAAGAATGTTGACTTGACAGAAAGCAGAGCAGAATCACAGCAGCACAGTGCAACACAGAATAGCCTCAGCAATTATTAGGCAATTAATCAGTTGGCAGATCACTGCAATTACTGTACGCTGTGGACAAATGCCACTGTGGGAAGCCAAGGGCAGCACTGTACGATGCGGGTGGCACTGGGGGAGCAGGTGCTTCAGCAAACAAAAGCCCGATATCTAAGATCATCTCTGTGCAAAAAAAACAGATTGAAGCAGCTGGAGACAGGGAAGCTTTTTTTCTGGGGCATTCAGCAAAGCAGATTAATCATCTCTTTAGCTATGCAAGTGTGTGTAGCTGTTGCTGTGATCAGTGGCGAGCCGTTTGTTTGTCTGTGGTCGTGGTGCGCTGAGCACCATTCAATGATTGTTGCTCCTGGGAGGGATTCATGCTGCTGTGAGATGTCTTTTTAGCACGGCATACCCTATTCATTTAGCAGTGTATACCTGCTCGCCACTTTTCTCTGTTCTTTTTCCGCTGCCGGCACCAAAGTAATTTCTCTCCTCCGGTGATTTCCCCTTTGGCCATTCAAAGTTCAAACTCTCCACTTGACAAGATGAGTGGTTCAGGCCCAGTATGGTGTAACATCTTCAGAACTATGACAGGGCATAGTAGAATGAATCGCCAGAGACTGACAGTTATTTCCCCCGCTGACAGGCAACAGTTGAAGCAGATACTTCCCGCAGGTTATCTTGATCAGATGCTGAATTCTTCCCCTGTCATGTATCTCAGATACAAACGCCATTGTTGTTGTCTATTACGCAGCCTTCTGCTTTATAGACACACAAAGAAAAACCCAAACTCATTAATGAGAACAAAACAGAGTAAGCAATCTTGACAATTGTTCACCAAAAAAGAAACAACCCAGCTCCACCATCTCAGCATGTGATACAAGTGCTAATTAGCTCTTGCGTCTCATCATATTGCTTTCCCTGAACTTAACTGTTTTTCAAAGTCATTGTTAGTTCCAAATTGGAAACAACCACATTGCATTCTTTGATTCAAATGCTGGCTTTTATTCAACACAGCATGACAGGAATAAAATCCTTTAAATGCTTTTGATCTGTTTGTTAAGCTGGGCTTCCCGCTGTATACTCCAGGTTGACTCAGTGGTAGGCCGCATATAATTTGCGTTTGGATGCTCTTGTATATCTTGTTTGAACTACTTGTTTGAAATGTAGATAACAAGAGCAGAAGATTGATGTAGTCCGATCATACCGTCTCTGCCTTTGAGTTGAATGTTGCATGTTGCAATGAAGCATTTTGAATTCGCTACCGCTCTGATTGGTTCCCCTGACTGACTTCTTCTCCGTGGCAATGCCAGCCGAGGCTCATGCATATTGTATCGTATTTAGAGCTGTCCACCATGCCAAAAATTAGGGCCAACGCACGATTTCTCAGTAACAACGTAAAACCTGAAACAATCTGCATTACTAGACACCACTAGGTGAGCATAATTTGTCTTTTGTAATGTGGGTGAAGGGACTCCTTAAGGGATTCCTTTCCCCCTGATGTCATTCCCCTAATTTACATTACATTCAGCCTCTCTAGCTCGTTCTCTCTCGTTTACTTGCCGTATGTACGCCCTATTTGTTGCAGTGATGTATGAGATGCTGCAGTAAAACGGGAGGGTGGGTAGAGACTGTCAGGGCAGAGCTGAAGTCTGGATAAGACCTATAGATTGACTACCGGAGCTCAGCAACTACTCATGTCCTGAATTTATCGGACATACTGGAGATGCTGGAGTGCTCTGAAATGAAGTGCTACATCTCAGGGGGGGGGGGGCGCTAATCACGGTTACAGTTGCAACATGCAGTCGTCTAACCTTGAGGGGTAACTTTTCATCCAAACTTGCTTTTCTAGGCTTTAATTCGCATCACTGCCTCCTCTTCAAGGTGTCACGCAGAGTGGTTTGACCATCAAGGTAATTACCGCCGCCCTATGAGTAGTTTAACTCTCTGTATTAATAGACTATTATAATAACAGGGCTGCTGGTGATGAGGTGAGCTAAGCTGTATGTGACAGTAAAAAAAAGAACATCTGAAATCAAGAGCAGAGGTAAACAATAAAGTAATGCTTTTTGTTTTTTTCTCTCTCTCTCTAAAAACATCATTCAGTCTTGGAAGGTTTGTGCAGCTGAAGAATACTAAACAGCACTATTTGCAGAATTTAAGATATTTATGACAATTGCTTTGGCAGAAATAGATAGGACCGTGACAGAGTACTACCCTGCTTGGCAAGAGACTCTGCTCTATTCACTGACTTAAAAACCAAACTGGGTGATCTGAAATAAACAACATTTAATGAAACAGAGCACAGATGAAATGATAATCTTCCACGTGTCTTTCAATGTGATTTTATTACCATACCACATGCTCTGGTTTGCTGACAACAGACTGGGGGCTGTTTTTTTTGCCATCAGAAATTGTTCATAGTTTGTTAATCAAGCCAAGCTGCTTCACCGACATACAGAGTTGGCAGAAGATAAGATCAGTGAGGTAGAAAAAGAGAAACTCAGCTATGGGCTTTGGGACTTTTCTTTGCTCCTCTACGCAGTGGGTTTATTGCTTCAGTCGTACAAATGATGTTGCTGTTACATCTATAATGTTTGCTTCTCAGTTAGATGCAACCCGAATGCACCCTGTCGCCACATTTATCTGCAGTAAGACATTATTTAAACAAGTCCAGTCAAAATCACATGACAGATAATACCCTTTACCCATTACTACCATACCACTTATTTTGCAGTAATAAATATTCTTACACTCTGCTGAAACCCTCGGATTGAATAGCACACTTACTTACAATCATGGCTCAACACATGGAAACAAATCAAAGAAAAGGCCTGTGTAATCAATAGGGACACAGATTGACCGACACACTGCAGTATTCGAGCTGTAACACAGGAGCAGTACACATTTTGATCAAGCCTCACTCTGTTTGCTTTCAGAATCTAATCATCTACTGTACAATTTGTCTGTGAGAAATGGGATTCTAGTCACTAAATGTACTAACCTTGGCTTTCTTTACTACAACATCTTCATGTTGGATATAGTAGTAGGTGAACAGCTTCATTCTATTTAGGTGAACTCCACCTGTTTTGCAGACATCATGTAGCATGAGAGTCTTCACAGATTGGTCGGCAGACAAGGTTTGAAGGATCTGCTTAGTTAGGCCAGACACCGGGTCATCAGGAGACACTGTCCCTCCCCCAAAAACAAACCCCATAGCTTGTTTGTACAAGCAGCTTATTACGACCCATATTTACATTAATTGTTAGGCGGCAACCTTTAGTGGCAGCAGTGGTAATGATTATTCCGAGAGCAAACAAGGAAGTGAGGTGAAGTCTGCGTAAGGAGGAGGTCGGGGGATGGGTAAAACAGGTGACCACTGCTTGCGTCCTGTGTGCGTCCAACTAAAAGTCAATGTTGAGTTATTTTACGTCACTATATAATGTACTTAACTTACGTACGTGACATTGGTTAACTTATGGACGTAGCATACATTACGTAACATTCTTATTTTAACCCAAACCATGATCTTTTCCTTAAGCTAACTAAGTATTTTGTTGCCTACACCTATCCAAACTGCATCTGTTTCACAATGTTAACCACATTTAGTTACGAAGATGTATGGATCTCCTGCCACCGTTAGGGACACTAATTTAGGAAACGCTCCTGTGGGTCACATTAGAGGGTAGGAACAAATCACCTATGTGGTCGTGTGGGTTGGAGGACTTGTTGCAAGTAGGAACGTAACAGGCCTTAAAACTCTTCCTCCTGACACGTCAGTATCTCCGATAGCAGAATCAGATTCAGGTATGTGTGTTTTGCCTTGTCAGGGAGTGTGGAGTCAGTTTTCAGCTCTTGCTGAGTAGTGGTGATCTTCCTTTTGCCTTCGGTTGGTGAATCTTATTGTCAGGATCATTCAGTAGAGGCTTAAATCTGTTTTCCAGTTTTATTGATCTCTGTCTTGCAGTGGTAAGAGTAGCTGTCGCTCTGCAGTATGTCTCCTCTATCCTGCTGTGGTTTTGGAGAGATATTGATGAAGGAACCCCTTTTGTTTATTTTTTTGCTTCAACTCAGACTAACATCAGACCAAAGCTCTTGTTTTGATGCAGCAACAATAGACCTTTTAGTTTAGTCGTGCTCCTTAGGCGAGCCAGCGGCTCATGTCTGAGTCATTTGTGGTGTTCATATCCAGTAGGTATTGATTAGTGTATGGCCCAGATCAGGGAATATATGTCGTCCAAGTCTCCAATGGGAGGTGTATTGGGATGTCAATGGGATCATGCAAGACTGTTTTAATTTGAAATCTCTCTAACTTTTTCCCCCTGAGGTTTACTAGAATAATTGCTTGAAGTTGTAACGTGATAAACCACTACCTGTTCATGAGTTGCATGTTCATTATTTTATCATCAGCATAATCAAGGAGCTTTAAGGCCTAGGTTTAAAAAACAACAACAAATTAGTCAGTATTACGGGGCCCTAGATATTAGAACATTTTACTTCATCTGTCATCTGAGCATATAAATAAAGAACGGTTTGACATGAATTAAATTGCCAAAGAAGGTCTTGCTAGAGCAAAGCATGATGGATGGCGGCCAAGGGGATATGACTCATTGTAAATGCCGGGTGCAACAGAGGAGGTTCCCCTGGGCAGCAACTTCCATCAAACTGGCAGCTTTGGAGTGTGAGAATTATAATTTTTGGGGGTTTTAGCTAATTTCAGCAACATGTTTAAACTCAAAATGCATTCAGATTAGGGCATTGTAATTTCAAATCAAAGTCCGTTTTTTTTCCTTCTGTGGAGAAATGCAGACTATTGCTACACGAGTCTTATAACATGACTTGTCATGCGACACTTGATGAAGAACAAATCTGTGAGGCCCAATGCTTTCTTATCCCTCCTGTGTCTAATACAAAATGAGTACCCTGCTTTCAAGTTCCAGTGTTGTTTTCACACAATGCACTCGTCAAGGGAGAAGAGAGAGGAGGCATCTTGAAGAAAATATTACATAAATCAAAAATCCTGAAAAAACGTGTCCAGGGACAGGGCAGTTTCCCTTTCTTTGCACGAAAATGTTCACAGTTAAGTACCATCATGACTTTAGAATATTCAAGGTGTTTTAAATAACTGAAATGACCTGCATCAGAGTAAATCTGGACAGCTCTTATTGTATTGCTGTTAAAACCAACCTTTATTGTCGTGCAGCATATTGCAAACTTTCATATCCAGTAGGGATACAAAGATCACGAAAACAACCGAGAAGTCCCACTGTACGAAGCATATTGCCTGGAGAGTATTTTCCAAACAGCTGCCTGCTTCCTGCTTTAAAGAACAAAGGTAACAAGCGGGTTCAGCAGTAGAGGCTTTTGGAGTGAAGTGACAAATGACACAAGGTTATAGCTTTAGCGTATTTCCCCACCTGCTTCAGAGCCATTGTTCAGCAACACTTACATCACACAAAAAACGCTGTGTATTTTGACAGAAATCCAGAGAGTTAATCCAACCTTTGTTTCTAAGCAGAGAATTGAGTTTAATGGGATGTGATGAAATTCTAGATCCTCATACTTCGTGACAGGTTCAACTATATTTCCCATCTTATCTAATTCACTTCCTACTGCTGCATGATTATTTATTTATTACAGCCACACATTCCGCAGAATCATTATTTTTCATCATCCATTGTACTGTAGAAAAACACGCTATAGTGCAACACCGAATATACTCCAAACAGTACCGCCAGCAGCTGCACGTTTACTTCTTTGGGCTCTTCTTCCCATATCCCTGATGATGATTTCATGATTCTGCACAGAAACGCATCACTGCACCAAACACCTCTTGTAAGCATCCCCCCTTTCACACTGAACCAAACTATCATACAGAAAAAAAAACAGCATTTAATTAATGCAGCATTTATGAAACAGATATTAATGATTGTGAAAAGGGCCCACCTGTAAATGATGCATGCGCTGTTTCGACAAGTGTCACAATTTGCTGTGTCTTGTCCTGTTCGGTAGGTGAGCCTGTGAACAGAGAGATAAAAAGATACGTGTGATCTCCAGTGACAGGCTTGAGCTTCCATTTTTCAACACCTGTGGGCATCAGCTATCAGCCAAAATCTGTTCAGCTTGGTTTTTACCCAGTGTTGTTTATTCCTAACAGTTGAAAATGCAGCAGGGCCTCTGATCCTGCAGTTCTCTCAGATTTGGTTAATCAAGTGTGCAGACTTGCTGATTTTACATAACAGGATTACCTCGCTTTGCCGCCACATAGTTATGAAATGTGTTCTGCGTCTCAATTCTATAAGCAATTCGAAGTAAGTAGCAACTAAATGCTGCATGAATCATGTGTAGTGAAAAATCAATACTTTTACATTTTGCGCTATACTGTACATCTTTTTTATTTCTCATCCAACTCAATTTGCTACAGACATAATGAACATCAAGGATTAAAAAAAAAAAGCAATCAGCAAGACAAATTGTATCTGCTCTGTTTATGGCATAGGAACACAGCCCAGAGGGCCTGTTGTCTTTACTGTACAAGAGTTGCAATTTGTTTTGTTGAAAGACCTCCGCAAAGGACCAACATAAGCCATCTCTGGGGCACGACGGAGATTTATGGGGTACACATGTTAAAGACGACATATTAAATATACAATGGCTTTGTTGGAACATTCTATGCATATTTCCTCATTTGAGTTTGCACAAGCATGCAGGTCAGCATATTATGTGCGCTATAAGTCCCTGCATGCAATAAGTCACGGGCTGCAGTGGTCTGGGGGTGAAGGGAGGGGCTGTGTTAGAGCTGCACATGTAATTATTCGCTGTCACGGCAGCCCATCACCCTGCTGGATGTCACGTGGAGGGGTTGGATCTCAACTGCTCGCCATGACGCGAGAGGTGACCTCACTGGGGGAGACAGAACAGCGCGTGGATCGAAAAACGCTGATGGGAGCTCAAGGTCAACAAGTTCATCCATCCTGCCCTGTTCCCAAATGAAGTGTCTCTGAGCAGCTGTGAGCAAGAATAGTAACTCACTGCACAGGCAAGGTCCACACTCATGCTTGTGCTGCTGCCTGGCTTTTCTTGCACATCTTTGTAATTTAAAGAGCTCCGCTCTAATAATCAAAGCGTATTAACCTAAATACATAATCACCGCGTGTACTCAGCACAAAAAAAAAAAAACACTTCCTTTTCCCATTCAGGGTAAAATGCTCATGAACCCACTAAAGTGACACTATATTAAAAAGCACAGAATGTCACAGAATAAGATTTCATAGATGCACCATGGGCAAAAATCCCTGCACCTCCGATATCCGTTCACTAAGCCGACTGTTGGCACAGATTCACTGCTGTGTTGTCTGCCCACGTCAGCTGTCCTGGGATATGTCCTGCCCTCGTCATTCCGCTTTTACTGTCAACACCCCCTTCCTAAGTGCTTGCTGCTCTACCTGTAGCACTGCATATCGTTTTGTTTTTACTAATAACCTGTGATCAAAAACGACATTCAGATATGGTGTGCTTTAAATACGGGGGTGAGTATGTCATCTTATGCTATGCACATGTTTTGTATATAGCAAATGCATTGTTTGCTGTTCCGTTTTGCAGGATGTCATTGATCCATTTCGCGTGACTTCATCAAACTTACAGAGATGGGAAACAGATGACAAGCACATGCATTATTTTTGAGTTCCTGTTGTACTTTTGCAGGACATCTTTTTCTTGTTTGTAACTGACTCATGGGACATGTGAGGGAGAGCAAGTAAAATCATCAAAAATTATGAATTGGGATATTGAAATAATGAATGCCATCATACGAACAACGGGCCTCATGCAAGAACATAATCGTATTCTCAGCTTCACTTTCTCGTACTTTTTTTGTACGGTGGGCTCAAATGAGTTAGCCACGACGGATTCAGCAAACTTAAATGTGTAAATGACCATCGTAAACATGATGAATGCCACCTGTGCTTAAATGAGTCCTGTCCCATTTGTCCAGAAGTGTTCATTAATGAAAATGGCACCTTGTAAAGGAAAATCAGCAGCAGCAGCAATAAAGCCAAGAAATGGGAAAAAATAACGAGCTGTTACTGCCGTGTTACCTGAGGGTCGTACTGTCACTGAAATAAAGTGGAAATATTTCCATATGAAAATCTCGCCACAGCAAGGTGATCAATGACTGCAATGGAGGGGGCCAAAAAAAAGTCTCTATCTCTATGGAGATGGATGAAAGAATACATGCCATAATAGGTGATGTCAGGCATTGCAATGGAGGATGTTCCCCAGGACAGCGACTTGAATAAACCTGCATGTGAAACGGCTAGCTCTCTTCCAAGGGCACGACACGCTAAGACATCCAAAAGAAGTAAGTTAGCCATGACACACATGGTGACACTCACTGACCTTATAATATACAGAGAAAAATGAACGCCGGACTAATTGCAAATGACTCATACGGCGGGTCTGGACCACTCCTAAATTGTGTTCGTACCTAAGAGAACATTTTAAAAACTAGAAAAGTGGCGGTAAGTTCTCCGAAATCACTCGTACAAGCCACTTGTAGAATGAATCTGTTCGTACGAGTGCTTCTTGCATGAGGCCCAATGTGTCCATTGCTTTACCATGGGTTAACTTTATCCTTTTGTTACTGCATGTATGTTAATGGCAGTGGCTTAAGATACACTTGACACCATCTATTTATTCATCTCAAAGTCTTAAAGATGGTTTTCCGACTGTCCACCCATGCAAAAATGGGAAGGGGAACGCATTGTGGAGGGAACAACACAGTGTGAGCACTATGGCAGGCAAGGTTTTGTGGAGATGAAAGGCAAAGTGTTATGAGGCTGCACTAATTGGGCCTTTACAACCACGTTCCACAGAGCCACACTGGGGTGCCTTGTTCTCCCCTGGATATAGAAGACTTAAATACGATTTGCTTTGTGTTGCTATGGGTTTTAGAGATGGAGTATTTTGATTCTTTCAATAGCACTGCAGGAGTCTGGCTGTGGACATGGCTTGAGTACTTTATGAAGATTGTCAAGCCTGATTGATGTTGGCTTACACATAAAATATTCTTATTCCCTACCACACAGTGAGATATACACTTTATTGTTCAAGCATTTGTATCGGATCGATACTCTGTATACCAAAAACAGATCGGCGCATCCCTACTTTACAGGTACTCTTATGCCTGAATTTATCCCGAAGAGAGATCACAGGCAAACTGTAAAGTCATTACCGAAGACTGCCCACTGTGAAGACCCATCACAGTTTAAAGACCAATTTCCTGGTTCAAATTTGATCATACTCGCCCCCCCACAGAGTTTTTATGTGAGATTAGGGATTATTACCATAATTTCTTTCCTTTGGGTTTAACTTCAAATAACGCAGTTGAAATAATCTGGTAATAATAACTGTTTACAAATAGTCGACTGCTTGCATTTGTTGCCATTGTTGTACTGATGTTGCTGTGTTCCCAGATATTAGCAATTCTTTTGGGAAGTAATCGGTTATGATAGCTCATAGAAATGATGGGCAAAGTTACCACACTCAAGACTAAGATTCATGTTGTTATAGGAATTACGCTTTTTCCTGACAGCACACTGATATGTGCACGTGTGTCCAAAGTAAATTGTATGTTCGGTTACATGTATACAAGTCTGCACTGTAAAGCTTACTCTACTCACCCCTCTCTCTGCGCTTCACCTTTCTCTAGCTCTTGAATAACTCCGAGTAGGACTTTGATGGTCTCCTGGCTCGAGCTGATGAGGTTTTCCATGGCCTGCAGCTGTGCTTTGATATCCTTGTCTCCAGATAAGGGCATTATCTGCTGGCTGCTCCTCATGCCTGGGGCTCCTGTGTCTCTTGGAGGAAAGCCCTCATCCCCACCAACTGTTTGCTGGAGTTTAGAGGAGGCTGACGCATGCCTTGTCCGACACTGCCCTTGTGACTGCACAGAGCATTTGGCACTATGGGGAAGTGTCTGTGACTGCTGTTCGTTTAGCTGTGTACCCTTTTTCCGTTTACAGCTCACAGACGGGCTTCCTAAAGACTCCACCTGTGTCAAAGAGTTCCACGTAACAGGGCCCATACCCTTTGCCTTGTTCTGTGAAAACTCTGTGTTAGCTAGCTGGCGCTTTGAAGAAGTGCCAGCTCCCATGTCTTCTTTGGGTAATCCTTTGTGTTTGGTCCTTGTACCACAACCCTGGTACTCTGTCTCCTTTTTGGAAGCAGGGCTGCCCGGATGGCACTCTTCCGAGAAATGTGAAGAGTCTGGACAAGAAGGTCCATAAACACAGTTGGCACTGGAAAGCAAATCCTCTGTATCACTGCCATCATCAGTGTGGTGAAGCAATGCCTTTGTCTGGCCCACAATCTTACCCTTGTACTTGGCGGACTCCCCGATAGGTTCTCCATCCTCTCCTCCTGTCTTTATATCACTCAAAAAACCGTTGTTTTGTCCTTTATAATCTTCCACCATAGCAGTATGTTTAAATGTATGTCCTTTTTTCCTCTCAAACGGGAAAGTCTTGTATCGCTTCGTGAGGTCAGGCGAGGTCTGGACACCGGTGCTCTTGGTCACGTTTGGAATAGAGCGTCTGGCAGGCATGGTCATGTACTTTCTGTGTGTCACTTTGCAGGAAATGGATCTGGAGTGTTTTCCTCGAAACTCATTCTGAGCTTCACAGATATCCTTAAAACGCACTTGTAAGGCCTTGTTTCTCTTCTTTACCTGCTGCTTGCCGGATTCTGGTCCAGACTGTGCATCAAGGCTGTGTGATGGGCCTGTATCTGAATCTGATTCATCTGAATTTGAGATAATGCATTTGGTGTCTTCTTTGCTCACCATATTTTCTGAAAAAGAGAAAAGAGCATGTTTGTTACTCTTTTATCAAGTTTGGAAGGAATATGATCTATAATCATAGCAGTAATATGCTACAACAAATTGGGACAATAACCAGGTAACATATTATAAACCTTTATCAAAGACACAATCTGTGATCCAATATCAAAATCAAGGATCCAAACTTATGGCATACACATGGTGATATGTGTCAAAGGTAAACCTTGGAAATCACTACACAACAAAGATACAAAATAATCTAACTTCATCTACAAGTAATCTGCACAATTATGTATGCATCTACACTGGTGTCTAGTCACACACATTATTAATATTATGATTTTTCCCCATGCCGCATTCCCATTTCAAATGAAATCCTCAAAGAAACACTTTCTTGAATAGTGTGACTAGCATATCCATTTGTATTAATAACCACTTTTAATTATTGCAACTTTGCAACATGTAACAGAATTTAAAGCTGCAATTTGATGTTTCTTGTGTAAATGTATCCTTGGAGGTTTTTATCAGGCACCGACCTCCGTATCTGGAATATGAAACCAATGCTTTTTTGCCTTAAAACTTGCATTCTCTCCAGCCAGCAGGGCTCCTCTGGTTGCAAAAAAAGAAGTCAGATTGTATAAAAATCTATGAGAAAATGACCCAACTTCTCACTTGATTTATTACCTCAGTAAACACCGTAAACATTAGTAAATGGTCTCAATGGCTAGTTTCAAGACTTTTCCAATACTGAAAAGTTGAAAAGATGAATATTTAGTAAATGATGGTCCCATTTTGAGTAAAATAAACGATAAGCAGGGTATGCTTTAGGGCATGGCTACCTCGTGATTGACAGGTCATTACCATGTTTTCAATTCATGAAAGATAATTGTCACCGTTTTGCTTGCCAAAAAATGTCTAATCAAGATGGCGACATCCAAAAACCAAAATGCGACTGCCAAACTCAAAGCTTTAAAAGGGCAGTACACAAACTAGTGGATGATGTCACGATGAACACTTCCAATTTTAACTTCCAATTTATGTTTTTTTTATGTCCACAAGCTGGTACCTTCCACTTTTTATTTAATAACCAGATAACTAACATCACTGTTATTTATTTTTGTTCTGATGATTCAACCTGGAGAGTTTCATGTTCGCCCAAGATTCAGAGGTGCTCTGACTTTGAGTCACCTAACACAATCTATGAAGAAAATTAATAGAACTTCCTTTTTTTTTCCAGAGCCAGGGGCGCCTGAAGTAGCTCTTTCCAGTTCACAACTCTATACCTTGCCCGCTTTTTTTGTTCTGCTCGTCCTTCTGCTTCACAACTCATTGCTAGCTCTGCCAACAATTGCAATAGTAGTTATGTACTGTACGGTAGTTTTCATAAGCTTGCCTGCCAAAAGTCAGATCATTTGCTTCAGGACACCTTTTTGGAATAATAATTGTGTTTGTGCTACGCTCCTTGCTCCTACCGCCAACATTCAGAAACTCTGTTTAGTGACTTATGACAGTTATCAATCTCAAATAATACACACCTCAAGCCTGGGACACAGCTCTGATATGACTTGTGATTACTATCTAGAGGCCAGATCACTGCGTTGCCTCATCAACTGTTATCTCAACATGTTTAATGTGAGATGTCTGTGTGCATGGCAATATCATTAAACTATGGGCCTGCTAAATCTGCTGGCTGTTATATTTTCTTTTAGCTATTGTTTTACAAATGCATTATGACTCATTTAGGTAGTGATTTATGTTGTTGTGAAATGCAATGCTCATGTTTCAGTATTAAGTGTTTTGGGCTCAATTGGTTTTGTGGCTTATTTCCCCCTCGGCTCATGTTGTTTTAGGGGTTTCCTATTGGATCACCGTAGACTCCAATCTTTCTTAGAGGGTAACAGTGTACATGAGCTTAAGTGATTTAAACACACTGCGGTCTTGCACACAGCCCAATCTCTTGGCTTAATGGGAAACTCCTCTGTTGCATAAAGGAGAGTCACATTTACATTTTATCAACAGCTATGCATTGGGGAAACATTACAGCTCAAACAAATGGGTTTCTGTTACAGCTCGATTTACTGTTCTTCATATCATAATTACATCTAAATGGCTGAGCTCCTGTTCTTTGCTTTGTACTGGTACACTCAGCTGCACTCATTGGCAACCTCAAGTTTCTTATCCAAACACTTGTGGTCATGTCCTTGTGCGTTAAGCTTGTTTGATAGTATGATCGCCACAAATATAGGAGGTGTTTTGTTAAGAAATAGCTGTGGGGCAGTTGGCCCACAAGTAAAAGGTGTTTATTATATTATATATTCCCCTTGTGGTCTGATGTCCCTGGCAGAGGAAATGACCACACAGTTTCTGTGGCCCACACATACTAGACTATATATAATAGCTGGTGATGGACTCCTGTAGGCTCTGTGTCTAAACTCCCTTGGGGGAAATTTATTATCTTCACCCCCCCCAATCTCTGCTGTACAGAGCGGAGTGACGAGGTCAGAGCCTAGACACCAATTATAAAGTCTGTACATACTCTGCGATCACATAATAAATCTGTTCCACGTGAGTTGGCTGACTGAACTGACCTTAGACTTTAAATATTTACAGATTACTGATAGTTACAACTTTTTAGTAAGAGCATCTTGAGGAAAAAACTGAAATAACTTTGTAAATGAGAAACGGGGTTAAAGTCTCCAAAAAGTGTTAAATCCCAACCGGCTTTGATCATATAAAGGCGGTACAAATGGCATTCATAATACAACAGCTTGCTACTGTAGTCACTCCCCATGCAGAGTTTCAAATTAAGCTCCATATGATGATCTAATGAGAAATATTGCATTTTCTGACTCACACAGTTCATAGCTTGAGCATATAAGCAGCACGAGGAAATGATGTCTGATATGGTTGAAAGGAAACATCAGAAAGAGCTGGTTAATCATTGTCATATGACAAGACAGCATGCGATAAATAAACTCCAATGAATCATTTATTACCACACAAAAGCAAGCTATTCATGGCGTCGCTGCTTCTCTGAAAGTAATCATGTTTTATCATTCGGAGACGTTGTAAATCCATCAATGTGATTGTTCTGGTGGGGAAATTTATACTGAAGAGACATTTCCTTACTGTCAGTTTCACGATTGAATTAGTCGAAGGAAAAACACGTGTAGATAAGATTCATGTTAATTTGTGATCTGCAGTTGATCTACATCTGCAGCGCGTGTCGAGCTCCAGTGATGTAATGACTAATCGTGTAAAAGGTCTTTTACGAAATAACTCAGTAACTCAGTGTGACAACAAAAGAATACACACTTTTTAATGATGGGAAAACTGTGTTTGTTCCTTCTTTTTTGGTGCGTGTACATACAAGCATATGGGCACTTGTATGTGTGTGTATTAGTGTGTGTGTGTGTGCGCCTTGCTGTCGCCTCTTCAAAGTGAGGCATTTGCCAGCATCTTATGGAGCGTGTGCACACACACACACACACACACACACACACACACACACACACACACACACACACACACACACACACACACACACACACACACACACACACACACACACACACACACACACACACACACACAGATAATAAAAAGCACAAGGTTGTATTTCTTGGGAATCCTGCCATGTGTTAGACCTTGCAGACTGTCCACTGTAACCAACCCCTCAGCGCAAACTGTTGATGAAATGGAATATATTTAGAGGCAACTAGGTTTCATCTTGGTTCCTATTAATGCTCGAGAAAAACAGCATGCCAACAGCTTCTAGTGTCACTTCATTCACTGCAATGCATTCAGTGCCAGATGAGAAAAAAAAAAAAACAAGCAACCAGCTCAGCCTCATTACACACGAACAATATGGTATGCTGTGTCATAAATTTACGTGCAGTTGTTTTGGAAATTGGAGCAGCTGGATTTTATTGGGGGTGGTATTTGTTCTGAAACATAGCTTCGCATGCACTTTGATTTTAGCGCAAGTTGTTTGTCAGAAGCGGTTTTATGGATAAAAAGAAATTAGTTCAAGGCTGATTCAAATGAGATCCTTTTATTTCACACTCAGAAATACCAATCTCACACCACTGAAAAGGTAATCACATCTGCAGGAAGTCTGCTCTAAGCGAGTACAATTTCTTGTGCAGTCATGTAAGGCATGTAAAGCAGCTAAATGGTAATTCACACAAAGGGAATCAAGAAAAGCTCTTCAACGAGTTTTTGTTGGAAGTCAGATGCACACATACGAAGAGAGAGAGAACGACATGACACATGAATACATTCAGATGGTTGAGCGAGAATCTTCTTCGCCTCAACGTCTTCTATCTCCTGCTCCTCCTCTTCTCAAAAGTAAGCTATATCTCTGCTAATGACCCGAGGTCCTTCCCTGATTTGGCCTCAGCTATCCAAAGGATTATGAATAATGCATTGACTCTAAAATTGCAAAAGTAATCCTCTGAAATCTCCTTATGTACCCAGGCGGACCACGTTGTCTGTTCCAATTGCCCTTCAGTTCATCACGCTAAAATGCTGCATGGGGAAAAAAAACATACTTCACTACAGTATCATGATTGATTTTAATATGACCACAATGTTGTAGGAACGTGGTTGTTCGTAAAGAATGTTAATATGGAGGTTGGATCCATTTTCCAGGCAATAGCAGCCCTACAACAGTGCTGACTCATGATTTATGCCCCATCGCAAAGCAGAGAGAAAGAGGCGGCTTTGCTTTGATCGCCTTACATCCTTAACAGTCTGCATCAACGCAATAATTACTGAAGTGCATCTGTAGGATATTTACATAGGATAACACTGTCTAGCCACTTTCGTTAATGGGTAAGTAATTGGCCTCTAACATCGTTGCCTCCACTGCACCATCAATACAAACTGAGAGCATCAAGCACACGGGGGGTGTTCATGATTTTAGTAACATGTGCTAAAACAAGTGTTTATCACAAGGTAAATGCTTTTATGCTGAGCTCATCACCGCCCATGCAGTCCACTGTATTCATTGTTGCTGTGCAATGTATTAATTTTGTATGAGGCATTTTTTTCTTGTTATGTGCATACATTACAGAGTGTGTGACATTGCACCAACTAAGCACAATGCAAAGGACGAGATCGCTGCCTTTGTCCAATCCATAAGGTCGTGTGCGTGCGTAGTCATATGCATTTGTACTGTATAGGTTCTGTATAGGCACACTTCTCCGCGTTGCAGTAATCTTTCTCTCAACACACCATTGGGCTCCTCTTCTTGTGACAATGTAAGCCCCTGTGGTCCCAGCTTTTTATATTGTCTTTTGTTCAATCTTTGAAAATAATCCCAGCCAGTTTTAAGATCTCCACAGTCACGCACACACACACAAAGAAACACACATACACAGACACACCATCTTATTCCAAGCAGTCTTTCAGAGCTATCTGTATCCAACCGGGCTGCCGGCTACACCTGTGAAAGTTTGCTTTATGACATTGGCTTAAAAGATTTATCAGCACTTTCTGTTATGAGCAATAGCGGGAGGTTTTAAAAGGTTCCCATCCCTCAATACCCTGGATGAGAGCACTGGCTGTGAAATGGATCCTTGTGAAGAGTAAGTTTGGAGAGGCTGATATGAAGAAGGGCATTCTGGTTTTCTGTGTGATCATATGCTTTCCTGCTAGCGTGGGCAGCTTTTTGTATAAGATAATGGTGTCTCTGACACTTCAGAGCTTACATTTGTAGTACATCACCCTGATGAGTTCATTGATTAATGAGGGGTTGAGCTATGGGCATACATGTGTACTCGGGTCGTTCTGATGATTGACTCGGTAATGTAGGGGATAATTGATAAGTGAAAAAGATGCTGAGATAGACAAGCCACAGTTTTTGTTGGCACCTTGAGGCTGTACCCTGTCTGTGTTTCCTGTAAATTCAGTAGTCAAGGAATGACATGTAGAAAAGAGAGGGACAGAGACAGAGAGAGAGGGTGGTGGGGGTGGGGCGGGGAGGGGAGGCAACGACTGACAGCAAATTTAAGTGCAGCTCTGTATGATGCAGTACCCTAGAGCTTCCCAGATCACACATGTCATTAGTCATGATAAGTCTGAATACACCTTTTATGAAATTCCGCCTTGAGAAGCACATTCCTCATCAAATATGAATTTGTCATATAGTCTACGCCACTTGATATGATGGGTGTTTTCCAATAAATGATCATCATTCCAGCAGTCGATTAGAGCACAATATACAATAGTCTATGAGTGTGCGCCCATCAATATTCTTCATTATCAAGCTCAGAAAATTCAGTACAGCGATCTCGATAATCAGCCTCTGCATCATCAGATAAATACTGCATGTCTGGCAAAGGCTGCAAAGACACGCATTCTAATAAGTGTACAAATAAAATTAAAATTACATCACCATTCATCTTAATTTTCAACTGTAAAGGAAAACCTTGGCGTGTGATTTTTCATTTAACCTTTCAATGCTTGGGTACAGAAATGCCCCCTCCCTAATGTATCCATATCTAATGCATACAAGCATCACAGACCAAAAGACTTAAAACAACATTTTATCACAATTTGTGCATGCGTCTGACAGCCACTTTGATTCAATTAAGATTCTAGCAGGCAGAGCAGATGCATCTGCCACTCTTCTTGCAGTACCTTTTGAATATGTGTGCAACTCCACCAAAGGAAGCAGAACTCTTACCTTGAGGAACAGATCAGAGGTGCAAAGGACAAGAAAGCGCAGATCCCCTGTAGAGCCAGTGTTCATCCATGTATTCAGTGGGTGCCAGGGTACGGTCCAGCCACTGGAGCAGCTCTCACTGGCTGCGGGAGGACCGAGAGAGAGGCAGCCGGTGCAGTGACAGCTGGAGTAGTTGTGGCACATCCGGCAAAGATTCAGGTTATCGAGATGGGAGAGGGAAAAAAGCAGAAAGACATTGCCTCAAAACCTCATCGGGTCCTCACTGATATTCCCCTTCTGCCTTTTTACTCTGCTCTCTTCTCCCTTGTACACCTCATTCAAGCATCACTGACACGCATTCGCTCTTGTCCCCGCACTCACCGGGAATAGGCACTCACACGCGCAGCGGAGATCTCCATCTCGCTGTGCTGCTGCTGCTGCTGCAATCCCTGTGCATTCGTGATTGAGTGTATGCGTGTATGTGTGTGTTAGGAAGGCAGGGAGAGGGTGGGCTGGTGGGTGGATGGGTGGGTGGATATGGCAAAGAGAGGAAGGAGGAGGAGGAGGAGGAGGAGGAGGAGGAGGAGGAGGAGGAGGAGGAGGAGGAGGAGTGAGGGGTAGTTGGCAAGCTGCTGGGGAAAGTCCAGAGTCGCTGAGCTGCATCATCGGCGAAGACCCCCTTGTCCTCCACAGGCTGGCTCCGGTGATACTGAGCTGTTATATAATCTGAAGGGCTTTAGGAGACGACAGAGGGGGGGGGGGGGGGGGGGGAGCTGCAGCTTTAATAATAATGCATTGTGCTTTTAATTGGATGTCTCCTGCTCCCCGTTACTTTCATACATCTGACACATTGTGTATGAGAGGTGTTGAGGGGGGGGGCTGAATCCAGCAAAGGAAAAGAAAAGTGGCTCTGTAGGTGCACAAAGGGGGGAACAGACAAGGTGAGGAGCCAACAGGGCAGCAGTGTTAATGAGAAACTGAGATGAGAGAAAATGAAAAAATGTGAGAGTAATAGAGACAGTGAGGCAGAGAGAGAGAGAGCGGCCCAGAGAGAAATGTACTTCATTGGAAAACAGGGAATATTGATTAAGCGGACGTCTTAAATTAAGTTTCTTAGACGTTCATGGCTTAGCAAAATGACAGATAAAGTCACTGTACACCGCTAACCGAATTCAATAAATACATTTCTTTAGTCAAAGCAAACAACATGCAAACTTGACATACAAGATATCATGGTGCAGATACGTTTTTATCATCATTATCATGAGAATAAGTTGATAAAGCTATTTTTGCATAGCTAACACTGCTGAGTTAGAGTCCACGTTGTTTAGTTTGGATCTTCGCTCCTCCGTGAATGGTGTTTTTTGCAGGTATTTATATATTTCTGTTAGATTTCAGTTCTGTAGATGATCATATTTAAAGCTCCTGTGTGTAGGATTTATAATTTTCTTTCTTTGTGCTTCCTAGTGGCGGTATTCAAAAAGACAAAGCAACACTGAGAATAAATGAGCTTAAAGCTGCACAAAGACTGCACCAACTTTTGTTGGGATTGTTACATTTTTCTACAACAACCTATGCCATCAGAATAATTTGACAGATGCTAAAATAACAGATATTCTAAACAAGTGGGCTTAAAGCTTTGTCTATTTTCAGTGAAATATTTACAACAAAACATAAAAGGCTCCAAAAGGTAAAAATAAAACAACAGCTGATGATTGCTAAAGCTGTATCAGGATGGATAAAATCCCAAAATACCTATAATCTCTTTAGCTGGTGAAGAAGAGGAGTCAAACATTTAGCAAAATTAAACAGACAATATTGTTCACAGGAGTTGGTGGACTAAATGAAGAACCTGAACTTTAAGCAAAGTTGCCCCATAGTTGAAAAGCTTTAAATATTTTTTGTCGACAAGCCGTATATTCTTTTATATGCATACTCTTGTGTGTATGAATATGTATGTATGTAACACAAGATTTCTAAAAGTAAAAAAAGTTGATGTTGTAGACTTGCTGTAGAAGGGTTTTATAACCCATGTCCACTCCCTGCTAATTGGTTTGGGATTGACAAGCAACCTGAAGCTGAAGAGGATAAAAGCTAGTAGCGATAGCCGGCGCAGTGATTTAATTGTCTGTTTTCCTCCCGGCCCTGCCTGCTCACAGGCCTATGACGAGCTTCTGACTGTGTCCACTGCATGCATGCCGATCCAACCTGCCACGAACCACAGATCCCCTCAGTCACAACACCAGCTTAATCTCGCTGTGCTTAATAAGTGGAACAACACAGAGTTGACAATTAGGGGAAAATCCCTCCCTCCACCACTTTCCTTAATCTCTTCTCTACTGCGCCGTTTATTGACCTGCCAAAGGCTGTGAGGGGAGTGTCCAGATTTATGCAAAAAAGCCCTCACAGCTCGCCGATAACTGTCAGCTTAACCATTCATTATGGTTAGATCCTTGAGGACAGACTGTACACGCAGAGACTGTAAAGTGGTCATACACCAGTGAAACTGGGGAAATGTGTATTTAAATGAAGGCTTTGGAATGTGAAATGTTTGAATGGGAAAACAGCAGGTGTTGCATAAAAGATTGAAGGAGAATGTTCAGACACAAACACTATTCTATTTCTTCTGGTTGATTTCCCAATCTCTGCTGAGTTCTCCAAAGTCTCAGAGGTAAGGGAAGTGTGCACTGTCAAATGCTTTCCTCAGATCCACAGAGCATCCATACACTGTAGGTGAAAGAGAAATGGTTACATTAGCTTATTAAACAGCCAAAGAGGTAAACGTACACTTTTATCTTTTATTTAAATTATTCATGAGTATCTTCCTACTTTATGCGGCAAACACAAGTAAGATCACTGCATACAACCACAAACATGCATAAACAATGGCAAACAAGGAACCAGAGGTTGCCCCACAGATCCTGATTGCACCTACTTCAAAAAACGTGAATGATATCTAGGGGCCATTGGGACACCAGCACTAGAAATACACTTTTGCTTCAAAAGGTATTGAGCACAGTGGTCACAGCCGATGACATCACATCAGATGATGTTGCAGTTCTTAGTCACGCTAGTTGCGTGGCAAAAGCGATGTCGGTCGGTTGGTAAGTTGGTCCACCGCTTTGGTGCGGATTGAAAAATCTCAGCAGCTATTGGATGAATTGCCTCGATGGTTTATATAAACACTCCCAGAGGATGAATCCTGACTTCGGTAATCCTCTTAGTTTTCCTTGTGATGCAACCATTGAATGGATTTCAATGCAATTTGGTACAACCATCCATAGTGTATCCTAAAGACCTTGGTGATCCCCTGACTTTTCCTCTTGCACCACCAATAGGTCACTTCCCAAGTGCCCACTACTGATTAATTGGCACCAAATTTGGTACAAATATGCATGCGAGATGATGTATAAAACTTTTACTCTAGCATACATTGAGAGCATGTTTGCATGTTTGACGTTCAGCTGAAAGCACTGCTGTCCCTAAATACAGCCTCACTGAGCTGCTAGCACGGCTGTGGACTTCTAGATGATCCATTTCTACTCTACAGAGTAATCGTATTATTTGGGAATTTACAACAAATGCAGTCATGGCCAGACACACATTATCCACCTCCCACTCCTAAAACACGCACACACAAGAACTGCACGCCTTGTTGAACACAGATGGTCATTCTCCAAACTGCAATAACGTTAAATGATATTCTCCTTGTTAAGTGGATAATATTCGTTAATGCATTGACTTCTGGTCTTTTCACAAACTGCTATTCCAGTTTTATCCCAACAAAGCATTAAAAACACAGCACCATTAATCACTATTAATGGCTCTGGAAAATTGGCTTAACTATCTGTAAAAAACCCCACAGAGAAGCCAACGCTAATGCAGCTTAGCTCATTTCCACTACACAACACAGGCACGTAGTAAATGCAAAATAAATAATCAATGTATGGAATTGTTACACAACTCATTATTTCCCTGTTGGCTGCAGATGATTACTGGGTTACTGCGGTGTATAAACACAATGACAAATCAGTCATAATATGCTGGTGTTTTGAAGTGTAGTGTCGGTGTCCCTCTCATCCATGCCAGTGACAAAACTCAATCAGGATATAATCTAATTTATAATACAATCCAAACTATAAATGAAAATAATAATCAAGAACGTATTCTCACTGTGTCTCTGACGCCCAGTCACTCTTTGCTCTCTATGCCTCCTCCAAACAGAAATTACAGGCCTCTCTTTATGGGGCATGCATTTGTTTCGAGGAGTTTTCAGTGTAATTGGTTGTCAGTAAATCTATTTGCATATGCACTGTGTGCCCATCCCTCCTGAGACCACATTCAAACACAGCTAATCTGGCGCTGGGGACTTAGAGCAGAATGCTTTCGTTGGATCAACAAACGACAGACAAGAAAAGAGGAAGGGATATCTCTTCACCGTTTGTTTTTTATGGCAATTGTTCTTTGTCAGTTAGGACAATGTGTAAGCGTGTAAATGATTGCCCCAGAGAGAGTTTTAATGTTTACACACTAGTACAAGTTTATTTGAATATTAGACTTATACGATTGTTGTTGGGTTTTTTTAGATCATTTTGGGAGTTTTCCCTGAGATATATTGGTAGCATATGGTTAAGAAACACTTAAGCAGAGAATCAGTGGGCTTGGCAAACTGCACATTACAAGGGTTGTCATTTGAGTCAGTGTTAGCATACATAAACAAGGCTAAGAGTCTACAGCCATGCTTATGACTCTGTGAAGCTGTACATAAAGCACATGCTGATGCTAACATGGTTACAATGATAATGCTGGTAAAAAGTTTACGTTTTAGTTTAGCTTATTAGCATATTTCCTCATTTGCACTGAAAAGAAAGTACAGCTGAGGCTGATGGCAATGTTGTTAAACAAAAGACATGTCAACTTCATAGTGGCTCGAGAGGAAAAGTCAGGGGATCACCAAAGTCAGTATGATTTATTGTGTGGGAAACATGCATGTTTGTAGCAAATCGTGTGCCAATTCATCAAGTAATTGTTGAGATATTTTGCTAAATGTGTGAAACTTTGATATGCTGGTGGCGCTAAAGGAAGAGTGAGCGGCTCATCAAAGTCACTTGAATGAATCCTCCTTGAATACCTGTTGCAAATTGGCAATCCATTACATACTGTAACTGTCAAGGTATTTCACTCTGAACCACAAATGTCAACCTCATGGTAGCACTACAGGGTCAGGGTATCCCCAAAGTATTACGTAATCTTTTTCTAGTGATGCTTTTTTCAATCACGCATAGCACCCACTTCAATATTTGCATATTGTGCACATATTGACCTCCATATTGTTTTATGGACCTGCAGTAGTACTGACATGCTGTCCTCGAGAGTAACCGTTACTGTCTCTTGGTGTGGGGTGGGGTGGCTGCACCTCCTCTTCCATCATTAAATACATAATGGCCCAGATTTTGTTTGCTCCCAGACTGTGTCAACACCAACTGCAGGCTCTGTTTCGACGACACACTTCAAAGTGAGAAATGATCTCTGAGCACCAGTGATACTGGATGTGCTTGGTTCCCATTTTTCCTCACACGCACTGCTTCAAACTGGAAGATGTTTGTTTCAGTGGTAGCCCATATTGTTGAGACTAATCGGATATTTTCAGATATGCATTCCTTTTGCAGCGGTTTAATCTTATCGAAAAAAAGAAAGAAAAAAAAAGACTCTCAGAATAGCACAGAATAGAGCAGAACATATTTATGTGGAATAAGTAAAAAGACATACACTGTGTGCTGCTCTGTAAAAGATGAGCTTCGAACAATATTTAATAGGGTAGATGGAAAAAAATCTTAAGCACACATGTGTAATTACTTTGATATATCTCGGCTAATATGATCTCCAGAACGCCACTCTCGGTGGGCCATCATTTGTGACTCACCAAATATGGCTTTGAAGTTTCCTCATGCGTGAAGATCTCTGCTGATCCAAATTAAATCATCAGTTTTTCCATTTGGGCTCATATGCTATCTCAGTGGTAACTAACCCCACTGGCCATTTAGTGAACCAGATTTACAGACTGTGCTGTATGCCGCTGGAATATCGTGGGGGATTAACCCATCTGACACAGCATCTTTGAGCCATGATTTATGATACTTTATTACCAAGGAATGCAATATTACCACATAGCTATTAGTGTCTTTAACCTTGTGGGCCACATCAGTACGGGAGCACATTTAAATCAGATTTACCCTGTCACTCAAGACCATGCAGGCATTTTTATTTTAGTGCTCTGAGCACTCTAATTTATTGCATACGTGATATAAAACATTATCTGATATTGCCACTTGTTCAACTATAATCTTACCCTTTGGCAATCTACTAAACCATACTGCATCACCTACAGCTACCTGGCCATAACATGTGGATGGAAGGAAGCATTTTCAACGTTTTGTTTGATAGACCCCTCAAGCGGTTGTTAAAAAAATCGCCATTACTGCTCTGCTACTCACGGCAATTATTTTTCAGGGCAAATTACTCTGTTAAGAAACTTTTCCTCTCCCTTGTGAAATGGAAAACCGCTAAAGTCAATGGAGTGTGTTGGGGGTGGTACCGCTTTCTTTCAAGCAGCTGGTGCTCAAAAGTAATACTGCACAAATAAATGAAAACAGACTAAATGTATATCTAATTTGTGTGGATAAAGTAAAAAAAAACAATATGATGTCGCCACAGTAACAATAATAATATTCAGCTCACCATATGGTCTGCTTAAATAGACACTTAATATAATGTGTGATGACCTGTAGCCAGCCAGCCAGAGACATGGTGTGCATTAGGCACACACACACACACACACACACACACACACACACACACACACACACACACACACACACACACACACACCACAGTATGATGCAGGTCTGTGCGAACACACATTACCTGGAACAGAAGTCTTTGCTGTCAGGACTGCAGTTGCAGAATATACATTCTAATCACGGTGGTGCATGAATATATTAGCTGCTCAAGAGTTGAAGCCACTTCCCCTCACCACCTTTTCTAACTGACTTGCCATTTCATCATTTCATTTCAATCCTGCGCCTCTCTGCATTCTTCACTTACTCGGTCATAACATTCTGTCCTGCACCACATGCAGTGGAACACTGGTTATTCTCGGAAATGCTACTGGCATGGCTACCTTAGCGGGAATACTTTTCAGACTTTGTCTCGCTGTTCAAGGCGGCCCCCGTCGAATAGCAGCAGATTGCATTGAGGACTTAATAATGGGAGTTCTGAATCACTCCCCGAATAATCTGTCTCAATTCATACACCCTTGAGATGAGTATGGTATTACTGGAGAGAAGCTGTCAGATGTGTCGAGAGCAATAGTGGAAGTGCTTACTCATCACTGGTTACACACTCTTGAACACCCATCGCTAATCTCTCTACAGACCGGACATATACTGCTGATTGAATGTTTCAGTGCACTGCCAAATGCCCATTGACTTCTTTTTTGCCAAAACACATACACTGTATCGTACTTTTGGAACTATACGTGGTATATGTTGGTCACGTCAGCCAGACGCACAGAGGAAAGGGTGCCTGCTCTAAATCTGAATCTGGCCAAATATAGACCAAAAAACATGTCAATCATTCTTTCGCTTCATATCTCTTGCAATCCAGACAAATGTACGCACACATACACGTTCACATTATTCGTCCAGCTGTTGTGACTCAGCAGAATACCAACCAATTAAATGTGTGTGGGGGGGGGCGGGGACCTTGATCTTAATGCAAGGCACAATCCTGATGAAAAAAGATCTGAATTCAAAAGGGAATATTCCTGGCAAATTATATTCAAGGCACTGGCTGTAGGCTGACGTTAAGATCTGACTCTAATTGGATGGAGGTAATTACAGCTGTGTGACACAGGTCACAGGCAAATTGGTTATTCTGCCATGAGGAGCAGCAGGTTTCCAATTATGTAACCATAAAAACAGTGTTTTCCGCCAGCCTTTGCCTCTTTCTTCTGCCCCCACATACAGGGAATGGTGTATTTACAATTAGGTGTTATATACATAATCGACAGACAGGGGGGGGGGGGGGGACACACCATGATCTTAATGGAAGGCACAATCCTGTAATACAGTAAACACTGTTCAGAGGTTTAAGGTTTTCCTGAATGGTGGGAAATGAATTTATTTGGAAAAGCACAAACATCACAGATCAGAGTCTTGCTAAGAAGTGATTCAGGTAGGATTTGGTCTATTAACCTGGGAGCTTGAGCCTTCATACGCTACCAGAGTGTTAAGGAGAGGCAGTGTGAGTTGTTGAGAGTTGTACTTCAGCAATGATGGAAGTTCCAGAACAGTAGGCAGATTGCGAGTTGTGAAATATAGCATCCCCTCTGTCACTCTTTAGCCTAAAGGAGGTGAGAGTGTGTAACATGCAGTTCGGTGGAAAACTTTCCAGGCACACTATGAGTTAGGGTCATTCCGGTGAATAACAATAAAATAAGTATAATGATGGTAATTTATGAATTTGTTTTTTATTCATATGAAAGATAAGTGAACCATCCATATTTAATTCATGAAGTGTTCTCTTTTGAAAACACAATTAAAAAGAACTCTAGTAACCACGGTATACATAACACCCGAGGGCGTTCCTTTTAAAAACTGTGGTCGCTGTCAAAAATATCTTTCTAATCTGTGAAGATGATCATTGTGCGTGCACACCCAGGAACTTTCCATCCAATTGGTCTTGCTCTCTTTTAGCAAAATACTGCTTTGGTCTTAGGGAGCCCTGGTTGCTTAGAAACAATGACAATGGTGGCACACCAGATATTTCAGATATACAATTCAAAGCAAACAAAAAACAAAAGCAGCTAATAAATTATTAATAGCATGCACCTACTCCACAAAAAACTTGGTTGTGTTATATCCAGGACTTAGGTGACCTTTCTTTCATACAGATGAGGCATAGGAGAGCTGAATGTCCTGTAGGTGTTTAGAAACAATGTCATACTGTCATATTGCATTGATGACAAATAATGCAAGATGACAATCCATCCCTTGTCATAAATGACAGAGCTTGTTCTTAAAGGTCTGCAATGGGATATAATGGGATGAATGCAATATATACGAATTTCATTTATCTAATGTATATTTCATATATATCATTTTATATGAGAGGCTGTTATTTTTGGACTTAACGATGCATGATAATAAATTGCCTTCCGGTATTTGGATTATAACCACAAAGATGGTATTCATTAAAGTTGCTCTCTTGCTCTTTCTTTTTGTAGACAACAAGTCGCCATTACTGGCGTCTCCTTTAAATACGCACATGTGATTGCAAGCTGTCCTAAGAAGGGTACAATTTTGGAAGAACAAAAAGAAAAAACATAACTAACTGAATGAACAAAAAAATGTATCATTATGGTTTTACTGACTATTTATTTTACATTGCAGTCATTTAGCAGACGCTTTTATCCAAAGCGACTTACAATTCAGATTCTATCACACCGTAGGCACAGCTACAGGAGCAATTTTTGGGGTTAAGTGTCTTGCTCAAGGACACATCGACATGCAACTAGCAGAGCCGGAGCCGGGGATACCTCATGACGACTCAGTTTGTAACTTACTAATAAGGACTTAATTTATGATTGCCAGTTTTTGTTACCACTACTAAGGCTTATTTTCAGTTCGCATCTTCCAAAGGGGACTTATTAAACATCAGAGCAACTGAACTGTATCTCATTTTCCTTGTGGGATGATGGAAGACAGACAACTTTGTTGAGGGCGGCAGTAATCAAAATCATAGCTTAAAAAAGGGGGGAATGGGATGGTGTTTTTGCAGGAGCAGATGGTATTAGTCCAAAATCCTGCAGGAGCAGGTGGGTGTGTGATTAAACGAAAACCGTCCCGCTTAAACCTCTATCTCCTCTACTTACTGTAAGACAAATGTGAATGTGTGCGCAGACTCCTGATCAGTATGGTCATGTCACCGGGTTGCCACAGTGATCGGTAATCTCAGCTTTTTCCAACCATTCAACAAGCAAACATACACACACATGCGCATGCATCATTCCCCGCAACTCTGATCAGCTGTCAACGGACATTGTGCTTTTTTGGAGAGATCTCTTCATTTATTCAGCAGATGTGGGGACGGGAGCTGCTGGAAGTCCCTTGTTGCTGCATTCACACGTGACCCATTAGGCCAGCCTGGAAATACTGCAGCTGCTCTAATTGGCTTGCTGTGCTTTCCTGTTTGCAGACTTTCATCTACCTGCACTCACTCAAACAGAAGTAAATACTGCAAGAATATGTTGGATGCAAAGGATGATAATGAATGCCGATCATCTCAAACTAATGTCCGTTGCTGTATGTAGCTGTGGCATGAATACCAGTCGTCTCATTTCAGTTTTAGTCTTTTACTTAAAAGTCCAGCATATTCATCCCATTGGTTTAGATTCACAGAAAAAGGATGATACCAGCTCTTAATTACAAACTATGTATGCGTTACAGAAAATGACAGTCCCGTACAGTGTACTGAAATGTTGAAGTGCACGGCAATTACACACATTGAGGAAATAATGAGCAACTAACAATACGCAGCCTTTCCTATTTGTAGCATGTTGTATTCTGTAAGTGTCCATCATCAGGATAACACACAAGGAAAACAAATCCATGTCTGTGCCAAAAATTCTGTATTGTGCTAAACATAAATGCAGGGCCTATTTCAGCTTTTAATAGGCTCCCTAGCTGGAAACAAAGATTGTCTTTTTCCAGCCACACTTCCACTTGCTTCCCTCATGGCTGCATTGATGGAAATGAAAGGCAGGCTTTTGGTTTTGTCTATGTTGAGTAATAGCCCACTGAGTGTGCCCTCCTAATTGTTCCTGTCAGGCTTGTAAATCATGGAAGTCTCCCCTCCTCTCCATCACACGCAGCCTCGTTCTTGCATAATCCTATTTGGCTCAACACTATCAAATAGAAGGGAGCAATACTGCTTACGGAAACTTTTTCTTACATTTTTTTTTTTTTAAATCTACCTCAGTTGGATTCATACCCAAAAAATGTTCACCAATTTTCAGAGACGTTTCTTTAGACATGTCTGCACATCAAACTTTAAAGGAAACTTTGCTGATTTTCAACCAGCTCTGGGTCATCTCAGTGTGTGCAGACAAACAAACGGCAGCTGGCCTCCGCCGGCAAATGAGCTCGGATGCTGAGTACAAGTAATTAGAACAAAAACTTTAATGTTTTGCCAGTATGTTGTCAGTTAATTTGTTCTGCTGCTGTATCCTTCAGTCAAAGGAGCACAATTTTGCCCTAACAGCCTGTTACAAATTTGGTGTGGATGATTCAGACAACCGATATCTGAGAAGTTTTAACAAATTAGAAATCTCATCGTGACCAAGGCCATGATGAGATGATGAGCAGGAGATAATCATAAAGAAACATCTCTTTCACAGTGTGCTGCTGCATCTGTTAAGTCTAAAGAAGGGCTAAAGTCTCGCAGGAAACCATCATTTATCTCCTAAATCACCACTCCCCCTGACTATGTGAAAAAATAATTCGGACAACTATAGCCAGCCTCTATATGAGAGGCTTTCTGCGGACTCACTGATGAAATCAGGTATATCACAGATCAGTGATTCCTATCTCAAAACAATAATTGGATGGAATGAAAAGATCTAAATAGTTGAGCTATACAGGCTTGTACCTATTGATGGGGTCTAGTAATGTCATGACCCACCACTGGCTCCAAATGTTTGCGATTCTCTTGACCTACATCAATTTAAACTGATCCAATCCCATCCTGATGAGTAGTCAGGAAATGAAGTTAAGCTGTGGGCTGCCCCAGACAGTTTGTGGCAGGTCAGTTTTTCCTCCCGTTAAGAGCTCCAAACACTTAAGCTATTAACCTTTTTTTGTTTGGACAACCAGGATGGATTATGCCATCTGCAACTCTTCTCATTACAGCTTCCCTCTTCAATGTGTGTTTTTTTTTCAATGTTGCCTCAAGATTGAGCCTACTTTTTATCGTTATATGCCGAATGGGAGACAGACTTAAAAATCCCCTCGAGCCATCTTCTGCAGACAGGCATGTGCTTGGACAGCCAAAGAGAGCCAAATGACTCCATTTCAAGTCTATTGTAGCCAATTGTGAAGAAAGCTATTGGATGCCTGTGCTGATGTTGTTGCAGCGGGCTGGTGTTTTAGCTGCCGGGCTAAAACGCTTCACTAACTGCATTGTTAAAGGAAAACAAACACCAACCAAGACTTAGTCCCAACTGCAAAATGTTATAGCTGGGGTCAGAAGCACTGGAGAAACCAGCAAGAATATGATGGATTTTTAAAGTATCCAACTGACAAACAAAGCCCAGTGTTGCCAAACCATATCCAATGAACGTAGCAAGCAGCACTGGCTCAAAAAGTCTCTAAATGTAGCGAAATAGTCGCCAAGTCGGTAACACTGACAGTCCCGTCAGGGCTCCCTCCAAAGCCACTCCCCCAAAATGATCACTATGAATATAAACATATAATGTACGTAAACTACAAACATGGCTATTGTGAGTACCTACAGCTGTTAAACTAGCAGAGTGTGCTCAGATACAGTATTTTTTGCTTTTTTTTTGTCAGAACATTTCATTTATTGTTTGCTGTCGGATGTAAAGATAATTTAAATAAATACAACAAAAGGTTTCTAAAATACATCTACACTAGCTTTAGAAGTGCATTCAAATATGTATTATTGTTATATTTGTTGTCATCGTGGATTGAACATCCATATATATCTGAAACACGGAAATATTACTGAATTCACAAAGTTAAAGAATAAGAACAGCAGTGGCATTAACACTGGAGCTCTGGGGTCTGGGGCATTGGAGGTAATATCAGACTCCTTACCCTGAGATGCATTTACATAATTTTTTGACATGGATTAGCACTAATAGTATTTCTCACACTCACAAAGGCACTTTTCTCAGAAGACTGAACAAAGACAGGAAAGTAGCTACTTACTTATCAATCAGAGCGAATTACTTACCTACATTCTAAAACATCAATGCAGTCTATACTGTGATGGCAGCAATGCAATTTGCATGAATCAAGATTTGACAGATATCCCAGCCTGTTTAGTCCTGTAGCACATACTGAATGAGCTGCAATAGAGGGAACCAAGATGAATGTTTCCTGTGTTTGCGTTATTCAAAGCAAAAAAATCAACGTATACACTTATTACATACTTCATGCTACTTACTTATTACTTGATAAAATTGTTCTGTTTATGTACAACTGTTTTTCACCTTAAGTGACACCACATGTCAATGTTTCACATGACTGTTTTAAGTCCAATTTATCGCAAAAAGGTTATGATAATATGGCCTCCACACACAAACAAAGGGAAGACTGTCTTAAACAGTTCTTTACACACATCTCAGAGTACTTTACTCTACATTACATTAATCACGCATCTTAGTCTTTGATATGCAGAATGGCACAAGCATTCCTTTAGGGCATCCCATTTATTATTCCATTATCACATTCATTAAGACCGGGGTAAATTAATCTTGTGTGCACGGTGAATTATATTACTCGACAATACCATGTAATAACCTCTCAATGTTTCCTTTAGATGAGCAATGAGCTAAGATATTGGAGACATGCGAGCTGGTTTATTGGGAGTCTTGGATGTTCGACAAAATTATGATCATTCTTTTTTGAACAGCAGCTCTGTTCACTTTGCTTTCATCAACTCCCAGTTGATTTATGGGCCTTGTGTTCTGTGTAATGCCATTATACTGGCCAGTGAGTCCTATGAGTCTGTTGATGGACTGATTGTTGGTCCGTGGTTTGATGCTTCTTCTATGTGAGGCACCAGATGGTGTATACTGGTATGAATGCAGCTACTCAAATATGTTTCTTGGCATCAAAATGCTAATGCAGGACTGATTGCCCTATTGTTTTTGGTAGGACCCAAGGGTATACTACAAGTACAACGAATCTATAAGGACTTCAGCAGAATGCACGCGTGTGGACAATGATGGATGTGTGTGTGAATCAGAACTCCTTTAATATTAATGTATAACAGCTATGTATTCTTGGATACATTGAAGAAGCACAATAGCAAGTCTATACATGCAACACAGTGGTTCAAAAGTAATTTATTCACCAATGCAACAGTGCTTATGAATACTGAATGAGAGTGCACTCATGCAATAGACACATCATGCTATACTCCTACAACAATACAACTAATAAATCGCTCAATGAGGATTTTTGACTCAATTTGCATCTCCCTGATGACTTGGAGTCTTCAACTATAGAGATTAATTGTGTGTGAAAAAAAAAACCTCTCTTGGTCCGATTCTCAATTACTCTGTAATGAAGTGAACTGTATGGATAGCACAGGGTTAATTGTGTTTATGCCTATCAAATTGTTCAGCGCATTGTTGAAGCCACTAATGAAATTCAAGTCTATTGTCCTTTGCTGCATTCTACTTTCTTTTTTTTGTTGCAATTACATACACACGATATACTTGTGTGTCACGCTAATGTGGTCTCAAGAGATGAGGAGCAGGCTACAGAGGTCCTACAGTGATGTCATTTGAGGAAAACTTGATTCAAAAGGCTTTTTACTATTCTCCTCAAAGCCTCTAAACAGACTTTGAAGTGTAAAATCAGTGGCGCTCCCAGAAGGATATGATTTGGATATGTTTATGTGTGAATGCCGAGAATGGCAATGGTTGCACATTTTTTGTTTTAATCCTTATTTATCATCTTATCTTCAGAGATATAATTTTTTGTGACAGTATAATTAGCTAACTGACTGCATTTGGAATTCCAGCCTTTGTCATACAAAAAAAAAATAGTTTGATCAGTCAATGTTTTTTGTGGCTTTTTCCTTATGGACCCTTTATGCCCATGGAACAACCACACAGGTGTTTTTCACCTTAAGCTGATAAGACCCCTTCACAGGACTCTGTGAGTGTTCAGACTCTTAACGGTCCTCTGTGGAGTTTCAGACCTGTAGACCGCCTTTCTTTCTGTGAGAAAGGAAACACATTCAACATCTTTGCAAGACCTCAAGGATACGTACGAGGGCCTCGTTAATGTTGTCAGCAACACCTGTGCTTTTCCTACTATGACAAAGTAAAATGTCTGCTGTGAAAAAGGCCCCTTCCCAGCATATCCCTGTCCATATTATAACCTGAGCACAGGTCTAATCAACCGTAATAACTGGAAACACCTGTGTGGGTTTACAGGAGCTGTAGAGCCTGAAAGACAGCTATTTATTTTCACACGTTTAAACCACAGCACGGATGATAGAGCATTTCATTTTGCAATTTGCTGTAAAAACGGCACAGAGCAACTAAAGTATATAACATATGTGATTAAGTTAAATGGTATTGCCATAGGCAGTTGGACAGGTATGGTGAATGCAATGTTTTCCCTCATTACAAATCCCTTTTCAGGATTATAGGAGTACTGGGCAAAATAGGTGCGGTTACAGCTAATTACAGCTCATTAATTTGGGATTATGATTTAGAGCTCTGTCTAGATTTTGTCTAACAAGTCTGCCAAGTCGTTGATAATAAATCTGAAAACGCTATCACTGACGGAGGAAACACAAAGGTTATAGAGCCTATAGCCCACTGATGAAAGTATTGCAATATTTATATATTTGCAGTATTAGAAACAGGGTGTCTGTGGCGACATTCCTGGAAATAAATGCTCTATTATACTTAGGAGACTGGAGTATTTTTGTTGATACAGAAGCTTCAAGTCATACAGCCTTTCTTTGCAATACTTACCACCTATTTTGCCCAAAACCCCTGTGATCTTGACAACATGTCTTTGACGTTGTTCACGGATTTACTTTGTAATAGAGTTTAGAAGAGGGCTGTGGTTTAACACTGCTGTGGGTGAAGAGTGGCTCAGGCAGCAGGCGCAGCTGCAGGTTATCAGGTTGATTAGCAGTCTGATAAACAGGCTTTCTCTTTGCTGGGAGTGCAGGTGCACGCACGCACGCACGCACGACAACACAACACAACACAACACAACACAACACTACACTACACACTGGCAAGAAAGAAAGAAAGAAGCTCAGCCTTGTTTCATGTTGTTTAGTTTGTGCATGAAACTGTGTGTGTGTGTGTGTGTAAGCACGCACATGCTATCCAACCCCTGCTTATGTCTAACTGTCCTGAGGCCAGAAATCAATTCATGTTTGGCCTGTCAAATGTTTTCATAAGCATCATATGCCAAAACTATGGAAGCCCATTCCCGCCAGAAAAAAAAAAAATAAGATCACCAAAAAAAAAATCAAAAAAAAATAAGATCACAAAAAAAAAAATAGTAACTTAAAAAAAGAAAAGAAAAAATTTAATTCACAAAAAAAAAAAAAAAATCCACCCACAAAATAAATAATAATAATTCTAATAATTCTTTTTTTTTTATTTTCCTTTTTTTCCACCAGCAAAAAAAAAAAAAAAACTTTTGGTGCATCCATCTGTAACCATAACACTGACCAGATTTTTCCAGTTGCTATAGAAAGTTCAAATTATGAGATACTTCAACACAACAGTCATAGAAGCAGCTATGACATATGAATGGATTGTGGTACATTGAAGACTTCTTTAAAATGCGGCTTTACAACACATGAAATACAGATGATGTTTCACATGGATTGTACTGAGCAAACGCACCCTTGAAGCTCTGGAGTATAAAGAATGAAACCAATGTGGCTGAGGTGGCGACCAATAAACTATGGAAGCCCATTCACGCCAGCAAAAAAATAAAAAATAAGATCACCAAAAAAATAATAATAATTAATTCACAAAAAAGAAAAAAAAAGAAAAATGAATTCACAAAAAAAAAAATAATAATAATTAATTCACAAAAAAAAAAATATATATATATATATTTTTTTTTTTTTAACTTTTTCTCTGTCAGCAAAAAAAAAAAAAAAAAAGATGTTTTTCTTTCTTTTCTGCTTCTTGCTTAACATTCTATTCAAGGGTGCGTTTGCTCAGTACAATCCATGTGAAACATCATCTGTATTTCATGTCATCTTTCAATTTAAAAGATGTTTTCATAGCAAGGGAGGCTGTATTTCAAACCACAAAGATTCCACAGTTAGTTTCAAACATTTCACTGTGGACTCATGCTTCTGCCATGCTGGTCGGTGGTTTATAACGTCACAATCTCAAGAAAATCACACAAACTTTAGTGTGACATTGAATCAGTAACACTAGATGAAGGTCATTTCACTGAAGTGAGGGCTTTTGTACTTCTGTCGTGGGTTTGTAGATTTAATTTAGACATGCTGACCTTTGTTTTTTGAGGTTCTGCTGACTGTGATAGCCCAGGGTGTTGTATTCTGTCCAATGTTATGGAGGAATCTACAGTTCATATATGAATTAAGACTGCAAAAGAACATGCTCTTTTTCTTTTCTTTCTTTTGATAGAATATGCACGGCTATCTTAGATGCACAGCCCTGTTGTGGTTGTGCTGAGAATAAACATTAGTGGGCGTATAACAATCAGTTTAAATTAATAATAATAATTTGAGCGCTACTGTGATACTAAGACCTGGTTGAAAAAAATAAGAAAATTCAAGGAAGTTGTGTGGTTTGGAAGCCCTTCTGACAACAAAAGAATGCACTAAAAGGTAAAAGGTATGCTACAAACGTTTCCTCATCACAATTCTGCATCATCTCATGTCCATGCGACCGTCCTTGCGGAAAGTATAACCGAGGCTTTAAGCGTTCATACTCCCAAACGGACGGCTAAGGACACCATAGATGCGTAGTAATACTGTTTATGCGTTTTCACACATCGCACACATAGATTGCTAGGCTACCATTTGTTGCAAATTGGATGTACGCGGACGTCCACAAAGAGCCTATGCGCACACACCCTCTGATGAGAAATTATTGTCACGCAGATCCTAGCGGACCCTGACGGACACAGAAAGTCTGACTTTGACTTCAGTCCCTCCCACGGGGATCCATGGAGAGAGGCAGGGAACCATGCAAGGAGAGAGGAAACAATGACAGACGTTTATAGAGAATTGAGACGTCATTTCCTCTGAAGTGTCACCTGAAGCGTCAGAGCTGGATCAGCTGTCAGTCGGCTTTTGATGGTGTTTGTTTGTGTCTGCACACATGTCCACTGTACTCATACTAATAAAAGGCACACAGTTATCACTGCCAGAGCAGCAGTGTTCTCTCTTTGTAGCCTGTGTGAATACCATCCTGCATTCTGTATTTATACTTGTGTACTGTGTCCTGCTTAGAAGCACAGGAACCATTTCTACTGGCAGAATGCCAATGTATAATTTATTCATTATTTGCCTCTGTATTTACTCATATTCTGATTGTGAATTCATTATTTAATAATCCAGTATATGAATATGGTGTCTTTTAACACTGAAAATGATTTATGTAGCTCATATCAAAACGCGACGGACAGGAATCGCCAGCCTCACGTGACTGAATGGAAATGATAACACTGTATATGATGTGAAAACGTGTTTATTGCTGACAGACAAACTCTTCCTGCTCTCTCTGTTTTCAATTGTATCCATAATAAAAGTTAATAGGGGACATAATAAAAAAATTTATAAAGTTGTGTTTAGTCCTTTAGTTGTGAAACTCGACGTATCAGACCAGTCCGATCAGCTGCAGCGTCCAGTCTATGGATATCCAATGATGGGGCGTGTTGGCTGGTTAAAGACTTCCGTGAAGGCTGCTCTTGTGTTTTCCTTGCTCACCGGCTCCTCAGAGATCACTCCTCGCTCCCCAAGATGGCAGACCAAGAACGACTTCTGGTTCAAGCGTGGATCCAGGGAATATGTGGTTACATCTCCAGAGCACTGACTGTTAGAACAATGACTTCGTCTCTTAACTAAACGGACAGCATGCACCTGTTAGTCTGTGACACATGTCCTGTGACAGGGGTATATGTATGGTCTCATTAAAGACTGACACTTTACTCACAACACTTCATAAATTGTGGCAGCTAAGAGTGTCTCACTTCAGAAGTACTAATGTTTTCACACACTCTGCTGGCATAACAATAAGAGATCCGATTTGTCCCTTTTATCTTTGCGGTAAAGGCCTGGCTTATCTGTCAAATGCAGACAGGCAGTAAATTGAACACCCAAAGTGCTATAGAGAGGGAAGAAAAGGAGAGGGGGATGAGGAAGTATGACAATTCTCATATGTTTTTTTTTACTATTTCGGTGTTTGTCATTGATGCAGGTGTATTTCAAAATGCAGGGACATAGAAGCTATATAGGCTGTCGCCAGTTCAATGTCTTAACTTGAAAGTTGGCCTCACTGGTGCATTTGTGTTTTTTTTGGTTGTTTCATTTCATCAAGATCGTCTTTTTCTGGTATTCTTCAGGGAATAATTAAGCCGAAAAATGAATCTGCAGTCCTGTATTGTGATGCAGTTGCAGAAGGACCACACCAAACATTTAGTGTAGCGTGTCCCAAGTTCTGATTGGGTTCCAAACTGTCACATTTTAAGTTCTGCATAGCTGTGAGATCCACTACCATAAAATGGTTCATCTGCTGTTTGGAAGTATATTCTGGCCAGTCCTGTGCACTACCTTTGATGGGGAAAAAAAGGCATTAACAAGCAAAACAGCCGTTGGTCTGAGTTTTAAAATGTGTTTTTGCTGTTGCACTTCACTGCTGTTTGGTATCTCTTAGAACTCGAGCACTTTTATCATCCAACTTCAGACATTTTATTTCCACACACCGGATAAGAGAAGAAGGCGAACGTTCGAGGATTTTATGGTGAGGGTCTTTTCGGTTGCGAATCGTTTACACTACAGTACACAACTCGGCAATTTCACACTGCACAACTCTGCCGTGATAATCTGTGCTTTGAAATGTCCGACAGAATATTGTTCGCCCTCTACCAGCTTTGCTTCCAAATCTGAGTTCCACTCAAAAGAAAAGTATTAAACATGCATTGCAAAATAAATGTGCATTCACTTTCTTTACTGTCACAGTTGATGCTGCACAACCTCAGTTTTACTAGTTGATGTCAGGTCATCTTTGTTTTTGTGTTTCCTTTATCTGCGTTAACTAGCGAACTTTTAGTGATATGTTGTTTTTTTCTTCTTTTACTGCTACATTCTCTTGTGACTGTATTTTGCTGTCGATGTTGCAGCTTTTGGATATCCAGTCAAAGAGATCAATTGCACAACAGTCTGATCCTCCTCCTAAGCCAGGCACGCTCTCTCTGAGTCCAACAAAAGCAGAGCTTACCAAAAAGCAACACTGCAGCTCCTCTTCTTGGCTGCAAGGCGACTCACTGTTCAGTCAGTCAAACACGGTACATTCATCCACACACAGACACTGACCGTTAATTTGTCTGGGTCATGACAAAAATGCTCGGATCACAGTGGAGGCAGAGCTACTTAGAGCCATTGAGGTAAATCACACATAAAGGCCGCCCCAAAATTCAGGCCACACTACTTCATGTTGGCATATTCTGTTTGACTGTTTTTTTTTTATAGTTGTTAAAACAACCAAAAATAGATGAATTGGTTCAAAGTGTGTATTTCACCCAGTTTGATTAACAATATTCCAAGTTAAAGCAATAATGATTGGTCGGTTGGCCCACCATTTTGGATTGCCATATCTGTTTATACCATGATCTCATTGGCCACCAGCAGTCACCATGACATTCATGGTCAGCAGCAGATGAATCCTGTCTTCTGTAGGGACGCTATGAGGTTAAAATGTTTGGTTTCTTTACTCCAAAACTGTTGGGTGGATTGCCCTGGAATTTGGTACAGATATCCATGGCACCTAGAGGATGAGTAGTGGTTTTCAATATATATGTCAGGTGGAGCGGAAGACTACACGTTTGAAAACGAATAACTGGGGGTATGTGAGGTTACCAGACCTCCTAGCTCACTCTAAACAACACTCTTGTACTTGTTTACAGTGCACTACATTTATATAAAAATGTTGAACAGAGAGAGAGAGATGTCAGCGCATAACTGTGTCACTTGAGTCATTCCAAAAAAACTTCAAATAAATATAAAATTGCTAGGCCAATCTCTAAGGTGACCATCTTGGCCTTTTAATTTCCCTGTGACATTTAGAAATGAACTCTCATTTACTCCTTACATGTATCAGGGGACTTCCTATAGGATTTCCAGGATATGACAACTCATCACATCATCCTCTATTATATGCAAGCCCTTTACTTGAACATTCAAATCAATTCACCAATTGATTTTTAATCCTCTTCTGTTCACAAACCAAAGGAATAATAGAGTCTCTATTCTATGTAAACAGCTAATTAGTAAGTCAAACGCAAAGTAATGCATTAAAGATTTTGACAAGACCCAGGGATTGCATTACAATTCATAAATCACTTTTTGTAACTGCAAGGGCTTCCCCATCAAGACAACGTCTGATGAATTATGCAATGTGTTCCTGTGTAAATGCATGCAGGGCTTTTGAAAGAGTCAGACAGGCATAGCCTGAGTTACTGTGTTACTCAGGAAGTGTGTCGCTCCACTATGAAGTACCGCTAATCTGCTGACATCTGTAGCCTAGCAAATGTTAAACAAGGGTTTCCATCAATATAATTATTACAAATGTTTATTTTTCTGTTTCAAACAGTGTGTTCTTTCATCATACTTGTATGATGAAAGAAGTAGAAGAAGAACTGACTCAACCCATGATCTGATGTCGGATTAGAACTTCTACATATATAAACCCTCTTAAGCTGATATAGGGATTTAAAAGGATCACATATATCTGTATACATAATATATATAGAATATATAAATAATAAACTCCATAATAAATGTAATCGTGTAATCTTATTAAGAACAATATCTCTTTTGCTTAAGACACTTTAGTACAGCAGTAAAGAAAGAATCAGCTTGGGATCAGCTATAACAGGATGTGAGTGTTTCTAAGACTTCCTCTACAGACAATGATGACTGTTAGAAACTGTCTGTCTTGACTGCAGCATTAAGACATTGTCCTCTGCTGCCGCTACCTGATCTTGTCCACTTTCTTGGCAGGATAACACAGAAACCTGTCAACGCTGCTCAGACCTCACAGATAACCCAATGAGGATATAAACCTGATCAATGCCGATTGTAAAATATATTGCTTGGGAAGATTCAGAAAGCACCTTGACATTACCCAGATGCATCTGTGATTATGACATTTTGTATGTAATATAAAATGTCCTTATTGACAAATCCTGCATGCACTTTTTTGACAATAGGACTAATGCCATAATTAGTGAATTACGTGATTAGGTAATCTTCCTGTTTAACGTTCAAAATTAATTTGTGCTTTACTCATACATCATTCATGTCATTCATCTTCCCTGCACTGTGCCACTTCCTTTGCTCTCTTACAGCATGTTACGCATTTAAATGAAGTTAAATGGAGGAGTAAATTCTTGAACATATTTTTAGAGGATAAGAGGGATGCTCAGAGAGTTTGGTATTGTATGGCACTGAGGTACGGGGGCCCCTTACTCCAAAAAGGTTGGGCAAAATGGGACAGCATTCTAGTTGAAACCCTGCATGCAGAGTTCTGCTAAAATATTCTTTAATATACAAAGAAAAAACCCCAAACTCTGCAAAAAAAGATCTATCAAATTCTGGAGCCATATTAAAAAGTGCGACCATGCCTATTATCATTTTAAAGCCCTTGCCTGCCAAGAGTTGCACATAAAAGAGAGTCCCCTCAGCCAACTGGCTGACCTTTCACCTTCAGATATCTAAAATCCCAGCCAGCTTTAGAGCAGTTACACTATCACTTAGAAGATTAGATGTAATCCAATTATAGCCAAAGAAAAATTAAATACATCGCTTGTTGGAGTGATATCAAACAATTACGACACAGACTAGAAACAATTGGCCCTAAACAGACAGTGTACTTTGGCAGACTACCTAAACACAATAACTGATAAGAACCTGATATAGACATTGACAATTAACAGACTGAGTGACCAAAGTCTGGCAATAGAGAAGGCCTGACAAAGACAGACCTGGCAACGCAGGGAGGACAGGCTGTGCTATTATTGTGATGAGGGAGCTGGAGAGACAGAATTACACTTTCTGACAAATTTAGAAATATTAGGGAGGAATTGTTCCAAAATTTAAAAAAATATTACCCCAATTTCAAAAGTCTGACAGAAAGAGAGAAATCACCCCTCTTTTTGTGGGAAAAGACAGAATGTGCTGCAAAATATGTCATTTCCTGCCACAACAAAAGAACAATCACTATGATTTGCTTGTACCAGTTTACCAAAATCACCTCCTTTACTTGTATATATAATTTGATTTAATTTACCCATATCATTATCTATTTGATTCCATTATATCATATTCACTGTATTTTTCTCTCATTCTTTTATTTAGTTTTTTTTATTCATCGTATTTCATCAAATCACAATCGTAATTGTGCTTTCGCAACTCATGTCAAAATGCCACGCCAATAAAGCCATATGAATTGAATTGGATTGAATTGAGTGGGCAGTTCAACAGCGGCAGCTACGATGAATGGTGGAGAGGAAACAGTCTCAGGGCTCAGGTCACGAACACCAAAAGATGGCCCAGATGAGAGAGAGAGAGTGGAGGTTGCTGAAGTCAGAGCCTCCAGTAAAACAGTCCTACGTGCTCCTTTCCTTTGTTAATCCATTACTTTCCATTTAGACTGCAACTTCCTCTGTCTTCACTCCTCTCAGCAGGCCTGCCGAAGGTCTGCCTCATACGCGCGGAAAAGTGCAGCTCTCATCGCCCCTTTTATCGATCCTGCAGAGAGTCACAAACTTCCAGCTGGGGGGTGTGAGGTCAAAGGCTGGGATCATGAGTAGCAGTCATAACAATAAAATGTCTCCACTAACACTCAGGTGAGAGTCTGGTTGGTTGCAGTTATTCATTTCAGGGAAATGTTGCTGAAGCTATACTCTTAATTAAACATCATTTGGGCGCACTCCTGCACGTGTGTTCTGATATTGGGGTTGAAATATCTGGTTCTGGTCGGCTTCGTCATGAACAAATCTGTTTGTCAATTCAAGATCGAGCCAAGATCGGCGTACACATTCATGCAGGCTTATCGTTTTCACTGATAATAACAAACCAGCTGCCGCTAATGAACATTAATTCCGTGCACAACTTGTCAACGCACTAAAGACAAACTAGTCCGTTAAATGAAGGTGCTCTCAATGAGTGTATCTGCTGCACAGCTCAGTGATTGAGGAAGCTGCTGCATATAAGATGCATTGCTGGCTTCAGATTAATTAATATTCCCCTCATGGTCTGAGGTGCCAAAGCCAAAGAAGGGCCACACGGCGGCTGGTGCATTGGCCCACAAATAGCAGGCACTAATAACTATGTCCCACTGATGTGGCTCTAAGGTAATTGGCCATATGGCTCTTGATCACGTGTAAAGCTCTTGATCCAAGGTGGTTTTGGGAGGAAGATAGTATTGCTGACTGGATCAAGGCCTAGGCTACATTAATGCTGTACATATTCTACATTTACAGAATAGTCTACTGTATTCCAAGTCTGTTAGCTGACTGTAATTATCTTACTGACCACCTCAACTCTGTCATACCTCTTAGGTCATAATATATGGGTGATATACTTTTCATAATTCTTTTTGTGGTAATTTCATACCGAAAAACATTCTGTCACACTTCATGTCCAAGTGTATAGACTCCAGGTTTAAAAATGCCTTTCTAAACGATAAAGATACTTTGACAGGAAATGATTAATACCGTGATCGGGTAAGTGGCACGTAATTCATGCACTAAGTGGATCAAAAATATCCACAAACTCTTCCCCTATGCCCTTTACTTGTGCAACAAACATTTTCCAAAACGGTTTAAATGACGCCCGAAAAAAGAGCTGGCTTCCATCTTTAATACACTTTCAAATTTGGGCAAGCCGAACACATTTAATTGCCTCTTTTTAAACACCTGCTGACGGACACGGGTTGTGTTATTTTGTAAAGCTGATTGGAATTGGTCGGGAAAAACTTGCCAGGGCTAGAAGAGACACTTTTCCGAACATCTGATTGATGATTGAGGTTATTTTCAGAAGAAAAAAAAAACATTGATTCAGATATGAGACTCAATAAGATGTATTATATCTCATGTGTCATTCAAAAAGACAGCATGTGTTTTACATTATGCACCACCACCACAGAGGAGTCAATCTCTGAAGTTATCGAGTGATCAAGTAAACCCAAGAATGTCCGTATAGATTTACAAGTGGATTGAAAATCTAAATGTGATGAGAAAAGCCAACAATGGGATTCAAGGGGAGACTGCACGATTTCACTCACAGCAAGCTCAGTGGAGCATAAATTGAACACTGCCGCTGCTCTGCATAATCAGTGTAATCACTTGTGACTTCAGCAGAATAAGTTGGATTTCCTAAAAGACACCTGAAAATAGGATAATACTGGTACGACCACGAGAGCGTTATAATGGCAAATACTACAACAATGCGTGGGTCAGTTTAAACTATTTATCCGAGTATTGGATAAAGAGATTACTTTCTAATTTCAGGAAATAATTTGCTACATCCAGTAAACTGAGAGGCAACCAAGCATGGAGTGTTTAATGGTTACTCAGGGAAGTAAGCAAGCAAGACTCAGTTATGTGTGTATTCAGAGCCAGTGTATGGGGTCGATACACAGCAGAGTCCCAGTGGAAATACACAGCGCTACAGATCTCAGCAGTTCATAGTAAGCCCTTATTAAAAACTAGGGTGAAGAAAGTCTCTGCTGAGTATCATAACCCTTTATCTTTAGTGTGCTGGCTGATGCCACGTTTAGCTAGTCCGGCCCAAAATGCAGTGTCTAATTGAACAAGCAACTTCATTTATTTATCTTTTATTTGAGGAAACCTTATAGCTATGAAAACACAGGACTGCTGAATCCGTACATTAGAAACTATGTCGTTCATTGAAAAAAAAAAAAATGCAGCTCATGATGGGAACTGAGGAGAGCAGATGGCTGAATAGTTATATTCAGATGTCACCTGTGTTTTGAAATTGTCTTGGCTTCTTCTTCCTGGGTGTGGAAAAGTAATAGATTGCTTGTATAGAATAGAATAGTTTATACCATTTCATATATACAATTAATGATTTACAAGATTAAGCAATTGTAAAAATGAGATCATTTCACACAGATGTTGTGAACTGCAGGTTCAACTAATGGGTTGTTGAAGCACTAGTGACTCATCAACATCCAGGCTAAAATGAGTTACATCATCACTTCAATTACTTAATAGAGGCAAACAAACATCCCTTGCACATGCAACCTGGATCTTTACCTTACTCCTCAACCATACCTAAATTAATAAATATGCATTTCATGTTGTCACAAACTCTTAACGGTCTGGTTCGAACATTATCCTTAAAGTATGAATATCATTTTTTATTATTACCAATCCAGATTCACACCTCATTTAATGTACTAGTCAAACCCAAAGCAGGCTTTTCATCAACCGGTCAGGCATCACAGAGTGGAATTAACTGTCACCAACTTGATTAAAATGATGTAAGAGTAGTGTTAAGTGTTTCAGTGCTTTCAAACTAAACTAAAAACTACTCTGAAACCATCGGCTCGTCTGTATCAGTCACATCTTAAAACTGACAGCAGCGTGCTCGCTTCATTAGAACCACGAGTGACTCCCTAATGCCGTAGTTGCAAAGGGACCGTTTGGAGAGCTGCCACACATGACAAACACCCCGCAAGCCTTTGGTGGCTGCAGTGAACTAATAGATTGAAGGTAATGTGAAAGTCATTATGTGATGTGGAGTTTATGGTTTTTTTCACATCAATTATGAATTGTTCATGTACGTTAAGAATAATGTTGCTCCGGTCAAGTCTTTTGCGTAGATACCATCATATACGATTCAATTAAAATGCTTTTTTTTTTTAAGAACCCTAATGCTGTCCTGATTATGTTTTCTATCAGCATTTTCTATAAACATTGTTTTGTGACATATCTACCAAGGTGCAAATGTATATATCTGCTTGTAGCAATGCAATATCCACTCATGGCAGCTAAAGCATGATTGATGTTCTTTTTATGTTTAGCTACTCACAGCACTTGGTCGATCGTGTTGCCAGGAAACAACAATTACATTTGCACACAAAACAAATTATTATTATATAACTGTAATTTGTAAGAGACTGGAGTGCTGCTGTAATTTCCATAGTGCTGCACAATTATGCTGACACCAGTTTTTTGGGAAATTTCAAAGGGTTTTGTAGCTATTGCCTGTAGTTTGTGATGTCCACTATTCATATGTTAAGATAAATGATAAACCACAGTGTCACGACAATATTTGGCATTACAATAAGCCCCAGACTTTCTTTATTTTTGATTGTTTGGTATTGTGAAGGGATAAAAGGATTTCAGAAGGCTGAACTAAATGTCCTGAATGAGACCGTAAAATGGAATTTATTACTGTGTTGAATACAGTGTAATACAGTGTAATAACACTTCCACTGTTAAACCCTGTCCGTTGTGCTGAGGTTGAAAGATTTTTATTTGAAATCTCTAAATACCTGGCAGGACTTGCTAATGGAAAATAACCCTTCCCGATTCCTCTAAAAGCAAAATGCAGTGGGATTTTGTTTTCCTATCATCCAGGAGATTCTATTAATAACTCAGTTGAACTGCTTGAGGATAAAACATGACTTCATAGAGCGCTGAAATGACAGGGAACGTCATAATCCGTTCCAATTTGTTTTTTTTAGACCTTCAGTTTCAGATTGTAATGAATGTGTTTATGTAAGTATTGTTTCTGTCTGCATCTTTTCTCTGTTAGCAAAATCATATTCCAGGTCATTTAGCACCAAGTCGCTGAAGCTTTTAGCATCTTTCCAACAAGGAACCTAAAGCCTCCGACTGCTTATGCAGCATCCCAGTGAGAAGCCCTGGAAGTATCCATCTCCTCGCTACGTGGTTCACACCTGGCAATTCCAGCACTGAGCCAAGCCATTATGTAGCCTTTGTAGGGGGGAGGTGTGTCTGACAGGGGTCCTGTTGGTGCATTACTGTCTATTGATTCAACATGACCCATGTGGGATAAGGACGATTGGGTCTGAATACAGATTGGAAGACGGGCAGTTGATTTATTTTGTAACATTTCTATTAGTTGCTCTCTGGAATCACTTTTCTCTTGCAACACAATAACCAGCAACCACCAAAGGAAAAATCAAAATAAATACAGTAGCTACAGTAGTACCTTCCTGTGAAAATACTTATATTGTTACAACGAGGCAATTAAATACAATCCATTACAACAGGCGTATCTCAATGGAGCATAACGTTCATTTTAAAAGCAATAAAACAAAGGGCATCGCAACAAGAATCAATGACTCCTCTTTAACTTCAGGCCGCTAACTCCCTGAGCGACCCCCCCCCCCGGTTTCAACATGATGGAGAATGGAAACAGAACATGTGTAATGGCCATCATCACTGACATGCATTCATTGAGTCTATTACCTGGACGTTCGTGATCGATTTCAGAGCCTCATTTTGTCTTATGGTTCTCGTCGCTGTGTTCACTGAACTCTACACACAGAAGGGTGTTCATGTTATTTAATTCATTTTATAGTAGATTTCTCCTTCCATTTCTCTACTTCTGCATACTAGATTTGGTTTCCAACTTTAACCTTGTGTTACAGAAATTATTATACGTTATATATTTATAAAAAAACAAGTAATTTACACCTTGCATTTTGTTGAATGTCTTTGGTGCTTCAGCTCCAAAAAGGAGTTTCATGAAACAGTATATAGAGGTAAAAGTCAGTTCATTTTATTATTAACAAATGCTTTTGGCTCTAATGTTCCCTGGGCTGTCCCTGCTGTTGATGCACATAATATCCTACAAAGTGGAGAGAGAGAGAGAGAGAGAGAGAGAGAGAGAGAGAGAGAGAGAGAGAGAGAGAGATTTCTACTAATGATGCATTTTTCAGATTGATTGATGCATCAATCAATCTGTATGTACCTTGTTCTTTGATACATTATGATAAAACTACGTATGGTTTGATGTATATTGGAAAAGTATCAACCCCTATAATCTAAAACTGGTGAGCCTAAAAGCAGAACATATCCCGTTAGGTTCACTTAAGCATGGTACTTTGTATTTGCATTAAATATTTGTCGAAAATATACAATTGTGTCCAAAACAGAACGTTTTATTGGATTTAAACTCTATATACCATCTCTCAATGGTATGAATCAGGAGGTCTCTTTAAAATGTTTAGCTGTGGATTGTTATGCATAGATGGCGATTTCCATTTGAAATGGGTCCTTTTATCATGCAACTAAATGATATGTGGTGCACAGAACTGCTTTGATGATGTAAGGCCATATTGAGAATACATTGAGTATTCTGTTTTAAGATTATCATGATTTAATGATATTCTTTGTTGGAATAACACATATCGGCTTTATAACAATTCTCAATGCAATCAGTGTAAGTTAGAAAACTTGTCTGTCAGCTTCAGTTGCATTTCAGATAACTCTTTTTCATACCTTTCCATTCCAGTGAAAACAAATACTTTTTTTTGGGATTAACTAACAGATGAAGTGTTGTGAAAATCCTATTTCCTAATCTGAATAGACTATTTAAAAACCCTCTTGGATCAGCTGGAAAATGAATTGTTACAAAGCTAAATACAGGGCTCTTGTGGTTCTCACAGGACAGTGATGATACAGACATGACGATCTTATAGAATATGATGCATTGCTGTAAATATAAACCACCAAGCAGATTATAAAGTTGTTCAAACTGATCTCAATCATATGCATCTACAGCAGTAAAACAAACATACACATTATGCATAACAACAATCTCAGAACTTCGTCTGTAGTAGTAGAACACTCCCACACAGATTTAGAGAATGGAATGGATAATAAAAAGTTCCGGGGATGAAGGTGGTTCAGAGGGAAAGTCCAGCTGGTGGCTGGTGAAGCGTGTCGGAGTAGCAGTCAGTGATCCCGTGGCACAGAGTGACAGGGTTAGAGAAAAATCAGAGCCAAAAAGAAAAATGCAGACTTGAACAAACACTTCAAGAGGCCTGAGACGTGATCTACCACTTTGCCTCGATCGGGCGATGAGCGGACGAAGAACTGGGGTTGCTTTACTGCCTATAGATGAGTGGATGGATTGCAGGTGTGCAGTTTGGAGCATGTGTGTGTAGGCTGAGCAGCAATCAGGGAGCAGGGAGAGTGAGAGAGACATCATGCCCACGTCCCTCTCACACACACACACGCACACACACACACACACACACACACACACACACACACACACACAAGAGGAGCACAGGAGACACAAGGGCAAGGGAAAACACAAGCAACACAAAGAAAGACACAGTCGTTGCTGTGACATTTGCTGAACAATGAATACCTTTACGTACATTTGCTGATAATACTTACATACTTTTACTCAATTATAAATTACTTGAAGTGGAGTATTTTCAGTGTGTTATTGCTACGTCTGCGTCAGTAAAGGGTCTGAATACTTCTTCCTCCACTGTATATATTGATGAATGCTCCCAAAGTAGAAATCCCATCATCAATATTATACTACTATAAAGCCTCTGAACACCCACACAAGTGTTTCAGTTAATCTGGCTGATTAGACCTCTGATCCGGACTGTGTGGGAGTGTATGCACTGATTGATTGACATCTTTTTGAGTCTCCTGTTAGCTTTGTTGCACCTGCTAGGGCGGGGCAAATTATACCGTTATCGTTGCTACTTTATGAGGATTTTGTGACCTAATACATTTCCATCCAAAGTTCCGGCCCACGTTCAACCTGAGCAGAGCTCTAATTAGCCGGAATAACTGAAAACACCCGTGTGGGTGTATAGAGGCTACAAGAATGGTGGCATGAAAATTAAATATCATGATGATGACTGGGAGAGGAAATTGTTTGCATTTTCTGAAACGTGCAGATTAAAAAACGGTTTATACACTTTGCAAGAAGAGGTTCACTGTACAGTATCATTTCATTACACATCCATAACATTTTTTTTTATTTTATTTCATTGCTTCTTACATATATGGGCCTGTTTTCTTTTTTTTTTAGAGAGGCAGAGTTGATAGTGCTTTTACAACACTTGGGGATTCCACATGAGTTCTGTAATCCCCTTTGAGTTGTGCAGTAGCTGTGATGCATGGGCAATGGTGGGTTTAAAAAGAAATGGCTGCGGGTATAGTAAGGCTGAGGAATCGATAGGAGTCCGCCCACTAAAGACATGTGCCCAGGGTGCATAATGAACACGTAAAGTGCTGTGGGAAAGTCCCACAATTATGGAAAAAGAGCCATGATTGCCTCATGATTGGTTCACTGCTGACCTCTGTTCAAGTGAGAGCTCACTTGGCTTTGTAATGTATCTCTGCTACATGGTTTCTTATACGGCTAACATACTTTAATTAGTATGTATGTGATGTAGGTGTGTGTCTCTGTATCACGTGCCCTTGCCATTTGCAGCGCTACGAGAACTAAAACTGCACATGAATATACATAAATGTCTAACGTTTTTTGTGTGTGCCACCCTGGCTTTGCAACAGGCGAGCAGGATTGGTATTTGCAAATTGAGCCCCACACGTCGCTGAGTCCCCACTGTGCAGGTAAAATTTGAATTCAGACACAAAAATGTTATGCATAATGTGATTACAGTCTCAGCAGAGATGAAATTGGAAACACATCTCATGCCATTATCAGGCTCACTTGTTCACTGCAAAGCAGGGTGTTTATTGTTTATCTTTTTCTCTGCATTTCCATGCCGCTGAAGAGCTCTTGAGGGAGCAGCAGGTGCTTCTTGATCCCGGCAATGCTACTCCTGTTCCTCTGTGTGCCGCCTGTCAGAATGACACCATCCTCTGCTACTTGTTCTCTCTACTGCAGTCTGTTTACCTGACACCGACTTAATGAAGCCTCTCTACTGTATCTTCACACCTGCTCTGGAAGTCTGTGGCGGAGCCTGCTGTGCTTGAATTACCCCCCCCCCCCTTCTAATAGATTTACAGTGGAGCGATTAAATGACCTAGAGAGAAATAAATCTAAGTCTAATTTGTACACTCACAATTCAGTCAAATTAATCTGTATTACAAAATTTATTCTGGAACACCAATTGAAACTTATACTTGCCAGCAGAAAAGACATATATATTTTAGAGAGTAATCAAATGTCCAGTCCCCTGAAGAGCAATTGTCCGATCAAAGGCTGCAGTCGAATAGTCAAAAAAAGATGATGTCCTATACCTTTTTCTAACCACTCTTCCTTGACCTCAATGAAAAAACGTCATGAAGTCAAAGAAAAATGTGAAAGAGAATTCATAAGGTTTTAGGAAAGGACAACCGCGGTGCTCAGAGAATCCCACTGCACTTACAAGACGGCGGACGGATATCTATTTTATTATTTTAGCATTTTTTAGCAACTTTATTCATAACATGTACAAAATGAGGTTGCAGTGACAAACTCAATGCAATTAAGGATTCCTGTCCCCTTCTTAAGACAGCCTGTAGTCATTCCCAGGTTGTCAAATATCGACGCTTTGTCACGTCCTGCGGCGTCTGATACCGACGCACAAGGCACTGCGTAGCCTCCGTACCAGACGCACCAAGCTTTCAAGTGACTGCAATTAAAGTGTGATGAGATAATATAAAGGCTAACAAAAATCCACACACAGTGGGTGGGTCAAACAAACACAGGATTTACAACCAGGAGAATGGTGTCCGAGTCCAGAAATGTTGTTGAGATATTTGGAAGTTTTGATATTTGTGATGTGTTTTCAGTACTTATGTTGTTTACTTAGTTCATGTATTATCTTAAACCCTACTGTGATGTTTGTCCTTAATCTTACTAGTTTTTGTTGCCTAAACACAGAGTTTTCAATTCATCCATAGTTTGCAATTAAACAGCGACGACAGATGTTATTACCAGCCAAGTGGTAGGCGGCTTTAAATGTTGCTGATGCAAGGAATTGTGGGACGGTATTATCTCCCTTTCCTTTGTATCCTCAAGGATGGTCTAGTGCACCCTCAGCTAAATGAGAAAAGAAAGGAAGCATTGAAGCACCTTTCCTTAGCATTTGGTTAAGTTAGATTTATTCATTTGGTTGCAGCAATAGCTAACACAAGCACAACAGGCCTAGCAAGCGTCGCAATTCACAGCATGTACATGTAAACGAGTGTAAGAGTCTAGAGCCTTTTTTTGACTTTCCAAAAGGAAATACATGAGATATAGTGCTATGAATGGATTTAACATTGTGCTTATCTGTTTGTTAGCATGTCCAGCTAAAAAGGTCACTACCTACAGTAATAATCAGATGCTAAGTTGTAAGAAGCCCAGTTCACCACTAGCACATCTACTGTGTAGCATTTTCCATTATTATATCAGAGTGTAAACTAACATTAGCAGTTCTGTCCTGCTCTTTATTGGATATGGGGAAGTTAACACACAAGCAACCTCAGCCTACGTTACCACAGGAAGTGTTAAGCTTGCCAAACACACCATAAAACCTTTTCTCTTTAAACGTTAAAACTGAAATCATATGGTTTAAGATGCTTTAGCCTCAGTGTTTAAGCTCTACATCATAGATGTCAGAGTCAAGGCCCGCGGGCCACATCCGGCCCGCAAGAAGGTTTTTTACGGCCCCTGGGATGATCTTGATTTATTATTAGAACCGGCCCGCAGCAAGCCGGCAGCCCGCAGATCTTTTACACGCACCAATACTACATTTCCCACAATGCAAAGGTGACGCACCGAGCAGTAGGCTGCTTCATTTCAATATTTATTGGCACAGCAGTCGTCAGCATCACAGTAAAATTAACTTTCAGATACCCATCAAAAATGGCAAAACGGAAGGTGGATACTGAGAACCGGGGGTTTCAAACAAGGTGGGAGTCGGAGTATATGTTCACGGAGGTAGCTGGAAAACCTGTGTGTCTTCTGTGTGGAGAAAGTGTGGCGGTACTGAAAGAGTATAATCTGAGACGACATTATGAAACGAAACACGCGGACAAAAACAAGAATATGGACATGGAACAAAGGCTCAAAGGAACTGCTCGGTAACCCATTTGCTGTTGACGTGGAAAGCTCACCACCAAACCTCCAAATGGAGTTGATTGACCTCCAATGCAATGATGCACTGAGGGCAAAATATGCGGCAGTGGGTGCTGCGGAGTTCGCCCGTTTCCTCCCCGGCACAATGCCCCAGCTGCGCATCCAGGCTGCTCAAACGTTGTCTATGTTTGGCAGCACATACCTGTGTGAACAACTGTTTTCTTTGATGAACCTGAACAAAACATCACACAGAAGTCGACTTACTGCTGAACACCTCCACTCAATTCTGAGGATTTCTTCAGCTCAGAGCCTTACCCCGAACATTGATGAACTTGTGGAAAAGATGGGACACCACCAAGTATCACCCTCAACCTCAAACAAGTGAACATTACTGTGCAATCACATATTTAGAGTTTTTACTCAGTTCAAGTTTAAAAGTTAAAATTTAATATTTGTTTTCACTGCATGTTACTTCTCCTTAAACAAAGTGTTGTTTTTGATTAATAGATTTTTGCACTTTATTTTTTTGTATTTCAATCCAATTATATTTTAAAAATATTTCAGTTGAGTGGATGATAGAAAATTGCTATTATTGTTTTTTCTTTGAAGTAAATTTAGCCCACTTTTGCTAAAATAGAAAATATAGTCTACTGATGGTGCCTTGAATACCGGTTTCTTTCATTTAATGTTCATGTTATGGGGATATTTATATAAAGGAAATTTGTCTTTTGTGTCTGTTGAAAATTAAAGATTACTGACAGAGCCATAAGAAAATATTGCTTTATTTATCTGATCATATTGTAATATATTTGTTAGGTTTTCAGTAGGTTCAATTAGGTTCACTAGACTATATGCGTCATTTAAAATTTTTTCAATGAACATTCGAACAGTCCGGCCCTCGTCTTGTAGCTGATTTTTTTATTTGGCCCTCCGTCCATTTGACTTTGACACCCCTGCTCTACATCATGTATGTAGCTATAATTTACACACATTAGCTTAATTTGCTAGCTTAAGGCCATTTCAGCAAGCAAAATGGAAAGTCGCAGCTAGACATGAAAAGCCTGCTTGTGTCTGCGTCTGTCTGAAATCAAGGACCCCTTGCTCTAAAAAAGGAAATCCTTGAGTGATAGATCTGCCACCCGTTATTATTGTAAATTGCGTGCGGTGCTAAAATGGAAAGCTCGACATGTGCAGCAACAGTAAGGGTTGAATGGTGTACAACTGGTCAATTTTGAAAGCAAGACAGCAGTTTTAGGTGTCACTGTCAAACCTCCCAACCTTATGCACACTGACAGTGGCCATTTATAGAATAAAACATGTCAGCACAAATCCAGTGTGCTTGATGTGTCATTGGCCAGTTGCCAAAAACATGCATGGTGGATAATATGGAGGCACTTTTACCTTGGATAAGGTTAACTAGGGGAAATTAAATCTGAAGACGTGCCTTCACCGATGGTCCGATTTATTTAATTATTTTCGACTTGATTTAAGGAAACATGCAACATTTATCTGTAGGTTTTGTTTTGCTCACTGCAGTCGACCACATCCATTTCCTCTTGAAGTCCAAATCAATATTTAATTGCCTTTGTCTTTCGTGTAAGATGTCTGAAGTTAACCTCAAATACATGGCCAAGGACTTTTGTCTGGACATTAGCTCTCCTCTCTCCTAAAATATTTAACAAGAACAGTCACTCATGATAATGCAAACCTTCTTCACCGGGACATACTATTTCAAGTGGACATAGAACATACTGTCTACTAATTAAGTGAATTAACAAAATTTAAAAAAGGACAACAAGTGAAAATATTTGCAGCTTGTAGCTCACAATCTTGCCTGAATGTTGCATTTTCGGCGACCTGCGAAATGAAAGTGCATGTACTGCTAATGTGTGTTTATCTTAAAGGCTGCCTCAGGAGTCTCCTGTGTTGTTTGTGAGGCTGCAGCAGTGACAGCTAACTACAACAGCAATCCAAGTAAGAGGCATGTGATCAATAAAGCACATATTGTAGCTGAAAGGGGTGAGGTGAGGGCGAGGGAGATGGGGGGGGCACTTCCATTTCAATGGTCACACATTTTGAAAAAACATTTAGCTTACACGGACAACCTAGAGAGCACTCAAGTGGTATGCTATTCTGTCCTTTCATCTCCATCATTTGTACAGCAACTTTGTCACCTTTTGACCTCAAAGCATGTTCACCTGACACTGTCTTGACACAAACACTTGACACTTGCCCTCTCACTTGTGTGTCCTAGTTTGTTTTTTCACAGAAAGCTATTTGACATTGTTCCAGGATGACCTGTTGGATTTCTTTTGCAGGTAGTGTCTGCAAATTAAGTGAAAATGCACGGATGGAAAATTAAAAGAAAAGGAAGTTTTTGTAGGTGTCACCTTAATGTTAGGTGTTGCATCAGGAATTTGTTAAATCTCATGAATGAGGAGGCCTTTATTTTCATGAGCTGATAAGTGAGAGCTACATCATGCAGCGGTATGAAAAGAGAATTTATTTTTTCTCTTGGGAGACTGTAGTCTTGCCTGAGCTGTAAAGCTGCACTGGAAAGCCCTGCTATGCTGATGAGGGTTTAAAAAGGAATAGCTCATATAATGGGGTGATCCTGGGTGACTTATCCAAATCCCTCACTCATCTTCTTTTATTGCTGTTCACTTTGTCCCCTGTGGCCGCTCACACATGGTGGGTGAGCAACGCTGGAGAAATCCTCAGTGTGCTGCCTTTTAATTTGATCTGCTCAGGTTACGCCTCACGGGAATAGACAGCCAGTTAGCAAGAACAACTTTGTGAGTGCTGATTTTGAGTTTGAGTTAAATAATAACCAAAAACTTGGTGAATCAAGAAGTCTCCTTTTAGATTTTTTATAACCAGTGAAGGACATTCATTCATTAAAGGTTAAACTATTAAACTTGGAATCACCATTAGAAGGGATGACGGTGAATCATGTTTATATAGTATTACTAAATTGCAAGGAGTAAGCTTTGAAGGACATGTTGCCCGTTTTTTATTAACACACTGAGGAAACGTAAACTGACATATCTTGCAGGATGTAAAATGTTGATAGTACTCTGTGTCAAAAGAGAGAGATGCACACAACACCAGCCAATTAACTAATTATTAATTCATTTACAAACAACATAAAGAGGAAAACGTAAACTAACAGTGCCATCTGGAATCAGAACATTCAGCAGTGTAGGTGAGTGCATGAGTTGAAAAGTGTGTAAGTGCAAAGTTGCAGCAACACAAACCATAATGTCAAACAAAACACAAATGGGTGTCTCAGGGAGAAGAGGGAAGCAGCAAAAAGGTTTACAAAAGAGCTCTGGCACACAGGGGCCATGTGTTGCTAGTGTTGCCATTTTAATGATGACCCTCTGCCACTCCCACCACCTGCAAGGCAAGCGGCCACACAAACCAAGTACAGGGTGGAGAGGGTTGTCACACTCTGTAAAAGTCTCTCTGGCAGCAGTATTTTGTAATTGCCTATATCTGCTTGACAGTAGCCACATGGTGAAGGCACAAACCATGTTACATGTCAAATCCATGGCGTTCTTTCTCGTTGTTTCTTGTCTGTAATATCAGGCTTCCAATAAAAGTCACAGTGACAATTTAACATCCAGCACTTTAATGCCCATCATTCCTATGCCTTTGCTTGAACAATCAGTGCCTGTGAACATAATTCAGGCAGCTGCAGTATATCGGTGTCAAACACATCATAATTTACCCTTTGCTAAGCCCCGCCCCCCGCTGCTACTCTGTAGCCCACACTGTCACAAACTGCTCTCCCTGAATAAATATGAGCTAATTTTTGAAAGAATGATAAAGCGATGTCAGAGATAGGTCTTTATTCACTGTTACAATAATTAAAACGCAAAAGCATTCAGTATACAACAAAAAAACAAAAAAACATAACTAACATCTGCGTTTGAGGGAAGAGACAAGAGTCAATTGGAAATACAAATTATTTTTACGTTTATGAATTACAAAGTAATTCTGCAAAATGCAAATACATACTGCTTAACTGTGTTGGACCTTAATGTATGACAATATGTGTTTTTCAAAAGGCAACTGCAAGTCAGATCTCCAAAGATTATGCATTTTGCTGATGGCAAATAGTTTGTGATGACAAACACATAGACACAGTTAGTGTTCTGAGCCTGATTGTTGTGTTTGCGTAGTTAGACTTTTGTAGCCATTCATCAGCGTGAGATGGTGTTTCTTTATTTCTCATTATATATGCTGTAATTTCATGAATGAATCATTTTTGCAACATATCTGCCACATCCAATTAAATTTTTCTTTGCATGACCAGTATTCAATTTCTCATCAGGGCATATCTCTTACTCAACTTTTAAATTAGCCGCATGATCTTTAATGGCAAGTCAGCGAGTAAATACAGGAAAATGACAATAGCTTCAGAATATGAATCAGAATATTCAGGTTTGCCCTTCCACCTTCAGGGCAAATTAGTTCATGCAAATACGTGCTATTAATGTAAACATACAATTTTTTTAATTGTCAAATGAATAAGACAATAAAGAGTGGCCAAACTTTCCATAGTGGCCAAACTACAGCTTGCTTAAAAGACACAGCTTCTGCATGATGACTGTGTGCATTTCTGAATTTAGAAATTTACCTATACCTCTCTTTCTGCCATACGGGACCTTTGATTAAGCACACAGTGAGTTCACACAGAAGATGTTTCAGTAGATTTGTACAAATACAAACGCTCCTATATTCCCATGAGATCATAAAACGTTGTTAAAGGATTGCTCTAATATCATTGTCATGTTTGAGATTGTGTTGTGTTTTGCATGGCTGATGATCATTTCTTACATTCTTGTCTAACATGTTATATAATACATGTTGTACACATCTGCAGCATTTGCCACTTGCTCGTTTGTATTTGTTTTATGACAAAGCTTTGTATGGTGTGGTATTGACCTGTTTGTCATTTGGCGGCCATAGTTGATTATGGTTGTGTTCCAGTCGATGGCTACCACCGATCCATCAGGTAATGTGTTTCAGCTTCAAAATGGTGACCTCAGCAAACAAGGACATCAAAAACCAACCTATACTTCATTACACTATAATAGGAGAAAAGTAAATTTAAGATTTTTTTCACTTTTGATGACATTATCAAAAATAAAGCAGCGAGCTGCTGTAATGTTAGCAATGCAGCTGGCAAAAGTGTTCAATTGTTGTTGTTTTTTTTTCATTTCAGGGCTTAATGCCCTTGGGTCATCATTAAGGGTGCAGGTACACTGCAGTGGAAACAATGCAAAGGTTTTATCAGCTTTGTTGTATTAGGCAACATAATGAAATGCCCCAAATCAATAATTTATATTTGGTGAAATTCAAACAACGTAAATTAGTTAAAGTGAACCTGAACAACAAGCAAAAAAGGACAAAAACTAAAAGAACTTTTATTTGGAGGATTAAATCAGACTAAGAGACCCTGAAGTTACTGAACAACCTCATACAAACGTGAATATATTCACTGGGGCTTACATGTGGAACAATGTTATCTTAGCCCTGAATAAAATGCAAACATTACTGAGGAAGATGTCCCTTCAAGGGAGATTTTAATTTAAATGTAACCCCAAACTAGTTAGCTTAATTAATTCATCTTAACTCTGCCCTGTACAAATATGACTCTGCTCACTTTCTGCTCCAGTGAGAGAGTGTGTGTGTGTGTGTGTGTGTGTGTGTTTGTGAGCTTTAGTTTGAGTGTGTGTCTGGGTGTGTGTGCCATGAGGCAAATGTCATTGTGCGTGTCTCACTGCGTGTGCGGATGTGTTGTGTTATAAAAGAGGCCTTCGTTTATAAGAGGTTTTTCGGAGCTGCATTCAAGGATTTCTCTCAGGGAAGATGACTAGCCATGTCTGTGCGATGATAGAGACACTTGTGTGTAAATAAATCAGTAAAGGTCAAAAACTTCTCCACTCCAGAATCATAATTAGAGCTAGTCCTGAACTACGGGGTCTCTTGAGTACCAGGGCAGTGTGCCTCTGACCCTCGCCCCCCTGTTTCCCACCACTAGAGTGTCAGAAAACCAAGCGGAGAGAAATCTGAGTGGGAGGCAGATTCAATGGGATGCTCTCGCACTGTTTACCATTTTTCATACAGCACAGCGGCAGACTGCGAGTGATGCCGACAAAATGCAGCGGGATTCTCGTCTGCTGTCAGAGCTTCGCTGACACGTCCTGTATATGAGTCATGGATTGCCTGATAGTTACTTTATGGAGTTTAAGCGCTGGGGTTATTAGATGTGAAATCTATTCAATATTTAAAAACCCTCTACAGCAAACCAGGATTTGGCTGACAAATATATTAGTGATGAATAATTTAAAGGGAACGATTTACAAAGACCAGCCACAGCGGAGGTTATGATGCTTTCTCTTTGTGTTACTCAACGGCATCCCTGTGATATGAGAGCGAGAAAGACACCGAAGCGGAGGATCAGGGCATGTGTGCTCATGTGTGTATGCTTACATATGCATGTATTCAAGATAAATGTTGTATACTGCACCATGGGGCATCAAGGGCACGAAGGTATTGCGGCTGTTTGCTGCGAAGGCAATTTCACAATGTGCCTGTATTACACAACGGTGATACGGTGTTTTGTTTATGAATAAATAGTGATGAAAGCAGAAAGACGGATGCAGCTTCAGAATCAGTCAGAATCAGAACCGTTTATTGCCATTGTATGTTGAACATACAAGGAATTTGACATGACGGGAGGTGCATAACATTTAACAATCAACAACAATCAGTGCAAGTAGAAACGTATTAAAATTTACAGAGAGATATAAAATAAGGTGAAATATAAAATAAAGTGAAATATAAAATGAAGTGAAATATAAAATGAAGTGCACAAACGAACAGATAACAGGACTATAAACAACGAACAGATAACAGGACTATAAACAAGTGAGATGTAAGTGTAGTGTAAAAGTGTTGAGTGTAATAGAAGGGATCCAGGGAGTGACCGGTAGGAATGGGGATGACAGAGTCAGTGGGGGTCCCGGGCTCTGTTAATGAGCCCGACTGCGGATGGGAAGAAGCTGTTCATGTGTCGTGAGGTCTTGGTCCTGATGGACCTCAGCCTCCTGCCAGATGGAAGGGGCACGAACAGTTTTTGTCCAGGGTGAGAGGGGTCGGCTACAATCTTTCTTGCTCGCTTCAGGGTCCTTGAGGCGAACAAGTCCTGGAGGGACGGCAGATTGCAGCCAATCACCCTCTCGGCAGAACGAATGATGCGCTGCAGCCTGCCCTTGTCCTTGGCTGTGGCTGCAGCGTACCAGACCGTGATGGAGGAGCAGAGGATGGACTCAATGATGGCTGTGTAGAAGTGCACCATCATTGTCTTTGGCAGGTTGAATTTCTTCAGCTGCCTCAGGAAGTACATCCTCTGCTGAGCCTTCTTGGTGATGGAGCTGATGTTCAGCTCCCACTTGAGGTCCTGGGATATGATGGAGCCCATGAAGCGGAAGGACTCCACCGCGTCGACGGGGGAGTCACACAGGGTGATGGGGGCTGGTGGGGCTGCATTCTTCCGGAAATCCACAACCATCTCCACTGTCTTTAGAACGTTGAGCTCCAAGTTGGTCACCAGATGGTCAATCTCCCACCTGTAGGCGGACTCATCCCCACCAGAGATGAGTCCAATGAGGGTGGTGTCATCTGCGAACGTCAGGAGCTTGACGGACTGGTGACTGGAGGTGCAGCTGTTGGTGTACAGGGAGAAGAGCAGAGGGGAAAGAACGCAGCCTTGGGGGGAACCGGTGCTGATGGTCCTGGAGGCAGAGACGTGTTTTCCCAGCTTGACGTGCTGCTTCCTGTCAGACAGGAAGTCTGTGGGTTTTAAGGTGGGACAGGACAAGGCGCTCAAAAGACTTCATGACCACAAAGGTCAGGGCGACGGGCCTGTAGTCATTGAGTCCTGTGATCCTTGGTTTTTTTGGGGACGGGGATGATGGTGGAGACCTTGAAGCAGGCTGGTACGTGGCATGTCTCCAGGGAGGTGTTGAAGATGTCTGTAAACACCGGAGACAGCTGATCAGCACAATGCTTCAGGCTGGAGGGGGAGACAGAGTCTGGGCCGGCTGCTTTGCGGGGGTTTTGTTTTTTAAAAAGCCTGTTAACGTCTCTCTCCAGAATAGAGAGAGTCGTCACTGGGGAGGGGGGTGGGGGGACACTGGGATGGGTGATACAGAGGCATGGGCCCCTGCTGGGCTGGGGGAGGGGGACCTGGTGGTCTGGGGCTGGTTGATGGAGCTGTGAGGGATGGAGTCAGGGCTGTCCCATTGTCTATCAAAGCGACAGTAGAACTCGTTCAGCTCGTCTGCCAGGCGGAGGTCATTCATGGAGTATGAGGCTTTTGGCTTCAATGTCAGTCCAATGTTTCATTTTCCCTTTTTTGTTATTTTTAGGAAGTGAAATGATAAGACTGCTTCAAAGTGAGTAGTCATTGTTTACACAGCAAAACATATTTTTCAAGGTGAAATGTATATTAAAAAAAGCTCTTTTTTACAGCAGAGGGAAGAAGCTCTGCCAGATAGATAGTGATAACCTGTAAAATCTATATTTGTTTCATTACAAGCCACGATATCTTGCTTGTTAAAGTTGACTGTGAAACGAATGATGGAGGAAGTCATGGGCCGGTAGATTTATGAGAGCAGAGACAGAGACAGAGTGCGAAAAGAGAGAGAGATGCTTTTATCTCTTTTGTCGTGTCATTGATTTATTCACACATCGGAATAGGGGCAAAACAATATTTCATCACAACGATTAAAACTCAACAGAAAGATTGAGCCAAACCCAAATCTTTGCATATTCATGTTTTTTCGACATTGAAATAATAATTACAGATTGATTATCCATGTCCAACACCAAGGGGCCAATCGTTACATTGTGAGGGAAGAAGGAGAATCTCTTGAAGCCCACTATAGGGTCCGTAGACCCCGACACACAATTGTGTCCTCATTAGGAGAAAGACGGTTTGTGATTTATTACATGTTGAAGATGGTAATGATGATTTTCTAATGAATATTGAGTAATGATTTATTATTATGTTCACATTTTAAAAAAAGGGGTAGGACATCTATACCACGTAGTACTTGTCAATTAAAATAGTTTGAAAAAAGAGGAGAAACGTGAAAGAAGTAAAAAAAGAAATCAAACTGAATCTTCTGTGTAAATTAATAAGGCAGCATTTATCATATTTTTGAATAGCCTGGGTATGCATTTCACCATCTGTTATGTGAGGTGAGCCATGCTGCAATGGAAACACTACCCTGATGCAAAATGCAAACTTCTGACACTGGTCACACTTCAGGCATTTGCAATTAAAAAGTTGTTTATCACAGCCCCCGGTCATTGTAATGAACAGCATAACAATGAGCTGCACTGCCTAATCAGACTTAGGCAGTGCTAAGAATTAAACTATCCGGGTGAAAGATTACAGTCGATGCTGCTTTTTGCTATTAGCTTCATGACACCCGCTGTGCTCCATTGAATAATTAAAAGCTTTACTAATTACTATGAAACAGGTTATTCCATCAGCTGTATGGGACAGAGTTCACCTATGATGTTGTTCAGGGTCATCATCAAAGAATTCATATTTTGTGCGGATCAAAGACACAAACAGAATATCAAATAAGAGATAGTACTTGGCGATGAGGCAAAGACTGGAACAAAGAAAGAAAGATTAACTGATTTGGAGAAGCAACAGTTAGCTTAGCTTAGCATAAAGAGTGGCAGCAGGGGGAAACAGTTTGCCTGTCCAGGGTTAACAATATCCAGGAAATATTCCGGCACGTAAACACATGTAAAACAACAATTGTTACCTTTACACAACAAATGAGACAAAACATGTTCATTTGTGAGCTTTAGAGGTGTAGGCAGATTTTGTAACTGTTGGACAGTTCCAGGCTGCTTTCCCCCCCCCTCCCCTGCCTCCAGTCTCTTGACTGTTCATATTATACAGACAGATATTACAGTGGTAAACCATACAGTTTCATCAAAATGTCTTAAAATTATTAACTTTCCAGCATTTGATCGAATTTTCTGTCTTTCCAGACTCATCAGTTTACTCCAGATCTTCAAAGCTCCGACTTACAGTGTGCTTGGTTTCTCTCTCTTTTGTCAAGGACACATACATGTATGTCATCTGATGTGTGTAGGTTTAGTTCTGATGTGTGTGTGTGTGTGTGTGTGTGTGTGTGTGTGTGTGTGTGTGTGTGTGTGTGTGTGTGTGGGAGAGAGCTATGCAAAAGTAATTTGATTGCTTTTATTGTGTTTATGTGCCTCCATTTGAGTATCTCTATTTTTAGCCAATGTCGTTGCCTCCTCACTTTGTCATACCACCCAGCAGGGTTATCTCTCAGCCAATATCTTTCATTATTTCTTCTCTCCTCCTGTTGTTTTTGCCCTCCAGACATCTCTTTTTCTGCACGCGATTCCTCACCCCGACCTGCACTCCTCCAAAATGCATGCATGTCATTTAAAGCTGGAACTCAAACCGAAACAGAAGTCATCTGTCACTTTAATGTTTTGTTTAAATAACTGTTTTCTAATAGTGTTGGGCTGTGATTGGCTCGTGTCATTTATGCCACATAAAATGGGGAAAAAAAGGAAATCATTGTACTTTCCAGTCGCATGAGGCAAAAGTGTCTTTTAAAAATGAATAAACCTCAGCGATGCTGTGACTTGTGGTTTGCAATGAATTTTAGCAGCACATGTCTACATCACGCGGTTATAGTTCATGCTGTTAAGCATGTTAACAACACAGTGGAACCTTTCCTGAAGCATAGTGAACTCCTACGACAGTAGACATGTTTGTTAGGTGGTTTGAGCAGACACTTGGAGCCTACAGCAGCCTTTCATTTAGCTTACATCTGAATTTGTTGAATACCTAATGAATGTATCTTGTGCCAAAAATAGGGATACAGGTGAACATAACAAAAAAAGCATACCCCAAAAAATATTGCTCTGCTTCAGTTCAAGCAGATGCATAACTATCAAGATTGTTCTCTCGTTGTGAGAGGAGAATGTCAAAACTACAATGAAATGCGCAACAAAGGTTAGTCACAGAAAGCACTTATCCACACATGAACACGCACAGCCCTTCCTCTGCTATATTTAATTCATGCTGACTGAACAGACTGTCCAAATGATGCTGCACTTTGTTTATTTATGTGTCCTTTGACAGAAAAAGAACAAAACTGGATGCGACACAGTTGCAGCTCTTTCATCTAAAGTCAGATAATACCAGATGTTGCATGGCTGTGGTTAATGCGCCATATGCCCAGCTGCAAAATATTTGATCTTTTTTACCTTGTCCATTATGCATTCATTCTACAATCCTGATGCTGATCAAAAACGGATTCAAGTTTGAAAGTAAAACACAAAGTTTTGAGCAATAGAGGTCCTCAGCATGGACAGGCTTCTTCTCACAGGCCACTCATAGTGTTACTCATGTAATGGGTTTAGGCCGTGCGGTGACAGCTTAGCTGATGGATGAGGTGATTATATCGTTCTTTTGCTTCACTCGAGGACAGTCCCCAGTTCCTAATTGGTAAGAGAGCAGACGACAAGGGAAGAGACGTCTCCCTCTCTTTCTCTTCTCTCCCCTCCGTCCCTCCCTTACTACTTCCCCAGTTCCCACTCATTTAACTAATCTTGTTTTATACCCTTGTCGACAGGCGCAGGACTCAGGCGGTAAAGCAGAGTGCAGCAGAGATAACTTGCATGGCAGGGCCGCAGTAATTTAATGGGAACAGATGTTTCCCCTGCTAGAGTGACAGCAGATCCTTCTCCGACTCCCTGAAGGGAGCAGCGGACACATTACAGATGGTTGTTGTGCCTGTGGTCATCATTACTAAAGGCCCAGGTTTGGACCGTGCTCCAGTGCTGTTGAAGATATGAAAGCAGTGATGGACAAGAAGAGCCCCTGGATGAAAATGACATGAAAGACCTTTGGCTCAAACCGTCGAAACAGAAGCAATGATGAAAATGTGTGAGAGTCGGAGGAAAAATGAGAGTGAAGTGTGAGAGTGGGTGTCCGTCTGTGTGTCCATGTAGTCATTCTTCTGTGTTTGAGACAGTGAGGCAGCAGACACTGATCAACCGGCAAATTCTTCTCTGTCTGTGTCTTCGCAGTCCAAATATGAATCGCTCTCCATAACTGGCTCAAATTGAATTCTTCCCTTTTCTGTCATGCAGAAACGAGGAATCATTTCATCAGGTCTTTGCTTTTGCATAATGCTTGTAATTCGAGTTGTCAGCTGTGACCTCCGTAGGTCAACAACACACCACATTTACCTGTCTGTACCTCTGCGAGTCATACTTTCTCCCCTTCACTATGTTAAGACAAATATCAAGGTTTGAAAAAATCAACATTTTAATTTGAAGCTGTTTGTAGTATTTGTAGTATTTCTTTTCACAGTCAAAGTCACATGGTTATGTATAAACATCAAGTAGAAGAAGATCCTTAACTGTACATCCTGTGGCTCCTGGTGAGGATACCAGTTCCAATTCAAAACATTTTGAGCTTTTTCTTTTGATAGTCCTGGAAGTTCATTCTGCTCTGTTGTTTCCTATTGTACATCCTATAGTTCTACCCGAAGAAGTAATTCATTCAAGTAAACAACGATTTTGGCAATAACTCACTGGGCTCCTATAACCCCAACCACGCTGCAGGAATTAATTTAATCATACAATCTATGACCACATTGTACAAAGGGAGACTGGGAATTTTATTTGTAAAAGCGTATTCTACTCTGTATTTCCCATGTGTGTATTTTGTCTTTGTATTTCTTACAGCTTGAGTTAACGGTCCAGCAACCAAATCTTACACACCAAATAGTTCTCATCGGGTTTCATATTGCTCAGAGAGCTCTAAAGGAATACTTTTGCGTCTTATTGTTGACACTGCATATTGCCAAATAAAAGCTTATATGTTGGTCATCCATAACATTACAAATGTTTATTTTCAGTTTTTTTGCTACAATGTATTCATTTGGCCACATACATCCGTGTCAAACTGAACCCACATCCTCACGTTAATAATAACTCTTATTGTTATTTATTCACCACACTGGACATTAAACGAAACCATGTTTCAGCAGACGCACAGGCAACGGTAGAAATCTTTTGCTAGATGGAGCCCTTTTTTCTACGAACTGTGAGAGTGGAGCTGAAAGACGAGTACAACGGGTCTACTATGAACTTCTACTGACACCTCCAAAGTCAAAAAGCAGCGCCACACTGATTGTAAAGTATATGTTCTCGGCTCTGAGCTTTGCAATAAGCAAATTATGCAATTTATGTGCATAATAAATGCAAGATCACTCCTGGTTTTGGGAAAGAAAAGCCGTCATATTCGTAAGAGGATGTGCCAATTGGAAAGGTCACAACTGTCTATAGAGAACAAATGGGGCCGGTAATCGTTTTTCCTGCCAGGCTTCTACAGGCGCATAAAAGACCAGGTGCTTGTCTGAATCTTGATGATCCCCTCTAAGTGAAATCATTGACGTGCATCCAGCTCAATTAAGCAGCTACTATGGTGAGCAAAGAATGATCACACTCCTGTAGTAGGCAGTGAAAAAAAGTCACAGTGTGCGATGGCAGCGTGGATGAGGACGAGTTAAATTACTGGTTATGTTTAGCTGTAATGTGACTAACAACTCTACAAGGGATTGTAGAGTTAAGAGAACTCTTTAAATCCAGTTTCTTTCAGCCATGAATGCCAGAAATCAAAATGCCTCTGACATTAACTGTACCTCTGTGAGAACTCAGGAGCTGTTAAAACGGTGTGTACTGTTACACATCAAGGTCGTGCGGGGCACTGGGTGAGGAGGATTACAGGCTCTAATGGACAGTGCTCGACTTTAATGAAGAGCCCTGACGAGACGGCAGATTGGTCCCAATCGACAGATCAGCAGCTGCCATTTCCATTTTCATGGGTGCCCAGAAGCATCACGGGTGGAATTGCACAGCTGATTGCTGATCCCCTGTGGACTAAAACTGCCCTTTTCACATGTTTCCACAGAGTTGGTGTCTTTGCTGTATGTGAACTGATACTGATCCATTTCAGACACAGTGGTGAGCTCAGCCTGATTTGTCTCGTTGAGATCTTCGATCCTTTTGCTCATGTCTGGAACATTCAGAAACACAATGTACTGTAAATGGATTTCACGATGTAAGTCAAACGGCCTTACACCAATATGGCTTATATAAAGAGTAATCAAAAAGCTAATAGAACTTCCTGATTAGAAAAGAAGCTCCTGCTTTTTTTTTCTGTAGTCGGCAGAGCAACCGGGAACGTGAATTGGATTGTGGTTGAGTCTGTGATACTTAATCATTTTCTTATCAGTGGTTGCTGTCAGAGCACAGCTAAGGAATGACCCCAAAAGAAAGAGGAGAAATGAAGGACGGAGGGCGCTTCATGCTAGCCCGTCATCTCCTTTGAGCTCAGTGACACACCTGTTTATTGACACCGGTGCTTTATTCCACCTGAAATCCCCTCCTGATACCCGCTCTGTGAAGGTTAATGGGGGATAAAACATTTTGTCATAAAGCTCACAGCAGCATCTTTTCTCTAGGTCTGGCATTAGAGCCAACAGGCAGGACAGAAAGAAACATTTATCTCACAGCCAGCGGTCACTAGTGAACAACTTGTCATCATGGCCTATTTCACAACGATACACCCGCTAGTGCCAAGCTATGGATGCTTCAAGTACAAGGGCACAGTTTTAAGATGTGTAGTGTTTTTTCATTGGGTCGCAGTTAGGATACTTCTGCTCTGTGGTAAGCAATAATAAATCAAATCAGTGCAATCAATCACTGTATTGTAGTAAATATGAAGAACATATAAACCGTCTTATTAAATGCTAAAATCTGCTTCAAGGATTCTCTCTCTGATGGGATAAAATTAAGTGATGAAGGTCAGATTGGGTTGTTTTTCAGGACCGAGGTCTGTTTGACATGCAGGTAGGAAACATTTTCCTCACTAAAGGTCTCCAGGGCCTTGAGGAAGTGAATGTACCCATAACATAGTACCTCATTGTCCATCCAGGAAATGACCTTCCCGGAAAACATCAGGGCTGTTTCACTGAGAAACCAGCAAGATATAATATATATACAGTGTATAATATAATATTATCTGGGAAAATGTATGGAGTCACTGAGGACCAAAGTATATTATTGATATTTGTATTGATACACCAATGCTTCTTGTCAATTGGAATTTATGTTTTTATGTTGCACAAAGCACTGATGATTTAAACCTCAAACAATCATTGTTTCTACACTGATGGGAACAAAGATGCTCCATGAAGATGCTGCATTTGAGAGATCATTTCTTGACTTTTTTTTTCTCCTTTTCTGCAGGCATACGTGTTTCTTCCATGGCAATTAACTTCAGCTGGGCGAGCAATCCACACGACTCACTCATAAATGCATTTTGGTTAATTAGAGCCGAGCATGACGGTTGGATCTCTTTTTGACTTCAGTTTGGAGAGAAACTAAAATAATAAAATGATATGATGGTTGTAAATTAGGTAAGTGATTGAGTCGTTACAGACACAACACACACACACACACACACACACACACACACACACACACACACACACACACGCACACAAACCTTTATGAATCAGGGAAGTAGTGTACAGTGTTGGATGTGTATGCGTATTTATAGAGCAACACTGCCCCCAGCTGAAATATGGTATGTGCTGCTGGTGCCACATGGACTACGTGCTTCAGAAAAGTAAATACAAAAGCAAACACACTACTTTAAATGCACATTCATCCTTTAAATGTTCACTTTGCAATGAAATAAATGGACAAAGAAATTCTGCTACAAAACAGTAGGCTGTTAAAGAGAAGTCACGCTCCATGTTTGCAACTTTCAAAGAGGCAGAATTTGACCAAAGCTGCATGTTATGGATTCACAATACAGGGCTGCAATGTTATTTCGGTTCAAGCGCATATATTTGATTACCTCAACATGTGATTGCCTCAGTGCAGACTTCAGCTGACTGTGACACAGTGATGGTGAGGTTATCTCTTGTAGAATCATTTGTTTAGCAACCACGAAACGTTGACTAACCCTTACATTCACTCATTTGATAACACTGATGTTCTTTTGATAACTCTTTATAACTGACACATAATAAGTTTATTTTGTTACATGTGTTCTTAGTTCTCCAACAAATTGGAGAAAAAGATTTTACATTTTATCTAGGGCCTTTTTGACTGTAACATAAAATACCTAAAAAAAAAGTATGTGCTGTATTTTCCCACAGACTCCCCTACTGTTAACAGTCGCAATCTAAGTACATGTGTCTGAGACTATTTCCACTTTGAGGAGTTGTTGAAATGTGTGCATAATAAATGCAATAAAGTCTGTGCACATTTTTAACTTGTTGGTATAGGATATAGTGTTAGCGCAGGTTTAAGACTCATACTGTTATTACGTAATCCCTCACAGTTTTATGTAAACCCCTACATCATTGGCAGGGAAGTTAAACAGCAAATAAATCTGTGAAATTAATCGCATACTGTGGTTGACTATATTTTTGTTGTGTCTGAATCTTATTTTAGAATTTCAAGTTACAATATCGTAACAATACGACTACCAAACTGTTCCGTCCTCGTGGCTAGCACAGTGTAGAGAGTTATGATTCAGTCAGACTGGAAAAAGACGGTTGAGAAAGGACAACCTGCTGAAGGAATACCATTCTCTCTTCTGTGGGTTTTTCTTCATTGTCAGGACTCAAGTGTTCCCAGTAATGTTTACATGTGGGCATTTCAACATGTTTAATCGAGACTCAAAAACAGAAATGAAATGTAAATTCCTCTTGACTACGACTTCCGTTAAGCTTGTAGATTAAATCTACAGCACCTATTTCTCAATGTTCATTTAACTACAAAACCCTGTTCAAATGTTGAAACACATTTTAAATGAATGGAACATTACATAATAATTTGTAAATGATTTGTCCCACCTCATGAAGGTCGTTATTTGGCAGCAGTACCCCCCCCCCCCCCCCCCCCCGATTGAATCACTCCATAGCTCCCACAAGAGGTCAGCAAAAACAGCCCAGTTATACTAAATGGTTTGTTTTCATGTCTCTGGAAAGTCAATAACAGCCATAGAGGATTATCCCATATACTTTATAAGAATCACAATTTGTTTATCACATGTTCTAACAATGCAGGAAAATGTATTGGTGGTACTCAACAGCCCTGCAGACTGTCTGTATGGCTGCACATCCTTGGGAACAGAGGAGCCTTTGCACAGCTGCCCTTTAACAAAATTGCCCTCAAGTTTCATTTAATTTCATTTAATTTCATTTCATTTCATTTCATTTCATTTCATTTCATTTCATTTATTTATTTTAGCGGGACAATGTACACTAATCAACAGTGGAACTGTAAGTGAACCAGAGTTAGCCAGAGAGGCTAATTTACATCTGCTGTCCCAGGCCAGATGTTTCAAGGCAACCTAAAATAACAAAATCTAAAAATGGAAACGGAATTAAAATTCATGGACAAACGGAAAGCAACGTATAGAAAAAAAACCCCATAACATACACATCAAAGAATAGAAAATAGCCACACTGAACAAGACAAATGCACATATAGGTGAAACAAGCAGGCAGGACAGACAGCACATCAATGCTTGCACACCTGATTGGCAACAAGCCATTCCTTAAGGCTGTGTTTGAATGTTTTGTACGTGTTTTGTGTGCGTATATGTGGTGGCAGAGCATTCCACGAGTGTGCTGCCTTCACAGAGAATGTAGATTTGCTAAAAGAGCTTGACCTATGTGAAATGACACAATCACCTCTTGAAACAGATCTAGTGAGTCTGCTGCTTTGAGTGCTTTGTTTAATAAAATCACTAAGCGGAGGCGGGGCCATACCATGTAACATTTTAAAAACCAGACACACATCAGTGAATTTAATGAGGTTCTCCCAACTCAGGATATGGTGTTTGGTGAGAATATTGCAGTGATGGTGACTTTTAGTTTTTTTATCAAGTGTTTTTAGGGTTTCAGAGCTCATATGTCTGACTCATGACTGAGTCACACATGAAAATGGCACAGGCTGTGCACAATACTTTAATGGTAACAAAATGCGATTGTACACATGAGCTGTGAAACACAGAAGCAGAATAAAGACACACATGCAAGTTATGTATAATCCATGTAAAAATGTGATAGTACAAGGCATGTATAAGAAATGTTACTCCCCTACAACACAAAGCTTACAGAGGCTTAGTATTACATTTTCCTTTTTTGTTTGCCTTGCATTTCAACATAAGATGTTCATGAGAAGATAACCTTATTTTACTTTTAGCTCATCTTATTTACAACTTTTAGTGAGCACTTGAAGGCAGCATGAGGGGTCCAGCATTGCCAGCAGATGGCTCTACTAACATGTGGTCCAAAAGTAGTAAAACGTTAAGCCAGTTCTTTTTATTTTACTGTAAAGGTCGTCTGTGTGATTTTGTGATCTTCTGACCTAAAGCACTCTGACCAACAATCGTATCTTTTTTTATGAATTAAAATGAAATGATCCACCTGGACTATGGAGCTCCTATCGGACTAAAGCTAATAGACACATACAAACACACATAAACAAAAGTCTCTTTTTCCAAAAAATAGGCCACAGAACGTGCACGTTTGTAACATCATATTACCCCCCCCCCCCCCCGCCCCCCCACACACACACACACACACACAAAAAGCATAGAAATAAAGAAAAAAAATAAAGTTTGATAAGGTCAATGTGAATTTGTATGTAATGTAAACCCCCAGAAGAACACCACAGGAATGTTATAACTTAAAGCATCTCTCAATGTATTGAACAAACGTCACATGCTTAAATGTCAAGCTTAAAGCTATATCATAAGGGAGGAAAAACAAGAACAAACGAGCATTTTATGCACATGCCTGCCCTTTTATCGTCCAGTGATGCAGGAATGTGAGGGATGCTGAGTGTCCACCAGATACACTGCTGCTTTGCGCCCGGAGGGAGGGTCTCCAGTCTCCACTCCGGCTGCCGTAACGCGGCTCAGCTCAGACAGGCGGGTGGGCAGGCAGGCAGGCGAGGGGGGGGGGAAGCGCATCCTCGGAGATAACTGCTGGAAACATGATCATCAGGGAAACATAGACGCGTTATTCGTCTCCGGTCAGATGATTCGACAACTTCATGTTTTTTGTTGTGTTATTCTCCAAAGGACGTAACGCAAGAGACAGGCGTCGGGACCGTGCAGGAAGAGACACACGCCGACATCATCAGCCGCTGCGCCGTGTGAGGCGAGGTCATCGCAGAGTACCACGGTAAGAGGAAAAAAACAACAACTGAAAAACCCTCTGCGTATTTACGCGTAAACATCGCCTGTTTTCTGTCCGGCGTTCTTTCTTTTTTTTAAACCTCTCCCGGCAGGCCTAGTCGGTGTAGATGGTGTGTATTAGCCTCCATGCATCGCTCTCGTAATAATACCACACTGCATTTCGCTAAAAGCAGAGAATGCTTCAGCTATCACAAATCTCCAGAGATGGGGAAACAGCAGGGCAGGCCCACAGGGAATGTGGGATTTCTATTCCGTCTGCGCTGCCATTCCGGAACACAGACAACATGGACTACAGTAAATATGGGTTAGTGGAGCAAATCCACACGCCCCGCGACCACCAGGATGCTCCATCATGGGAGTATCGCCTCTTCTTCCAATTGTGTTTACCTTCAATGTGGAATCATCTGAGAAATTGTTGATTTCATTTAGAAATTTCGATCATTTTTGATGGGCAAGGGTCGCATTGGATTTGCAGCATTCTCACTCGTCTAGACAGGAAAGGTGCGAGTACACATGTAGCGTAGTAGAAAGGCCTGTTCAGTGCATACTCAACAAGCATCCTGGATGCTATAGCTTGCGCAATATGGGTTGTTTTCTGATATAACTTACTGTCTTCAACCAAAGACATTCTTAGTCCTTTAACACTCACACGATTTGTTCTGCTAATCGATTAGTTGATTTTATCAAAAGATCTATAAAACCGAGTTTCTCCACTTTAAATCTTGTGTTTACCAGAGATGTGCTCATACGTTTCTTTGAAATCAGTCATTCAGCATGAAAAAAGGATAAAAAACCACTAATGGACTAAACAGATCTTGTCCGACTAAGACCAAAATGACCCCCTCTTATTCAACTAGTTGACTAGGAGGATGCAGCCTTTTAACAATGTGTCAGTTCATTTTATTTTGAAACAAAGGCCACATTTAAGGTCAAATTTTTGGCTTCAAAATAAAATATACATTCCATACATTCTCTCAGTCTCTCACATTTGTACCATTTTTATTGTGGCACCAATGACTGACTGATGAATCTGGAATCTGGTCATTGACGGGCAGAATTTAATTTCCATAGCTATAATTGGTTAGTAGTTTATATACTCTGACCTAAGTATGATCGTTAGGGGACAATAAGGTGCCATAATGGTTTCAGTATGGCAAAACGGTGGAAGTGCCATGCATTCACACATGAATCGTAAATATTCGTCATTTACAATAACCTCATTCACAATAACTTCACCTTAAGTTCCATCCCTGATTAAATGACCTGATAAAAGCCGACGTTCATTTTAGAATTACCTCAGATTGCTCATCCGTGGTCTGAATTTTGGGCTACATCGCCCACATCTTTTTCACCTGGGGAATACACAAGCTATAGTTAGACACACGCTAATGAACGATTACTTTCTCCATGATGACTTTTCAATATCCTCGGGTGAGAATGATGTGTTTTAAACTGGTTTAGCGTATAGCTGTGAGTGTGACACATTTGACAGATGAATGCAGGACACTGATAGGACAACAGCCCATGTAAAAAGACGCGAGTCATTGCTGAGTCAACATGACATCTTTCATAAAATGACGTCCGTCTGCTTGGGGGATAATTCAGAGGTTAACCATTGATGCTTTATCACATGACGGTCATCAAAGCTTATTCAGTGCTTCACTGGTGTCATCAGGTAAGAGATTAGTGTTGAACACCTGGGCTGAAAGGAGAAAGAGCAGTTGGGGGGGAGTTGAGGGTGTGGAGGTGGAAGATAACTGCTAATATCAATGTGTGAAAACGCTTAACCATAAAGTTTTCTATATAAATTGTTTAGTGATCTCTCCCTGTTCATGTCTAAGTGCACCCACACAGATGAAGATGTTTTGGAGAGTTTATGCTTCATGCAGACATATTTAAGCCAGAGAGGATTTGTATACAGTATGGGAAAGCTTTTATCCAAACTGATTTATATTTCAACATTTTATTATCTGGATTACCCTTCTTTATTGTGGCTAGAACATTCAGCCATGTGGGCTTATCAGAGGTTAATTTGGGCTAATATATTTTCCATTAGGTGCCTGGGTAATTATCCTTCATAGTCTCCTGATCTGAACTGTCTGACTAGTCACCGTTGCGTCATTTGTCCGTCACAAGTTCTACTCATTGTCACCGAAACAAGAGGTTGTTCTTGCAAATGAGGATTGTGTTTAATTCTGTGGACTGTCAACATGTGGGCACTGACCAGTGTAAGATGAGAGAGGATAGAAAGTGACTGTTCATTTTAATGAAAGTGCTGCTGCACTTAAACACAAAGAGATGCTTCACAAAGTCTGACTATAGCCTCAACATAGTTTAAAATACAACAACAATGTGTTTACATCGTATATTTAGATACGTAATAGTCGTGATTGGACTGCTATAGCCCTGTTTGCTTGTTTCACACTTCGGTTTCATTCCACTTATACTGAACTCTAGTGACAGGGACAAACTTGTTACCCTTGGTTGAGCTGCAGTAGAACGAGTGGCGATGATTATCTTCGTCCCCGGTTCACCTACACTGTGCCCCAGAAGTGTCATTTTCAAAGTTCTCAAACTTGAGTTGGAGATTACTCTACTCATCCTCCGATATTGAGGGCATAAAGATAATATTCCTCAGCTATTTCCCTCGGCAATAACCACTTATTTCTAAGCGTGGGTGTCCGAGGCTCACCATCTGACATGCTCAGTAGACCAGTAATGTAAGGTTCGTGTGAGTAGGAAGTTATATGAAGTCTCTAAGTGGCCAATCTTGAGCGCTAAGAAGGGTCTTTTAATGTATTTTATTTTGCAAAAGACACAATTGTGTCAGGTTTTTCAGCGTGGTATGTCTTTATCTCATGCTCTAAAAAGCAGCATTTTGTCTCGCTGTCCAGGCAAGTTGTCAGCCGGCAAGCTCGCAGATTGAAACAAATACACAAATTTGTAGATACTCAACTCAGTCGGAGCTTGTGCACAAGTGTGTCATCACATTTTCCAACTTGTCTGACAAAACACAGCCTCAACTTGCGCAACACGTTGAGCGTTTCGAATGAAGGTTACTGCATGCGTCTATGCTCTCTGGGGGGGTCTAGTAGTTTACCCCATTACATATGAAACTGTGGATTTATCATCGCAGGAAACCACGTGTGCCTCTGGGGTAGATGCCATCAATATTTATGGATTTATGTATCAGGAATGCAGCATGTGAATAGCTAGATTCATTGAAGTCATCAAATAAGGGGTTGTGTGATGACGAGCACCATCAGATTTGTGCATGAATTTCAAAATGTCAATGCAAATCACAATTAAAATATATATAAAAAAAAAAAAAGACAATAGTTATATTTAATTTGTATTAAATCAAAAGATACAACTTTACCTCAGAGCCGTGCTTAGCTACAGTACTTAGTGTCTTGGTATGAATTAATGATTGAACCACAGAGTGCTGGGTGATGACTGCACTCCCATAAAACTTTAATGGCCTGCATGTTTCCCTTCTTAGTCAATGCAGCACAGAAAGGAAGCGCTTGTGCCTGCAGTAATCGTATGCCGTGAGCATTTCTCCTTCTTCTTAGGACCGAATGAGCAGGGCTGAAAGGAGAACAATACTCTGTTTGAAAAGATGAGGATGGTTTCATAAAAGTCTCCCAAATGACTTTTACACAAGTGAAATACAGTATAAATAACTTTATACATTTAGTTCAGGCTTTTTAACCTGAATATATATATACATTTGCAAAAAGGCAAGCCTAATTCTTCTAAGCGTATTATTACTTCAGTGTAGCATATTATCTATTTTTTATGAAAATTGTCACACCACTGCTTGGTAACTAAACTTTTCTTAAACCTGCAGTGTTACAACTAGCATGGAGTTCAACCTGGGAGCTGAAAAGTGCTCACATCCAGAGAACAGCATCATTTCTGCCGGTCAATCACGCGTTGCCATATTTGAGACATGTTACCTTAAAGACACTCTTAGAGTTACACTATGGTTTTGGACCTGCATGACCCACACTAAGGACTTAAAGTTAGGATAACTCTGCTGCATCAATTAGGAACTTTCCTTTTTCTAAGTGCGATGTCATACATATCTATGATCCGATGTAAAACACAGGCAAGTAAACAGACTTTCTAAAACATTTAGCTAATTTAGTTTTGCTTATCACCGCTGAATGACTACAGGTACAAACTCAAGGCAAAGAGAAAATAGAGATTCAAAAAGAGAAAAAACATCCTACACTGTCACAGTCTCCCGGTGCCTTTAGACTTTTTGTGGACTGGACTGAGTTGTTTTCTGTGTTTTCGGTGTTTTCTGTTCTGCCTTCCCTTCTTGTGCCCACCTACACACCTGCACTGAATTAGCCTCGTTATTTCTCCCCAGCCAATCAGCCCCTCCCCTCCCCCTCCTCTCTAGGCCCTTTTCACAGTCATAGCAACGTAAACACAGGTGTAATTGATCAAATAATTATCGTCCCCTTCTTATGGTCTGTCACAGCCATTCCAGTGAGCCAACATTCACAACACCTAAATGGAACAGGCCATAATTAATGTTATTAATTACACCTGTGTTTAGTCTGCAGTGACATGTCTAATGGCTGCTTGTGAAAAGGTCCAATCAGCACCATTTCCTTTCTCCTGCCTCGTCAGCTCATTCTCCTCATCTGGGCTTTTCCCACATGAGGCCAGATTCAGATTTTCAATTTTGTGCCAGTGATGTTCGTACTTTTTCAGAGTGCTTTAGATAGCATAATTCAGACAAATTGTAGAAAAACACATTTCATTGAGATTTTGGGGGAAGCTCAACTGTGCCTTGTTAAGTATCAGACAGACTAGACATGAATGAAAGTTAAGAATGAACCCTTTAAAGTGATACCAACAGTAAAGCAATAATATTAAAGGTCCATAAACTAAGCTAAAATAAGTATACTCACCAGCTAAATGTATTGCGGTGGGTTGGTACATTCATGAGCTCATTACAGTGAAACCTGGCTTTCGTTCTAACAATTGAAAAAAAACTGAATCCTGTTTTTTGCAAGTCCCCAAATGTATGGAAGTGCAAGAGCACATTTTAAAGCCTAATTTATGGATCTTTTGACCAGGTTTATAGTTTTTATGTTAAAGTTGGTTCTTTTAATGGCAAACATGTTTTTCTTCAAATGCCAAAGACTTTGTAACATTTGGAAAAGTTGAGCACAGCTCCCACAGCGCGGGGGAAACGAGGTGTTTTCCATACCTTGTTCATTCATTTCCCCCCATCCCGCCTCAGTCTGAGTAAGCTCTCCCAGCTGGGTCTAGTGACTAATTCACCTCTTCTCCTCTGCTTTCTACTCGGCTGGGTCTCAGCGGCCAAGTGTTAACAATATGGCTTTGTGTGTCACACCTGTGGGCAGTGGGACTCTGGGAGAGTAGGAGTGAAGGGCAACGGGGGCCACGCTTTCTGTCTCAGACTCGAGCACGGCGATAGAATAACACCACAGTCTTTGTGTAAATAATGAAGTATTAAATCCAACATATTTTATGCAATGGTTTTCTTGTACAGTCGTATTCGCGGACATATGTAGAAACGTGTAGAGCGGTAGCTTTAATTGGGCTACAATGTTCGTGAACACCGTTCTTCTGTTACTGTTATATCGTGTGCACCACAAACACGTTCCGGGAAGACTAATTTGGGAAGAATTAGTCTTGCATGGTTGGCTATATAGCTCGTTAATGTTTTTGCTTTGCAACAGTGGGTTTCCGCGAGTTGCAACAGAGGATGTTGCGGTAAACAGTACACCGACATTCAGCATGTACAGTACAAATGATTGCATGTCCACACCCAGTTGATTAAATGCAGTCATTCTCTCAGACATGCTGTTCACAGATGCAAACTTCCACTAATTCCACTTAGGTTGTCTATTCATGCATTACAAGGTTTTTTCTTTTTCTTTGAGTCAGCCCCAAATAGTGAGTCACAGAAAATCTGCGTTTTTTTTTCCGCCTTAACAATGATATAAGCAGAATAGTATTTGGGATTGGTTGAACTTGTATCCATTACTCTCTTTTGCCTTTTGCTTCATTTCCCAGGTTCCCATGAATCCTCGGTGCCTTGATCCCAATCGAAAGCTTTCGAAAACGACCTACCTCAGTCATCTCTTCATCCAGCACTATAATCGATATCTGAGGATGTGAGGAGGAGAAGGACTGAGGGTAGAAAACCTCAATAAATCCAACCAAGAAAGGAACTGGGATCACATGGCTGCTATGGACCGACGGGTCAACTGATACCTGATCACACTGGCTTTGCTTGGAAGTGTAAGTCTTTCATTAATCCATCTGACCACAGACCAGGTCAATTCTGTTTCACGGAATCAATTGAAATTCAATCCATTAATGGGAAATAATCTAATAATCACAGTGTCTCCTTTCTAGATTGATTCCTTTGACCTCAACTATGCAGCAGATATTGTGTTCGGAGTCATGTAAACAGGGTTGAGAAGATGAGATAAAGATACATTCCCAGTGTTAGGCATTGTGTCTTATTTATAGGGAGTGTTGTGATATGTAGGATGTCTACCATTATGGCTTTTATCTCTAAACCCAGAATCTAGACATTTATCTCCTCCAGCTCCTCTCTTCTCGTCTCATCTCCTCCGTCATCTTTCTTCTCTCTGCTGCAACACTTTACCGACATGTGTTTGTGCTCTCGTCCCATCCTTTTCCTTGGCACTTAACAATGGCTGTTTCTCTGCCTTTGTTCCTCCTCTCCCTGGAAACAAAAAAAAAAAGATCTTTTATCTTTTTTGTGTACAAGACATGCCATCCATTTTGTGCCAAGCACAACACGTGGACCTGTCTTCTAGAGGCTGCATTGATTTGAGAAGAATCTGAAACATGATTTCATATATTTTGTTTCTGTTTGAGATACCCCTGTGAAGAGAACATCCGTTACCTTTATTGTGACGCAAACTACCATCCTGCCGTCTAAGTGATATTCATATTTTACCAGTGTTCTTTATGTCTCACTATACATTTTAAATGGCACTCAAATAGCAATATTGGTCCCATTGTTCCGGTTTGAATCATAGTTCAATGAGCATTGCATCTGGCAAATATCCATGAATGTCCTTCACACAGTGTCACTGATGGAACATGTTGAATAATGTAGAAAGCATGTATTCTTTCAAATCAATGGGAATTTCAATAGCTGTAAGCTTTTAGCAAGGTCAGGTCAGTGAGGCTCCTGTTTGGTTACTTATGCAACATATCCCAGTACTCACAGCACTGTGGTTAAAACACATTAATAACCAACATGCGCAATGTTGGACTGTGGTGTGGTGATGCAATGGTGCATCATTTGATACGGTGTCTGTCTGTCGGTCAGTTGATTCACGTTAGCGTGTGGATTTAGCTTTTAGCTGAAATCATTTCTGTGCCTCAGCGTGGCTGTTGACTCTTAGTCTTGTTCTGTTGCACTGTGCTGAGCATCATGTTGAACTGTGTAGTCAATGGAAGGGCACACAAGAGATCATTTTACCTACATTCACAACAAACAATACCATTAAAAATGATAAGATGACATGCTGTATAACTCATCTGTTGGCTTTGCTAATGGCTAGATGTGGCGTTCGATAGAAGCTAACGGTAAACTATAAAACCCACCATTGCATTTTTTCATGTTTCATCCATATATTTTTTTTCAGAATAAGATGTAAAGATTGCTGAGTCAGCTACTCATTGAGATGCTGGCTGGGAAGCTGAAATAGATTGCCCACAAATACATGGCTGCAATTTATTGTACAGAAATCAGTATGCGGTCTTAAAAAACGTTCCGCAGATCAACAGATGACACAAATCACCTTGAAGCTACTGTAACTACCAGTGGATCTATTAGAATCCAATATTGAAGATATTTAACTTTATCTGGTAGCTATGCATTTGAGAAATCAGAAGCTTGTACGAAACAAGACTATTGTTCGAAGTGAAGTGTGCAGAAATTCCATTATTTATATGATTATTATATATTTATATTAATGTTTAACTAAGGCCAGGAGGTCAGCATGGAGTCATATGATTATGTTTTATTTAGAATTCTGAACAAACGTTCACAGAAAAACATTTTCTCACCACTCTGACTTATGGCCTTGTTTGACATAACAGATGTTTTTGGGGGTTATTTGCTCAGGAAAATCTGTGTTCTGGTCACATATTTGAGGTTAAGTGCAGTCATTTTAAAAAACAGCATGGGGATAAAGTCTCACCTGGGTCCGTTCTATTTTTATGTTTCTCGTTGCAAATGGATAATACATCACCTTCCCCCTGCACAGTTTGGTTTGAATTCACGATAAACCTGAGTGGACGGTCTGCAGGTCTGGCAAAAAAAGGAAAAAGAAACATTTCTGGAGTTGGTGTTTTCCGTCTCTGATGTCTTATTTTCTGTGAATCTCGTTTTCACGTGAGAGCTAAGGTGAGGGAGGTGTTGTAGTGTGAAGCAGACCAGGTTCATTTTAGGGTGCTGTGAGTCTTGGACTCTTTACAGCTGTTTCACATTTAATGCACGGTAGTGTGCCGATCTTCATCTCGTCTCTGATCACAAAAAGCAAAGCGGATCGATGTTGAATAGTTCATATTCGTGCTGAAAATATTAACATTACCCTTAAAGGTTCAACCGGCATGCGATGCATTCTGAATGTTAGTATTATTGCATCATGCGTGGATGGGATGATTTGCTTCTGCACTCCCAACTCAACTGATGCATTATAATTTGATTTCCTGTGAACATTTATGTCAAGCAGGTGCAGGAGGTTGAAGTTATCACCTTCTTGTTAGTATTTCATTAAACAGACAGGAAAGCAGGGGATCTGGAATGATGAAATAGCTGGTGGGGATGGCGAGGCCAATTATGCCAAAGCACTTTTTTTTTTTTTCTTGTTTAAATTGGGTCTCTCCAGCAAATCCTTTCAGGGTCAGATGATGTCATACGCTAATTAAGATATATAAATAGTGTGTTGTAAATGGCATCAGCCATAAAAAAAAATGTGTCATGAGTCATGGCAAGTTTCATTAAGATATATGCAGATTTTTGTTTTTTTGATAAGATACAACAGTGTAGGTCATGTCCTGTCAGAGTCAACTGCTGGTTTATCACCTAAAACATACACAATTCAAGGCTTATCTGAAGAAATATTGTTTATTATGAAGGACTTTTGACTTTTCTTGCCTTGACACTGAAGACAATCACCATGAATACAACAAATCTGTTTTTCCTTTGGTCTTAAAAAGAAGTGACAAATTACACTCATTTGTCCGATGCTTTTTTAATAAAGTGACAATAAGTGCATTCCATAAATACATGAATAAGTACCTACACTGGTGCATTCCCATGCTCTGCTTAACATACTTTCAAGTTGTGTTATCAATTCCCTCTGTTGGTCAGAGGGCCACACTGCAATACATAATGTATCTATCATATTTTACTTTATCCAGGAAAATATCCGGTCTATATCCGAGTTATCTTTTTTTTTTTTTCAGTTAATAGAGTCATTTTAAATGACAGTGTATTTGATACTTTTTTTAATATTTCCCTTCTGTTCATTTCATATCCTGGCTGAACGCCGTACATACTGTAGCTGCCAGGAGATGACGGATATGCGGCGACCTGAGCAGCGACCCATACGCACAGCATGCCTTGCAGCATCGAGCTGTAGGATGGGTCCGTGTGAGCGAATGTGACTTGCCCAGTGGGGTAGAGTGGGGGGGGGTAACAGGTGCCGACACTGTCAGCTTGTTAACACTGGGGAGAGAATTGGCTCCTCCAACAGAGTGCGGCACATATGCAACACATAGCCTTTGGCTGTGCGACGTATGTGCAGGCATGCATACATGTGAAGTGACAAAAGGCAGTGTGTGTGTGTGTGTGTGTGTGTGTGTTGCACACAGTTATGTTACATGAGTAAAGGGAATTTGATTTGTTTGTCCAATGATTATTAGTGTAAAAATAGACACGTGACTGGGCTGTGCACATTAAATACATTAAATAAAAGGGAGTTTTGTCCAGCTGGTGCCACCCTGATTGAACATTGTGCAAATGTACGTGTGCATGCATGTCAGCGTCCTCGGTGTTGTACTGTCTATTACTGCAGAGAGAGACTGTATAACGTTCAAAACACAGAGCCCCTAATATGTTGCCCAATAATACTTTATAAGTTTCAACATCAATTTTGTTTTAAGCACATTGTTAGAGCATTATGCGGCTCCGTTTTTTCTCCAAAAGCTTTTGGAGATATACTTATATGAAGCCCCCTAGGGTTATGTGCAAGACATTCTCTCAAACATCACAAATTAGGCCCCTAGATGACCCATTTCCGGGTGAACTAAATTGACACAATGAATTATTCCATCCAGTCTTGTGGCCTCTATAACGAGGAGGGGACTCGGAAACAGAGGATAAATTAGGACACTCACTTCTTGCGCCGCTCATTTATTCCATCAAAGCCATTTAGGCAGATTTTGCCCCGTTTGCCCAATTTATTCTGTGATTTCTTACCCTCTCGTTTTGGAGGACGGGGGAAATGGATGTGAGTTTGGAGAAATTGGCAGCTCCATTTTGGAGATAATAAGACACAAGGATAATGTGTCAGAATCGTTTTAATTCTGGTGTAGTTGTAGAGTAACTTGACGTATCTTTTTCCTTTTTGGAAACACACTCGCGGAGCTCTGCCCCAAATAAATCCCTAATAGCTTCCAGCAATAAAATAAAACTGAAAAGGGAGAATGTGGTTTAGAATAAAATGAGAGTTCACTGTAGAGGGAGGGAGAGGGGAGTCGGTGTGATGGAGGGAGAAAAGCTGCAGTAAAAGAGGAAACAACACTGTATAACCAGTATACATATGCTAATCTTTACACTCTGTTTCAGCCTGTTTATCAATATCACTATTACTCTTGGGGGGGGGGGGGGGGGAGAAAACACATTAACAGTATGTCCACTGTATTTAAAAACAGCTACTACATTGAGGAGCGCATGTCATATTGTCACTGTGCAGGATGCTTTCACAGATGCTGCGACATCAAAGACAACGACAGCAAAATGAGATGACTTCCAACAAATACTACGTTGAGCTCAACTCAAGTGTCAAACCCACAGGGTCCACAGGGGGATATGGTTACTGTCACCTGAGGGTTAAAGCCTTCCTCTCTGGTTTGATGTCTGAATATTGGGTTATTTGATATGCTGCTGCTCCTTTGAAGTCAGCCTGGCAGGACAAGACTGCAAGCAGATTTCCCACAAGGACTTTTAACTGCTCAGCAGAGAGACAGACATCACTCTCAAGCCTCATCAAAGCGGAGAGCGCTCCTTTTTTTTTTCATGACCCCTCTGCATGCTTCACCACGCTGAAGATGCATTTCCTGTTGTTAGGCGCCTTCTAGTGGACTTTGTGGAGAAATACAGGGTTTCATGTTTTCAGTAACTATTGTGTTTTTTTTCTTTCTTTTTTTTCTCCACAGTGACAATGGTGTTGTTTCTGATTGGGATCTCTATTGCTGTGAATAATTCATCTCATGAAAACCAAACTGCAGGTAATCGTTGAAATGACTTGATAATATTAATATTAATGAGTATCATTAACACGGGGAAAAGTTGAATTTATTAGCATTAAATCACACCGTTGCACACTTTGATACATTCTGATATTCTGCTGCTTTACCTTATACAGTAGATAATGCAAATTTGAGACATATATTGCAGTTCACTGACTTTGACTCATCCGATCAATTATGGCTACAGTGGTCAGCATTCAAATTTTTTTTTACATAGTCTTGCTTTAAAGGAATACTTCATATTATGGAAAAATGTGAAAGAGATGAAAAGATTGTTGAAGCTACAGCGAGCAGCTGTTAGCTTCAGTCAAAGATTGGAAACATCCAAAGGTAGAAAATCTAAAGCTCAATAACTAACATGCTTCATATTAAATGGACAGATGTCAAAACATCAAACTATACCTTATATTATCCATTTGTTTGACTCTATTGTGAGATTTATACTATTATGATCTCTGTGTTCTATCCAGGAAACCCCACCCATCAGGGTGCTCATGTGCTGCCCTCAACACTGGTCATCTCCCTGCTTCTTATCATCATTGTCTTGCTGACAATCTACTGTCTGAGGTGAATAAACCTGCACACACACACACACACACACACACACACACATTCACTTATTTGTCTTAGAGTGAGTCTCTGCTTCCTCTGTTCTCTCTTGCCCTCTCCCTTTCAGCGTGTGTGAGCATGAGAGTGAGTGCGTCGGGTCAGGTCAGGGCATTGGGTGGGGGTGGTTTGGAAACAGACGGTGAGCAGTGGCTTATGGGTAAACAGCTGCACCTCAAGTAAGACAGCAAACAAAAACAGCTAGTGCAGGTCAGGTCACAGACACTCATTCCCTGACCAGCCAGCTCAGACGACACGAGGAGGAACAGCTTTGCCTCCCTCAATTGGTTGATATTGGTTTTGGTATTTGTTGTTTGCTCACCTTATGCGCTTAAAAGCTCTGTTCTAGACATTAGGGGATGATGCCTCTTCAATACAGATATCTGCCCTTTATGTTCTCTGATGGTTTTGCTTCCTCTGCTTCTCACTCGGTCATTACTGCAGGTTCAAAAACCACGGGAAAGCTCTAGTTACCTCGGTGGATAAAAAGATTCCAAATGGCTTCTTGGACGAACAAGGTACTGTTGTGCTGCGCTCAATATAACGACCAGTGCATGAAAATGTAATACAAGCCTTTAACTTTTTATTTCTTTTTAGTTTAAGTGTAGGTTTACATTCTTTATGGACTCGGAAAGTTTTCACGATCCGAAGTCCAAGGTAGCTGGAAAGGTTTTGAAGGCCCTTCGTTTTCCTAGCACGTAGGGAGCCGTATATTCTTTCACTTCAAGTAGAAAATAAATAAATTAACGGAAAGGCCACATTCTGAGTTAAGACAGTTATGTGCAGCAGCAGCAGCAGCATGTTTATGACTCAAGAAATCATTTCTGTCATGTACCCACAAAAGTAGGAAATCTTAATGGCCATCAGGCTTGTTTTTGCAGGTGCTATGAGAGCTTGTAATGTTCTCTATTGGGAAACATTAGCTCTCTGACCGCCATATATTCCTTTAAACACAGGAGAGCAGACAGTGGTCCTCCTTCCCAGATCTCCCTCGCCATCCAAGAGGTACTTCCCCATCCCTCTGGACTCGCTGGAGGAGGAGTACCGGATACGCTCCGCCGACGACGGCAAGCTCTTCAGAGAGGAGTTCAATGTAAGCACGAGTTTGTGCGGTGTTGACTTTGCCCTACACTCTTGACTACGATCTTTGTCCTGCAAAGCATAGAACAAGTACAGAAAATAGTAATAAAATGTTATGTTAGAAGGCTGTGTACCCGTGGCTTTATTTTTCACCTCATGAGGATTGGGGGGGGTTCTTTCTTTATAGTCGCTGCCGTGTTACTACCACCACGGGTCCTTTGAGGAGGCGAGCAGAGAGCACAACAGAGAGAAAAACAGATACCCAAACATTTTACCATGTGAGTGAGGATCTATATTCCGCAGCAGACAATATTAATGTAACCTTTAGACTTGCCGTCGTATTGATCTCTAAATTGTAAGGAAAAGGTGATGTGGGCTGAATGAAAACCAACTTCATTTACTTTTTTTTTTTTTTCTCCCTTCTCTCTTCCACAGATGATCATTCAAGAGTGTTGTTAAGTCATCTTGATGGACATCTGTGTTCAGACTACATAAATGCATCTTACATTGATGTGAGTCTTAGTTGCATTTAAGCTTGTATTGCAGATGATTGGTTTTTTAATACATTGTTATTAATACTCAGTTTTTTACACAGGGTTTTAAAGAGAAGAACAAATTCATTGCAGCTCAAGGTAAATGTACATTTCAGCTTGGTTTAGTATTAAAAGCAATTTTGAACATGCAAGTAGTCGAGTTTATGACAAATTTTCTTTGTTCTGCTTTCAGGCCCAAAGCTTGAAACAGTGGCCGACTTCTGGCGGATGGTTTGGGAACAGAAAACAACGACTATAGTAATGCTGACAAATCTGAAGGAAAGGAAAGAGGTTCGTCTAAAGAGTGTTCTCCCTCCACACTAATGTTACAAAGTAGGGCTGGGTGTTATAGAATGAACCGATACAATCTATACGGCTCCAGTGCACCATTACTGAAACCCCTTTGTATTCTCATGACCCAAAGTCATGGGCATAATTTGTTTGACCCTACTCCCAACTGATAATCTATACAAAGTGTCACCCAGCTGATTAGTTAGCATCGGATCAAATTCAGCCTCAAAGGGATGATCAATTGAGAGCTCAGCTGCGGGGTTTGATAGGGCAGAATAGAGGCATTGGGGATCAATGGCGGAATAATTGTTGATAAGATCCTAAGAGGCTTCATGATAATTAGTCTGAGAATCTAGTTAATGAGTTGAAACGTCACCGTGAAGATCTTATTGACTGACAGAGTCTCTGTGATTGCCTTTGGATTGGATTGTGAAATACACACGTCAAATACACATTTATATACGGGCACTTATACGATATATATATACAATAGAAGGTGATTCACAACCATTTGATTTGTAAGTTACAATGACAATACCAACGTGTGTTCTTTATAGACATCCATTTCTTTATTGTTTTGATTCTCTTTACAAGGACAAATGTTACCAGTATTGGCCAGAAAAAGGCTGCTGGATGTACGGGAACATCAGGGTGGCGATGGAGGACTTCACTGTACTGGTGGACTACACCATCAGAAAATTTTGTGTTCAATATGTAAGTAAAATAATGTGTATCGACATATCAGAATGTTAACGAGGATGCATTTTTATTAGCTCATTATCACTTTTTTTTTTTTCAAACATACGACTGACTTACCTCACAGCACATCAGAAGAAATGTAATTATACTGTACAGCAGGAGTTAGGAAACATTCATCACAAAAACGAGCTAAGAAATAATGCTTTTATCGCGCACTGAAAATAATAGTGTGCTTTTTCAATATTGCTCTTAATATACTTGTTAATTGCTCTAAAAATCTATAATCATAATAGCTAGATTCTTATTAAAAATTAAACGTGAAACAAAGTATCATTGAGATGGTGTAAAAAAAAAAAGTATGTTCCCCCGTGGAGACATTTTAGAAAGCTGCAAAATATAATACAGAAATGAAAACCAGTATGGAAACACATTAAGGAATATTAAAGAATGATGCAATAGACTGCAGGAAAATTATCAATACGGAGGTGTATTTAACTGAGAGTAAACACTGTACAAATGTCTCATCTTTAGAGCTTCATACACTCACACTATCTCTATTTCTCACCCTGTGTTTTTTTTACTGCCGAAGCGCCATCTCGGTGTACCGAGAAGCCTTCAGAATGCAAAATTCACTTTGTTCCCCTTTCCATTTGAAGCCGGAGAAGTGCAGACATCCTCTCTGACTCTGTGAAAACTGTGCCGTAGCGCTGCGGTACAAGCTGAAACAGACCGAGTGCTTCTTTACATGCAGCTCTCTGAACACAGAACAACCACGTTTTTTCAGCAGAATAACGTTCTCTTGAGAGAGCATTCATGAGACACGAGAGCGCGGCAAACCAGTACACATGTTTAACAATCCTATTCCGTCACAAGTAGAAAAATGGCAATTTTATTTTTTCAAATGTTTCAGTTAATTTGAGGTTTCTTTTCCAGTAGGTAAAAGTATTTTTTGTCGACTGATCTGGTCTGCACAGGGAACAGGTTTTTTAACTTTGTGTGTCTGTGCTTCACCAGCAGGGCAGCGATGGTCCCCGAGCTCCGCGGCTGGTCACCCAGCTCCACTTCACTAGCTGGCCAGACTTCGGGGTGCCGTTCTCACCCATCGGCATGCTGAAATTCCTCAAGAAGGTCAAGGCTGTCAATCCGTCCTATGCTGGACCCATTGTTGTGCACTGCAGGTAAAATGTGTACTATAACAGAAGCCAGCCGAAAAGAGAAGAAAACACTTTTTGAATGATGAATATCCTGTTTTGCAATAAGTCGATGAGCAAAACTAAAATATGGTATGTGAAAGAAGTTCTTAACAGCGCTTATATCAGAATATTTTTTTTTTTTTTTTTGTGGAATAAGAGGTAAAGGTTAACTTCTTTATAATATCATCGTGTTTTTTCATTATTTCATAAAGTTCTGTTATGTTGGAGATGAACTTTAGTGTCGGTCAATCGTGGAGCATCAATACATATGGTCTGGCATATGTTTTGTCAGGCCAATCGGTGTATAAAGCCTCACCAAAGAAATCAGCAGCCGATTGTAGCAGCAACTGCTGCAACAGGTGCTCAGGGACTGTTGTTCTTGAATGGGGCCCATTGAGGAGGCTTCAACACCCCGCTGTGGAATCCCAGCTCTGCTCCCAGCGGTGCCGTTTGCTGAAATTACCCTTGTAAATCTATTAGGAGTGTTTTTGGGCTTCAGAGGTGAAGCACTTTTACACATGCTTGAGGCTGTCCACAATTGACATCTACATTTATGTTAAGAAGAAAAGGGATAGCATGGCAATGTACAAACAAGAATGCAAAAGAGTTTTTGTATTAACACATCGTGTCCATTATTCTGTATTGCGTGCTCTTTTATTGCTGTGGTTCTATTTGTACAATATGGACACAACGTGCTATTGACTTTTTATTCTGTAGCTACACTTTGTTACAGAGACAGACCTTGTGCCTTCTTCTTGTCTTGTGTTTCCACAGTGCCGGGGTGGGGAGGACGGGGACGTTCATTGTCATTGACAGCATGATCGACATGATGCACATGGAACAGAGGGTGGATGTCTTCGGCTCTGTGAGCAGAATACGGGAACAGCGCTGTCAGCTCATCCAGACAGATGTAAGTGTTGACCCTCTCCGACCTGTTGTACCTTGGACTGACAGCTCCGACTTCGCTGCTCAAGTCGTGGCAGAAAACAGGCGAGGATGGTGGAAAACAACCACGTCTGTGATACACAAAAAAAAATAGAAGGAAATAGTTTGGCAAACTAAAGCTACTACTTCTACCTCCTCGTCTCCTTGACTTCCTCCGTCTTTAACTCCTCAGATGCAGTACTCCTTCATCTACCAGGCTCTGTTGGAGTACTACCTGTATGGAGACACAGAGCTAGATGTGTGCTCTCTGGAGGGCCATCTGCAGAGGCTTCACAACACCAGAGCTCCCCACGACAGGCTGGGCCTGGAAGAGGAGTTCAGGGTAGGAAGACAAGACGCTCACTCGTGAACAATTTCAGTCAGTAATTAATCGTCCCCATCACCCTGTCCTCTGCATAGCATAAAACACAAAGCTTTGAATCAAGCAACACCTCATAAGGCACCACCATCTGCCACGTAGGATGTACCATTCTTTTGCTACTCACAGTTCCCTACACACTAAATGGAATTATTACCTATTTCCTTTCTTTTGCCTCTTCTTGTTATTCTTCTCCATCTTCTGCCTCTTCTTCTTCCTTTTCCATCCTCTGTGTTTTTAGTTAATCAAATATTGTCCGTCTCACCATATTTACTAGCCTTGTACGGCCCCCCCCCCCTTGCACTGATGAAACAAACAAACTTTTTGGATCACGTCAATCCACTCGTGCTTTCTCTCCCGTCAGAAGCTGACCAACGTCCGCATAATGAAGGAGAACATGAGAACCGGGAACCTTCCTGCCAACATGAAGAAGAACCGCGTGCTTCAGATCATTCCGTGTAAGGACTACTCCGATACTCCGAAAACCCTTTCATAATACATCACATCCAAGTAACATCAAAGTATCACACTGCTGGTGATTTTAGAGATGCCGTACACAGATATCTGGCTAGTCAGATCGTGTCTTGTGTGATCAATGGCATTTAAATAGGGCTTGTATCATGACTTAAAGTAGGGAGTAGAGAGGGAATGGAGAGCCTCGCTACAACGTTTTACAGTGAAAACTGATATAGGTTCTGGCATATTTGGCCTTAATAGCACAGCTAAAGTTTTACTTCACTGTTTTTTTTTTTATTTCCATCAGCCTCTTCAAACTTTTATTTTATTAGGAATCACTTGTGGAAAGTTTGATTTTTTCCTTTTTTCTTTTGCAGATGATTTCAACCGAGTAATACTCTCAGTGAGAAGAGGACAGGAGTTCACCGACTACATCAATGCCACCTTTATTGACGTAAGCACTCCCTCACGACCTCCTGTATAGATTTCCCATAGAAATATATATAAAGCTCATTGTTTCCTTTACAAACAATGCAAAATATTATGTTTGCTGCACTCGCAATGTGTTGTTTACCGGATGATCTGCCCTGCAGGGCTACAGGCAGAAGGACTATTTTATCGCAACCCAGGGCCCACTGTCTCACACAGTGGAGGACTTCTGGAGGATGGTGTGGGAGTGGAGGTGTCATTCAATCGTTATGCTCACCGAACTCAAAGAGAGGGAGCAGGTACAGTACGGTGCTTGAGTTGCACATTTAAAACCATCTTTTTTTATTCTGTTATTTCATAATCGTACTTATTTCTTATTCCTGACAGTCTCTGTGTGTGTGTTTAATCATTTTGTGTTGTTTTTGTGGTGCACTCTGAAAATATAAAAAACAAGAATGGGACATAAATCAGCCAAATGAAGCCTAATTGTATTTCCATCTGACCTTTCCAAAACAGGAAAAGTGTTTCCAGTATTGGCCATCAGAGGGCAGTGTAACATTTGGAGATTATACTGTGGAGCTGACTGGAGACACACAGTGTGAAACCTTCACTCTCAAAGACATGGTGCTCACATACAGACCAGTGCGTAACGTTTCATTATGACATTTAAAAGCGGTAAAATAGACATTTTTAAATTGACATATTTGCCTCCCCTGTTTTTCGTTGTGCTTGTCAATTTAAAGTTCACGAAATGTCATTATATCCACCATTTTTTTTTAGCTGCATTCAAATAACAGAGTGAGCTCTCCATTTCACCAGGAAAAGCAGTCACAACATGTCCGACACTTCCACTTCCACGGATGGCCTGAGATCGGAATACCAGCCGAGGGAAGAGGGATGATTGACATTATTGCCGCTGTGCAGAGGCAGCAGCAGCAGTCTGGAAACCGTCCCATAATTGTGCACTGCAGGTGAGGAACTTCAGTTTGACAATTCTGCAACGTAATGTGCATCCTCAGATGAAAATTATGTGTCTGTCCACTCATGCTGTTAATTCAACTCCTTTCATTTTCACCGGTGCGTTTATCACCCGATAACCTGAATCTCTCATTGTGATATTGGAAGGAACTACATTTTTTTACAGATACATTTTTTTCTCTCCTACAAATTGTCTGTTTCAGTCAATTCTACATTTTTGCCTCAGTAGACCTGGTGTTCTATGCCTGAGCCACTTATGTGAACCCTTATAAAGACTTAGCTGTGAAAGCTTTGATCAGAACCTAGCTTCAGGTGAAGTGATTCTAAAGCAGCATGCCCCTGTGGGATTGATCCAATCCACTGATTCACAGTCAATTAAAACCTCTCAAAGTGAAATCTCCTCTGACTCCCACTATGATTAATCTGATAAGATGAGCTAACGACAGGAAATGGTGTCATCACTCTCTTCTATTCCTTCATCACCACTTGTCTAAGAAGGGCTTTTTAAAGCTTTTTCTCTGCCCCTGGGAAATGGGGCTAACCCGCTGCAATCCCCAACGTCTCTCTACACTTCTCTTCCGAATCGCACATCACTCTCGCACTCGCTCTCCCCCGTCTTTCTTTCTCCATCCCACCGTCATTGTAAACATTGACTCAGTCAAACACTGAGCTTCCAAACTGATTAGTGTTAGCATTTGGATCAGCCCCTCTTTAAGTGAGGATAATTATTAGGACTATTACACAAAGGTCACCTTTTCTCTTTGCAAACTTTCTCATTCAAATTGGAAAAAGAAAAAGGATGTGCTGCAAAGATTACAAGAGTTCCATCGCAGCATCATTGTTAAGAAACTGAGAAGCGGTTTTGAATTCTTAACGTCCTTGTCCTACTACCGTTTTCCAAGGCTTGTCCAGCGTCGGCGTTATGTTGGCTTGCTGATAGTGTTGTCCTTTCATGTTTCAGCGCTGGGGCGGGTCGGACCGGTACCTTCATTGCCCTCAGTAACATTCTGGAGAGGGTGAAAGCTGAAGGCCTCCTGGACGTTTTTCAGACAGTCAAGAGTTTACGCATGCAGAGACCACACATGGTTCAGACTGTGGTAGGTTGGAAAACAAAAGATGATATCAAACCTTCTGTGCAGCTTATTCTACATTTGTGTTTGGAAATCATTTCTGCACAGTTAACACGTTCCCTTTCTGCTTTCCCTTTCAGGAGCAATACGACTTCTGCTACAGAGTGGTTCAGGATTTTGTTGACATTTTCTCAGACTACGCCAATTTTAAATAATACCTGTCAAGATACTGTTCTGTCAAATGTATTCTTTTTTTTTTTTTTTCCTCTGAATGTTGTTTTCTAAAGCAAGCTCTTTTTACATTTTGCACTTGATTACAGATCTAAAAAATAATTGTAACATACTGTAATATAATTGAAAACACCTGTGCTCCAGGAGAGTCTGTCTCTTTTAGGATTACTTGATCTTCAAGTGTCCCAATGTCAGAGAAATAGAAATGATAGTGGTTTAGTAATGGGGGTGGGTTGGGGAAGTTTTAGCAACTTGCATATGTTGCAACATTATTAGGGTCAATAAAGGAATTGTTCAGATATAAACAATGTGTATAGAAATATATATTATGTATTGCTCACTACCTGAAATGCATCACTAATGTGTTGTAGAGTCCATGCATTCCTTTTTTTATTTCTGCTTTATTTTCTTACTGACCACAATGACTGTGGTTTACATTAGTCGTATATATATTTTATGCTGCCCTCTGAACATGTTTTGAGCGATATGAGGAGAATAAATTGTGCGTTTTGATAAGTAGGCTAAAATAATTACTGCTTTTGCTGAAACAGTATGTCCTGTCTGACGTGTGTCATCTGAATAGTATTTATGATCTACTTTGAGCTCAAACAAACACACAAAACTCAAAGATACATTTCATTCTGTTAGATGCTGCAAAATGTCCTCACTTTCTGTCTGTGAATAACTTAACAGCTGCTGCCTGTTGCAATTGTATTGAACTTCATCAACTTTCTTGTGTTGCCTGTGGCAATATTACTTAGTGGATTGGCGCCTGACGCTGCAAAATGAAATTAGCCCACATTGGAAAAGGCAGAAGAAAAAAATGTATTACTACATCTGAACGTATCATTCTTTTTAAGTGTTTTACAGCCAAGCATCACCTCCATCCATCCATTTGTATTCACATTAGCAAGCAGACTTTACACTTGCATGTTTGCATAAAGCAGTGCCATATTGATTAGAACGACAATTCTAATCATGAAAAACTTGTCACCAAGTGACACAATTTTAATACAGATAAGCCAGATGTTTGTGTTTAATTTAATATAATGGACACATTTATAAAAAAAAGTGCATTGTTTTTGAATGGTGGTGTCCTGTATGGATCATCAATTCATTGTTCTTCTTAGAGTATTATAAGGTATATGGCTAACAAAAATGTACATTCATATTAGTTGTTGCAAATATATGTATGAGAAATTGAGAAGAAAAACCCTGCGGAAATTTGTGTTTGAATAAAAGACTTGATAAGAGATGCTGTTGAACCTTGTCTGGGAGTGTAAAAAGCACTGATATCAAGAACCAGTGCTCAGCCAAAATATGAAATATGCATGCACAGGCATTTTGACGTTTTTGATATTCATATTTAAACAAGGAAACCCCACATTGCTACAAAATCAAAAGCATCTATTTTTGCAAGGCTTCTGCTTAATTCTTTGTAGAACAGTATGTTTGGAAGTCTTAAGTTTGGGGAAAGAAACTTACTACTGTGTTTGTACTTCCATTAAATCGTAAAAATGTCGGTTTATACATGACACGATCGTTTTTGTTTATTTACTGTACATAAGTTCTTGTTGTGGTCATTAATCATCTCCAATGTGAACTGCATTGTTGATTTCAGTTCAATGTATTGCTGAAAGAAGAAGAAATAAGGGCAACGACAGTGAGGCCTTCCAGCTGATGTAACATAAATGCGCAAACATCTCGTTTCAATGATGTTTCTGCCTTTTTGAATCTGTATGGACTATTTGTTTGCTAAAAGCTGATTCAAATAAATTATAGATGGAAAGAAATGACAGGTTTCAGCTTAATGTTGTTCTTTTTGTCTGCTTCTCTGCTCGGATGCGTTCGATACAAACACAATAATGTTGATATATATGATGATATATATTTCATGCCTTTTGAACCCTCATGGTGATGCCAGCATATCTGAGCACTTAGCCAGCTCCATTAGTACTATTTTGTGTTCCATTAGTCAGTAAATGTGTCACACCTGCAGAGAGGGGATTATAATCCTGACAGCAGTCTTCTAACACCTATAAAAATCCCCCTCTGGCTAATGCACCACATGCAAACAAGGCAAATACAGAGGTGAGTGAGTCCTCAATGAAGTTTGTTCAATGTTCATTTAGTTAGAATTGCTCCTTATTAATTACTGTCTAAAATGCTGTTTTGCAATGCTTTATAACCCCTTGGCCTGCGAGCTGTGGAGCTGTGAGCGAGAAGGCTGTGACATTATTGTTTTTATTACAAATTTGGCTTCCTCTGCAGCTCTTAATGGAAGCGAGCAGCAGAGTGATGGTGCAGGTGTTGTTGTTGGCGTTGGTGGTCCAGGTCACCCTGTCCCAGCACTGGTCCTATGGGTGGCTACCAGGTGGAAAGAGAAGCGTGGGAGAGCTGGAGGCAACCATCAGGGTGAGTGATTTTATTTTTATTTGTACGTGGAGTCCAAGGCTTCAGGATATGTGGAGTCTTTATGAAATATAAAGCAAAATCTCAAATGAAATACTGTTAAAAAGTCAGATTCTTTTTTTCCCACAGTGTTTCAACAATATGCTGTTGGGTTTAGATTTCATACCAATCTTGGTTTCATCGACTAAAAACTCTATTTTATTGTACTTAGATGATGGGTACAGGAGGAGTGGTGTCTCTTCCCGAAGAGGCGAGTGCCCAGACCCAAGAGAGACTTAGACCATACAATGCAGTAAGTGCTTATTATACATAATTTATCACGAATGTCTACTTCAATTGTACAATATTAATGTACGCTACACCACTGGGTACCATTGTGTTCCAAAGCAGCAATGACAATATACAAACTGCTCAACGACTGTTTTTATTTTTCCCTTTTTGCATGAGTGAATGTGTGAATGCTTAATTTAATCTTTTTGAATGTTGGCAGATAATGCTAATTTGCTCAAAATTGTTTGGTTTAGTGCTGTATATATGAATGAAGATTGATACATGTGTTATATAAAATATTCAAGCAGCAGATCAAACTGTTTACTGAGATTTAATTTCAATCTCCTCAGAATAATGATGATTACAGTCATTTTGAGCGAAAGAGAAAGTTCCCGAATAAATGAAGAGCTACAGAAAGAAAGAAGGAAAAGAAAAGGACTGTATTTGCATCTCCATCAACACCTGTTATGGATCGCCCGAGTGCAGGCTACTGACTTCAACAAATCATCACATTTATTGCACAGATCAATTACATGTATGTCTGAAATTGTAATAAAGTTTTTGAAATCTGATGGAATGATCAAATGTTTTGTTCAATCAGATTATCATATTGTGATCTCACTTTGCAGACGTGGTCATTAGTATGCTAATTCAATATAAAAAAACGCCATTTTAAAGCCCGTTAAATAGATAAAATTGCCTTTGTAAAGCAGCCACGACCGACAAGCATGACAAACTTGTGACACAACAATCTTAGCAGCTGGTGATTAGGCCAATTTATTAGAAATCAATGACTTAATTGAATTTGCTACAGTTTTGGTAATTCTATTTTCTGCCACACCAGTCGTGGGCATATGTGATGTGGAAAATTACACCGGCTGATTTGTGTGTTCGTACCTGAATGTTGATTAGCCTCCGCAAACTGAAAGAGACAAAATATGTTCTGCTGGTTGATGTCCTCAACGGCTCTTCTGCAAATTTAGGATAACTGCAGCCATCCAAAACAGAGAGAGAGTGTAAAACTTTTTCTACCCCCCTCCTATCCGAACAGGAAATTGGTGTTCATTATAAAAATTGGAATTTCATATCAGGAAAGGAAAAGAATCAGCAGGGGGCATATGTTTTAAAGAGAACTCATTTTCTGGCAAAGCCCCACAGACAGAGCACCATACTAATCGCCTGGTGCATAAGGGGCTAGGATTCATGAACTGTGCTGACACCGTGGAGGCCCTGCATTGTTAGAGCGTGGTTGTAATGCACGCCAATGAACCCAAACCCGCTGGCACAACTGGGAAAAGGTGAACACTATAAAAGCACATAGAATTAAAAAGAAATTAAACCACATTCCATTGCACTTCCAGAACAATGCTTGTTCATTTGTGATACTTTCACATCGTCGGTTTAATATTCATGGTTGTAATTTGCATAACACAATCATTTCCTTTGATGAGGAAGTCTAGGATTCTTTATTTTAAGCGTTACATTCCATTTTACCTTCTTTGACAAAGTTACAGAATCAAATGTTGTCCGTGGGCATTTTCTTCTGAGAGTCACGATGAGACTTGCTTGAATTGATTTATCCTTATCTTTATGGAGTATTCAATAATTTTTGCAGCATCCCCATAAAGGATAATTATGCTTTTACAACATTTCCTAAAATATGGTTTTAATTCAATTTGGTATACTTGGTATGAGAATAATGAATGTTTACAGACAAAGCATAAAATCCAATAAATTCCCTTTTAAATAATCCCAAAGCATTTGCTGTGGAAGCCAACTTTCTCCGTCCCAGTGTCCTCATCAAGGACCTGCCTAATTGCACGTATATCAGGACAACAAAACCTGCTGGTATCTATGTTTCCAAATTTGATTTAACCTCACTTTCTCCTTCCCCGGACCCCCTTGTGGATATTCACTTTGTTTACCTCAAATTAAACTTCATATTGTTTACAGCCTCCTGGTCCCTGAACATTTTATAGCATTTTAGAATTATTTATTTATTTATTTTTTGTAATGATTGTAGTGTTGGGATTCATTTGAATGTTCCCCTCATCTGCATGAAAATTATATAATTAACTTTTGATTAACCAGCTCAGTTGAGTTCGTTCCCCCATGAACACTGGTGAATAGTACCCACCGCATTTTAATGACTGTTTTCCAATTGAGTGGCGACCTTTTCATCAAAGAGCCACAACTGGGGCTAAACAACGGTAGAAAATAATCACGGCGAAGACAATAGCAGAGGCCGACAGGCTAGGATGTCATCTTTAAATATAACAACAAAGATGAAAGCAACCTTACTGCACGTAGTGACTGTGGCGAGAAGCCAAGTGCTTGTGCTGCTGGATGCCCCATTGTTAGAGCTGTGGAGGTCACGTCCATTGGCATATAGAGAGGGAAAGCACAGGAAGCTGAGAATGGCCCATTGTTACATGTCCTTGCTCAGAGGGAATTCCATTATGAAGGGCAATACATTTTTGATACTTTGATTTTGGTGCCATTCATTTGTTTGAAAAACAGAACATATTTGGATAATGGCTTCAGGAAAAAAGAGGTCTCAGAGCACCTTCCATCCAAGGCTACAGCACTGCATTAACACACCTGCCAATCAAGCACGCCCGAGCAGATGTGCATCCTTGCACGGCCCACCATCAAATAAGCATTCTATCATATGCATAATATAGTTTTCATTTCATCGCGATTATGCTTCGTGCACCGTGTGTGTGTGTTTCCGATGGGTCATAGGAAACTTTTATTGAAGCGGAGTGTATAATAAAGTCATTTTCCAGGTGCTTGTTGTGGCTCTTATTATGAACAGAATGATAATTTCCCCTGGAGGAATCTGGCCCTGCATATCAATTGAAGTTTAGTGTGGGTCTTACTATGTTCCCGCAGGCTATAGTAGAAGGCAAAGTCATCTTCAGAGAGAGTCTAAATGTCAGGGAGGTCTTCAAACACTTTTTCTCCCAGAGCCTTACTGAAAAAGGCTCTTTGGAAGTGCTATGTCTTGGAATTGATATGTTGGAGGTGAGGTAAAGATGGACACAGAAGGCCTAATGTAAAGCAGTTGACATGAAATTTAATTGGAAAGAAATATGTAAAAAAAACGATGGAATTGGTCACAGAAGAAATGAAGCTGCGACTGCTCTTATTGAGCTGCGTTCTGGAGGTAAAGCGTCTGCTCTCCCACATGTTTTTATTCATATCCACACGTCTCCACATGGTGACACTCTTGAGCTGCGTGTTTTGAATCTGCTCCTGGCTTGTCGGGTCTCTCAGCAATTCCATCACTTAAGTTTGCAGAAACTGTTATTCCTCTAAATCGAACAAAGGCTTCAATCAATCATCTATAGCTTTGCAAGAAAATTGTTAATTTTCCTGCACGCTGACTGATGGAGTTTGTGTTTATACCAAAAAAAGTATTTTGTACAATGTTGCAGTGGAGCTGTACGTGGCCTGAAAACCAAGCTCATTATAAAATGTGGAAATTCATATAAAAGCATTTCATCGGTGGAAAGTCATACATTTCTCTCATGTTCTTAGTTCTGCGTTTGCAAGGGATTCATTTTCTTTTTTTTTTTTCATTTTATTTCGTGACTGAAGTTGAAGTACAGAAAACTATATGATAGCATGTACAGTATAGTGGATTGGCCTTCCTTCTCCTTCTTGGCTGACAGGGAACCTTCCTGTTGTGATCCGACTTCTCTCCTTTGATCAAAGAACAGTGATAAAGCACTGGGAGAAGGAGGAGGTATGAAATATGAATGAATACAGCTGTGTTTTGATGGATATGTCTCAAAGTATCCCAGTAAGAGACTGCTAAAGGCCAGGAAATCTGTTTGTGTTGTGGAAATAGGCTCTTCCTCGCTTGTTTCTTTACCAGCTTCATCTTGGGTAGCTTTTCACTTCATATTTTAGAGATCCTTTGTTAGGAAAGAGATCAGACCCTTATCCATGCATTTGTAGGAAACTGTTCTAAGAGGCCCTAGTTCATAATATATATATATATCATTAATGACACAATTTCCTTTGTTTGGTCTTGAAACCACCTTTTGAACAAAACGAGCGCCAGCCATGAGAGGAGGATATTTATTATTTTTCTAGGGTAGACCCAAAGTTCTCACAGATGGAGTGAGATCTTCTATGAGGTGATGGAGGCTTTGTCACTAGTTATGTCTGTGATTCCATTTCCTTTTCTAAAACCCCCATCGGGGAGCTCTGACTCATTTTGAAGTTGGAAGTTGATACTGTGGTGTAAAACTAACGTTCCCATCTGAATTAAGAAACTATCAGAGCGCGCACAAATCTCAGATTTTCAGAGTTAGATGAACTCATCGCTCACATTACGCTTCTTTAATAAACAAAGATAATAAAAAGATGTGCTCATAAAAACACAATTATTTTTGAGCGATTGTAAAAATGAAAATTGGTGCCTATAGATGTCTTCACACCACACCGCAGCTCCACTGTCTTATTAACAATAAGTTAAAGACTCTCTGATGTCATTAAGCACGATATTAACTAAGATACAGCCTTTGGACCTGTGGCAGGACAATGTCTCTGGACTACCGGAGGTTCAAAACTTTCTGCCTGGGCTTTATTAGCCTCACTAATAGCTGGGTTTCCCAAATGCCACGGTCCACCTCTGCTGGGAGTAAGGGCTCAGATCCTGTCAGAGAGGGGTCGCACTAACCAACTGTAATCTTTAGGGTACTCCACTCCCGCTGACCTACATCTATCGCCGGTTCCATCCCCCCCGCTTACCCCCAACCGCTATCCTTTCCCTCCCCAATCTGGTCTACCCATCCCACTTCAGTTATGCCACCCTTGGCTCTCCCTCCCACGTCTTACCACCCTTGTGTGATAGTATCCCCCCACCCAACCCGCCCCATGCCTGTTCCAGCCTCGTCCGGCTGGCCACAGCGAGGAGCATGCCTTATCCTGTGGTAACGGCAATTAGTAGTGTAAAGCAAGCTGTGGAGAAGACTGGATCCCTGTCCACGTTTCAACCCCAGATCACGAGTCTCCAGCACAACTTCAAGGCAAACCATGCAATTAGCTACAATAATGATAATGTGTTGTAGGGGAACAAAGAGAGGGTAAAACAGACAACTGGTGTGAGGGAGAGTGGGGTGCTAATAGTAGGGGGGTTATTCGAATGCCCCGGTGCAGATAGGAGACCAAATCAGACTGATTATCAAACGTATGATGAATTACATTTTTCCTCTAATCATCCATGCCTTTTATGTGTAAACCAACTGAGTGAATTTTGCATTCTAGACATCTACGGTCAGTGGTCTTTGGGCATCACACTGGGGTTACATCTTTTATTTCCGCTAAGAAACACCCAAGGAGTTACTCATGTGGCTATGCTGATGGGAAGAGGGGAGAAATGTACTGACAATTTTCTTGACTTAATTAGATACTTTCAGAAATATTTGGCAGTGGTACAGGAATGGAAAAAGGGGAAGTATGTGTTTTGATGTTTGACTATCGCAGATGTGTTGACACAGAGTCAAAACATGCTGGAAACAAACCACAAAAAACCCAAGACCACGAATAAGAGCATTTCAAGTCAAGGCTGTGAGCAGATATAGTCTGGAAGCAGACTCACTGCCTCGGTTGGAACACAAAAGTGCAGCTCGTATTCTCTCCGCTGTGAGCAGAGACCATTCCTACAGTCTTACATACAGAGGTTTATAGAGGATATTTTGCTGGGTGTTGTGCAAAACGAACCGTGTCCCCAGAGCAGCAGCAACTTCACCTTGGCGGAGTAATGCTGTGATATTCTGTTTATTCTTCACTCACTTCATTTTACTCAGAGGAAATCCTCTGGAGATGGCTTATCTTGGAGCTGGAACAGGTGCACTCTAATTTACTCCTATTGCTTGGGGAGCCCAGGGGCCCCTGTAGAGAAGAAAGTAGCGATGTAGCACACTCCACTGTAAAGCACAAACAGCCAGAGAAAGAGCATTTAATCGAAAGAGAAGAAAACTGCGAGCTTTGAGTGCAGCCGTATCATTTGGATGCAGAAAATCTTTCTCTCCTTTTTTTTTTTGGTCTTTTCCGGAGGAAAAAGGACCCGTCATTTCATTTAACTTTCATTTGTTCAACACTGTTAACTTTGCTTGAAACTGTCATGCTACACTTGGCAAAGCAGCAGATGACGTGGGGGACCTGTTGTATTACCCCTGCATAATAAAACGTTTCCTCACCAGTCATTCCTGAAATATCTACAGCATTTACGGCCTTAAAAATGGTTTATAGTATCTCTGATATGTTCCACTTAAGTTAAAGTGTACGTAAATGCGCACGCTATTGCCTATTTGTTTTGGTAATGCTGCACATTTTCAGCCAGGAAAGAAGTTTGTTTCATCTTTCACCCTCATCCCCGCATTCACTGCGAAACAGCTAAGCTTTCAACTTTGAATTTACTCTCCAATTCCTTTTCTTTAGAGAACTATGGTTTTGAAGAGTGGAGCTGGTATGTTATTTGTTCGGTATATTATAAGTCTGAATTCAGTCAGTATTTTTGTTTTGTATTGTTCGTCTCTTGGGAATTATGCAATCAAAGCAGATGCCTCAAGCAGTCTAGAAAGCTCCCCATGTGAATAAGAGAAAAGCTTGTACACAGCATTTTTTTGTATGTGTGTATGAGAAAGGGGGGCATGACAACAAAGCAAATATATGGCATTGTTCTCTGTATACTATAGCCGTATGCTGCACCTTTTTTTTAAGGTGAATATAACCATCAAACCTGTATTCATTTTTTTTTAAATGTCAGACCATTTGACTCTATTCAAATGACAATTTTACACCACTGATGGAGTGCATAACTACAGCATATGCACTACTTTGACTGATGCAATGGAGGTCCAACAGTGAACACACTGGATCTCTATTATGGAAAACAAGGTTTGAAGACTGAAGAATTTCACAATGTACAAACAGATGTTTCTCAATCAGGGAAAGTGAAAAAAAAAAAAAAAAACACCAGAGAGATAAAGGTTTTGGCAGAAAACGGAGTAAACACAAAGAAGAGCGTGCGATACAAGGACAACAAGAGAAATATCATATACACTTTTAATGAGTGTGCCTGCCCCAAGCTTCTGTTTTTAATCACCTTTCCGTGTGACATAATTTGCTGCAAGATTGTATATGCTTGAGGGACTTTCAGTTCTTGTCAACTCAAGAGCATTTGAACCAATCAATACCTGTCTATCCTGTGGCACACTCATAGTTGGCCATTAGGAAAGAGCTGCTTAAAGTAAGCTCAGCCAATACCATTAGCCCTAGCCTAAGGGCAGTTCCATGCCTTAGTCAGGGTAGGCACCTGCCCCCATCACCCCCACCTCACCCCCTTAACCCCCCTCCACCCCTCCCCCTACCATTAAGAACCTCCCCTGAGACATCATTTGGACACATCGGCCAAAGAGCACTTCTTTATTCCCTCTCTTTTCTTTCCCTGGCTCCACCAAAAATCAATACATCTACCCTTTTTCTTATTTTCACAATTTTGCCTCAATATTATTCTCTCCTCTGCCACAAACCAATGGACTATCCTTTTTTTTTGTCTTTTCATCTACAATTTCCTGTGACTTATGTCTCCACACCCCATGTTTTGGAGGGAAAGAATTGGAAAATAATTAAATGATCTTGTCCCACTGTGTGCTGAAACCATTTAAAAAACAGTGTGGTCGTTCTGCATTTTTTGCTCCCATTTTAACCCCACATAGCTCTACTTTTTTGTTGTTTTTCCTATAAAACATTTTATGTCGTGTGCAGGGTTGCTTTGCAAACTCAGCAAATGATGTAGCTGTGCTTTAACCTACTCGTTTGTTTTTGACACTCAATAAGGGAGACATCAACACTCAAATATCTCTGCAGTAATGAGTGAACTTCCTCTGTGTCAGTGTTTTTCTGCTGCGACCATGTCATAATACCAAACCCAAGAGAGCAGAGCAGCGTACACGGTAATGCTTCCTGACTGCTTCTAATTTTATTGCAAGGCAATGCCTCCACACAGCACAAAGTTTCAGAACAAGTGGTACAATACAATGTCCTTAGAAGTCAGTCATTCAGTTATTGCCCTCCCAACCCTCTCTTTCTGTTAGAAACAGCAAAATTGGGGTACTGCCCTAAATCTTGGCCACTACTGTTTACGATAATAACTCTGAAGAGTGATAGCTGGTTCCGCAGCACTGGCGATTTCTGTGGCCGCCTATATCGATCGGGGGGTCCTAATGAGCAGCAGCGGAGCTGTGGCTAATGGTGTTGTGTCTGGTGTCCATAGTAAACGCCCACGTTGAGATTATCATTCCCAGGGGGGGACTGAGAAAGGTTTTGCCAGCCCAAGCCCTCAGGGTGCGAGCGACACACTTCAGGGGTCAAGGTAAACTATCAAATGAACAGCAAGGCCTTTTCTTCCCTTGCTCTAAGGACCATACCGTACTACACTACTACAGTAAAGACTCAATCTACACACAAACCCATGTGATGCAAAGACACAACACCACACAGATTTACATATTTGTTTTATGCAGCGCATATACCAGAGGGTATAATAACAAGAGGAACTCGGCACCCTGTTGCAACCTTACTTTATCACTTCAGTTCTTTGTCTAATTTCTCTCCAGTAGTTGTAAAAAGCTATTACCGGGGCATTGATAGAGCCTTCACCAAACTGCCTAACTGTTAATAAGAGACCTCAAATGAGACCTGGCTTGACAGACTGGTAATGGCTTATTTGACTTCAGAGATCGCCCTGGCACAAACACTCTAGCCCCTTCACATACCCATGACAGTCATTGTCCTTTGCTATGCGCGGCCATTCTGTTGGTCTTGAGTGACATCCAACAAGTTCAGCAGATTCAGAATGTAAGTGCACACCAGACAGCACATAGTGTCTTCAAAGAAGCAACTGAAACAGACTCATTGTAATGAAGGGAGTTGTTGCTCCCTTCATAAACCTGGCTTGGAAATGAAACCTGCTGTCAACTCACATATGGGAAGGGAAACTCTTTAAGCTATGTGGACAATTAAGTTTCGATAAAACCGCAGCAAAAAAAATGCATCTTTATTACCGCAACCGCACAATTCCTCCATGGATTACGCTTGATGGTATTCAGCTCAGGGTGTGCACAGAGCATTAGCAGGGCAGTATAATGAAGTCAACCCAACGCACAGCACCTCTCAGAGTCATGCCCTGTTTGGAGTCACACTTCCATGTCCTGGCAAATGCTGAGCATGTAAAACAGAACTGTCAATTATTCAACATGAACGGGAGGATGTATGGAGTGACATGGGGGGTGGACAGGGGCCGACTAAGCCTCGGGCAGATAGGGGGTACCACTTTGATGTGAGTGTGTGGGCCTGCAGAGTTGAGCAAGGTGCACTGGGTAATCTGCGAGAACACCCCCACCCCACCACCACTCCTTCGTTTTTCCTTTCCCCTCCCTCCCAATGCTGAGCCTCTCTGCACCTTTTATGTCCTGCTTCATTTTCCCCTCTGACACGCACTCCCTCTCTCGCTTCATCTCTGCTTCTCACATACATAAACAAACCCACATACAGATGCACACACACAAACACACACACACACACACACACACGCTAGTACATGCACATGTGTATACACACAATTACATGAAAGCAACCTTCCTTTGTCTGTTAACCAAACAAGAGAAGGCAGCACTTGTTACAGATAATAAAGTTGTGAATGGCTGATTTTGGAAAAATAGTGTTGTTGCAGTGTCACAGGAATGGCATTACTCATTTATACAATGAATACTAAAAGTTCCCCTCTCTTGAGTCTCCTCTCGTAGTCATACAATAGCAAGCTTAATTACATTAAGTTCTGAGAAGAGGGAAGTTAATGGATGACATTTTGCTACACCATGAGTGCTCCTTCCAATAACAATAGAAACCCAAATAAGACCTAATTAATATGCATAGCAGAGCCAATGAACTTAATTGTCAAGTTGCTTTTATCAACCTGTCAAAGGATTGACAATTAAAACAGCCTCTGTTAAAACTTTAATGAGAAGCAAGTAGGAGAGAGGGATGAGGGAACAAAAAGACGCAAGCTTCATCCGTCATGAAAGACGCTACAAGACAACTACCCATTATTATTTCCTATCAGGCTAAAACTATGCAAATCATATTATGCATTTTTAAATAATAAGTCAATGAGTAATATTTAATTTATTACATATACTCTTAGAATTAATATTTAACGCTGTTTTTAAGTTGATGAATTCATTAGATAATTTAACGTTGAGCTGCAACAGCAGTTTTTTTTTTTCTATTCTCCTCAGAATGTCCTTCAGTTTCTGTGCGGAAATCCAGAACAAGTGTGTGTCAGTTTTCAAGTTCAACAAGTAAAGTTCCTCAAGTCTTCCCTCAAGGAGGCCGGAGCGCCTCATCATTTCCAATGGAGCTTGAGCAAGAGCGTAGGTCCATAGCTGGACATGAACTGAGGGAAAGGCAGCATTTTGACTTGAGTTTTTATCCCAACATTGACACCAGCATGTCTATGTTCCAGAGGGGAGTTAAAACTGCTGACTCACTCCCAGTGCGCTGGTTGTTGTTCTCCCTTACAGATGTGACCGTTAATAGGCCTGCATCCATAATCATTAGTGTGTCTCAGTGCACAGGTACCCGATGGGCCCCGTGCGTCTGCCATTTGGTCTCGGTTCACTGTGCTTGCCTGCAGATGTGAGCGAGACACACACCTGCTCAGGGGCTCTCAAACAGACCGGCGCCATCCGTCACAGCTCACGCTACACTCGCTCTGTCGGAACAAGGCCTTGGTTCCGGTCCAATGGCCCTCAGACTGTAGGTCAGCGGCCGTCTCTCGTGATGAACCCACCCTACCATGAATCATATTCTCTCGTCCCTTTATGCCCACTCCACTCCATCCAACCCCAACCCTCATTGCCCCTGTTCATGGTTCGCTCTTCCCTCACACAAGCACTCGAGCGCATTGAAGTAGCTCAGGTGAGCCAGGTAAAGACAGCACCTTAAAGAGAGACATAAACTAATGATCATGTTTTCCCACATCATACACTCCCTCTGCCCATAAGCCACAGTGCACTCAATAAAAAATGAAAAAAAAAAAAAAAAAAAAAAAACTTTCGTGTGGGTCTTTCACGGGCATCAGGCCACGCTTCACACTACATTTGTTGATGTGTGCATGCATGTGCACGTCTCATGCCAGCCCGCCTCCCATCAAGTCCTAATGAGGCCAGCTGGCTCTGTGCTCGGACCAAACCAAACTGGAGAGACGGCACAGTCCTGGCTCTCTCCGCCTTGTACACCCCACCTCCCCAATGCCCACCCGCCCTCCCTCTCCTCCAGATATCTTGGAGAACCATGGACGGCTGAGCACACACGGCAGATTTGGAAATGGCCAGTGTGTTTGTTAAAATCTACTATGTCTCCCAGATCCCTTTGGCCAAGGCCTGAATTAGAAAGTCCACGGCTGCAGCCCCAGACCTGCCTCCTTGGTTGCTTACCACTACAGTGTTTTCAGCATCTACAACAGCAGTGGTGATGTCTAAGTCTGCTGTAGAACAGCGGAAAGGAGGAGATATACCCCGAGGCACAGTCAAGGGAATATTGTTCCTGACTATGGAAACAGAAACACAGCCGATGTTACATATATCTACAGTAACTACAATAAAAACTCAGATAAAACAGATCCTAGACAACATGTCATAAAGTATTTTTCTAAGAAAGCTGGAAAATCCAACAACACACATCAGTAGCCATATTTCAACTAAGTGTCCGTTATTCCTGAGCTGCTGTCTTTTCAAATGTTTTATTATCAAGAAGATGATTTCTTATTAGGCTACAGCAGTTCATTTCACTACAGACTAATTAGAGGCATTGCACATTATTAACAAGCATTATTGTTGATAAGGGCCAAAGAGGTCTGCAGAGAGACTCATATTGTCCAAGCTGTTACTTGGCATACAGTTATGTCCATGTGGGTGAGTAATTCCAGCTCCCTTGCAATGTCTCCTTGACAACTAAAAATAATATTACCTCCTCTTGGTAACACAATAAATCATGCGCAGCATTTGTACATGATTTGTACATGCATACCAACATGTGCATGCATTAACAGATGTGCTTCTGCTCACACATGCATAATGCGCCAACATGTGTACATCAGTTTGTGTACAAATCTACATTTAAAAACAAATCTGCAAACATACTTCCTTGTCCCCTTTATCCAATCAGGACCCAGATCTTGTTCACATGCAGTCTGGAGACAGCAGACTGCATGTGAGTTTTTTTTGCCCAGGAAGAGAGACTGGACCAGGGGGAACACCTTAACAGGTAGCCCTGGGGTGCTTACCAGAGTTCGGGCAGCCAGGGGGAGAGAGTGGCTCTGGGAAGCCGTACCACCACTATCCTCTCTGTCCACTGATTATGAAGCAGGTCCCAGACGGGTGCCTTCAGGAACCCCCCAGGCTACTCACAGCCTCCCTCTCCTCTGTTACAGGATCTGTCGCTGGGGGATTCGACTGAAGTGTGAAGAGGGGTGTATGTGGGAGACGTGCCGAGAATTCAAAAAATGTACGTGCTGATTTCATTTGTTGTCTTCTCTGTTAAGTTGTGTTCTGGGTGCAGAATTGATGAAACAAAAAAAAACTGTACAGGGTTCATTCTCTGCGTGGGACTGATTTCAGATCATTTTGATTTGACTTGTGTATTCCCCAGATAACTCAGCATGTCTCAGTTGTTGGAATAGTCAAACTCCAAACCAAAGATGTCCTGTTTTGTATGTGCAACAAGAGCTGAGAGGGAAAAGGTCTCAACACTTGGGCTCAACTATAACCCTGTCTTGAGTTATGATGACGTCCCAAGTTTGCAAAAGCCCTCTGGCTCCAACTATCTCTGACATGGTGTGTGTGTGTGTGTGCATGTGTGTGTTTGTGCGTGTGTAAAACTCCTTGTAAAGTCCAAAAAAGGAAAGAAAAAAATCATAACTAATGAGCCCATTTAGCGCCCAGCACCTGACTTTGGCCCGTGATCTCCGGGAGACATTAGAGGCAATTTGCCATCGACTTCAGGGCTCGTGTCCCAAACGTTATCAATGAGCTTGTCAGGTAGAGACCTTACCTCCCTTTGTTTCCTCCTCCACCCCCCTCCCTGCTCTGGTCCCCCAGCCTGCTCCCTGGGCCCCCGAAGAGGAACCAGCGGCATGATGTCACACACCTGTTTGGCTGGAGGCTGCGGCCCGGCAATGCTCGCAGCCGTGGGTGTCGCGTTGGCACCCCTCGCTCCCCCCTTGTCGCTGCCTGCTACGCCCCGTGGATGTGTCAAAATGGCAGATGATGGTTGGGGTGTGTGCAGCTGCTTGGGAAGAGGAGTGCCAAGGGCGCTCATTTCCTGCGGTGAGTTTTAATTTGCTCTACCCGCGTCTTCTGAAGAACCCTACCCCCCCCAACACACACACACACACACACACACACACACACACACACACACACACACACACACACACACAAATAGACATTCATCTACTCCTATAAACACAGATCTTACCTCACCATACACACACTTGCAGTAAACACACACACACACATACTGTATACAAATCTGCCACCAGCCATGGGGGCAAAAGCCCCATATGCCCAAATAGAGGTGAGTGCAGGCAGGGAAACAGGATGGTGCCAGACTTTAGTTGTGGAAGCACACTTTCCTTAAAACTTGAATAAAACTCCAAACAAAAATGTGTGCTCAAATGATCTAACTGGTGCGTGTACAAATCACTTCTCAGAGGTGTTGAACTGGGTAAAAAGAGACAAGTCACAAAAACTGCAGGTAGAATACGCGGCTAGCATTGCTACGTTATGTGAGGGGTCTATGTCTCTTGACATCTGCTGTGCAGTTGTCACTGGTAACTTAAATCCCCATTGATCAGACAGCTAGAGTGAATTTGTGTTGCTGTTTTTTTTCTAACTCCCACTTTGCGAACAAACCCATTTTCACACGGGGCACACGCATATACCTGACAGTTACACCCAAACAAGCCTTGCTGTTTACTCGAGAACAAACACATAGACGCCAACCAGCAAATCTATTCTCAATACACACATCACCCCAGACGTAAAGAGATTCAATTTTCGCCTACCGGGAGTGTTTCCATTTTTTTTTACGCAACATTTTTTTTCCCTTTCTCTCCTGTGTCAAGACAGCTGCCTTTGATGTTAGCATCTAATATACAGGGCTAAAAAACTATAGTTTGCTGTGAGCTGACAGATAAAACAGCGCAAGACGCCATTACCCTGCAAAGCGGAATAATGAGGAGACCTGAACACACAGAAGACAGGAGCCCAGTTGAATTACCGTGGTCTCTCATCCAAGGTGGGAGCTTTTTGACAGCTTTCCAGGCAGCACAACACATTACCATACTGACGCTGCTCTGTAGTGCCAAAGAAAAGCTTTGATGAAAACATAACTGGGAAACTGGGAAATCTTTATATGTGTGTGAGTGCGTTTGTGTGTGTGTGTGAATGCGTGTGTGTCCCTTTCTGTGTGTGTGTGTGTGTGTGTGTGTGCGCGCACATGCATGTTGCGTGCAGGCGCGTCCATGCATGCATGCGTATGTGTGTGTCTTTGCTGAGTGTGTCTGTGCATGTCTGTGAATGCTTGTGTGTGTGTGTGTGTGTGTGTAACAACAAAGACGGGACAACAATGGGAAACCAAGCAGTGTCAAGCTGCAACTTTATGTTCTCTAATTACTAAGTGGATACTGTATTCTTGAGTGTGCTCCTATTGGCTAAGATACAAGGGCTTATTTTTTGATTTATATTCATGTTGATGATTCAGTTGAATTATCAAAGTATCCAACCCAACTGACAATATGTCCTAAAGAAATTCTTCAAGTGGAGAGTAATGCTGCCAAATGTATTCTGCCATTTCATTAATGTGGTTAGCTAGTTAGTTATCCATATTCTAACAGAGTAGGCTTGATGTTAGATCTTTGGCAAGGACACCCTGTACTGAGTTTTGGCAGAGTACTGTGCCGCAGTATGCTGCTGACTCTGGGTCTTAACGACAGGCTAAACGAAGCGGGCGTTACGGCCCCCTGGATAGGTCATTACTCGTCCGTGGCCAAGAGCTAAACTGGAGCAGGGCTTTTTAAAGAGGGGAGCAGGTGTGTTTCACCATAGGGGCTGGAGCCGGCCCAAGACCAAACAGCCTTAACGGTCTTTATCTCCTTCATAATGAGGCCACGCTCTCCACACACCCGAACTCTGCCCACATGGGCTAATGCTGGAGGTATGGAGACCCAACCCTCCCTCCGGTTAAATGGTGACACTTTCAAAATGACCCATGCCCCGAGCAATAGAGGAACAGTGGCATGTCATGAATGTCTATAGACACAAATTGGTAGGGCAGTATATAATTTAACATGTGATTTTTATGAATTTCACCAAGTTAATTAGTAAAAAAGCGGGTTCTAAAATTGAATAAAATACCTTAGAGTATAAAGGCAAAGTGTTAACCTTCTTTTATTTAAAGCTAAAATGTTTAAATAACTCTGTGAACTGGATCGGGGTTCCTCGACGTGTGTGTGTGTGTGTGTGGTTTGGTGTGTGTTTTTTTATGTGTGACTGGCTGCGTACGTGAGTGTGTCTGAGTGGTATTGTCCCTCTCCTCTTTCACCTGTCTGAGTAGGTTCTCTAGTACGGTCCCTGTGCTCCCCACAGTCTTCTCAGCCCTGTCAACCGAGTTGAACTTGATCAACATCAAACGGCATTGCATTCAAAAGTATTAGTGTTCTCTGTTGATGGGCCCTCTTGCTATCACAAATCAGTCCCCGAGCTACTTCATTATTTATCTCTAATTCATCAGTGTTGTCTCCTCGCACACGGGCAGTAATGCACACACATATCCTGATTGTGAACACACACAGGACACACATTGCACATCGGCACATTAATCTCTGCTTACCTTCAACAGAGCTTTTGTTTTTGTGATATTCCGTGTCATCACAGTTTAGCTAAAAACAATGTTTTTCTTTCTACCTTCTCCCCAGGTCAGAGCAAAGCAAAAAAAAAATATTCCTGAGGAGCGATTAGGCTCATGCTTGTACTTTCAAAATGATGATTATTGCGGCGGACCCCGACAGGCCTTGTGTTTTTCTCTGAGCATTCTGGGGATGTGAGTCCGAAAGTAGCCCCATGGTGCCGTGACCCCTGACCTCGCGTGGGCGATCCCACCAGATGTGGAGTGTGTGCTGGGACAGTGGCGAGGGGCAGCTCGGTCTCACGCGGGGAGGCCCTGTCTCCCCAAACTGCCACAGAGAGCATGGCCAGAGGGGTTCTGTCAGCACCGTTATCAATCATACTCCCTCCCTGTCTCTCTCTCTTAGTCTTTCTTTCCTACTTTTTCTTTCTCTCACTCTCTCTTTCACACTATTTCCTTTTTACGCTGTCTCTCACTTTGCATCACTTTCTGTCGTGTCCTCTTGCTCTGCCTGCTTTTGTTTTTCTCTCACATTTTCTTTTCTCTCTCTCTCTCTCTCTCTCTCTCTCTCAGATATCGTCTGTTCCACTTAGGCTACCAGCTCTTTTCATTTTCAGTCACATACTGTACACGCCTTCAGCTTCTATACACACTTTAACCTTCCTAGTGTGACTGTTTTTCTTTCTTTCACTCTCTAATCTGTTTCACCCTTGCCTTTCTTCAGTCGTAGCGCACACTTTTAGTCTAAAACATTTTTTTTTTACCTGTCCTTTAGATTGACAAAGCAGATGCTCTAGAAGGACTCGGTACCCCGGTCCAACTCCAAAAGGAATAGATAGACCGTGATTCATCATACCCAGGGAATCTGATTTAAGTGCACAGGAAATGGAGAAATGGGCAAAAGAGCAAATATGAAAGGAAACAAAATCAGCATCAGCAAAAGAAAAAAAAAATATATATATAGAGGACAACTAGAGGAAACATTCACAAAGATTAAGTTTGAAAATAACTTGTTTTAAATGTATTCATGCGAATAGAGGTGCAGTGTAATGAGAGATGGAGTCAGGGGTCATAGTTTGAGGAATAGACGCCAGTTGTCCCTGCCATCCGGTGTGAGGTGTTCTCCGACACATGGCGCTTTGAAGGCCCCAGTCCCTCCTATCGCTGCGATCCTTTACATCTGCAATCAGGGCAAATGGGTTACAGCCAGCATAACAGACAACAACTAAATAAACAACATACCTGGGGTGGATCCCCTCCAATTCCGGACTGCCAGTCTGGCTTTGGTGCATTTTTAAAACATCACTAGGTAATTGAACTCGAACGTTCACACTGACACATTTGCATGGTGTAAAGGGGGGTTGGTGTAAGCAATGGAGCAGCTGGTACGCACCAGTACGACTCCGGCTCAACCAGTCCTTCTGACTTCATATGTAGCACTTAATTGGTTCCCAAGGCAAGAATGAAATATTTAGCTCGCACGTCCTTTAAAATGCGATTGATTTTGATCTGACAGCTGTGCCTGTCCCGCGCGAGGGAGTGAGAGAGAGAGAGAGAGAGAGAGAGAGAGGAGAGGGTGAGGGCTGTCTGGGCTCGTTGCCTGAGAATAGTGCGACAACACCCACTCAACCGCACACAAACACCAGTATATGGCCACTGAATGTAAAGGATCACTCATGGATGCCATATGCTTTCAACTAAAGCCTCCTTTTAAACCCCCCTATTTAACCTCTAAGATACAACGAGCTTAGAGCTTTGGACGATCATGAGTGAAAGCTGTTTTTATCAGTACGAGTTCAAAGCAAAAATTGCCCAGTGTAGGCTATAGTGTGCATGTGCACTCTCATACATGCATTACAAACAGAAATGTACTTTAATTTCATGTTTAAAGTCAAAATGATCAGGTGTAATAAATTCATGCAAAATAAAAAAGGAAATGTAAAATTTAAATAGCACTTAAACTTCAATGGACTTGATCACACTGTCCATGTAGGTGCAGATTCTACTCAAAAGTAATGCTCTAACTAAAGTGAGGCAGATATCCAATCAAATTGGATTAATGTCACTAATTATATGACAGAAATGAGCGGTGAAAGGCAATGGTGTGGTCACGCCATAACATGATAGAAATGCATTAAATGAAAACCTGCACGGGATCCATGGCTGGGAACCTCCCCCCTGTCAAATTGACTAAGCTGCAAATTACGTACAAACGGATATATCCTTTATATAACAGCAGTGATTTTCTCCACTTTATCCTACCTGTCAAGCTCAGAACATCACAGGCTAATTCTTTATTAAGTGAAAGGGCATCGGGGACCAGATGATCCAATTTAAGTACATTGGGCAGAATAGAAGACTAATTAAAACCCATATTTTTACATTATTAATTTTGGAACTTCACTTTTAATGAATGTGAAAAGACAGGCCTTCCATTTATACACACATACTCTTTGGGCTGCTCAACAAGGGAATAAGAGTTACGGGTATACTGCAGGGGCCGGGGAAGAATTTGTAAGCATCCATGACAGACTTAATATCAAAGTTTAGACAAAGGTGTGTGTATAGCTAACTTCTGCATCATAAACACGGATGTTAAAATTGAGTGTATAGCTGCGAATCCTTTTGGTTTATTTGGGGCTGCTGTGAGGCTCGAGACAAAAAGTAATCAGGACGTCTGTTGCCAGGGGTGCAACCTTGTCATTTAGCCCTCATTCTTCCCTTCAGTACCTGGAGAAAGAAAAGACAGAGAGAGGCACCTACATGTCATTTAATGATGTGCCCCATTTCCAGTCACCTCTGCTCAAAAAGCAGTCCACTTTTTTTAGCAGCGTCACCCTTAATTGTCCATCGTGCCCTCTAATCAGACCATTAAGAACATGACCCCGTTTTAGTGCTAGCTTTAATTATCTTAGCAACTACCAATAAAAAAAAGCTGAGGCTTTCTGCATTGGCCTTCATCAGAATAATGTTTGAATGTCAAAAGCATCTTGTCCTAGACACAAGGATAAAAAAAGGAAATCATTTGCAATGCATATTACAAGTTGAAACATAACTGAATGAGTTGCTACTGTGTGGAAAAAAAAAATGGATGGAAGATGGGGAAGGTGGGTCTTGTATTTACCCTTCGTAAAAACGATTCCTCTTTTTCGCTCCCCACAGGCTAACGCATCCTCACATCCACAAATAGGCGCAAGTCAAAGGGCAGCGAGTTTGTAAAATTGAGTCAAATATACAAAACAGCAATATTTAATGGCGTTTCTTTTTTCACACCAAGTGACCCCTGCATGGAAACTGATCCGTTTTTTTTTTTTCCTCCGGTTTCAGGAAACTCTTGGAAGGCAAAAGCAACATCCTGAGTTGGTGAGGAGACAGGAGAGGTGCTGACATGCCGACAGGCAGGGGATCCTGGGAAAAGCCACAGACAGGAAGAGCCTGACTGACTTTGACCCCCGAGGTCAAGGCTGGGGGCTCGGCAACTGAAAGATGTTTCCAAGCCACACTCAGACCATCATAGAGTTTTAACAGGAAATAGCTTAGAAATACTGTATGCTGTGAAATGTGGGAGATCTTTTTATTGCTTGCTCTTTTGTTTTGCTCTCTGTGACATAAAATGCATTTTGGCCCTGGGCTATATTTGACTTATTTGTTTGAGGGTTACTGTATGTAATTGAGTTGGGCTCAAGTCCATTTCTCATCTCTAAAATGTGAAAAACAGTATTTGTTCAGTCTGTGGATGTGCTGTGACTAATAGAATTATAGATGATGGGAAATGTGGAGATTTGCGCGACAGAGTTTAGACTGGGACAAAAGCACAGTGTTGCTCTGCTGCTCCAATTTCTGACATGTGTTTTGAATAGAGTGAAGTTTCTCCACTTTTTTTTTAGGCTTTGTGTGGTGGGTCTCCAAAGGCCCTTCACAGTTAAACCAAATTAGGTGAGAGGAGATTGTCCTTTCCCCAGTCTCGCAGAAACGACCCATAAATCAAGCCATCCATAGTTTGTCACACCTCTGTCTCCCAGCTCGTGGCTCAGGCCCACCGCGTTCCAAACTCTGAGTTTTTTACGGCACAAATGTATCCATCAACCCCACCGAGTGGCCGCCAGCCGCCACGCAGCCTCAGCGATCGATGGGTGCGATGTACCCTCCCTTCTCGGCCTGTGTGCAGCTCTCTCTGCGTGGGAAGGGGTAAGAGGAGCCTCATTTTAGCTGGTTTTAGCCTCGGGCCACTACTGTGATTTTACCCCATGCTCCTGGCCTGACGTCATTAAAGATGCATGATGATGGATACCATGAAGTCAACCTCTCCGAGGGGGTTTTTAAGGTGGAGAAAAAAAACCTTGCTTGTTTTTCAGATCACACTAAGAATAAATCAAGACTGTTTAAATGTAGAGGTTGCAACTGGATGCATGTGACTAATCTTTCAATGCACATCAGAAGAGAGAGTAGGCAGGTATTTAGTGTTGAGGAGGCATGTTTTGACCAGTTGGTGGTGCTCCTGTCACAGTGAATTCACAAGCTGGGCTCTCTCTGTGTTTCAGATGAATACACGGCTGGCTTTTTCCAAACTGGGCTGGAGAAAACACAAGACAATGATGCAAATTTAGATTTCATATCAAGACCTGCTTGAAAAAATTGTTTATTTTTTCTCCTCTTTTGCAACAGAAACTTGTATTTGCTGTTACTGATTTTAGATTCTTTCACTCCCACTTTTCATAATCCGATCCCCATCTTCTCCTCCCACAACATGTACATGTTTATAAGATGATGGAGGATATTCATGAGGCCCTACTAAACCATAGTCTGAAGAATTAGAAAAAAGTGAATCCATATTCATATGCATGTTCAGTTATTTTAATTCTGGAATTTCAGTGTGGCATTAAAAGTTATAAATATTTCTCCATATGCTCCGTGGAAACCACAATATGCAACCTTGAATTTGCTACTTGAGGTGTGTGAGTGTCTTAGTTCAATGCAACGTGGTGAAAAGTGTGTATGTCACTGAGTGTGTGTGTGTGTGGTGTCTCGTGAAGAACCAGTGCGTCTCCAAAGGGAATGACAGGGGAGACATTTGACAGCTGTGCTCCTCAGGTTCAGAGGTCATGTCAAGTCCTGGATGAGCTCAAGGTAAAATGCTTCACAGGGCCCGTACCGGTCAATGGGTATCGTTTGCCTCAATAGCAAACAGGGTTGGCAGTAATGGGACCTCAGTCATATGTCAGTGCCTGGAAGAAAAGTTAAATACCATGAGGCCACATTTATAGCCTCCCAAAACAAAAGGGAAAGGGAAAAGATTGAACTTTTAAACTCCAATTTATAGCTTAAAGGTGTCATATGCATGGCAAAGTCTCCAGGTAGCATCCATTATCAGTCAATACCTCTCTCTTTCACTCACCCTCTTCACTCAATCTCTTCTCCCACTTTCTCCGTATGCTTTCTCCATCCCACCCTTCCACTCTCTCTCTCTCTCCGTGTTTCAGCTCTAACTGCAGTTTCCAGCGTCTGCCTTAACCGGCGCGGTCCATGCCGTCCCTGCTGGGGAGTAGAATCCAGCCCCTCACTGGAAGACCCTGAAATAAGGCCTTTATCAGCCAACCCCACACAGTATCAGGGGGGCCCCCGCTCCTCCAGCAGCCTCTGATGTGAAGGAGAGATGGACAGAGCTCTGTGGTCCTCTGGTCGAGCACCAGAACAGGATTCAGTCTATTGTACCATTCAAATTAAGCAGGCATCAAAAGGGAAGAGGAAGCTGTTGTTGATGTATTGTCTCGTGTTATTTTAACCGGCTTAACTCAAGCCTCTTCATGGTGGAGTGTTGTGGTGCTGGATGCCGATGATGATAAGTGGTGGATTCTCTGTTAAGACTGCTAAGCTGCTGTGCTGGCTGAACGGGGGGCTCTGGCTCCATTGGCTGTCGTGGCTGAGTTTGGCTGTGGTTGAACCATTTCAATAGGTTACCATGGATTTATCCACTCAAAACCGCTGACTTGGCTGTCCGTGTACAGCCTCTTCATGTCACCAGTGGGACCCCTGTTTATTTCATAATGCTGACATTTTTTGAGGAGATTTGATAAAAAAAAAATTAAAATTAAAGTTCAACACAACAACACACAAAGGGAAACTTTTTAGTCAGTTGCACAGTTTTAAAACTGCAGGCTTTAAATCAATGTCTTTGTGCTCCTGAAACTTTTTTTTTCCTCTTTCATGAATTAAATAAAAAACTATGTAGACTATAAAGTTTCCGTACCATTTACAGTGTTATAAAAGCCAACAGCCAGTTTACTGGGCCTTCTAATTCATAACAAACACAGGCCTCTTTTTAATAATGACACCAATAACATGTAAATAGGTGCCATAAACATACATGTGAGCGGAAATATGTTTTCCATAGACTTAAATTGCGGCATTTTATTTACTGGCCTGGTAAATAATCACCGCGTAAAGACAGTTCAGTCAGCTCTGAGTACTTGTGAATAGCTCTCTCCATTCTCCGCTGAAAGCTGTCTATTTAATTTCTCTCTTCTGTCCTCAGAGCAGTAGCTATTAAGTGCCTTCATATGTCAAGCCAGTGACACCTCCTCCATTCTCTTCAGCTTGTTTAAGCGTGGCCCTGTATTGTTGCCCGCCGTGCTTGACGTGTTAATAGCTTAATAACGTAATCTGGCAAATAATGACACCTCATCACAAAGACCGAGGCCAAATGTTTACAAGGGAAGCTGTAATGTATGATGACAGTAATCTGAATAAAAATGAATTTACTGGCATCGTCTCATTTGCAGTAAATTTTCACTTCTTCCATGCACAACTGATGCTCCGCGGACACCTTCCTTTGCTCTCTAGCTGTCTCATTACCCTGCCTTTCAAGTGGTGGGAGAAAGGGAGAGACGGATTGAAAAGAGATGGAGAAGGGGTGAGAGTGTGAGAGGGAGAGAACGAGGGGGGAGAGAGAGAGAGAGAGAGAGAGAGAGAGGGGTAAAGGAAGAGAGACAGAGAGGCCAAGGAGGAGATAGGCACTGATAGAGCTTGTTATTTTCAAAGCCATTTTCCCTCTCTCTATTGTTTGCTGCGGAACAGGAATGAGGAAAAAAGGAAGAAGTTCACACCGATTTCAAAAAGTCTCACTTCCTTTTTTGACAGATGTGGTGTCAGCTTTGCTGTTTAATTAAAAGGAAATGGAGGTGATGATTGCAACACAGACGTGATCTGATATGATAATGTATTTACAATCATCAAGATGATCGTCATTAAGGATGTGTCAAGGACGAATTCATTGTGGGATTTGGGGTCCTGAGCTGTCAAGTGTATTTTTTCTGAGGCAGTTGTGAGATTGTCAGGAGGATGCTGTGACTATGACAGTCACAATTAATAATTTGCTAAAAGAATGTGATTGAATTTTCTACATAGTTTTGTCATGGCGATTTCCAAGAGCCCAGAACATTCAGCAGTGTGAGCGAGAGAGAGAGGAAGAAAAAAAAGCCCAGGCAAGAGTGAAACAAGAGACAAAAATACCCCTGATACATAATGCTATATGGGATTCTATTATTAAATGACTTTGAATTATTTCATGCACGCCAGCTTGAATTTTTCATAAGAGGTGCATATGGAAGGTTCATCAAAACAAATTGTTCGATTTTGACAATTACTACAACAATCACACCCTTCTTTCGCTGCACCTGTTTGAAAATGAATAATTTGAAGTCATTTTAATTGCTTATGTGACGGCTAATCATCAAGGCATTCATTTATTTATCGAGCTTCATTTGAACTTCCTCCTTAGTGATAACATATCCAGCCTTACTCTCTAGAGTAACAAGATACTGATTAAACTGTAGCAACCTCCTTCAGTATTATGCAGATGCCGAGGAGTGAGCCCTGGAGTGGCTGCAATAATAATAAGATGCATGATCCGCACCAAGTTAAGATGAACTATGTATTGGTCATAGGCAAGAAAAAAGCAGAAAAAAATAACTTGTTGATTGTAAACTAAAAACTGTCACTGTCAGAAGACGGGTGTCTTTGTTTAATTGTGTGTGTCTTCAGTTCAAAAGTATTCAAATGTGCTTTTAATCGTGTTGCTGTTTCCATTAGGTGACCCAGAATATAACACTTCTAAAACACAGGAGTATACCCTGAATGAAAAGACAAACTTGACAGTGTTGAGTTATGTGACGAAACGCGGAAAAGTGAGGAACATCTGCCCCGAACTCTCAGAGAAGCGGAGCATTAGCCTGAATGTTTCTAGCTGCTGGTGGCTCATCTGCAGTTGGTGGTGTGCCGGGATTGGTGCGATGGCTATAGGGAAATCAGCCACTGTTCTCTCTCTCTGGGTCCCAAGCATGGCCATTAACTGACTGCCAGCAGCTCTGGGAAGAGGAACAACAGATGCCAGCAACTGAAAAGCCTCCAGCTCTTCAGCTAAACCAATCCCAACTGAGTCGGGACGGGCCTCTGTAGATTTTTGGACATACAGCGAACAAATGTGGACATGAAAGGGGGAAGAGGAGGGCTGTTCTGGAGGTAAAGATTTGTTAACCCTCTTGAACTTGACAAGAGACGGGACTGAGGCACAGATTAGCCCTCTCAAAGCTGGCTTTTGCAAAAGGTTGCTGTGTGAGTATATGAATGTGGGTGTGAAGTGGTGTGTGTGTGTGTGTGTGTGTGTGTGTGCAGTGCACATATGTTTGTGTTTGTATGCGCCTGTGCATTTGTGTTTAAACAAGTTTGTCTGTTTGCACATTCTATATGCACACACTTGCAGTCTGTATAATGACAGCGGCACATTAAATGGTATGTAATTACAGTGATGAAACCATTTAATTATGTTGTAATTACGTTCTAGTTCTCTGCCATTTCTTTTCATCGGATGTCAGATATCAGTTTAACCATTTGGCAGAGTATCGTCAAGCTGCACCACTGCTTCACTTTCATTTCTTCTCAAAAAGACGGAAAAAGGCATCAACCCTTAAAAAAAAGTCCCCACATGTTTAAATGATTCAAATACGTTAAAGAGGCTAAACTATTAAGGTGCTAATGCTACCTCCGGGTGCATGGGTCATGTGCTTGAACATTACATTATACTTAAGTAAAGACACATGAGAGAAGTCAAACGATTTTGACCACATCAAGCTTGCGGAGCAACAAGGAAATGACGGGATGGCGAAGTAGGAAGTGGAGGTGGAGAGCAGGGTGGGGGAGCAAGAAAGCACAAAGCCTGGGTAAACACAGCTAGGTCTGCATCTGGAACCAACTAAAAAGATGCTTAATAATGCAGAGCCGTGCAGGCGGGCCCTGTGCAGCTGTTGTGTGCGCAGGACCATGAAAGACTCTCCATCTGACAGCTGGCTCCATCTAGCTGGCTCCATCACCCTCTCCCTCTCTTTCTCTCTCTCTCTCTTGCTTCCATCACTCCTCTGTGGTCCAGAGTGGCAAGGAGACAGCAGATTAGGGATTAGCCAATCCCTGCCATCCTCGTCTGTCCCATCTGCCTGCCAGCCAGCCAGGCTCCTGATTCCACGGAGAGATGGGACATTGCTGCGGGGAAAAAGGGGGGAGAAGTGAACGTGAGACAACGGAAGACAAAGCAGGACTGACTCGGGAAGCGGGAAGAACTGGCACGAGGAAAGCTACAGAGGATGAACCCGGAGAGGGAGTGGGGCCGAGGGGAAGAAGGGGTGGGTGTATAAAAACATAAAGGCAAAGGCAGGACAGCAGGACTTGACTGGGATAGACAGAGACACACCAGTGTACAGTATGGGGAATTAAAGATTAGAAACCTCACCCTTTCGATGAACTTCAGGCTACTCTAACAATTTCAGTCAATGCCATGATACATGCCGCGGTTCTGTAATCTCATGAAACATTCAAAGAACCTGCCACTCTGAATATTCAACAACTTTCCAACGTACCACTGTATCTTAATCTGTGACTTTCTCGCTACAGGCAGCACTTGAACGTACATTATTTTCTGTGCAGAAATTCCACCTGAACAAAGCTGGCATCCCTTTATAGATGCTAAAAATAAACCCTTGTATTTTGTCTCGCTATCAAAGAGACCACTTGTCTTTTTAATAATCTGCCAGCTCACATTTGGCAGAGAGCAGAAAGCCCACTCAGAGAAATAATTGCTGTTATCTGTTAGAGTCAATAAAACCTCTACAATTGCACAATTTGAGATAAGAGTGCACTCCTTGCCATGTGTTCCCCAAAACAAAGTCCCACTAAATGATTTAGATATACGCTCACTAAGTATCTGCTTATACATTATGAGTGTAATAAGCTCCAGGCAATTGCAGGCTATTGGAAGCATCAGTCATTGAACTAAATAACAAGGAAACAAACTCTGCAGACATGCAAATCTGGTTAATGTGCCAAAATAATTCTCGTATCAACACTGTGGTCGCTTTTCAATCTCTAAACATTTTTACAGTCTTTTATACACCTATCTTTTTCAACGAGATCGTGCTCTGTAAATGTATTCACTGTATATTTGCAAGTGTTAAGTGAGCAATGTCAGGTAGCAGCAACATTATAGCTTTTTGTTCCATATTATAATAACGATTCAAACTTAAGGGACCGAGTTCTGCTCAGCAACAGGGGAATAAAAAAAAAGAAAAAGTTTGCTCCTTTTCCTCTAGAAAGGCACCCGGTAGCTTAACAGGCCCTCAGCTCCAGTACCTGGTTCCCTCTGTGCACACCTTTAAATCACACCCAGGATAGTTGCCTTGTCAAAGCTCTCTCAGTGAGCCAGGCATCTGAGAAACATTAAAACACTTCCTCATGCAAGCCCGAGCCTCCCACAGGGCAGCGAACGGGAGCAGAGCCTTTCTCTCAGGCCCAGTATCCGGGGAGGATACTGCTCAGTACCGCTTGGAAAATCCCAGCTCGGACAGCGGTGGTTAATATTTTAATAGCCTACGGCTGAGGCAGTTATCATCCAAGTATATTCTTGTTGGTGAATTTAAAAAACCCACTCTCACTCCCTCTCTCTCTCTCTCTTTCTCACAGTTAAGAACCCGATTTGAGTTTTTAATTATTCTTTTTTGAATTCCCCAACCAGCTCTCCTCTGTTCTTTTTCATTTGTGCTGTGCAGTTTTTCCAAGACTCGTACCCAGGGAATCCCTGACAGTGTCCTACTTAACTTTTCACTTTCTTTCCTGTGATTTGTTCTTTTTTTTTTCCGGGTTGAGGGACTATTACTGATCAATCCACGGCTTCTCTCCAAACACCTGCGTTTATATTGATCAGTCATCCACTTTCCCTCCTTTTGAACTGAAGGGAAGACTTGTCAGCACAGGTAAAAGTGATCAAATCCCCTTATGAAGCCACGGCTCTGTAGTGTGAAATCCTTTACTTGGGAACAATGTTTGCCCGCAAGTCCTACACTCTGGAGTTAAATGGGCACCAAAAACAATTTCCACCATTGAACTTTTGGTGAAAGTTCTGCGACAACTGTTGTTGTTTCCACTAATCCGCATTTAAAGCTCCAACAGTGTGCCATTGTGCAGCTCTTTAATTGCAAACAACCCAAAAAACAGTGGGGGAAATCATGTAAAATAAGAGAAGAGTACAATAAAAGTAACAACAGAAGCTTGTTTGTGCTTTAGTGCTTACATTGGCATGTGTACATGTGTGTATTTGCATATATATATGCATGTGATACATTTGTGTGTCCATGCAAATGCGGGTCTACAGGTCTTTTTCTATGTGTGTGTGTGTGTGTGTGTGTGAGTGAGTGAGTGCGTGTGTGTGTGTGTGCGTATGTGTGAGTGTATGTATGAGTCCGTGTGTGTGTGTGTGTGTGTGTGTGTGTGTGTGTCTGTGGCTGCTCTGAGCCAGCCGTCAGCACAGCCTGCAGGGAAGAGGCCGGGGTTACGGCATCAGCTGCAAGCAGGAATGAGAATGGCTGAGAGTCAGACAGACACTGCCGTGGGTTATTATGTTTGAGTCAGACCAAGCACTCCTGGGAGCACCGAAAATATTGCTGTTACAGTTGTAACATTATCACAACAGAATAAATAAGAGCGGACCCGGGACACCCAAGGAAGGATTTAAAAAGAATATATGCATGGGCCAAAACAGACCTGGAATAATTAATTAAATAAATCTCATCACAGCACTCCTCTGCACACTTAATTGAAGTGCGCTAAACGTGGCGAGTGCTTTCAAATTGAGAGGATGGGTCAATCCGAACCTCTGCACCTCCATAATGAAAGAGAAAAAGGAAGATAATAGCACACATAACCTCAAGCAATTAAAGGGCTCTAGAATGTGGTGAACAAGCTTTGCCCTCTTGGACACTGTTGACCCACAGTGCCCAACAAGGCCCCCTGGGAAATAAGCACTTATTAAAAATGGAGGAACAGCCACAATCCCACCGAGGCTGTAATATGCTATAGAGTAATTTAATTCTACTTACATGTATCACTTCAGCTTCCGCGCCGAGTATGAGGCAATTCAGCATTTCATTTGACAAAATATGACCTGTCAAGAGACTGAATAATAACACAGCTATATCAGATGGTGTGGACATGCGATCACTTTTGTGCACGGTTCCAGAAAAAAAAAAGGTCCTGCCATTCACGAAGATAGTATCTCAACATAATTGTCATTTCCTCTGCTATCTCGAAACAGCATCTTACAATAAAAAGCAATACATAAAGAAGCCTCATCTACTTAAGGGATTATTTTGAAAGTCTCTCTTTACCCTCCAACAGACTGATGAAACACACTTCCATGCTTGATTTGATCATCCTTCATAAAGAAGAAAAATAAAAAAAAAAAGCATACAGCGGAATCACAAGTCCTGGCATGGGTTTGGGAATATTGGTTGTACCCTTCTCAAGAGTCAGGAAAATCCCCTGGTATGGTTGCTCTTTCTTTGTGCTGTGTAGCTTCATCGCAAATAAACATACTGTCTGTTATTGTTTTCCCACAAGAACCTTAGAGTTAAAAAAGTATATTTTTTTTCCTTTGGCTCTTCAAAATGAAATACAGGTCAGTGTCCTACATAAGTTTGCTGCAGTTTCGAAAACATTTCTTCAGTATATTTAAAGTGTGAGTTTGTGTTTTTGTAAAAATTTGGAAAATTCGACATAAAGCGTTTCCGGTGGTTTTTCTTTATAGAGAACCTGTTCAAAAAAAATATCTCCCTGCTTGATGTAAATAATAATGATTGTTATAGATATATATTTAAGTATGAAGGTGTGTGTGGGGGGGGGGGGGGAGGGAGATCTCAAATGCCACCATGAATAAAACAACTGCTGTAGGGGAACAATTTGGGACGTCTGATTTTCTCAGTGGGTGTTGAGATGAATAAAAAAAGGCCCTTCTTGAGCATGCATGTGTGGTTGTCTTTGGGAGAGCGGCCATGCCTTGTGGACAGATAAAGGAGTGATAGGACACCGGGGGATAGGGCAAGGACACGTGGCGGCCCGCCCCTGGTCATTGGTGACAAGAGCAGGGGGACGTTAAACACACACACTGGGCTGACTCCACACTTTGATTTAGCGCTTTTGCCTAATGTTACAAAGGGGGGTTACAGAGGCCCACTGGAGATGGGATCAGCAGATCTCCCCGACTGTCGTCATAAAGAAGCCTGCGGAGGGCTCAAACCTCGGCTCACATCTGATGCACGAGCCAAGCTAGTGTGCATATGTGTGTGTGTGTGTGTGTGTGTGTGTGTGTGTGAGTGAGAAAAAGAGAGAGAGAGGGAAAGAGGGGTGGTCCGTAGACCATAGAGAACAATACACAAAGGGCATTTAATGATTCCATATTGATGCTCTGTAAATGGCTTAATTTGTCTGAAGACAAACAGGAAAGGCAGTGCTGTGGTGAAAACTGTATTGACTCAAAACACATGATTTAATACGTATTAATATTAGATGAATAACTCATTAATGGATGCATCAGACAAATCAGAATACTGTGTCATAAATAGATTGAGGGCTTTTAAGAATTGATGGAATATTGGATTATTTTTCCTGAACAGTACTGTGATGCAGCAAACAACTTCCCTCCACAAAAGTCTTAGACTGTAGATGCAGGTAAATAATCTCCCCTTTTTTTTTTCCAGCTAGTTACTCTCACTGTGGGTTGGGAGCTGATCTCTGCTCCAGACACTTTCAAGTCTACTTAATGTAGCCTACACGGGCTTCACAGGCTGTTTCATGCTCTTATGGAAAACAGGCCTTTGAAATCCCTCAGCAGCCCAATCTTAATCTCATTTGTGAATATGAGCCGAGCCACGACAGGACCAGGAACATCCTCGTCTTCCTAAAGCAGCGTTTCATTTGTCAGGAGATTTGGGGCGGTTGACACTAGAGGAGTGATTTAATTGATTTTAATCACACACCTGAGATAGGGAGTGCGAGGGGGCTGCCCTTAACGATTATTCAGAGAGCCCATCCCATGCTGTATCTCTGCTCTCAGCCCTCTGTTTGTTTTGATACATCAGCATTTTGATGGATAGGACTTGGATTATGAACTTACAAAGCAGTCGGGAATTTTAAACGTGACCTTGGACCTAACGTGCCAGCGAGACTAATAGAACCATTGTTCGTCAGAGAAAAAGTCCATCCAAATCCTGCACACTTTGGTGAAAAAGGGCTTTTCTCTAGAAGCAGCATGCGATATGGATTTCCTATTTCCAAAACGTTGATGCCTTCTTCCTGACAACGTTGACTTATTATCTGCAGTTGACTGTGTACTCAATGTTTAACGGACACACACTGTGAAAACCTTCCAGAGGCAATGCTCAACTTTGTACCGCTTAATTTAAAGATGAATTCTTTTCCCTTTTGCCTCTTCAGGGAAGTTGGAGCCCTCTCCCTTCCCTCCCTTTACCACAGTAATTTGTTATGAAAATCTAGAACCAAAAGCAGAGGGGAAAAGCAGGACCACGTTGTTGCAAGCCATTAGTTGGGGAAACTGTTTGGTGAACATTATAATGCAAACCAACCCAAGAAAAAAAAAAAAGAGTGGAAGACAGCCTGGGGAGAGAGATTTAAATATGTAATAAACTAATATTTCATTTATTTCCCTCACATGGGAACCTGACCATTTAGCTGCAGCATACTCATATCAGAGCCCCTCTCCTTTAATGAGTGAAGCCGGCAATTACAAACATCTTGGAAAATATTTGAAAATAGATCTGAAGTAGCAAAAAAATATTTTCAGTATACGAGTCACTATTAGTATTGAGTTTGTTATTTATTTTTGTTTTGTGCACGTCAAGTGTTATGATTTTCTTCATGGCTGTTTTTCTGTCAGATTCTTAATCGTGGTCTAACTTCGAAATTGCAGTAGAAATAAAAAGTGAAATAAAAGTTAGGTATTTTGCTCTGTATTTGCCGATTTCTATTGCCCTCATTCCTTCATTCACAGCATTTCTCTGAGCTTTGGTTTTCCCCCGTTTACAGATGCACCGTGGATGCCTGTGTTTTATTATCTGATTTCTCCCTGTCTTTTCTGCTCCGTGTAGAATACAATGGCATTCATTCTTGATGAGGTTGCTGTCACTTTTAATTTCTGTTAGTTCGGGGTAAAATGAATGACAGTCGGCCTTGTAATAAATATAACATGCGCTGCATTAATTTTTCAGAGAACAAGAATGGGGGGCTCCCGTTACTATATCCTTTTCAAATGTTTAGATTTATGGCTTCCTCAATGAGTGCCTCTTTCTCAAACTTTGTGGCAGAAATATATTTCCATCTCATTAATGAGCAATTAAGGAAAAAGGGGAGTACACAGTCAGAATCTCCATACTAAAGGACATGTCTTTGATGAGTCTTCATGGCTGTGTGAGTGTGTGTGAGTGTGTGTGTGTGTGTGTGTGTGTATCCACTCATTTTTGTGCATATGTGAAATATTTACAGTTTTTTAATATAAACACATATTTAGCTTCCTGAGCAGACGATGTTTGTACACATGAGTCCATCATGATATGCAGGGTGTGTGCGAGTGTGTGTGCGAGTGAGTGTGCGTGTGTGTGTGTGTGTGTGTGTGTGTGTGTGTGTGTGTTCTCACCTCCCCAGATAGATTCTAATTACTGTTGACTGTTATCCCTGAGTTTGCACTGTTCCCGCTGTCTGGATATCATCATTGACAGGTCTGCTCAACTAACCCTCAGACAATAGGGGGAAACCTCAGCATCACCTCAGCTTGTAGCCACATCAGCGAAAAAATTCAGGACATAATGGTGCTTCTCAGTCAACGTTTTCAACCCAAAGTGAGCGTAATGATGGTTCTCTAATAAGCCCTTTATCAGCCATCTTTGTACTTTGTTAGGCAGGAGATTCACGCTAGCAGTTTTATCACCCTGAATTAGTTTGTGTTGAGTCCCTGCTTTATGGCAAAAATAGATTTTAAAAAAAATGAGAGAGATGAAAACGTTTGGATATGCTCAAAAGAAGTCCTCTCTCAAAGGCAGTGCATCCTCAAAGAAGTTGGGGGAATCTGATATTCTTTTTAATGTCTGGAAAGCTGTTGAAGACATGAGCTACTGTATGTCCTTGTAGTGGCTCCACCGTGATGATACATAACATGGGTCCTAGTTAGCCACCGGGTATCCCCCCCCCCCCACATCACATAAAAGTGACATATTGGGCTAAATATAAGCTCATCGTCATTGTTTAAGGGGGCAATAGATACTGTAACATATGGAATTAACAGCTTGTTAGCAACTACACCGCAGCATGGTGAGATTTGTCAAAGGTATTTTATATTTCATTTTTTTTTAAATGACAAGGTAGCCTTGTACTGTGCGGTACACTGAGGTACTATAAACTGGCTACACCGACAATATGCAGGCCATAGTACAGATATACTGCTGTATGAACGCTATATTCTAAATGCAACTGTGACTTGAGGCTATGCGGTTTGTATGAGTTGTAGTAATGGCAATATTTTAGTTATAAGTCAACAATAACCACAATCATTTCAAGAGGTTTTGAAGAAGAGGAATCTGGTTCCTATTCATTGACATTAATTTTGCTTATAATGGCTATAAAAAAAATACATATACAGCATATTAAGCATAAATCAGAAAAAGGGGATACTAATAAGAGGGACTAAATCAGTGGCAATCCAATTTCCATCCAGCCTCATCTTGGAGCAAATGTCATTCATATTCTAACCCTTATTAGGAATGTCTGCTTCCGAGTCCCTGAATTACATTTTCAGGATTTCCACTCATCTTGAAAGACAAAATCATTTGAATTCTAAAGATGGCAGACATTGACAGAGGAGAGGCAGAGTGAAAATATATATAAAGATACTTTTTTTCTTCTGGGCTTTTTTTAATGAGCTAAAATCCCCACTTCTTGCCATTTCCCTGCCTTAATTGATGATTATGTTGTTACACAGTAGAAGCACTTCCCTCTCTCCTCCCAGCCATTATGATATGGACAGGCAGCTCTTGAAGCTTCAAAGGCAGGATGGAGTGATTTAAGCTCAATCCTGCCATCCCCTGGCCCACAGGTAAAAACCCTTGTAAACAGTGAATGCTAATTGCTAATTAGCCCTGTGGCTGAATCACACAATTTCTGTTTGAGCTGACCGCTGTTACGGTCCTGCTTAAGGGCATGTTGTATCTCTTTTGACGGCCCAATTAGAAATTCAGCTGCAGAACCATAAGGCAACCTCGTCATGAATATTTAAAAAGACTGCCACAGACGAGCACGAAGGGGGCACTGAACCACATGTCATGGAGGGAATATTCGGGCAAGTAACCACAATCAATAGTCTCTTGATGTTCTCCATATTAACGTGATGATTGCTGTTTTTCTTGGGCCTGTAATAGAGGAAGACTACAGGTCATGTGATGAGGGGGGATAGAGTAATAAGGGTCAGGTTCACACCACTGAATGTCCAAATTAAATCTCCGGTGGACAAGATCCTATCCGACTCAAAACATAGTAGGCAGTCAGGAATCAAACTCCAGCCTCTGTGGTTCAACTCAATCTGAAGGGACTGGCAGGTCTGTGCCACTGCCAAGGAATAATTAGGCTACTGTCCTTCACAATATGTCAGGCTAACTGACTGAGGAAATGCCGCGTGCTCTCACTGCATTTCCACTCTGTCGCTGTATGGCGAGGTCTGAATATAGAGGCGGCTAGTGTGCTGACTCAGTATTGTATCAGGATATTGTCGAACATATACCGTGTCGAATACAAGACACGTTGCAAAGGGCATTAAAGCTATACCATTATCATTGCTGCACAGGTTGAGAGCGCTGCACTCCACATTGCCAGGCACGGTGCCAATCTGCTGCCTTCGTTGTGTTTTGTCAACTTGTCAACTTTGTGTTTTTTTTCACAGACTTTTTTTGTGATAATTTGTTTTGCATACATCAGGCATTTTCTTTTAAAGACAGAATATGTGTATTATGCTCCCACTTCCTGTTTCCACAATCATTATGTTCCAAGTGTCAGGCAGCAGAGGTTGGGTGTTGTTTGCTTAATTGGTATTTTAAATGCACTGCCTGCAACACCTACAATTGATTCTTCCTTTTCAATAACACTGTAAAACAGCGTGCTACCTTGCATAATTATTTCCGTGAATATTAAAAGTGTCTGTTTAAACTTTATTCACCGTCACCTATTCTTCTGCACGCAGAGCTGTGAAATAGCTTCCAGAACAAAACAGAGGAATTCAACAGTATTGTGTTGCCTGTCACTGCATTACAGAGGGTTCAAACACCTTTCTCAAGTAACCAAGGTAAACATGTTTTTTAAGCCTGGGGGCAATTGAATGAATTACCATTCCTCATGATTTCATTATACTGGCATACTGTATGTTAAGCAGCCGTGCATAGAAGAAGAAATGATGTAGAATATATAGGTTCCTTTCTCTAACAGATCTTTCGCTCTTGACGGTGATATCTCCAGTTTACCTCAATGACTTTATCCTGTCCACCTCGACAAAGATACTAATTTATTTTCTCCTTTTGATTTTTTAACATGAGAACATAATTTGAATGAGCGGAAAACAACAAGTGTAAACCTCTCACCCTCCAACTCACTTACCCCGTATCACTCCAGGCAAATTGTTTTTACTCTGGACCCCACGACAGCAACTAAAGACCCACCTGCTCATCCAATAACAGCAAATCAAATCGCATAGGCTTTCCTTTTCTCGGTTTCAA